>JAPPVO010000013.1:51596826-52204684 GCA_030407325.1 Camellia japonica | reverse complement strand
TTCTGGCGAGTGTGTTGATGGGGGAAAGACAGAAGACCTGACTCAATTGTGCCCCTAGTTTGTCACTTTGACCATTCTTTATTTTCTAAAACAGTTTTGATCAAATGAGAGTTGGATCAACATACTGTTCGATTTTTGATTCAAAATCATGCAAATCAAGCTGTGAGCACTAAAAATTCTCCTTTCGGAGCCAAACATGGTCCAAATTTTGGAAAATGAAATAGTTTTCGAGGAAAGTAATCAACTCAGTAAAAATTTTCAAAAACTATTTTTGCAAACAATCAACGCTCAACGAGCGCGGAACTTACCCTTGAGATATGCAACCTCGGATCGGAGGCAATGGGAAATTGCCCCTGGCTTAAAAGGGGGGAACACGGCAACGGAAAGTTGCCCCTGGTTTGGACGGTAACTCAGGGCAACTTATGGCACTGTATGGCAACGGAAAGTTGCCCCTTGTTTGGATGATGCCGCGGCACATTGTAAGCCAGTCCTTGTTGACGACGATCGGACCCTCGGATGCGGAGGAGACGAAGACGGTTTGAATCAATATATGGACACAGTCACCTGGAAGGTGTTGGTGGTTTGGACTTCAAGAGGAAGTTAATCACGTAGTTCCCGGTTGCTGCAATCGAGACGTTGGATTCAGAGGAGGCAAAAGTGATCAAAACCATGACATGGACTGAGACGCTATGGAAGCGTTGGGGCTGGACTTCAGGATGAAGTTGCCTACGTATCCCAAACTGGGAATCAAGCCTAACGTAGTTCCGGTTAAGGTACACTCGGGTATTTTAACCTTCACTGTTTAGGCTCTAACTTTTGCCAAGGTGCCAATGCGGGTTTTCGACCTTGCGAGCTATGTTTTTATTTTCTTTTTCTTTTCTTTTTCTTTTCTTTTGCATTTTCATTTCTTTTCTTTCTTTGATATTTTTTTGTTCTTTTTCTCCTTTTTTGCTTCTTTTTTATTTCTTTTTTATTTCCTTTTTTTCCTTTGCTCTAACTTTTGCCTGGGCCGCCCTTCTGGGTTTTCGGTCCAGCGAGCCTCTCAAAGGGTAAAAGTGTAGCAAGCCCATGCCAAATGGTTTTGAGATTGTGGCCTTTCTGTATCCCGGAGAATGACTGTTGTGTTGATTTGCAGAAAAGTCCATCACGGTTGCTTCACGAGCCTTGCTTGGTGGGATCTGATCTCCTTGATCTGACTTTGACTCCTCTTGCTCGAGGGCTGCCTCGAAATGGGCCACGCAGGTGTTTCATGGCACTGTTGAATGTTTTGAACGTATTCCAGTTTGCAACAGATAAATTGAATCTTGATCTTGAGGCTGAGAGCGATCCCGGCTGCACAATCTCAAGAGCGATTCCACACAGGTCTTCGCAAGACTACGCGAAACATTTGTTTTTTGAAAGTTTTTAAGAAAGCGACAAATCGCTCGCGCAGAGATAGTGTGGAACCAGTCCGGATCGAACCAGGATCCTTCTCAGTACTCACGCCGACAAGCATGATTTCATTCATGAAAAGCTTAGCACACCTCTCTTTCCCTCAAAATGATCAAAATTTGCAAAACCCGAGGAATTCATTCCTCTTCGTTTTTCTCACCGCAGTGTTCGAAAAGGGTTTTACGAAAAGCTTAGGTCATTATAACGATGTTCAAGGCACAAGAGAGTAGGTGGTATGTACTGTCGTTCCATTCACATCCTCTGGCACGGCTGACTCAAATAGCAACAAGTACGGAACGTGATAGCCACGGCTGTTTCATTCAAGTTTGTTGGTATAGCTGGCTCCTCGGCAGCAACAGACTCAAAAAGCAAAAACAAAAGGATAATTACAAAACGGCGTTCGAGGCGACAACCCCGGAATCACCTGGTATTCTACACAAGAGGGACTGACTCATTACAAAAAGACAGACCCATAAGCAAAAGGACTGACTCAAGACAATGAGACAGACTCAAAACAAAACAAAAGACTGACTCGACACCCAAGTCAGAATTTACAAGACTAACATTAACAGATGCCCAAAAATGCGTGCCAAACGCCACATCCAAAAACGCGCCAGGCACTGCCCACAGGCGGTTCACCTACTGACTACATACTCGCAGTGCTGTGTCCTCAAAATCCAACAACTGGGTGGTGACGACTTTGCTGAGGTGGGGGGGAGGATAACCTCGTTGTCAATCAAATCTTGCACCTCATGCCGGAGGCGGAAACAATTGTCGGTAGCATGCCCTGTCTGCTGGTGGTACGCACAGTACTGAGCAGGGTCATGAGTAGCAGGGAGATTCTTCGGGAGAGGCCGAGGCTCCAGGGGTTTAAGGTGTCCCCTCTCGGCAAGGATTTGAAGTGCCTTGGACAATGGCATGTAGAGAGCATGGAAGACCCTGCGCCCTCGGGGTAGGTACTTTCGAGCCTGAGCACTCTTGCTAGATGTACTAGCGAACGGATCGGCGGGGGCGGCCTTGGATTTCTGATCCTTTCCGGATGCAAGGTTGGGAGCGGAAAGAACTGTTTTGGCATGACGGGGCCTATCCCGGTTCTCTGATTGACTGGAACTGCCCTCAGGCGTAGTGGGGAAAGCATCCTCCACAGCTTTCGACACAACTGCAGATATCTGTTGCTTGCTCATCCCCCCGGCTTTCAAAGCCCCTACTGCCCACAGCAGTTGTTCGATACGGTCGGCATCTGCCTTCATCTTGCCTTTGTCTCTGGCCTCAGCCCGATCTAGAATTTGGGTTGATGCGTCGTTGCCATAGCTGGAGGTCATCTCCGGTTGGCTGAGTCAATTACTATCCGCCCCCAATAGCGGGGGCGCCTGGGGTATAAGCTTCCAGCATATGGCGCGACTGGTGGTGAAGCTGACATTCCATAGGCGAGATCCGCCACGGATCTTTGAAGATCACCTATCATTCCCATTAGTTCAAATGTAGTAGGCTCGCGAGCCTGATATAGTTGAGGGGCCCAAACTGGGTGTGCAGCCGGCGATCTGGGCGGATGCGGCATATCAATATTAGCCTCACCCTGCAGGGTGATTCCTTGACTCAACGCGGCCGTCATGACCACGGTCTCTTCTGAATTCTGCGTCATGCTAAGTCCTGCCTCAGCAAGGAGAAGACACTAGCTGTTCTGGATCGACCCTCTGAATCTCTGAACTGAAACGGAAAACAAGCAGTATTTCAGCCCCCAAACAGATCAAACACGGGTGTAGCCGAACAACTGCACTCTACAACTGATCACTGTTCCTCAGAATCACTGTCCAAAACTGAACTGATACCCGCAGACATAACTGATTCTCAACAACACTGATACTAGTGCCCTCGGGCCTGATGCTCAAACTTGTAAACTGATATACGCGTTCCCTGCAGAGATATACTCTAAAAAGCACATAGCAGGTAAGAGAGAGCCAATACACCCCTATGTTGGGGTAGGGTTTCCCTGTCCTATTTTGTCAGGAGCTAGGGTTTCACTACGCACGCAGCGGCTTCAAACAACCTATATCGGGTAAGCAACCTGTCCTAGTTTGGAATGGTCACTATGGATTTCGATATGCACTAGGTCGAATGGTCAAAAAGGGTGCCCCGGTAAAACCGGGGTTTGTGTTCCCATGCTGTCAGAGCCCACAACCGGTCAGCCTTATGGTCATGCCTTGACAAGACAGGCCTCCGGCAAACCGTTCAGGAATGGCAGATGGCAAACACGGTGTCCTAGGCGCACAATGCACATGCAATGCAAAGAGACACATAAATGAAATCAAAAAGGATATCACGAGTTCGAGTCAAGCTCTCTAAACTCCCCAGCAGAGTCGCCAAAACTGTAACATCGCCCGCGGGACCTCGCTACAGTTTGGACTCCCTTTTGAGTCACGGTTCAAATCTGAACCAAAGAGTCCAACTCTGGCAAATCGTTTTGAGAAAAAACAGATTTTGAAAAGAAGTGCCAAACATGGACTGCTTTGCCAGATACAGAGTCGCCACCTAAATATTTAAAAAAAGGAGAAATTTAGGAAACCCTGACTCGGTGCCGAAGGCCACGTGTCCGTCATCACCAAATTGTCTTGGCTCGGGAGCTTGGGTACGATCGGGGAAGGTCAGCTATGAGCACCCCTTTCGCCCGGTCCGAAGACCGGCCTCTACTAACCGTGATATCCGATTTTTAAACGTTATGTGTTCTTATTCCGTTATTAGCCTAGAATTACTATGTTATGCGCACAGCAAACACGTATAGACTAGATTGCCTAATTTGGAAACAAGCATTGCATATCCATTCGTTTTTTTAAAAAAGGCTTTGGAATTTGCTACTCGCAAGTAGGCTAAAACACGGATTTCAACGAGTTTTTCCAACTCAAGCAATCCAACCTCCACCCACAGGCATTCAAACAGTTTATCTCATATAAGCATTTAGCCACATGGTATCATACTGTCATGTTAACATTCACACGCATGCGATATGCTAAAGCATAAATACTTACATCGTACTCCGTGCCAAAACAATAAACTAGTTAGCAAACATGCATGTCCTAGTTCATGTTAAGTGACTAATGCATCGCATACAAGGGTGCAATCTAGAGTAGGCTCGGCTATCCTAAACATGGCATGTGAAATGCAATCATTCGATGCACGTATTCAATTTGGAATCGAAAATACAATGCAGTTAGCGTGATGTACCGAGCCCGGTGCATGTCAACAAATGCATGGATGCACGCATGCATTGCATAAGGTATGCTAAAATAACGTGCCCTAATCTACCATCATAAGCAGGTAAATAAAAGGAAGAAAGAAGTGGGGGTTGGAAGACATACACACCACACGCACACTTATTACAGATTTGCCCTCGCTCGGAGGGACCAAATAAATAATACAAATTAATTAACTACGCAAGCTAATTAAATATTACAAATTAATTAAATTAACTAACAAATTAATCATCTAATTAAAACAGTAAAGCCCTCGGAAGCGGTCAGATGCAGCGCATGCTCGGACTTGCTCGGAATTCGCACTGCCATGCTAGTCTGCCTCTGTTTTCCCTGCTTTGCTCCTCTGAAAACTGCCAAAGTCTCAAGAATGCCTCTCTGGATACTGGGAATCACCACCGGCTGGAGGAAGTGACCACCGGCACTAGAATGTGGCCATCGGCACAAAAAGATCCACCGGCCATCGATTGACTGCCGGTCGGCACTAATACTGCCGGCCGGCAATAAGTTCCTGCAGAACCTGCAACTCACAGCAGCAGAGGGCAAAATCTTGCATGGCAATGCTATTCAAGCTATGTATGCACCAATCACATTCCCTATCATGTTAATGATTCAAGGGAGGATGTGCCTCGATTCTCGGGCCACCAATCACGCATTTCCATGCATAATGGCCTAAAGAATCGAGTGTGCACTTTCAATTTCAAATGCATGCAAACCAAGCAAATAAAGGGGCCCAATTCCTATCACTAGATCAAGGACAAGGCATGCATGTCTATGTGCGCAATCCTAAGCATGTCAACTAGTATGCAACATGGGATGCAAACAAGAATGCTAGTATGCAAACACACATACAAGGCAAGCATGCAAACCAAGCAAAGGGGTGGACTTAAACATGACTTAGGCAACTCCAAATAGGCCCAAAATCAGTAGCCAAAACCAAGGAAATGAAGGCCAAAATGCACACACACATGCGAGCACTCATGGTCCAATACTTAAAGCATAATGGGGCAACTTTTAAACACATTTAAAAGGGCACAAATATGAACAATTAGCATGCGAGTTACTCTGAATCATGTTAGAAGAGGTGCCAAACCAACTCAAACAAGACAAACAAAGCATGCAAATGGCCCAAGTATTTGAGGCAAGCAAGAGGCATTGAACTACACTTGACAAGACCTAACATGGCAAGACTTAAGCAACTAAAATCAGAGTTTTAGCACACAAATTAAGCCCAAGGACCACTTAGATGGCATCTAAATGGTTTGAATTCAAAGGCATGCACAATGGTCAAGACATAGGGCATACAACACATGCTTTCAAGCAACAAAGAGGCATCCAAGGTAAGCATATGAGCATGCCAAGGGACTGAAATAACATGTTGGGTGGTTCCCAAACCACCAAAATGATGCAATCAACACATGCTACACATTCACATACTTAAGGCATACAAGCCCGACAAGCCACAAATGCAAAGGAGCTATACTAAGCATGCCAAAATCGATCCAAACAACTATGGACAGACCTAAAGCATGGCAAATAAGCACAAAACATTCACAAGGCTAAGCCTAAAACATGCTCGAACAAAGGCTAACAACCTAAGGCATATTAAGGCAATTACAAGGCATTACATGGTAGGTATGTTAAGCATGCATGGTGTACCAAAACCAACTTAATACAAAGTTATAACATGGCAATATAAGCATAAAAACAGCCATGCATGCTCAACACACACTTGAACATAAGCTCCCTTAAGAGACCAAAAATGGTCCCTTTCAAGGACAACAAGGAGAGGGGTGGCCCTCCCCTTTTGGAGACTTCAAGGCACCATCCCCACCACTGAAATCCCTCAAGATTTCAGTGGTGAAGAGGCCCAAACACCAAAGTCTCGAAACTTGCACAAAATAGCACAAAATGGGGCCTTTCAAGGCCTAAGGGTGGTCAAACACACCCAAACCACAAAACACTCTTAATAAACTATCAAGAGGGCCTAAAAAAAACTTTTTATGTTATACACAACAACACAAAAACAGCTCTAAGATAGGTAGAAATAGGATGCAAAAATGGGATAAAAAGGACTAGTTTCTTACCCTTGAAGTCCTTCTTCACAAGCAATGCTCCAACAGCCTTCTTGAGCTTGAATCCACTCAGAAACTTCCAAAACAACTCAAGGGGGCTTAAGTCCAAGAGATGGTGTGGGGTGTGTGTTTGTTAGCAAAAGTATGACCAAACACACTTATAGAGATAGGATATGTATCTAACCCTAACCCTAGAACTCAAACTTTAAGAAAGCTGTAAAAATCTCTAACCTCTGGCCAAAGAGAAGACCCTCTCCTTTATAGGCCATTCCCTCTTGCAAAGCTTATTCAAGAAGCTTGTTTAGAGGGAAATCCCTCCATACACGTGTATGGAGGGGAATGGGGTGGGTGCCAGCTATCACAGCTGGCACAAAATATCTACAAAAAGTAGATGAACAGTGGTCGGCCGCTCAAAAATTGTCATTTTGACAAAAATGACTGCCGACCGGCAACAAAGAGTGCCGACCGGCAATAACATTGCCGGTGGCAACAAAACCCGGCCGGTGGCCTCTAGCCACTGTCGGTGGTGTGTGGGGGATGCCTCACAAGGCATTCCTTGCCTCTCCAAGGAAAAACACAAGTGTTTGGTGCAAAACCAGACATAAAACAGTCGAGTTCGGAGATCCTGAGGCAAGGCGCGTGGCCGAGAACTCCGGGAACTCCAAACGAACACAAACATGGATAATCACCGAGTGTTCAAGCGGTGACGTCCAAGTCTTGAGGACGGTCAAAAATGGGGTGTCTACACATAGTTAGTTTTTATGTAGATGACAAGCTTATAATTGGTAGTAGTCATAATATGATCAAATCAACTAAGAAAATGCTAAATAAAAAGTTTGATATGAAAGAGATGGGAGTAGCAGATGTTATTCTAGGAATGAAAATTACTAGAACATCTAATGGATATGCTTTGTCTCAATCACATTATATTGAGAAAATACTTGGTAAATATATCAAGGATGATACAATTATGGCAAGAACACCTGTAGATGTCAATCTTTATTTGTCAAAAAATAAAGGTGATGGGATGTCTCAGTTAAAATACTCCTAGATTATTGGAAGCTTAATTTACCTAATGAATTGCACACATCCTAATATAGCATATGCTGTCAGTAAATCAAGCAGGTACACTAGTAATCCCAGAGAAGATCATTGGAAAGAAATGATTCGGGTTCTTAGATATCTTAGATTTACCCACGATCATGGCTTCTTTACTCGATATCCAGCAGTACTCGAAGGATATTGTGATTCAAATTGAATATCGGATACTAAAGATTCAAAATTCACTAGTGGTTATGTCTTTACTCTAGATGGTGCAGCCATTTCATGGAAATCCATGAAACAAACGTGCATTACACGATCTACAATGGAATCTGAGTTCATTGCTTTAAATAAAGAAGGAGAATCAGTAGAATGGCTTTGCTATTTCTTAGAAGATATTCCAACGTGACCAAAACCTATGCCTTGCATTCTTTGTGATAGTCAATCTGTAATAGGAACGGCACAAAGTCATATGTATAATGGTATGTCACGACACATTCGTCGTCAACATAATATCGTAAGACAATTGCTCTCAAATAGTATAATCTCAATAGCTTATAGAAAGTCTAAGAAGCATATCATAGATCCGTTAACAAAAGGTTTAGCAAAAGAGCAAGTGTATAGTTTATCGAAGGGAATGGGATTTAAGGCCTATTACATAAGAGCCATCATAATAGTAACCCCACTTAAATGACTGGAGATCCCAAGAACTAAGTTCAAAGGGACAACTAATTTATGTGTGGCTCGTCAAAAATCACTAAGGGATTAAATTCCTTATCCATTCCTATGATGAGAGTGATATCTGCAACATACGTTGTATGCAGGGGATTAAGGGTAAGGTTTGCTTTTAATGATTACTTGTATCTCAACTTAGGAATAAAAAGTCAAGATGAGTATAAGGGATGCTCTCAATAAGAATCACCTATATGAGTGTCGAACTGGGGCCGGTTTTATGAGAATAAAGAGGCTAAATTCTCTAAAGCACTCATGAATAACTAGGAATGTTCAAGGCCAAAATGAATACAACCGTGAGAACCATGATGTACTAGAAGATATTTTGTGTGAAATCTATTGTCTTGGCTTACACTAACTTCTAAACAATTCAAGGCATCGCGTCTATTGATTAGCCAGTAAATCCGATAGGTTATCACTATGGAAAGTTCAAAGCCGAAAGCTACTTGTCCTGATGCAAGATATTTTCGATTTATACTCTCTTGACGAATTCTGCATATTGTTTCCTTTTCATTGTCATCAAATTTCATTCATGTGGGAGATTGGAATAAACAGTTTTGGAAAAAAATAGTTTTTCTAAAACTTTGGTGTATTTTTTAAGTGGGACTGTAGACACCCCATTTTTTACAGCCATTACGACTTGGATGCCATCGCTTGCACACCCGATGATGAACTTATATGCTTGTCAAGTGCTTGAAGTCCTCCGCAGAATGCCACAACTTTAAACCCCTTCAAACCTTGTACCCCATTGCCTCATTCTTGGACCAAACCTTTGTTTTTCAAGCCAGCAGCCTCTGGTAGCCTGCCGGCCACCTTTTTGGGCTGCCAGCGATCACTATCGGTTACCGGCCACCAGTGATGGCCGGTTGGCCACTAGTGTCTTTTGCAGATATTTTGTAACAGCTATGCCAGTTGTTTTCACAGATGCATGCATCTACTCCCACGTGTAAGGCTGGATGTTCATGACGGAAGTTCATGTTTTCTATATAGAGAGAGCCTCCCATTTGGCCATGGGGTGAGAAAAATTTTGGAGCAAAATTTTTCCTCTCTCCTCTCTCTACAATTCTCTCTCTCTAGCAAATTTCTTAGTCATTGTCTATATACTCTTCACCTTTGCCTATACATCCTTAACAAAAGCCTCTCCATCTTCGAGTTGAGGTGTCTTTGAGCCTTGTTTGAGCTCTAGGGGTGTGTTTGCCTTGGTTTATTGCTTGAATTGCTTCTTCTATTCAAGAGGTATAAGGCTTTGCCTCTTTACTTGCTTTATCTACTATTTTCCTTGCTATTTTTAAAGTGTTTTTGGACTGTAAAACCTCTGTATTTTTGGGCTAAAACTTGGGTTTTAAGGCCATTAAAGGTTGAGGGGTGGTTCACCCTTCTTGGTCCCTTGCTTTGAAGGCATTTACCCTTGTGTTTCCCATCCTTTTACTATCTTTTTTTAAGATTTTAAACATTGCTTTTTAGAGTTATTTTAGTGGCCAAATTTGGAGGGGTTAGCCTCTCATCCTTGTGTTTTGCTTACTAGCCTAGCTTGTGTCATGTTTTAGCTTATTAATCTACCTATTTTTGTCTTAATTCCAGCATGTTTTAGGACTGTTTTTAGTCTGTTTTAGCACTGTTTTTGGTTGATAGTTTCATTTGAGCTTTGCTTTGCATGCTTGTAGTGTAATTGTCCTCATAAGATTGGTGTTCCAGGCCTTAGATACCATCTTGTTTGAGTTGATTGCATTTATTTATGGCTTTCCATACTTGTGATCACTCTTAATCATCTCTGCAACCTCCCTTCTTTCTTGGTTTTTGTTTTTCTTTGAAAGTGGTTCAAACTACTTGCTTGTTTTAAGCATGAGATTGAGATGTTATGTTTAATGGTTTAATCCCTTTAGGGGGTTCATTACCAATGGTATGATACCTCTTTCATGCCTAAATCAACTTTTGTTTTGAGCCCTCTTTCCATTAGAGGACTTAAACTCACCCTTTGGACTCAATTGATCAAAGAATGGATGGTAATCTCAAATGGAGTAATTAAAATTGAGGCTAAAAATGGTGAAAGATAATAATTTGGTTATGTTCAATCGGACGTTAATTGAACACATGGAAGCTTGAGGCATTTCATACTCATTAGTAATGAAATGATTCAAGTTTCCACCACTTCCCTTGATTAATTCATGAAAGGGAGAAGGTATGAGTATTATTTTGTTGCATTTATTGAACTTGCACACTTTGGTTCACAAGCCATCATGCAATGAATTTGCTTGGCTTGGTGGTTTGTGGCTTAAGTTTACTTGTCCTTTGATTTGTTCATGATAAGGAGCGGTGAATTGTGCAAACAACCCTTGAGAATACCCTGTGCATGCTCTGTTTGTCTTCTGTTGCAACAAGATGAACCTGTGCAGCAGTGGCCGGCAGGCCACCACTCTTGGCCGACCGGCCACCAATGCAAAATTTAGCAGTGTGTTTTTGGGGCAGAGCAAAGTTATTCTGGAAGTGGGCAATAGTGTACGTGTTCTCTATGCAACAGAGGCTCTCCAAAAGCAAAACAGTGGCCTTTTCGGGTGGAAACCAAGCATATGCATGAACATCCCTCGCTTCCCGAGGCGGAGTAGTTAGCTTAGTACTTAATTATTTAGCTTAATTACTTCTTTTAATTGCACTTGTGTTGTAATTATTTAATTAGTTAGTTAATTCATATGTTCTTGTCATAATTAGTGAAGTAGCTTAGCTAGTTTATTCATTTTGTTTTGTAATAGTTAATTAGCTTAGCTTCGCTTAGCTAGTTAGTTTATTCGGACTCTCCTTCGTGAGAGCATATTGTAATAATGTGTATGTCTTCTAACTCCACGTCTTTCTCCCTTTTATTTACTAGCTTATGATGGTTAGTTTAAGGACATCATGTTTTGCTTAGCATACTTCATGTTTGCATCCATTTGGTTCATCATGTTTGCATGCACCGGGGCTTGGTTCATCATTCTAACTACATCGTTATTGCTTAATACTTCTTTGAATACATGCTTAGACCGCATGCTATCAAATTCTTTCATATGCCGTGTTAAGTAACCGGGCCTATTCAGATTGCATATTGTATTTGTTGCATTAGTCATAGTGCATAGTTAGGAATCATGCATTTTTTCTAAACTCTTTTGTTTATTTTGGCTTGGAGTACTAGGTGAGCCTTTACTCGCTTTGGCATAATTGCATGAGTGATTGTTGCCATGTCTAACATGCTTGCCATGAGGCTAACTGCTTAAGTGCTATAATTGTTTGAATGATTGTGGATGAAGGCTTATTGTTTGAATTGGAATAATTTGAATAATGTTCATATGCGATCACTTTTTCAAGTGGTACATATTAATAACAATTTTCAAAAAGCAAACATGAATCAAGTGTTCCAATTCTTGCAAGTTAGTCTGTACTTTTGTGTGTGCACTATGTAGCCTAATAAACCGGAACAAGATCATATAATGTAGATAAGATTCATGTCATGATTAGTAGAGGCCGATCTTTGATCAGGCGAGCGAGGGTGCTCAATTCATTCATGACCTTCCACTCTCATACCTAAGTTCCCGAGTCGAGACAATCTTAGTGATGACGGACATATTGCCTTCGGCACGAGTCATGGGTTTCCTAAATTTCCTAAACAAAAATATTGAGGTGGCAACTCTGTATCTGGAAAAACAGTCCATTTTTAGCATTTTGATTCAAAATTAATTTTCCAAAAGATTTGCCAGATTTGGACTCTTTGGTGTTTATTTATTTCTCATTGCATTTGTGAGATCAAATTCAAGACCGCGGGAGTCCGATACTGTAGGGCTTATTTCGACTTCCGAAAGAGGGCGCGAAAAAGTTGAGCTATAGTTTCCGACGACTCTGTTGGGGATATTAGAGAACTTGACTTGAAATTCATGATATGAAATTTTATCTACACTTATATGTTTCTTTGCTTTTGCATTTTCATTGGTATGTTTAAGTCCCTGTGTTCGCCATCTGCTATTCCTGGACGGTTTGCCAGAGGCTTGCCTGAAAAGCTTGCCAAAAGGCTGACCGGTCATGGACTCTGCCATGATAGGAACACAACCCTTGGATCTGGACTACCGCTGTACCGCTTGATCCTCCTTTAATTTCTCGGTGTTAGGTGTGAGAGGTATATTAGGTAGTCTTGCCGAGGTACTCTTCTGACCATTTGGAATAGTTGCATATTGAAAAGCCATAGAGATAGTTCCAAAGTAGGACATAATGCTTACCCGAATACAGGATTGCGTGAAACTGCTTTGTTTGATTAGTGAACCCAAGCTCCTAACGAAACTAGGACAGGGTAACCCTACCCCTTCATAGGGGTGTTTTGGCTCTCACTTAACTGATATGTGCTTTACAGTGAAACTGTACAGGAATGTGCGTATCAGTTGCAAGTGTGGTATCAGTATTGGGGGCAAAATTCAGTGTTGAGTGCAGTCCTACAGCTTTGATTACATCTGTATGTTGTAATGAAGATGCAAAGCAATAACAGATGCAACATATGAATGAGCAGCTTCAAGCTTAAAACCAATACATCTAAAACATATTCTAACCATGCCAAAAATGCAAGATGAGGAAAGAAAACATCGCTCAGGGTTGCGTTTGACGCATCCTGAGAAATCAATAAATGAAAACCACTCGGGGTTGCACTCACGCGTACCGAGATAGAGGCAAAACATGCCTAGGCTCGCGGTTTATGCGTCCTGAGATAGAACACAAAAGGGGCAAAAAGTACAAAAAGGTGTGATAGATGCACAAAGTGAACAAGTGCGATAGATGCACAAAGTGAACAAGTGCGATAGATGCACAAAATGAACAAGTGCGATAGATGCACAAAGGTGATGTGATTACAATAAACATACAAAGTGGCATTTTAGAAAGTACCTCATGGGGTGAGTGGTGATGAACCACTCTACTCTGATGGGAATCTCCTTTTTGCTTTCTTCGAACTTTTACCCTCAGCTCACAGTTCAAAGGTCCTCAAACGCTGACAAGGGGTAACTTCTGCATGTAGAAAGGACGTATGCCGTTTTTCTTCTTGATCATATTCACAACTTTCCTTATTCTCCAACAGGGTGACAGACTAGGTTGGTTCAGTATCCAGAATTGAGGCGCACACATACTACCTCAACCTATGGGGTTGCCATACAGATTTCAAGCCGAGGATACACTCCTGGGTATTTAAACCGGACTTTAGCCTTGAAAATTCCGAACCTTTGCGTTCTAAGCATCGCCATTCGAACTCTAGTTTCCACCATCTCAGTTGATCTCTTAGGAACTCATTGCAAACAAAGCCAGGTGGCTATATCAAACCACTTGAAAACACCAAAGGAATTGCACCTCTAGAGGATTTAAAGTCTCCTAGACAAGGAACTGCACAAGTCAGTGCGCTACGCAAGATAGCGCGATTAAATTGAAATGCACAAGATAGTGCGATGCGCAAGATAGTGCGATTGAATTGGAATGCACATGATAGTGCGATACGCAAAAATATGAAAACACCAAAAATATCTAAAATATATAATTTATAACAATTTATATAAAGACACCAAAAATATGAACAAATACATAAAATTATGCAAAATTACAAATTACTAAAGTAATGAAATATTTAGTAGTTTAAAACAATTTGGCCAAAATGGTGAAGGTTGGGATTCAAGTTCAAATTCCATCTCGCTTACTGAGAATTCTATAAGAAACACATTCTAATTGTCATCATTGGGTAATCAGAAGAAAGCGCCCAATTCTTAGGGTCGGTCAAAATGAGGTGTCTACAGTTGCCCCTCTTTGACAGAACTCGGAGTCATAAACTGACATAAGTGATTGTCAAAGCACGAATACGACCCATTTGACGAGGTCGTAAGACTTTGGGCAAACAAACAAATATGCAAATAATTGGTTGAACCCGAGGGTTGCCTACGTATCCTTTTGCAAGGAATGAAACCTGCGTAGTGTGGACTCGCCTTTTTTCGCACCCAGTAGACACCCCATTTTTGACCGACCTTAAGACTCAAACGTCACCGATTGAGCACTCGGTGATGATGCATATTGTGCACGTTCTGAGGCTGTGGAGTCTCGCTGAGAGCCTTGCCCCCGGACTTCGGGACTCTTTTGTGCTTTACGTCGGTTTGCAAACTAGGTCCTATTTTCTCTGTTTTCTCTTTTCGAAGGGAGGGACAGGTCTCGAAGACCATCTCTCAGTGGCCGTAGGCTACGTTCCGTGGTCGTAGGCCACTATTCCCGTTTGGAGACCAGTTTCCGGTTTTTGGAGCCGTCGGCCGTGCGCCACGGTTCGGGACTGCTTAACTTCCTCCGTTGGCTCCGGTTTTTGGTACACACCTTGTTTCCTTTCTCTAGAGGGACACTGTGGCCTGGGTGACCACCTTCGTGGTCGTACGCCACGTCCGGTGCTTAACAGTCAATTTTCGGGGCCCCCGGCTGCGCGTGTTGGCCCCCGAACCTTCGTTTCGCATCGGTGTGGGTTCATTTTTGGCGTGGACCCTAGTTTCATTCTTAGGAAGGTGTTAGTAGGGTGGGAGACCACCTTTTCTTCTTGGAGACCACCTTTCCCTAGTCGGTCAGTTTTTCTTGACAGGTAGGTGGTCTCCCTCACTTTTGAGCCACAATTTCGGGTCTCTCATACCACCACTGAGCTGCATTCACCTGGGAGGCCACCAATCTGGTATGGCCAACCACCTTTTCAACCTGACCCTTTTGACCCGTGGTCGGCCGACCACTTGAAATGGTTGGGCAGCCATCTCCTTTTTTGTCTCCTTGAGTGCAATACAGATGTGCCAGCTGGGAGGCATTTGCCCCATCCTCCGAGATTTAACCCTCTTGTTTAGGCTTCTTAAGGAAGCTTTGGCCCTTTTTTCTTAGCTTCTAAGAGAAGCTTGACCTTTTGTCAAGCTTCTTGAGGAAGCTTGACCCCTTTGGTCTAGCTTCCTCAAGAAGCTTGACCCTTTTGGTTTAGCTTCTTTTAGAAGCTTGGTCCCTTTGCTTGAGGCTTCTCCAAGAAGCCTTGGACCTCTTCTCCCATAAGAGAGGCCCTCCTCTTCATTTGCAAGGGTTCAACATTTTTGTTAAGGCATTTGCATACACCTCTCCATATCTCTCCACTTCAATCTCAAATACTCAATTATTCTTGGCCATTTACACTACACCTCCAAGCACAACACCTCCACTACCATCCTAAGTACCTTGGAGCTATTTTTTAGAGGTTGAGAGCTCACTTTCTTGGTCCAGAGCTTGCTGCATTGCTGTGCTACAAGGGTAAGTTACCATTTCCCTCTTTGTAGCTTTATTTTGCTTCATTCTTTAGCCTTATTTGAAATAATTTTTGGACTTCATCATAAACTAAGAAAAGTCTTATTTTGAGCTCCTCTTCAAGTTTCATTAAGGTCATTTTTCTGTTGGGGGTCATCTACCCCCTTGCATGCTTCATTTCCTCATGTTTTGAGCTATGCATTAGGGCATTCATGTTGACCTTGGTTTGGCCTTTTAGCAACTGAAATCTAATGGATTTTCAGTGGCTAACATGTGTCTTTGAGCTTCAAAATCAGAGAGGGGCGACCCTCTCACCCCCTTGTTCTCTTTACTAGCTTTGTTGGCCTTACAAAGGAGCCCCTATTTTCATGCTTCAAAGCCATGCTCCAGGCCATTTTTGACAAGTTTTGTGACCTGCATGAACCCTTTCCGGAGCCCTTTTTACCATATTAAGTGTCTATTATGCATGTGTAGAGTAATTTTCTTCAAGGCCTTTCAAAGGGGCTTTCACTTGCATGCTTCCTAGACTAATTTCAGGACCTTTTTGGTTGGTTTTAGGACCCTCATAACCTCTGTACAGAGGTTGTTTTACCATTTTGTGTGTCTGTCATATATGTGTAGAACAACCCCTTGCATGGCCCTCCAAAGGAGCCTATCATTCTTACATGCATTGACTAAGTTTCAGTGGGTTTTTGGGAATATTTTGCCTTGGCATACTTCTGTTTTTGGCTGGTTTGGTGAGCTCTCATATGCTTCATATAGTTGTAGTACAACTCATGGTTCACTAGCTTTCTTTGTATGCTTTGTTGACCCTTGATTCTAGCACATTTTGACTATGCCTTAAATTGATTTTGTGCATATTTTGGACTTCCCTAGCTCTATTTTCTGGTCTCATCGTCGAATGATGCTTGTTTTGCATGCTTGTAGTTCAATATCCATGCTTAGCCTTGAGTTTCGAGGTCCATTGCATGCATATACTGAGGTGTTTTCATGCTTTGGGGTCATTTTGCATGATATTTCAGAGCTTATGTGAATGTCATATCCTCATGTTTTCTCCTCTTTAAGTGTGCTTGAGAGTTGTGCATGAATGCCTTGTTTTCGAATCGTTGAATGAGCTGCCTGGGGTCTGTTTGGGGTTGGTTTTGCTATTTGTGCATTGCTTTGTGTACCTCTAGTGTAATGCACTTCATTAGTTTCGGTATTCGGGCCATCTAGCATGCATTGTGTGACATATTTTCATGATTCGGGACCATTGTGCATCATGTTTCAGAGCTGGAAATTGCATGCTTGCATGCCATATTTCATCCTTTGCCATGTTTAGTTAAAGTTGCATGTTGTGCCTTAGGATCAGTCCATTGCATTCGTGCATGTTTGCATGTATTTTGGTTGTCTCATTTTCATCATATGGCCA
Organism: Camellia japonica; assembly: GCA_030407325.1. Taxonomy (NCBI): domain Eukaryota; kingdom Viridiplantae; phylum Streptophyta; class Magnoliopsida; order Ericales; family Theaceae; genus Camellia; species Camellia japonica. The sequence goes on along the minus strand of JAPPVO010000013.1, from coordinate 52,187,474 downwards.
CTGATGTGAGTGTGGCTGAGGTCCACTCATATTGGTGTAAGTCCATCTTGCATTGTGTATGCCATTTTAGTCCATAGCATTGCGTATGTTAGGTTGCATGCTAGTGCATTGTGCATACCATGTTGTGTCACGTGCATTGTGTATGCCATTTTAGTCCATAGCATTGCGTATGCTAGGTTGCATGTTAGTCGCATTGTGTTTGGGATAGGAGTTAGCCCAAACACGGGAAATGAGGGACGTTTCGTACCCAAAGTGACGGAACGTGCCTCAATTCCCGGTCGCTGACACTCCGGATTACCCATGATGGAGTCTAGGCCTTGTTGTGTTGTCGTGTGCATTCATTTCACATCGAGTCGTGCAATTCGACTCCTCGGCTATCATGCATCGAGATGCGTGATTGGTGGCACAAGGATCGAGGTGTGCATACATATGTGAAAATACTTTGCCATGCCCCTTTCTTGCTCTCTGTTGTAGCAAACCAGAAATCAGCAGCCTTCTAGAGCTTTGCACAGCATTCCAGGATTAATTGCAAATAGAGGCAAATCGGGGCATCGCGAGGGATTTTCCGACGAGGCGACTCGAGCATGCATGTGTCTTTCATCATTTGGAGCAGAGCTGGGGCGGTCCATAGACTTGCACGCTAATTTATTTGCTTTCCTAGTTAATTTGTTAATTAATTAGGGTTTTGTAATATTTAATTATTTATTCGGACTGTATTATTTATTCAGACCCTCTGCGAGAGGGCAATGTTGTAATAAGTGTGCATGTGTGTGATGCATGTCTTCCAACCCCACGTCTTTCTCCCTTTTATTTACCAGCTTATGATGGTTAGTTTTAGGTCATGTTTCAATTAGCATACTTATGCTCGCATGTTTGCATCCATTCATCTGTCTTGCATGCACCGGGCTCGGCGCATCATACTAACTGCATTGTGTTTCAATTCCGAGTTGAATACTTGTTAGTTGTAGCATTTCACATGCCATCTTTAGAATATCCGAGCCTATTGTAGTTGCATTTTGCATGTGTTGCATTAGGCATTTCTATATAGTTAGGATCATGCATTGATTTCTAACCTAGTTTCTGTTTTGGCTCGGAGTACTCGGTAAGTGTTTATGCTTTAGCATCCTTGCATGCGTGTGAGTGACGGCCATGATAGGATGCTTACCATGAGGCTATGTGCTTATGTGATATACCTGCCTGAATGCCTGTGGGTGAAGGTTGGATTATGTGAATTGGAATAATGCATTGACTGTGAGTTTTAAGCCCACTTGAGAGTGGCAAATCATCTTGTTTTCTAAGCCCACCTGAGGGTGGCAAATTCGCATTTTAGCCTACTTGCGAGTAGCAAACCGCTTTCAAAAATAAACATGAGATGTTTCGTTTCAATTCAGGCAATCCGATCTATATTTGTATGGTGTGCGCATCACGTAGTAAATCTAGGCTAATAACCGGAATAAGAACACATAATGTTTTCAAAACTTGATATCATGGTCAGTAGAGGCCGATCTTTGATCGGGCGAGCGGGGGTGCTCACGAAGTGACCTTCCCCAATCGTACCTAAGTTCTCGAGCCGAGGCAACTTTGGTGATGACGGACACATGGCCTTAGGCAATGAGTCAGGGTTTCCTAAATTCCCCCAAAATAAATATTTAGGTGGCGACTCTGTATCTTGCAAAGCAGTCCATGTTTGGCACTTCTTTAAAAAAAATCTATTTTCAAAAACGATTTGCCGGATTTGGACTCTTTAATGATTCATCGGTCTTGCATTGCACTCTGCGAGATTAGATACAGGACCGTGACATTGAGTCCTGAGCTGTAGTAAGCCTAATGAACAAAACGGGATCTCCTCCCGGGACGTTCGGGGACGTCTACAGTTTCTGGCGACCCTGCTCGGGACTTAGAGAACTTGACTCGAACTCATGATATCTTGTTTTGACTACACTTATGTGTTTCTTTGCATTGCATTTGCATTGGTGCGCCTAGGACACCGTGTTTGCCGTATGCTATTCCTGAACGGTTTGCCGGAGGCTCGTTTCGAGAAGCGTGCCATAAGGCTGACCGGTTGCGGGCTCTGCCATGACGGGAACACAAACCCCGATTTTTACCGGGGCACCCTTTTTGACCATTCGACCATAGTGCATATTCGGAATCCATAGTGACCATTCCAAGCTAGGACAGGTTGCTTACCCGATTATAGGTTGTTTGAAACCGCTGCGTGCGTAGTGAAACCCAGTTCCTGACAAAATAGGACAGGGAAACCTTACCCCAACATAGGGGTGTTTTGGCTCTCACTTGTTTGCTATGTGCTTTTAGAGTGCGTCTCTACAAGAATGCATGTATCAGTTTACAAGTTTGGGTATCAGGCTTGCGGGCACCAGTTTATTATTTTGGGAATCAATTATCTGCGGGTATCAGATTCAGCTTCGGGGACAGTGATTTGGGAACAATGATCAGTACTTGAGAACAGTGTATTTCAGCTCATCAACTGTGTGTTGTGATGCCCAACTGTGTGTTGTGTGTTTATTTTAAGCCGTTATACTGTCCATTTGTCTGGTTGTTTATTTCCTTATTATTGCTTTATTTATCTTTTTGCCAGGTAGTTTAGCACAATTGCTTCAGACCAAGTAGATATTCCCCAAGCACTTTGGACTAGAGGTCGTCAACTCAGTCAATCTAAGGATCTGGTCAACGGACAACCAATGTTTTGTTCCTTACCCCTAGTTATCAGACGGAGGTCGAGAAAATGCAGTGTATCTGAGCAGAGATTGCCAGATTAGTGGACTTTGAACAGTCAGGTTGAGCTTCCCGAGGCTACTCTAGAGACAGACCTACCGGTAGTTCAGATAGATCAGGGCAGTATGGCAGGAATGACAGGAGTTGAGGAAATGATGCGTCAGAGGCAGGAGACCATGAGAGCCATGCAGCAGGACGCTGTTTGTCGAGATGAGTTTGCCAAACAACAGGCCGAGATCACGGCCCAGCAGGCAAAGTTAATTGCCAGGCTGCAACAACAAACCGGGGCATCTGCTTCACACCAAGCTCCTCCCCCACCAAGAGTTCCAGCACCCGAGGAGGCACCAAATGTCCAAGGAGATACGGATATTCCGACAAGACCGGCTCCGCCCCCGATTCTACCTCAACTATCTAAGGCACCTACGCCTGTCAATCAACCGGACTCTCCCTTTGAGTTTGAGGTGGACCATACAGCGTTAAAGTTGAGCAAGCTTGAGAAGTTGTTCAAGAAATCCCAAGGGGTAAAGTCCATCCCAAACATTGAGGATGGGTACACTGACGTGGCTGTGACGCTGCCAGATAGGTTCAAGATGCCACAAATTGACCGCTTTGACGGATCCAGGGATCCCATGGTGCATCTTCGGTTTTTCTTAGATATACTACAACCGATGGGCCTCACCAGACCGCAGAAGCTTTCATTATTCGGCCGGACCCTGTCGGGTGTGGCCGCTATCTGGTACGCAAAATTAGAAGACGATGTTAAGTGGAACTGGGATGAAATGGCCGAGGCTTTCATTGCACAGTGCTCCTATAACACGCAAATCGAGATTACAACCCGTGATCTTGAGACAACAAGGCAGGAGCCTAAGGAGAGCTTTTCGGAGTTCGTAGCCAGGTAGAGGGCGAGGGCCTCAATGATGACCCTAGGGCCTACTAATAAAGATCAAATCCGGATGATTGTGCGAAATCTCCAGCCTAAGCTTATGCAAAAAATGATCATACTCCCCTTCTTTACCTTTTCAGATTTGCATGAGATGTGAGTACAAATCGAGGATGCCTTGAAGTAGGACTTGATTGATAATGACAGAGAGCAACCCAGAAGAACCTTCAACCGCAACAACAATACAGGCACCAGCAATGCCGCAAATGCTAGAGCTTCAGAAGTAAGCATGGTCACCACCATTCCCCCTCCAAGACCCACGACAACTACACCTTCCTCTAGCATGTCCGGAAGCAACACACAAACCACCAAATACCAACCTCGAGGCCAGAGAACCTTCACCCCATTATATATGCCCCTGTCCAAGGCTCTGGGGGTATTAATCAGGAAAGGGCACTTAAAGCCCCTGGAGCCGAGGCCATTGCCAAATCCACTCCCTCCCTCTCATAACACAGCAAAATACTGCGCATATCACCAACAACATGGTCACGACACTGACTAATGTTTTAGATTGCGTCATGAGATTCAAGATCTCGTTGACAAACGGGTGATTATGCCTCCAGGAAAACCCAATGTCACGACAAACCCTCTCCCACCGCACAACCATGCTCCATCCCCCAAACGTATCAACTTTATCCAGACTAGGGTCGTGTCTTACGATCCTAGCATATATATCACCCCGTCCCACCTACCCAAGCCGGAGGTGCTCCTTTCTAACGGCACTGACTTGTGCATGCTAGACATCTCCAGAACCCAACCCGAACCATTGGGGGTGACTGTTGAAGGCAGAACATGGGAGATTTCAAGGGAGAATGGGATTGTTGAGTCAGAATCTGAGAAATCTGGGAGTTTTGCTGAGGAGGTATACAGTCCGAGTGACTACATTCTATCAGTAGGCCAGGTTGGGTCAAATGTGGAATCGCTGGCAGGGGTAGAGCTTTGTGTGATACAGGGGGATGAATCTGGTTAGAGGATAGATGACTTGGCAACTGTGGAAGGGAACTTTGCTAACCTCCGATTTTTCAATGAACAAGATCCAAAGGACATGGTAGTCAGCTGGTCAGATTTTGAGGAGTCAGCAGAGGTCACCGGGTGGCTTGATGACCTACCAGATGTTGTCGACGAAACTCAGTTAGAACGGGGCCCGGCAGGGGCAAGAACATCAGTTGTGGCCGGAAGAGCCGGAAATCATAATGCATCGCCGGAGAGCGCCGGTGCTAAGAATCTCGCTCAGGACTTGGGCATTGTGAATACATGAAGTGTTGAACAGCCAGCTGTATTGACGCAGTTGGAACAAGAAAGGTTCGGGGATTCTGAGAGAATCAGAAAAGCTAAGGCCCCTGAGGGGACTAAAAGTGCTGTGTGCACGAGGATAGAGAATGCTGCGAGCATGTGGACGGAAAGTACTGTGAGTACAATTGTACCAGAGCCGGACAGGTGTCTGTTGGCTGCCGACAGAATGTGGTGGGAAGACGATGATCTATGTCTTGCCCACACGGATGAGGATTGGGGGAGCAACCAGCCAGACGATACCTGGTACATCGGCGAAGTCGATCATATGACTAGAAGCAGGCAGTATTTCAAGCCCCCACATCTAGATCAGTCAAAGGCGTCTAGGAAAGATAAGGAGGCAGAGAAATAGAAAGAGAAGCAACTCGAAGAAGAAGCTGTACTGAAGCAGTTGAAAAAGGTACAGGCAGACATCTTCATCTGGGGACTACTTATGGCATCGCGAGTGCATCGACAAGCTGTCTTATCGGCCATGGACAAGGCCAAGCTCTCAATAAACACCACGCCCGAACAGCTGGTGGACTTAGTTTTTCCGGGAGGGGCTACCCCGATGTTGACTTTCTCCGACAAAGAATTGCCACCTGAGGGTGCGAACCATAACAAGCCACTCTACATCTCTGTGGAGTGCAGAAACAAATGGATACCCGTGTGCTTGTCAACACAGGGTCCGCCATCAATGTGTGCCCGGCAAGGACTGCATATGCAATCGGTTTAAAGACCGCGGACTTTGTGCCGACAGCCCAGGTGATTCGGGCATATGATAACATAAGCAGAGAAGTAATGGGGACAGTGAAAATTCAGACCAAGGTTGGGCCGGGACAGCATGAGGTAGACTTTCACGCCTTAGAAGTTCCTGCGACCTTTAATCTACTTTTGGGGCGGTCGTGGTTGCACCAAGTAAAGGCAGTTTCGTCCACCTTGGATTAGATGGTGAAATACCCCCATGGGAAGGGAGTAGCCATCGTTTTTGGAAATTCGTCGATCCATCCACCGCCAGAAGTATTTACGCCAGTTTTGGAAATTGAGCACGGTATGGAGGATGTGTTCATGTCGGGTTTTACCCTGGCTGAGGCCTGGGTCGTGCAGAACATCTTAGCTGTTAATGAGGGGGTGTATGTTAGCGCAAAATCAGTATACCTCATGAACAAGCTTCAACACATCCCCGGGATGGGATTGGGAAAGAGTGGCTGGAAGGGCGTTGCAGTGTTGGCCGAAATGCCACACAACCCACATACCTTTGGCCTGGGTTATCTGCCCACCAAAGAGGATTGGATAAGGACAGGTAAGGAGATGACTAGGAGAGCCAGAGCGAAGTAGGCGGGGAAGCCTTTTGAGCTAATGAACCGACCCATCCAGGGTTCCTTAAACGGACGCTTTGTCCGGGAGGGGGAGGACTTTCCATTTTGTGGCTTTCAGAGCCGTGGATGAACGAAGAGAAGCGCCATGTGCCAGGGTTTGAGATTTTCTTTGACCTACAGTTATCCGGGGATGACGTTGCCGAAGAGCAGACGGACCCATTAGCTGAGGCTGAGCAAAGCACGAAAGTGGAGTCTGAGGACGCCAAAAGTGAAATGGGGGTAGCGCTGGCGTGTCTACTTTCAGATCCTCCGATCGAACAGAAGTGCTTGGGGGATAGCTTCTCGGTATGCGTGATCGGGAACGAAACGGCTGCGGGCCTACCAGCAAACATTTTGGATGCATCCATCGGACCCTCTCTCACCTGGCAGTATGAAGAGGGATTTTTGTCAAGCAGCACCGGGTCAGGTAGTGAGCCGGAATCGGATTCCACCGAGTCTGTAGAGTTGGAATCAGGTTCCAGCTCGACTAAGTCTGAGTCCGGTATTTCTGGGGGTGATAACCCGGATACCACAATCCTGTCCAGGTTATCTTTTTCTTTCTCTTTTGAGTCTGTTGTAACCGAAGAATTGGATGATTTGGATGTGCTTAATGAAAATGATGTGGCTGTGGTTTCTGAGTACTTTTCTATGCCCTTGATTTATTGCATTAACTCAGACTTTCAAAATTTTGATGAAAACGACGAGGAACAAATTCCTCCGATTTTGTAACACTCAATTGAATAAGAGCAAGAAAGATTTGTTAAACCCTTAATGGATAAAATCACTACCGTGAATATTGGTACCGAGGAGGACCCGTGGCTGGTCCAGATCGGGTCCATGTTGTCTTCAGAGGAACGCGAGCGCTTAGTCGCTTTATTGAAAGATTTCAAAGATGTTTTCGCGTGGTCCGACGAAGACATGCTTGGAATCGATCCTGAGATTGTACAGCACCGGATCCCTCTTGACCCCGAGGCCAGACCCGTTAAACAGAAACTCAGAAGGATCCACCCGGACTGGGCTCTCAAGATTAAGAAAGAGGTCACCCAGCAAATTGACGTAGGGTTCCTGCTAGTATCCGAATACCCGACTTGGTTGGCCAACATAGTTCAGTGCCGAAGAAAGATGGCAGGATCAGGGTGTGAGTGGATTTTAGGGATTTGAACAGAGCTAGTCCGAAGGATGATTTTCCCTTGCCGCATATCGATGAGTTGGTGGATTTCACAGCGGGACATGCTTTGCTTTCGTTCATGGATGGCTTTTCGGGCTACAATCAGATAGTGATGGCACCTGAAGACCGGGAAAAGACTGCTTTCACCACCTCGTGGCGGACCTACTGCTACAGAGTGATGCCATTTGGGTTGAAGAATGCTGGAGCTATATATCAACGGGCCGCGACCACAATATTGCACGACATGATCCACAAAGAGGTTGAGGTGTACGTGGACGACATGATTGTCAAGTCCAAAGAAAGAGAGGGCCACTACACCGCCTTGCAAAAATTCTTCCAAAGGATCAGAGAATTTCGGTTGCGGCTGAATCCTCAGAAGTGTACGTTCGGTGTTACAGCCGAGAAAATGTTGGGGTTTCTGATTACACAGAGAGGTATCGAAGTCGACCCTTCCAAATCAAGGCCATCTTACAAATGCCACCACCAAGGACTGAAAAGGAGATGCGAGGCTTTCTAGGTAAAGTGCAATTCATAACACGGTTTATCTCAAAATTAACCTTGACTTGTGAACCACTTTTTGGCCTCCTGAAGAAAGGAAAGAAATTCCAATGGGACGGCCGATGCCAAAGTGAAGAGAGTCATCTACTACCTGAGCAAGAAGATGCTGGAGTATGAGACTTGCTACACACCATTGGAAAAGGCTTGCTTAGCCTTGGTATGGGCTACCAGGAAGCTGCGGCACTACCTGTTAGCTCACTCTGTAATGTTGGTTTCAAGATTAGATCCCATCAAATATCTATTCGAGAAACCGGCGCTTACGGGTAGGCTAGCTCATTGGTTGCTGTTGCTTTCTAAATTCGATCGGAAATATGTGACGCGCAAGTCAGTCAAGGGAAGAGCAGTAGCAGAATTCTTAGCCGATCATCTAGTGGAAGGAGGTGAAGCAGTTGAGTACCTATTCCCAGATGAGGCCATTTTGCATGTCGACGACGAGTTTTGGACGATGTACTTTGACGGAGCGTCAAACTAGTACGGGTATGGGATAGGAGTGTTGCTGATAGCACCCGACAACTCCCGTATCCCTCTAGCATTCAAACTCCGGTTCAAAGTCTCAAACAACGAAGCAGAATATGAGGCATGCATTGTCGGTCTAGAAGCAGCCCTGGAATTAGGGGCAAAACGGTTGAACGTCATTGGGGACTCGAACCTTGTTGTATCTCAAGCGAAAGGAGATTAGAAAGTCAAAGAAGAAAAGATGATTATGTATCACCAGATCTTGGACTTGTTAATTCCTCGGTTTGAGAAGTTAAACTTTGCTCATCTGTTAAGAGAGAACAACAGGTTCGCAGATTCACTAGCAACTCTATCTTCCATGATAGACATCCCGTTTGGAGTCCGGATGCGTCCAGTCATTATCGAGCAGAAATTTGTGTCGGCTTACGAGTCGATTGCTGCTATAGATGAGGTTCAAGATGAGAACCCCTGGTATTACGATATTTGGAATTTCTTGGAAAAAGAAGCGTATCCAACAGGGGCAAATGCCAAGGATAAAAGGGCAATCAGAAGATTGGCTACTCAGTTCTTCATCTGTGGGGGTAAACTATATAAGAGAGGTCATCTGGGAATGCATAAGCTGTGCGTTTAAGCTAAAGAATCAAAATGCCTGATGGAGGCCATCCATGGAGGGGAATGCGGTTCGCATATGAACGGGGTAATGCTAGCGCAGAAGATCCTCAGACAAGGTTATTATTGGTCCACCATGGAGGAGGATTATATCGGGTTTGTTCGGCGATGCCACAAATGTCAGATCCATGCAAACCGCATGAACATCCTGCCGTCAAAGCTATACAATATGACTTCGCCGTGGCCATTTTCAGTTTGGGGAATCGATGTGATTGGGGCTGTCACTCCAAAGGGGTCTAATGGGCATGAGTTCATTCTGGTCGCGATAGACTATTTCACAAAGTGGGTTGAGGCCCAATCCTATGCGGTGTTGAAGGCTTGACATGTTGCGAAGTTTATCAGAAACAACATCATCTGTCGCTATGGGGTACCGAACGAAATCATTTCAGATAACGGTTTCCACTTCAAGAAGGGAGCGATTGATTTGTTGGAAAAATACAATGTGGCTTTTCATAAGTCATCCACCTATCGGCCGCAGACCAATGGAGCGGTCGAGGCCGCCAACAAGAATATCAAACACATATTGCAGAAGATGGTAGAAACCTATCGGGATTAGCCAGATAAGCTGCCGTTTGCCCTATGGGGCTACCAGACTTCAATTAGAACGTCTACTGGGGCGACTCCGTATTCATTAGTTTATGGGATGGAGGACGTTCTACCTATTGAAATTGAGGTTCTGTCTTTGCGAGTACTGGCTGAGTGTCAGATAGCCGAAGCAGATTGGCAGCAGAGCAAATTTGAAGAACTCATGCTCTTTGACGAGCACAGGCTGAAAGCACTGTACCATGTTCAAGGTTATCAGCGCAGAATTGCCAGGGCTTTCAACAAGAAAGTTAAGTCCAGGAATTTAAAGGAAGGAAATTTGGTGCTCAAGGACAACCGAGCTCCCATCCACGACCCTAGGGGCAAGTTCAGACCCAATTGGACCGGTCCCTACTTCATTAAGTCTATCTGGTCAGGTGGAGCTGTGGTTCTGATGGACCTAGATGGCCTAGAGTTCTCCCAGCCGATCAATATGGACAAGTTGAAGAAATATTACCCCTGAGAGGCTCGCTAGGCCGAAAACCTGAGAGGGCGACCTAGGCAAAAGTTAGAGCACAAAAAAATTTGAAATGATAAAAGCCGAGCTCGCAAGGTTGAAAACCTGCAAAGGGCGGCCTTGGCAAAAGTTAGGGCGTAAAAGGAGTGTGAAAATACTCGAGTGAACCCGAGTCTGAACTACGTAAGGCTTGATTCCCATCTTTGGGACACGTAGGCAACTTCATTCTGAAGTTCAGCCATAAACCTTTCCCCGATCAACTTTGTCCATTTGATCATCTCGGCCATCTTTGTCTATTCAGCATTCAAGAGTTCGTTTATGATCTCCGGTGCAGTGCTTTTCAGACTAGGGGCAACTTTCCGTTGCTGTGCAGTGCCGCGGTACTATTCAGACTACGGGCAACTTTCCAGTTGCTAGGATCCGAGGTTGTGCATCTTAGTGACAGATTTCAGGCGTGTCCAGTTCTGATCCATGTCGAAAATGGTTTTGAAAAGTTTTAATAAAAGTTGACTTTGTTCAAAATTAATCTTTTTACAACTTAGACCATTTTTGGACCAAAGCGAAAAATTTTCAGTACCCACGACCTTCAATTTCATTGATTTCAATACAGAGTTCTCCTGCTCTTGCATACAAATTGAAGTTGCTTTTGGTTACATTCATAAAGAAAACTTGAAAGTACTAATAGCAGAATAAATCCGGGACATAGATAAGTCAGGTGTTCCTGCGCCCCCTCCCAGAGCTGGTCGAAGCCTCTGATGCCAAAGTGGGCCCTTCATGTGCCTCTTCATTGAGCCAATCCAAGCACTCATCAGACAAAGTGCAACTGAAAGTGGGAGCGGGGGCCAGGAGCTCTCTAGTCCTCCATACTGTGGCATACCGGGCAAGCGGTGCGCCTCGGGCTGGGAATGCAGCAGGGTACTCTATCCCCTCTGGCGGGCAAGTCTGATCATGTCCGAACTAGCGCCGAAACCAGAATGGAAAATAGAAGACACAGTGTGTCATGCCAATCAGTTGAATCCCAGGTTGACGGGTCATGTTGTAACTCATTGCCGGCAGGTTGAGCCAAGGACAGCGCCAAGCAATGCGGTCTGCGGACAAACCGCACATCCAGTTGTACCACCACCCCTCATCCAGGGCATCGACCAGACGTTGTCGAAAAAAGTAGCCGCGAGCTGAGAATGATGGGCAAGACTCCACAATCTGTAACTTGTCCATCAACCACACCTGGGGAGGGATGAAAAATGAGAGAATAAAGAATAGAGAGATGTACGATGAGAGAAAAGTAAGAAAAGGGTTTTGTGAGAATCGAGCCTAGGGCCGAGTGATGTGAGCAATACATATGTGAGATGGGGTGGGAAACATTACCTGCAATAGTAGTGGGCTCCCCCCAAGCCTAGCCGTCTCTCGGCAATGAAAAGTGTCTAAGCCCATCAATGTCTCAGCCAATGTCATGGCAATGCAGCTCTTCCCCTCCTTCAAACCTTGGGCAACCTCAATCAACCGGACACTGAATCCATCAGAGCCCGGGGCAAGCAAGAAATGAGATAGCAAGCATAGGCAAAGCGCGTGTTGCCGATAGCCCTGCCAATGATGGTCGCCGCGGTCACCAGCATCAGAAAACCGACAAACCAAGCTTAGGATGTCCAGCTCCCCGTCATGAATCAATGATCGAGCATCATACAAAGTGAGGCCACACATTTGTCCTAAGGCTTGGATGTGGCCAAATTGAAGTTGAGGGAAGATTTCCTCATTGCGCTCGGACTCCATCAAAGCTTGGAAATCCTCGAAAGTAGGACACATCTCTTGCCCGCTAAACCTAAAAACGTGTGTTACCAGATTCTAAAACCTTGTTGTGGCATGGAGGAAAGGAAGATGCAGTGGAGTACGGCCCAGCGTGAATAGTGCATTCAAGCCGAAGCCCCGGAAGTTCAACTTTTTCAAGCCATGCAGAGAAACAATCCAAGCTGTGAGATTTTGGATGAGGAACGCCTCCATTTTGATGCAAAACTGAGATGAAATGAATGAACCACGAGGTTGGAACTTTTAAGAGGATAAGGCACTGTTCGGGGACACGTGTCAACAATTTGGTGGTTGCCAAGCCAGGTGGTCGGCCGACCACCTTTTCTGGTAGGCCGACCGCCCCTTTGGTCTCTAATGGAAATAGCTGGTCGGCCAGCTCCCTCTGATGGTCGGCCATGGAGAGAAGTGTGGCTTAGGTCTTGTCCTAGTCTCTAGAAGAAAGTTCCTAGCATTTCCATGCATTGGGGGTGTTGAAGGTGAGAGTTTTCCTCTGTTTCGGATGCGTTCCGCCACCCCGATCATCCAAGATACGTCTGTTTATCGAGTTGTTATTAAGTTTTGTTTATCGAGTTGTTGTTGAGTCTTGTTTATCAAGTTCTTGTTGAGTTTTGTTTATCGAGTTGTTGTTGAGTTTTGCTTATCAAGTCGAGCTGTTAAGTTTATCGAATTGTTAAGTTTTATCGAGTTGTCGAGTTTTGTCCGTTGAAATTGTTGTTCTTTGTTTATCAACATTTCCGGGATTTGCTTATCGAGTTGTAAGCTTGCTAAGGTCTCGTTGTTTCTTAGTAAGATAAGTTGTTTAGTTTGTTGCGACGGTTCACTACCTGACTTGGCAATTTTTCGATGCTCAATTTTCATTCAATCTCATTTTTGTGCAAAATGATGCGATGCGATGCTAAGAACATAAAATATAACACTTTTTGAACAAAAGCTGTTTCATTCCATCATGCTTCCTTTGTTACAACATTTTACAACAAGGGTACAAGTTTTACAGAAAATAAAACTGCCTAATAATGTACAATGTGCTACAACTACTAGTGAAAAAGGCAAATAAAGCCGGAACATCTGCATCAGTGCTCTCAAGTGCAAGAATAAGAGGCCCTCTTCGTCCTCTTCGGCTGAGAAGTCCCTGCACCATCTCCACCAACACCACCATCTAAATCAAAGCTGTTGTCCTCGGAACCCTCCTCGGCATTGTAGACACCCCATTTTTGACCGTCCTCAAGACTTGGACGTCACCGTTTGAACACTCGGTGATCATCCATGTTTGTGTTCGTCCTGAGTTCCCGGAGGTCTCGGCCACGTGCGTTGCCTCAGGATCTCTTGACTCGACTGTTTTGTGTTTGGTTTTGCACCAAACACTTGTGTTTTGCCTTTGAGGGGTAGGGAATGGCTTTTTGACCATCCCCACATATCACCGGCCATGCCTTGAGGCCACCGGCCACTGGTTTGTTGCCACCGGCCAAATGTTTGGCCGGCCGGCACTCTTTGTAGTCAACCGGCCATCTATTTTGGTCAAATTGGTCGTCCGATCACTGTGCATCTGCTTTTGCAGATATTTTTATGCCAGCTGTGCTAGCTAGCATACACCTTTGCTCCCCTCCATACACGTGTATGGAGGGATTTCCCTCTTGACTAGCTTACTTGAGAAGCTTTGCAAGAGTGAGCTCTATAAGAGGGAGCCTCTTCTCCCTCCATTAGGGTTACAAAAATTTCCAGAGAGAGCTCTGAAATTAGGGTTTACATAGTGTGTGTATTCTATCTCTATTTCTCCCTCTCTTTTGCTCTAAGTGTGTTTGTGTCTTACTTTTGTGCATAAACACCTAGTGTTACACCTTCTCTTGGTTTCTGAGGTGCTGAGGAGCTGCTCTTGGTTTTCTTGAGTGGATTCAAGCTTGAAGAACCAGCTGGAGCATTGTTTGTGAAGAGGGTCATCAACGGTAAGAACTTCACCCTTTATTCCCCATTTTTGCATAGCTTTTTAACCAATCTTGCAACTATTTTTAGACTTTGTATATAACTAATAAAAGTCTGGTTTTTGAGTGCTTTAAATAGTTGTTTAAGAGTGTTTTGTTGTTTGGGCTTGTTTGACCCCTCATAGGGCTTGTTTAGCCCCATTTTGTGCTATTTTGGTTGAGCTCCGGGGCCACCTTGTTTGGGCCTCCTCACCATTGAAATCTTGAGGGATTTCAGTGGTGAGGATGGTGCCTTAAGGTCCTAAGAAGGAGAGGGCTACCCCCTCTCCTTGTTGTCCTTGAAAAGGGCCATTTTTGCCTCATGTGTGAGCATCTTGTTTAAGTGTATGATGACCATGCCTTAGCTATTTTTTGTGCTTATTATGTCATAATATAGCTCTGTTTTTACTTGGTTTAGACACACCATGCTTGCCTTGCATACATGTCTTGTAATGCCATGAATTGCCTTAACATGTTTTAGGCTTTGACCCTTGTTCTAGCATGATTTCGGCCTAGCTTTGTGAAGCTTATATGCATGTTTTGATGTGTTAAAGGTCTGTTTTGGTCATTTGGGTTGTCCATGCTTTGCTTTGTATAGCTACCATGTAAACTCTCTTGTATGCCTTAAGCATTGACCCCTCTAGCATGCCATCCTTGCATCATTTCAGTGGTTTGGAACCACTTGTCATGACATTTCAGTCCTCATGGTATGCTTGTATGCTTGCATTTGATGCCCTTTTCATGCTTTAAAAGGTTGGTGTTTCTTGCTCCATGTTTGTGCCATTGTGTATGCCTCTAGGATTAGATCATTTAGATGCCATCTAAGTGGTTTTTGGGGCTTATTTTTGCATGATTTAGGACTGTTTTAGTTCATTTTGGTCATTTGCTTCATATGTCATATGGCCATGGTTTAACTCCTTGGGCTTGGTTGCATGTTTAGCTTGCATTGGTAGGTTGGTTTGGCACCTTCTCTAACATGATTTTCAGAGCTTATAATGCATGCCATTTGTCCATGTTTGCATCCTCTTAAGTGTGCTTGAGAATTGTTTCTATGTGCCTAAGTGTTGGTCCTTGTGTGCATGCATGTTTGCATGTCATTTTGCCTTCATTCTTGAGCATGTTGGCCACTGTTTTGGGCTTAGTATAGAGCTGCCCAAATTAGTTTAAGTCCATAGTTCGCATGTTGTTGCATGCTCACCTTGTGTGTTATTACATACTTGTGTGTTTGTCACATGTTTAGGTTGGTTAACATGTTTGCTCCATGTGTTGTGGCATGATTGAATGAAGTCACATGCTTGCTTGCATGCTTGAACATCCCCATTGTATTTGGCATACTTATTGGTTAGCATGATTGTCACATGCCTCGTATGCTTGTTTGTTCATGTTGCATACTAGCTCATATGTCTAGGTTGCATCGCATTGACATGCATGCTTAGCCTCTTGAATTGAGTGTGATAGAGGTTGAGCTCCTTGCTTGTTTATGTGCATTTCATTTGAAATCAAAGTGCATAACTTGGTTTCTTAGGTCATCACGCATGGAAATGCGCGATTGGTGGCCTGAGAACCGAGAACCATGTCCCTTTGAGTCATGAACATGATAAGGGATGTGTTGGTGCACACATTTGCTTGAAATGCTTTGCTATGCCTTGTTTTGCCCTCTGCTGCAGTCAAAACAGGATTCTGCAGGAAGATTTAGCCGGCCGACCATCTTTAGTGCCGACCGACCAACAATTGATGGCCGGTGATCATTTCCTTTGGCCGGTGACCATTTCCCTTGGTCGGTGGTATCCCACAGGTTTCATAGAGTGCACCTTGGGAATTTTGCAATGATCAGAGAAGGAAAACAGTGTGGATAGAGGCAACTTGTGGATGGAAGTGGACTTCCGAGCGGAGCCGAGCACGCATTGCATTGGGCCCTCTTCCCGAGGCTGTTTACTGTTTTATTAGACTAGTTAATTTGCTTAACTAGTTTAATTGGTCTGTAATATTTAATTAGCTTGTAGGTTAGTTAAATTTGTATCATTCTTTCGGTCCCTCCGAGTGAGGGCGAATTTGTAATGAGTGTGGGTGCGTGTGTGCATGTCTTCCAACCCCCATTTCTTTCTCCCTTTTACTTACCTGCTTTTGATGGTTAGTATTAGGACATGTTTAATTTAGCATCCTGATGCTATGCATACGTGCATCATTCATCAGTATTGCATGCACCGGGCTCGGCGCATCATGCTAACAGCATAGTGTTCCAAATCTAACTTGAATACGTGCTACTTGTTGCCTTCCACATGCCATCCTAGGATTAGCCGAGCCTATTCTAGTGACATTTTGTATGCGATGCATTAGCCACTTAACATGAATTAGGATCATGCATATGATTACTAACTAGTTCACTGTTCCGGCACAGAGTACGATGTAAGTATTTCTGCTTTAGCATCTCGCATGAGTGTGAATGTTAACATGACAGCATGCTTACCATGTGGCTAGATGCTTATTTGATTAACTGCCTGAATGCCTGTGTGTGAAGGTTGGATTGTTTGAGTTGGGACAACTCATTGAAATCCGTATTTTAGCCTACTTGCGAGTAGCAAATTTCAAATCACTTTTTTTACAAACGGATATGCAATGCTTTGTTCCAAATTAGACGGTCTAGTCTATACTTGTTTGTTGTGCGCATAACATAGTAATTCTAGGCTATTAATCGGAATAAGAACGCATGTGTTTTTAAAAACAAGATATCATGGTTAGTAGAGGCCGGTCTTCGGATCGGGCGAGCGGGGGTGCTCATAGCTGACCTTCCCCAATCGTACCCAAGTTCCCGAGCCGAGGCAACTTTGGTGATGACGGACACGTGGCCTTAGCAAACGAGTCAGGGTTTCCTAAATTCCTCCATTAAAAAAAATATATAGGTGGCGACTCTGTATCTGGCAAAGCAGTCCATGTTTGGCACTTCTTTTCTAAAAATCTATTTTCTCAAAACGATTTGCCGGATTTGGACTCTTTGGTTCATATTAAGAACCATGACAATTCGAGTCCGAACTGTAGCACGGAGGCCCTCACGCGGGGCGCGTCTACAGGCATCACCTCCGCCCTCAGAACCGGACTCAGAGTCATCCTCTCTGCCTGCAGATGTCTCTGACTGAGGATGCGCAGACTCCTCTTCCTCGCTGGACTACTCCTCTATGACAGGTGCTCTGCGCCTGCCTCGTCCACGAGACGAGTCCCCTCTCCCAGCTCCCTGAGAAGGCCGAGATGGCCCGGCCTGTGGCCCAGAATGTAGCGGAGGCATCTAAAAAGGAAGAGGACAATTTGAGTACATTAGCCAGTATGTATATCAGATGTAGATGCAAGAATGCTACAATGGATGCATGCATATATAGTATGTGAATGTGGTGTGTGTCAGATGTGCTCTACACATACAGCTAATCAATGCAGTGAGATGTTCAAGTTCAGCATGTCATCAGAAGTATAATAAATGCGAGAAAACTAAAGAGTACCTGGACACCAAGGATGGACAACTGTGTCTCCCTCCACAAGACCATGCCCACAAGAGAAGGCACCAATCCGAGCATCCCATCAATGTACTCTCTGGGAGGCTGCAAATACAAGCTCAAGTCATCAATGAATAAATGAGTGCCTAAGTATCTGGGTGAGAAATCAAAAGCAGTGGAACATACCGGTGGTGAGTCGGGATCACTGACGTATGGGTGACCAGGCATGAGAGGCTCTATCGGAATCGGGTAGGAAGTCCCGTACCGCCATCCTGTCAACTCAGTCAGAATATCTGGCCATCCGACGTGATGATAAGTCGGGGGAATCGGGGGGACCAGTCCGGCCCCACCTCTCGATGTGCCGGCCCTGTTAGTAGAAGGGACACTTGCAGCCCGAGCTCGACTCGATGATGGCATGCCAACAGACCTTCTCGTGGGAGTACGGACACCTGTCAATGGAGGCATCAAGTATGTATGACGGTAAGTCGCGTACTCCCCCTCCTCCAAATGTAGAAATACGTCGGTACCCAACATGGCGCTGTCGACTTCCTGGGGAGTGAGCCCCTCAGTGGATCGCATATCGTCTGGAGGTGCTGCGGGGACACTCTGCTCGGGGAAGCCCATAGTCTAGCGCATGAAGCGGTCCCACAAAAACTAGGCCCTACCAACTGGCCCCTCACACAGGATCCTGTACCGAGAAGCGGTCCATCCTCCAGCAAACTGAAATCGGGTGTCTCCACCCAAGGGCGCCCAGGGCCGCCATGTGATCTGCGGATAACCAATGGATAAGCCGATTAGAAATCGCAAATGTGCAAGATGAATCAAAGATGAAAGCATGAAGAACTGAGAGTTCTGAATTACCTCAGTCGGCCGCACTGTATCAAAAAACTAGCGCAGGAAGGGCAGAGTCTCCCGAGCTCTCGGCCGGTACTGGCCCTCAAACACGAGCGAGTAAGGAATCGTGAGAGGCACCTCCACCTCAAGCTCCGGGTCTAGCGTCGGAAAGTACGCGAAAACACATAGCTGTGGAAAATAGGGCAAAAGCCATCAGAATACAGAATGCTGAGTGCAGATTGTGAATACAAAATGTATAGAGAATGCAGAATGCTGAGAGCGGAATGCAAAGTACAGAATGTAAAGTGTGCTGTGTGTGCAATGTATAGATAATGAAAAGCAGAAATGTAAATCAAGAGGGCAGAGAGTACCTCCCAGGCTCTCCAATAGCCACCAACTATGTTCCCCCATCCGTAGGAGGTCGCACTCATGTAGCAGTAGAGGGTAGCTAGGCCGGCGCCGCCCCAATCATACTGGCTGACCTGTGATATGTCTACCAGAGCACTCAGCAGATAAAGTCCAACAGTGTTCCCCCTATCGGAGAACAGAGTGGTCTCAAGGAGGAACATCAAAAACCCTCAAGTATACTGCTCTATCTCCTCGGGAGTCTCGAGCACCCTCTCTCTGAAATGTGAGGAAAACCAAGTGTACCGGACTCTGCCCGAAGATCTGTCAACCGGTGGGCGAGCTCCCAACAGATAGATCCAAGCAGCCTCCCACTTGCCCATGTCCTCGTCGTAGGGGATCGGCCAGCCTCCCATGTCAAGGCCCGTCAGCACGGCAAAATCGAATGGGGTCATAGTCATGTCCCCGGTAGCTAAGAAATGAAAGGAGTTGGTGGTGTCCCACCATCTCTCTACAAGGGCGCCCATCAGGGTCCTGCTCGCTGGATAACGTGATAACCCCGTGCAGAAGAGTCCGAACCCTGCCTGGTCAACCAGATCGCGAATGGCCTCGGGGAGCTCCGCGTACCACTCCCTGGCAATGATCGATCCGTATCCTCGTGTAATACAGGAAGATACCTGCATTCAGAATGAACACATGTATTCAATTTCAAAATAAAGTATATGAGCTGTGTGCAAATTAAATCAGATACAATGTCGTGAGCTGCGTGTTCAACATAAAGTATATGGGCTGTGTGTCCATCTCAAAGTTCGAGCTGCGTGTTCAACATCAAAATTTGGGCTACGTGTTCAAAAATACAACAGTTTGGGCTGCGTGTTCAGAATTGAAGTGTGTGCTGCGTGTTCACATTCGCAAATGGGCTGCGTGTTCAGAAATTCAAAAGTTTGGGCTGTGTGTTCATCATCAAAGTGTGAGCTGTGTGTTCAATATCAAAGTTTAGGCTGCGTGTTCAAATTTCAAAACAGTAGGCTGTGTGTTCATCTCAAAGTTTGAGCTGTGTGTTCAGACTTAAAAAACAGTGGGCTGCGTGTTCGTAATCAACAAGTTTGGGCTGTGTGTTCAGATTTCAGAAAATAGTGGACTGTGTGTTCGCCGTCAAATAGTGGGCTGTGTGTTCATCTCAAAGTTCGAGCTGTGTGTTCAACATCAAGTGTTTGAGCTGTGTGTTCAGACTTCAAAAACAGTGGGATGCGTGTTCATAATCAACAAGTTTGGGCTGTGTGTTCAAATTTTAGAAAACAGTGGACTGTGTGTTCGCCGTCAAATAGTGGGCTGTGTGTTCTGAAATTCGAGTGCTTGGGCTGCGTGTCAACTTAAAAAAATACTGTGCTGTGAGCTGTGTGCTAGAGTAAGCAGAAAATGGTGTGTGAACACATTCAGAACGAGCAGATAAGCATGCATAGCGAAAGCGTGAAATGCACAGAAAATACAGAATGCATTGCAGAAAAGTAAAAGTGAAGTACATACCTCTTGTGCCTGATGAGAGAGGTGGGACTCTAGCTCCCGCAGTAATAGGTCTACAGGTGCTCGCTCGTCAAAGTCGGTGAAGTGATAGAAAACGGCCCGAGGAAGGATGTGCGCCAGAGGGTCATACCTCTCGGGAACAAATGGCCAAATCCTCGGAGGTAAAGACATAATGTCTGGCTCACCTCCGGCACCTGGAGGACCTCTGCCCTGAGTAAAATGACCTGCCATCTCAAGAAATCTGCAAAAAGGAGCAAAAATGAGCAAAATGAGCCAACATTGAAAAAAGTCAACAAAAGTCAACTCTCGAGAAATGAAAAAGTCAACAAAAGTCAACTCCTGAGAAAATGTTCCAAATATTGAGACAAACTTACCTCAAGTGGTGAAAATGGGAAAAGAAGCTCCGAAATCAAATTTTAATCGGTCCCAAGTGAAGAAAACCGAAAGATTTCGCGAAACAACTTTGCGTGGGGCGTTGGAAAACGCGTATAAAGAGTAGATCTGAGGGAAAAAGTGGTCTAGAATGAAAGGAGCACTGATTTCGGACTTGGAGTTATGAGCAAAAAGTGTTTGGCAAGTATATTTAATGAAACAAGTGTAAAAGTACCAAACGGCCCCTGTTTTTGGCTAGGTGGCCGGCCAACCACCTTTTCTGGTAGGCCGACCACCCCCTTCACCAAACCTGGTTGGTGGCCTCCTTACCTGGTCGGTGGCCCTCCTAAGTGGTCTCCCATGCCTCTTTGAGCTCCCTGCAAATTTTGGTGGTGATCGGAGCCCCCGGCTCTCGAGAAAGTACAAGGAAAGTGCACTTTCCCATGGTTGTGAACATCGCTTGCATTGTGGTACACGTTTCACTGGTATTGTCATACCTACATGCTTAACTTGCGTTGTCGCGCGCGCTTCTCTCGCATTACAATGCACTTTCCCATCGGCACCATGTTTGTTTGCGTTCGATATAGTGTTGAACATGTGTTGCCAACTATGTTGTGCTTGTTAAGTTTCTCTCTTTTGCAGGCACGATATTGTATGTACGGTTCATTTGAAGTTGGTGCGACCAGATGAGCCGCACAGGTATTGTATCTTCTCCGTGTGAGATGTGGCGAGAATTGAATAATTCTCCACATTCTTACTGCATGAAATGTAGTTGCTGCTTTGCATTCTTGCTTAAAACTGTTGCATCTATTGTGAATATTTGCTTCATTACAGCTTGCTGCTTTGTATGATCATGAGTTACGTTCGACTTGGTGCATCTTCGTTTTGCATTTTGCCCCCGCCTGCGGGCATGCCTGCAGGCACATCTCCTTGTTTATCTTGCCTTTTTGTCTAAGTTTTCGGCCTTGTCAAAAATGGGTCGTCTCTGGGCTTTGACATTCAGTCCCATCAATTACGACTTTCGAGTTCTATCAAAGAGGGGCAACTATAGACACCCCATTTTTGAGCGACCTTAAGACTCAGACGTCACCGATTGAGCGCTCGGTGATGATGCATATTGTGCTCGTTCTGAGGTTGCGGAGTCTCGGCTGAGAGCATTCCCTCCGGACTTCGGGACTCTTTTGTGCTTTGCCTCAATTTGTGAACCAGGTCCTGTTTTCTCTATTTTCTCTTCCTGAAGGGAGGGAGAGGTCTCGAAGACCATCTCTCAGTGGCCGTAGGCTACGTTCCGTGGTCGTAGGTCACTATTTCCGTTTGGAGACTAGTTGCCGGTTTTTGGAGCCGTCGGTCGTGCGCCTCGGTTCGGGACAGCTTAACTTTCTCTGTTTGCTCCGGTTTTTGGCACACACCTTGTTTCCTCTCTCTAGAGGGACACTGTGGCCCGAGAGACCACCTTCGTGGTCGTATGCCACCTCCGGTGCTTAACAGTCAGTTTTCGGGGCCCCCAGCTACGCGTGTTCGCTCCCGAACCTTCGTTTCGCATCGGTGTGTGTTCATTTTTGGCATGGACCCTAGTTTCATTGTTAGAAAGGTGGTAGTAGGGTTGGAGACCACCTTTTCTTCTTGGAGACCACCTTTCCCCGGTCGGCCGATTTTTCTGGACAGGTAGGTGGTCTCCCTCACTTTTGAGCCATAATTTCGGGTCTCCCATACCACCACTGAGCTGCATTCACCTGGAAGGCCACCAATCTGGTATGGCCGACCACCTTTTCAAATTGACCCTTTTGACCCCTGGTCGGCGAACTAGGGCAAGTGGTCGGCCGACCACTTGAAATGGTCGGCCAGCCATCTCCTTTTTTGTCTCCCTGAGTGCAATACAACTGTGCCAGCTGGGAGGCATTTGCCCCATCCTCCGAGATTTAACCCTCTTGTTTAGGCTTCTTAAGGAAGCTTTGGCCCTTTTTGCTTAGCTTCTTGAGGAAGCTTGACCTTTTGTCAAGCTTCTTGAGGAAGCTTGACCCCTTTGGTCTAGCTTCCTCAAGAAGCTTGACCCTTTTGGTTTAGCTTCTTTTAGAAGCTTGGTCCCTTTGCTTGAGGCTTCTCCAAGAAGCCTTGGACTTCTTCTCCTATAAGAGAGGCCCTCCTCTTCATTTGTAAGGGTTGAACATTTTTGTTAAGGCATTTGCATACACCTCTCCATAACTCTCTACTTCAAGCTCAAATACTCCATTATTCTTGGCCATTTACACTACATCTCCAAGCACAACACCTCCAGTACCATCCTAAATACCTTAGAGCTATTTTTCAGAGGTTGAGAGCTCACTTTCTTGGTCCAGAGCTTCCTGCATTGCTGTGCTACAATGGTAAGTCAAAATTTCCCTCATTGTAGCTTTATTTTGTTTCATTCTTTAGTCTTATTTGCAAGCATTTTTGGACTTCGTCATAAATTAAGAAAAGTCTTATTTTGAGCTCCTCTTCAAGTTTGATTAAGGTCATTTTTATGTTGGGGTTCATCTACCCCCTTGCATGCTTCATTTCCTCATGTTTTGAGCTATGCATTAGAGCATTCGTGTTGACCTTGGTTTGGTCTTTTATCCACTAAAATCCAATGGATTTTCAGTGGATAACATGTGTCTTTGAGCTTCAAAATCAGAGAGGGGTGACCCTCTCACCCCTTGTTCTCTTTACTAGCTTTGTTGGCCTTACAAAGGAGCCCCTATTTGCATGTTTCAAAGCCATGCTCCAGGCCATTTTTGATGAGTTTTGTGATCTGCATGAACTCTGTCCAGAGCCCTTTTTACCATATTAAGTGTCTATTATGCATGTATAGAGTAATCTTCTTCAAGGCCTTTCAAAGGGGCTTTCACTTGCATGCTTGCTCGACTAATTTCAGGACCTTTTTGGTGGGTTTTAGGACCCTCATAACCTCTGTCCAGAGGTTGTTTTACCATTTTGTGTGTCTGTCATATATGTGTAGAACAACCCCTTGCATGGCCCTCCAAAGGAGCCTATCATTCTTACATGCATTGACTGAGTTTCAGTGGGTTTTTGGGCATATTTTGGCTTGGCATACTTCTGTTTTTGGCTGGTTTGGTGAGCTCTCATGTGCTTCATATAGTTGTAGTACAACTCATGGTTCACTAGCTTTCTTTGTATGCTTTGTTGATCCTTGATTCTAGCACATTTTGACTATGCCTTAAACTGATTTTGTGCATATTTTGGACTGCCCTAGCTTTGTTTTTGGGTCACATGGTCGAATGATGCTTGTTTTGCGTGCTTGTAGTTCAATATCCATGCTTAGCCTTGAGTTTCGAGGTCCATTGCATGCATATACTGAGGTGTTTTCATGCTTTGGGGTCATTTTGCATCATATTTCAGAGCATATGTGAATGCCATATCCTCAGGTTTTCTCCTCTTTAAGTGTGCTTGAGAGTTGTGCATGAATGCCTTGTTTTCGGACCGTTGAATGAGCTCCATTTCTTTGCATTCCGAGCCATCATTTTAGCCCATTTCCCCACTGTTTCAGACCTACCTAGGGTCTATTTGGGGTTGGTTTTTCCATTTGTGCATTGCTTTGTGTACCTCTAGTGTAACGCACTTCATTAGTTTCGGTATTCGGGCCATCTAGCTTGCATTGTGTGACAAATTTTCATGATTCGGGACCATTGTGCATCATGTTTCAGAGCTGGAAATTGCATGCTCGTATGCCATATTTCATCCTTTGCCATGCTTAGTTAGAGTTGCATGTTGTGCCTTAGGATCGGTCCATTGCATTCGTGCATGTTTGCATGTATTTCGGTTGTCTCATTTTCATCATATGGCCACTGATGTGAGTGTGGCTGAGGTCCACTCATATTGGTGTAAGTCCATCTTGCATTGTGTATGCCATTTTAGTCCATAGCATTGCGTATGTTAGGTTGCATGCTAGTGCATTCTGCATGCCATGTTGTGTCACGTGCATTGTGTATACCATTTTAGTTTATAGCATTGCGTATGCTAGGTTGCATGTTAGTCGCATTGTGTATCCCATCTCATTGCATTGTGTTTGGGATAGGAGTTAGCCCAAACACGGGAAACGAGGGACGTTTCGTACCTGAAGTGACGGAACGTGCCTCAATTCCCGGTCGCCGACACTCCGGATTACCCATGATAGAGTCTAGGCCTTGTTATGTTGTCATGTGCATTCATTTCACATCGAGTCATGCAATTCGACTCCTCGGCCATCATGCATCGAGATGCGTGATTGGTGGCACGAGGATCGAGGTGTGCATACATATATGAAAATACTTTGCCGTGCCCCTTTCTTGCTCTCTGTTGCAGCAAACCAAAAATCAGTAGCCTTTGCACAGCATTCCGGGATTAATTGCAAACAGAGGCAAATCGGGGCATCACGAGGGATTTTCCGACGAGGCGACTCGAGCATGCATGTATCTTTCGTCATTCGGAGCAGAGCTGGGGCGGTCCATAGACTTGCACGCTAATGTATTTGCTTTCCTAGTTAATTTGTTAATTAATTAGGGTTTTGTAATATTTAATTATTTATTCGGACTGTATTATTTATTCGGACCCTCTGCGAGAGGCCAATGTTGTAATAAGTGTGCGTGTGTGTGATGCATGTCTTCTAACCTCACATCTTTCTCCCTTTTATTTACCAGCTTATGATGGTTAGTTTTAGGTCATGTTTCAATTAGCATACTTATGCTCGCATGTTTGCATCCATTCATCTGTCTTGCATGCACCGGCTCAGCGCATCATACTAACTGCATTGTGTTTCAATTCCGAGTTGAATACTTGTTAGTTGTAGCAATTCACATGCCATCTTTAGAATAGCCGAGCGTATTGTAGTTGCATTTTTGCATGTGTTGCATTAGGCATTTCTGTATAGTTAGGATCATGCATTGATTTCTAACATAGCTTCTGTTTTGGCTTGGAGTACTCGGTAAGTGTTTATGCTTTAGCATCCTTGCATGCGTGTGAGTGACTGCCATGATAGCATGCTTACCATGAGGCTATGTGCTTATGTGATATACCTGCCTGAATGCCTGTGGGTGAAGGTTGGATTATCTGAATTGGAATAATGCATTGACTGTGAGTTTTAAGCCCACTTGAGAGTGGCTAATCATCTTGTTTTCTAAGCCCACCTGAGGGTGGCAAATTCGCATTTTAGCCTACTTGCGAGTAGCAAACCGCTTTCAAAAACAAACATGAGATGTTTTGTTCGAAATCAGTCAATCCGGCGTATATTTGTATGCTGTGCGCATCACGTAGTAAATCTAGGCTAATAACCGGAATAAGAACACATAATGTTTTCAAAACTTGATATCATGGTTAGTAGAGGCCGATCTTTGATCGGGCGAGCGGGGGTGCTCACAAAGTGACCTTCCCCAATCGTACCTAAGTTCCCGAGCCGAGGCAACTTTGGTGATGACGGACACGTGGCCTTAGGCAACGAGTCAGGGTTTCCTAAATTCCCCCAAAATAAATATTTAGGTGGCGACTCTGTATCTTGCAAAACAGTCCATGTTTGGCACTTCTTTCAAAAAAATCTGTTTTCAAAAATGATTTGCCGAATTTGGACTCTTTGATGATTCATTGGTCTTGCATTGCACTCTGCGAGATTAGATACAGGACCGTGACATTGAGTCCTGAACTGTAGTGAGCCCAGTGAACAAAACGGGATCTCCTCCCGGGATGTTCGGGGATGTCTACACGCCCCCGCCTTTCGGAAAGGGTTTGAAAAGAAAGGCCTCACAGTTAGGACTCTCGCGGATCTGAATCTAGTCTCACAAGTGCAATGTGAAACTGATAAACACCAAATAGTCCAATCCGGCAAATCTTTTTGGAAAATCGATTTTAAACAAATAATGTCAAAATTGGACTACTTTGCCAGATATGGAGTCGCTACCTAAATATTTTGTTTTTGGGGAAATTTAGGAAACCCTGACTCATTCCAAAGGCCATGTGTCCGTTATTACCAAAGTTGCCTCGACTTGGGAACTTGGGTGCAAGAGGGGAAGGTCCTGAAATGAGCACCCCCGCTCGCCCGATCAAAGATCGGCCTCCACTAATCATGATATGTTCTTTTATAAACATTATCTGTTCTTATTCTGATTATTAATCTAACCTTACTATGTGATGCGTACGCATACTAGTATAGACTACATTGCAAGAATTTGAACATTTCAAGTCATGTTTGTTTGTGAAAATGGTTTGAATTTGCCACCCTCAAGTGGGCTTGAAAATGCGGATTTGCCACCAAACACAGTGGGCTTAAAATAGGATTTGCCACTCAACAGAGTGGGCTTAAAACTTTCATTTGTTGAATCATTCCAATACAAACAAGCCTTCATCCACAGGCATTCATGCAGTTTAGCATTTAAGCACATAGCCTTATGGCAAGCATGCGAAACATGGCAACATAGCAATCACACGCATGCAAGTATGGTAAAGCGTAAAAGCTTACCGAGTACTCTGAGCCAAAACAAAAACTAGTTAGAAAAATGCATAATCTTAACTATACAAGATGCCTAGTGCAACACATGCAATATGAAATTAATAGGCTCGGCTACTAATATGGCATATGATTTGGTTCGATTTGATAACATGCTTTTAAACACATGTTCAAAGAAGATATGGAAATTGCTATGCAGTTTGAATGATGCGCCGAGTCTCGGTGCATGCAAGACAAATGAATGGATTCAAACATCCGAATGAATAAGCTAAGTTAACTAGCTACGCTAATTAAGATAACTATTTACAAAACAAAACTAATTAACTAATTCTAATTAACTACTTGTTACAAATGAAATTAAGCTAATCAATTAGAAAACGAATTAATTAACTAAATAGTTACAACACTTGTATGAATGATCTACCTACAACTAACTAATTAAACAAAGCAAGTAAATGGCCTCAAGGGGTGAGGGATGCATGCATGCCCGGCTTCTCCACCCGAAAATGCCACCGCCTTGCCATTGTAGCCTCTGTTTGCACATTTTGGATCACTGAAAATTGCACCAACTTCCAGAACACCTCTTCTCCTTTCTTCCATCACTTTGAGCAACTTTTTTTTATTGATGCCCAGTCGGCTACCATTGGTGGCCGTCGGCCACTACTGGTGGCCGGTAGGCGACCCCTGCACTGAACTTCATTTTTTTCTGCAACAAAGTGCAAATAGAGGCAAAACAATGTATTCTCAAGGAGTGTGTGTACTCTTACCCTCCTTACCACTACACAAGTTCAAATGAGTGTAATTGTTGGCCCTCAAACCATCAACCAAGAATTTTCCATGCATGATGGCTAAGGAACCAAGCTTGTACAAGCTTAATGAGTGCAAAACAAGACTCAACAACACCATTACCCTGTCATGCATGATCAAGGGTAATGTGACCAAGAAAAGTGGCATGTTTCATCACTTTGAGTATGAAACGTTCCATTTTCCTCGTGTTCGGATTAACGTCCGATCCGAACACATGCAATGCGACACGAAAGATGCTTTATCTTGCCTCTTTTACTTGTTGATTTTTATTTACTCATTTTACCTTACCAATCCATTCTTTAATTGATTAGTCCAAAAGTGAATGTCCTCTAATGGAAGAGGTGTCAACCAAGGGATGATTTAAGGCAAGAGAGAGATCATGCCTTTGATTAATAGAAACCCTCAAAAGATGATTGAAACCATTAAGCACGAACCTCGATCTTAAGCTTAAACATAACCCGAAGGTTAAACAACCCTCAAAGCAAATGAAAAAGTGAAGAAGTGAGGGAAGTTGCATATATTTAGATGCTGGAATTAGGTATGAAAAAGCATCAAAACATACAACCAAGACACACAAATGATGCTCAAAGCCCAAAAACACTAAGCTAGTGAAGAAAATTGTACCACAACCATGCCATACAAGGCTCAAAGGACTTAACCAGCTCAAAACAGAGCTAAAACAAGTCAAAATATTAGCAAAAATATGCTAAGATCAAGTTACAAAATGCTAGAAAAACATTCTCACATGTTAAGCTATCTAGGCAGGCAAACAAGACACAAGGAGGGAAGGCTAACCCCTCCAATTTTTTACTTCAAAAGAAGGTTTTTGTCACTAAAATAACTCTGATTTTCAGTGGTTAGAAGGCCCAAAAAGTTCGATTTAGAGGTGATAAAAGATGGCACAAAAAACTTCACATGCTAAGGAACAAAAGGGGGGGACAACCCCCTAACTCACAAACACCTAAACTACCATTTTATGCCTCAAAAATAGAGTTTTTTGCACTTCAGAAACAGCCTCAAAATAGTTGAAAAAGATGGCAAAGCAAGTATGCACAATAAGCTTAAGTGAGGTAAGTGCAATACTTTTGAAGCAAAATGCAATTCAGCCACAAACTCAAGCTCAAATCCCCTTCCAAGGCTCAAACAAAGCTCCAAGGGACCTCAGCTCAAAGGTGAGAGTGTTTGGTTAAGGGTTGATGTGCAAAAGTGTAAAGAAACTAAGCAAGTGTATGCAAAATAACAAGAGAGAGATAGAAGTCTACAGAGAGAGAGATTTTTGGTCCAAAATTTCTAACCCCCAAAAATGGGGGAGGACACCCCCTATATATAGAAAATCAAGGTTTGAGCTTGAATTCATCCTACCATACACGTGTATGAAGATGCAGTTCAGTGAGCAACAGCTGGCAAACAAATATCTGAAAAAAAGAGACCAATGGCCGTCGGCCACCACTAGTGGCCGATTGGCACAACTTGTGGCCGACAGGGTCTAGTGTTGGCCGATAGGTCACCCTCTCTTCCAGGCAAGAGGCAGCAAGCTCTTGGTCCAAAAGCAGGCACAAAACAGAAAGGTTTAGAGGCTCAAAGACAAGGCGTTCCACCGAGGGCTTCGGGAGCTCAAAACGAACACAAACAAGCACAATCATCGAGTGCATAAATGATGACATCCCAGTCTTGAGGACAGTAAAAAATGGGGTGTTTATATTTGTCCCTCTTTGACAGAACTCGAAAGTCATGAAATGACGTGAGTGAATGTCAAAGTCCAGAGACGACCTATTTTTGACAAGGCCAAAGACTTGGACAAATAGACGAGCAAAACAAAGAAATGGTTGCGCCCATAGGCTGCCTACGTATCCTTTTGTAAGGAATCAAACCAGCGTAGTTCTGGAGCAAGATGCAAATGATATGCACGATGCAAGAACATAACTTATGATCATGCAATGAGGCTGTAATGAAACATCTAGATGTAAGTGCTATGCAAAGAAATGCTACAGTAATCTCATGCACGGAAGAAGTAAGTAAACACGCCACACGTGAGAACCACGAGCCAAACTACATTTCATGCAGAAAGGATATAAGAAAATTATGCAATCTTAACTACGCATCACGCATAAAAGGCAAAGAATAACACAGCCGTCAGGCGCACCCGAGGTTTCAAACACGATTCCAACACGTTACATGCGGAAGGAGAGAAGGGATGATGTGAACACCAAGACACACCCAAATGTTTCTAAACCGAAGCGTCCAAATGCGCCGCACGTGAGAGGAGAAAATGTATTGAGAACACCGAAACGCATCCACGTGTCTCTAAATCGAAGCATCCTAACGCGTCGCACGAGAGAGGAGAAAGAGGTGAACACCAGGACGCGCCCTCGTGTTTCTAACCGAAAACGTCCTAACACGTCGTACGCAAGAGGAGAGAAGGTGATAAGAACATCGGAACTCGACCAAATGTCTCGAACTCGAAAGCGTCCTAACACGTCGCACGCAAGAGGAGAAAAGATAACGAGAACGTCGGGACGCACCCAAATGTCTCTAACCCGAAAGCGTCCTAATACGTCGCACGCGAGAGGAGAAAATAGAACGAGAACATCGGGACGCACCCAAATGTCTCTAACCGAAGGGAGTGGTGTAAACACCGAGACACACCCGAATGCTTTCTACCAAAACAAGGTGTTTGAGGGATGGGAATGATCTCACTTGGAATTCCTCTGAATGAACCGTACATACAATATCGTCTGGTTGCATCAGCTTTGAATGAACCGTACATACAATATCGTGCTTGCATAAGAAAGAAACTCAACAAGCATAATATAGCAAGAGTGCATGTTCTATGCACAATAAACAAAAGCATGTTCTATGCAAATGTAGTGACAGCATATTCTATGAGAGATGAATTGGAAGCATGTTCTATACAACAGGGGGGAAGTGCATGTTCCATGTAAGAATAGCCAAAAGCATGTTCTATGCAATAGACGGAGAAATGCATATTCTATGCAATAGTATAGGATGCATGTTCTATGCAATGATCAATAGTAGAAAATGCATGTTCAATGTGAGATTAACAGCATGCATGCTAATGGGAAACAGAAGCATTCTATGCAACATGTGAAAGACACGTTCCATGCAACGACAAAGAGATGTATGCTCTATGTAATGACATAAGGGTGCTTGATAAAAATGACTCAAAGGTAACTTCTGATTTACCTCTCGGAAGAGTTGCAATATGTTTTAAAAGGGATACACCTCGTTCATGTTAACTATTGAGGAGTCATGCACCGAAGACATGGTTTAGAGCTTCCGCAGAGACACTTTGAGCTGAAAAGTGAACCTTTCTTGCACTTTCTCAATAACCAAGGGCACAAAACAATAGCAAAACACACAGGGAGAGCACTGGAGGCCTGTCGGCCACCTGTCGGCTACAAATGGATGTTGTCGGCCACAAATGGTGGCCGTCGGCCACCAATGGCAATTTGGGGCCATTTTGGTCTTTTCTCCTTGGGCCTTTAAGTAAACACACCCAAACTTCATTTCCTTACACCTCCATAGCCGAAAATCCCTCTTCTTCCTCTGTAGACACTTTTTCCCCCTAGATCCGTGCTTTATACGTGTTTTCCAACGCCCCACGTGAAGTTGCTTCACTAAATCGTCTTGATTTCCTTCGTTTTGAATTGATTGCAATTTGTTTTCAGTGCTTTTTTCTTCACTTTCGCCACTTGAGGCTTGTTTACCTCGAGTTTCTCTTGGGTTTGGTGCTTTTTCCCAGGCTTTGACTTTTTCTCCCGTTTTCTCTTTCTTAGGGTTGACTTTTGTTGACTTTTGGCATTCTCCACCCATTTTCCGCGTTTTCGCCCACTTTCTCACGTCCTTTCCAAATGGCAGATGACATTCCCCATGATGAAGGTTCTCTAGGGATGGAGGGAAATCCTGAGCATGTTCCATTGCCACTGAGGGTTCAACCTTTTGACCCGGAGACATACCGCCCCGAGGTGCATCTGCTATCGCCCGATACAGTCCGTCATTTCAGCAGATTTACACGAGGCACACCAGAGGATCTCTTCTTGCGAGAGCCGAAGTCTCATTTATCCTACAGCGCCACCGAGGTATACACCGTCTTCTTACATTTTCTGCAATGTACCTTGCATTTCCTGCATAGCTCACATTGTCTTTCATATGTTCATCCCAAACACATTCATGCACTATATTTCTTACACTGCCTTTCATCTGCTCATCATGATTACAGGGGGACTCTCATTCTACCTGAGGATATGGGACCACATCTGTGAGAGAGTGGTATATGGACCTCCCCCTTGGTGTTCGCCAGATTGTCGACGAGGCCGGGTTTGCCTTATTCTGTATGGGGCTGTTGTCTCTCATAGTGAGCAGGTCCCTACTTGGCGCATTGGAAGAGAGGTGGTGGGACACCACTAACTCTTTCCACTTCTCTACCGCGAGAGACATGATGATGACTCCATATGACTTTTCTATGCTCACCGGCATCGAGGTAGGGAGTCGACCGATCCCGTATGATACAGACATGGGCGAGTAGGAGGCCGCCTAGATCTACCTGCTGGGGGCACACCCACCTCTCTTTCGATCGGGGATAGTTCGGTACAGCTGGTTTGCGGATCATTTCAGAGTGATAGCTCCAGAGACCCTAAAGGAGATCGAGCAGTATGCTCGGGGCTTCTTGATGTTCCTCTTTGGCACCTCCTTGTTTGCCGACAAGGCAAACAGTGTTGGGCTATATCTCTTGAGTGCCTTAGTGTACTTGTCTCAAGTCTGGCATTACGACTGGGGCACCGTTGGCCTCACTACCTTGTACTGCTACATGAGCTCGACATCCTGCAGGAGCGGGAATAGAGTTGGCGACTACTGGAGAGCCTGGGAGGTATGCTTTACATTTCCTACCGTGATTTCTTCTTTGACACTTTCTATACACTGCACACACATAGTCTGATTTCGACTTTGCATTTGTACTTTATGTACACTGCACTATACACTCTGTTTTCTGCATTTTCTCTATATTCTGTATTTTATGCATTCTGCATTTTTTGGACATTGCACATGTATTCTGGTTTCCGCATTACCTGTGTTTATCTGTTGTATACTCACTGTGCCCTTTCACTTTCTGCAGCTATGGGTATACGCATATTTTCTGACCCTCGCCCCAGAGGCAAATGTGGAGATGCCTCCTGTTGTGCTTTACTCTCATCGATATGAAGGGAGATGCCTACGGAGGACACGAGAGACTTTTCCATTCTTTTGCCGATATTTTGACACAGTGACAGCAGCGGAGGTAACGCAAAACTCACAGATTTCTCTACTTTACTTCAGCTCTAATTCATATTGCATGTCTAATGGCAGCTAACAATCTGTGTACTTACTGTCTGCAAATCTCATGGCAGCCTTGGGCGACGATGCCTGAGGGTGCAAGATACCAGTTTGCTGGTGCTTGGGGTGCTTCCCGTTACCGGCTTGTGCTTGAGGGACTGGTAGGCCGAGCTTGGTTCCTAGGCAAGCGCTTCTTCCGCCAAACCTTGGGTTTGCCGTCGCCAGTGGTTCCCATGCCACCTCTGCCATCCATGCGAGCCACAAAGAGTCCTCTTCTCCAGGAGGTGATCGACTTTACACGAGGCGTGGAGACCGACTACTTTGTTGGAGAGGGGGACTATGCGACATACATCCAGACGCATCTCATGCCTCCTTTGACGGGTATTCATACTCGTGTAGGGAGAGTAGCAGACTCCCCTTCGACGAACAGGGCTCGAGCACCGAGGGGCAGGGCTAGAGGGGTGCCCCCCGCTAGAAAGAGTTTCGTTGGCCAGAGCTTCCGACCGAGTTGACAGGTTGGCAATACACCGGCGAGGCTTACAGGATTCCGATTGAGCCTCCGGTGGCTGGTCACAGATATGTCAGAGCACTTGATTTACCTCCGGTATGTACTACAGGTTTCATTTTTTTCCATTCTTGCTCAGATACGCATATATTCATTCATTCCGGACACTAATCATTCCAAATTGCATTTGCAGGCCCCCGCAGGGTACGTCGTGGGATTGCTTGAGATATTGGCCTCATTTGAGGGCATGATCTTGAGAAGGGAGGCACTGCTCGGCTTCCACGACATTCAAGTAATTTTTCAGTTTCCTAGCACTTCGGTCATCATATTTTTGCTAACATACTGAAACTGACACTTCAACTGAACACTTCTCCATACTACACTGATACACTGCATGTATAGATCACATCTGACACACTGCATTCGCATTCTATGTTCGTACGCTGTATGTACTCATTTTGCACACCATACTCGCATCTGATACACATATTGTGGCTGACATATACCAACTACCTTTTCAGGTCCCACCTTTACCGACGACAGCGGCGGTAGCAGTAGCAAGACCATTAGCACCTTCTCCAGTAGTAGGGAGAGAGACAGGTTCCTGAACGCGGCTGAGGCCAAGCTAGGAGTGCCCGAACTAAGAGTGGCCCTTCAGAGCCCATTCTGAGTGAGGATGACACTGAGACTAGTGAGACCGAGGAGGCAGTGGGTCGGCAGGCTGAGTCATCAGAGAGCGGAGACGACGACGCTGGCTCGGATTCTGCTAGTGGTGATGGTGATGCAAAGAGGGCTCCGAGGCAGAGGGTGACGACGACTACGGTTCTGGTTCTGATTCAGCATCAGGTTCAGATAGCGGTGTAGACAGAGATAGCTCTACAGAGTCCGCTCCGCTGAGGAAGAGGACGAAGAGAGCCTCTAGAGCTTGAGACAGCTGGCGCTGATTTTCTGTGTTTTGCTTAGTTTCTTTTAGCTAGTAGTGTAGCACATTGTACAGCTTTTAGAGAGTTTTATTTTCTTTAAAAACTTGTACTCTTTGTACAAAGTAACCATGATCGGAATGAAACCAACTTTTGATGAAAAAGTGTTGTATTTTGTATTCTGAGCACCACATAACATCGCATAGCACAAAAATGAGATTGATGGAAATTGAATATTGTATGGGCATAACCTTCTTAATCAGATAATGAACCGACAACACTTAACAAGCAAAGTAAAACAACTCGATGAACAATGCAACAACTCGATAAACAAAATAAATACAACTCCATAAGCAAAACAAATACAACTCGATAAGCAAATTGAAACAACTCGATAAACAAATTGAAACAACATAAAAGCGACCTGACAAAACTACTAAAACAGGACAGCATAATGCACCAAGAGCAAAACAAAACACAGGTTCTTAGCACTCTCAACACATAGATGGACCAGAGGACAAAGCAAGAGGCCATCGGCCATAAACAGAGGCTATCGGCCACCAGTGGTGGTCGGTTGGCTACCAACATTGGCCGGTCGGCCATCAGTGCAAGGGGCCTCCAAATTGCTGCCACCTGTCTTCCACTCAGTGCCTTATCTTCTAAAAAATGTTGGGACTTTGTAGTTTCTTCATTCCAGCTTTGTTTTTGCCACAAATGGAACCATTCTTCACCGAAAAACTCTCTGATTGGAATGCGACTTTAGACGGCTCAGAAAAAGTGAATTTACGGGGTTTCGGGATAAATACACTATTCCCGCTAAGTCGTTCTCCATTGTGTTTTCCGTTCCTTCACGCCGCAGCTAGGTGTTGGAACCCGATTACACATGTTTTCAACTTTGGGGGGCAAGAGATATGCCCTACAATAGAAGAATTTCAAGTTCTGATGGAATCCCGGTGTGACGAGGATATCTTGCCCCAGTCCTATTTTGGTCACATCCAGGCTTTAGGAAGGATGTGCGGACTCACCATGCACGAGGCTCGATCTTTGGCCCACAATAAAGAACTGGATATTCCCAGCCTCATTCATCGATTTTTCGACGACGGTGACCATGGCGACCGTCTTTGGCAGAGTTTTCGACAGCATGCCCTATGTTTGTGTATGTTGGCTCATTTACTTCTTGCCCCGGGTTTCGGAGGGTCTAGCATTCAATTGATCGAAGTGGCTGAAGGCTTGAAAGAGGACAAGAGCTGCATTGGTCTAGCATTGGCTGAGACTTTGATGGGCTTGGATGCCTTCCATCGGTAGGGGACGACCAAATTCGCAGGAAGTCCACTACTTTTGTAGGTAATGTTTCCCACCCTATCTCGTATGTGTTTCTCATATCACTCGGCACTCATGCTCTGTTTATTTTATTTTATTTTTTTTTCTCTCAAAACCCCTTTTCACTTTTTCCCTCCATATACACCTCTCTATTCTTTAATCTCTCTTATTTTTCATCCCTTCCCAGATATGGCTCATGGACAAGTTGAAAGTAGTGGACCCTTGCCCTGCATATTCAGCATGCGGTTATTTCTTTCGCCAATGGCTAGTTGATTTCCCAAACGAGGGGTGGTGGTGCCATTGGATGTGCAACAGGTCTACTGTTGACATTGCTTGGCATTGCCCCTGGTTTGCCCGAGATGAGTTACAGCATGTCCTGGCAACCCGGTATTCAGCTAATTGGCTTCACAAACTGTGTCTTCTACTATCCATTTCGATTCAAGCGTCAATTCGGACATGACCAGACTTTCCCAAAAGACAGGATAGAATACCCGGCTTCATTTCCAATCCGAGGTTCACAATTAGCTCGATATCCCAATGCATGCAGGACAAGAGAACTTCTGGCTCCCGCTCCTAATTTTAGTTGCACCCTTTCTAGCGAATGCCTGGCTTGGTTAGAAGATGAGGCGCAAACGGGGCCTACTTTGGCATCTAAAGCTTCCACAAGCTCTGGAAGGGGACGCAGGAACACCTGACTCATCTATGCCCCTAGTTTATTGCTTTGATCTGTACTTTCAAGTTTTCCTTTTGAATGTAATAAAAAGCAACTTTGATTTGCATCAAGAGTTGGAGAACTCTGTATTGAAATCAATGAAATTGAAGTTGTAGGCACTAAAAATTTTCCTTTTGGTCAAAAATGGCCTAAATTGTAAAAAGATTAATTTGAACAAAATCAACTTTTATTAAAACTTTTCAAAACCATTTTCGATAAGGATCACAACTTGACACACATGAAATCTATCCTCGAGATGTACAACCCCGAATCCAGCAAATAGAAGATTGCCCCTAGACTGAATAGCACTGCACATCACTGTAATCAACTCTTCTTTCAAGGGAAGGACCACAACCAATCTTTCAGATAATGGATGGACAAGGATGCCTTGATCAAACACATGAACACAGTTGATTTGGAAGTTTTTACAGCTAGACTTCAGAATGAAGTTGCTTACATATCCCGAAGACGCGAATCAGGCCATATGTGGTTCGGTTTGAGTTCACTCGTGTATTAACACTCTCCTTTTGCGCTCTAACTTTTGCCAAGGCCGTCCTTTCTAGGTTTTCAACCTTGCGAGCAAAGTTTTTCTTATTTCAAATTTTTTGTGCTCTAACTTTTGCCTAGGTCGCCCTTCTGGGTTTTCGGCCTAGCGAGCCACTCAAGGATAATATTTCTTCAACTTGTCCATGTTGATTGGCTGGGAAAATTCTAGGCCATCCAGGTCCATAAGAATAACAACTCCACCTGACCAGATTGATTTGATGATATAAGGACCAGTCCAATTGGGTCTGAACTTGCCCCTAGGGTCATGGATGGGAGCTCGGTTGTCTTTCAGCACCAAATCCCCTTCCTTAAGATTCCGAGAATTAACTTTCTTGTTAAAAGCCCTAGCAATCCTGCGTTGATAGGCTTGAACATGGTATAAGTGCTTTCAGCCTCCTCTCGTCGAACAACATTAGCTTCTCGAACCTGCTCTGCTGCCAATCTGCTTCTGCTATCTGGCACTCAGCCATAACCTACAGCAACGGAACCTCAATTTTAATTGGCAGAACAACCTCCAAACCATAAACCAGAGAATACAGGGTTGCCCCAGTAGATGTTCGAATTGAAGTCCTATAGCCCCAGAGAGCAAATGGCAATTTGTGCTGGCCAGTCCCTGTAAGTCTCAATCATTTTCTGCAAAATGTGATTGATGTTCTTGTTGGCGGCCTCAATAGCTCCGTTGGTTTGCGGATGATATGTAGATGACTTATGAAAAGCCACGTTGTATTTCTCCAACAAGTTGATCACTTCTCTCTTGAAATGGGAGCCATTGTCTGAAATGATCTCATTCGGGACCCCATAACAGCAAATGATGTTATTCCTAATGAACTTAGCTACATGCGATGCTTTCAGCACCGCATAGGATTAGGCTTCCACCTACTTTGTAAAATAGTCTATTGCCACCAAGATACACTCATGCCCATTCAAGCCTTTCGGTGTAACCGCCCAATAACATCAATTCCCCAGACTGAAAAAGGCCATGGTGACGTCATGTTGTACAGCATCGACGGCGCAATATTCATGCGATTTGCATGAATTTGGCATTTGTGGCATCGCCGAACAAAACGAATACAATCCTTCTCCATGGTTGACCAATAATAACCCTACCAGAGAATCTTTCGGGCTAGCTTTAATCTGCTCATGTGTGCTCCACACTCTCCCCTATGGATGGCCTCCATTAAGCGCTTCGACTCTTTTACATCAACCCACAGCTTGTGCATTCCGAAATGACCCCTCTTATACAACTTATTGTTGTAGTTGATAAATTGAGCAGCCATTCGCAGTATTGCCCTCTTATCTTTGGTATTTGCCCCTAGTGGATAAGCCTCATTTTTCAAGAAGTTTCAGACATCATAATACCAGAGGTTTTGATCTTGCACTTCATCTATTGCAGCGATCAACTCGTAGGCCGGCACATATCTCGGTTCAATAATGATTGGATGCATCCAGACTCCAAAAGGTATGTCTATCATAGAAGATACTGTTGATAAGGCGTCAGCGAACCTGTTGTTCTCTCTTAACAGATACGTGAAGGTCAGTTTCTTGAACCAAGGAATTAGAACATCCAAGGTTTGGTGATAAATTTTCATCTATTCTTCTTTAACTTTCCAGTCTCATTTTGCTTGAGACATAACTAGGTTCGTGTCGCCAATGACGTCCAACCTTTTTACCCTTAGTTCTAGGGCGGCTTCCAATCCAGCGATACACGCTTCGTATTCTGCTTCATTGTTAGATACTCTGAACTAGAGTTTGAAGGCTAAGGGTATATGGGAATTGTCGGTTGCCATCAGCAACACCTCTATCCCATAACCATCTTGATTAGCCACTCCATCAAAGTACATTGTCCAAATCTCTTCCTCAACTTGCAGAATAGCTTCATCTAGAAATAGGTATTCTACCGCTTTATCCCCTTTCACTGGGTGATCTGCCAGGACCTCTGCCACCACTCTTCGTTTGACAGACTTGCGAGTCACATATTTCAAATCAAATTCGGAGAGAAGAAGCAACCAACGGGCTAGCCTACCCGTAAGTATTGGTTTCTCGAAGAGATATTTGATGGGATCTAATCTCGAAACTAGAATTACAGAGTGAGCTAATATGTAGTTCCTCAACTTCCTGGTAACCCATACCAAAGCTAAGCAAGCCTTTTCTAGCGGCGTGTAGCAGGTCTCCTAGTCCAGCATCTTCTTGCTCAGGTAATAGATGGCTTTCTCCACTCTATCCTCAGATTCCTGTGCAAGCATGCAGCCCATAGTCATGTCAATTACTGACAGATACAGAATCGACGGCTTCGCCGGCTCTAGTGGCGACAACACGGGCGGTTCTGAAAGTACTGCTTGATTTGCTCAAAAGCAACCTGGCATCGGTCATCCAATTGGAATTTTTTTCCTTTCTTTAGGAGACCAAATAGTGATTCACAGGTCAAGGTTAATTTTTCAATAAACCGTCATATGAATTCCACTTTACCCAGAAAGCCTCGCACCTCCTTTTTAGTCCTTGGTGGTGGCATTTCTAGTATGGCCTTAATTTTGGAAGGATCAACCTCGATGCCCCTCTGTATAATCAAGAACCCCAGTATTTTCCCTGATGTGACACCAAAAGTGCATTTCTGTGGATTCAGTCTCAATCGATATTCTCTGGTCTGTTGGAAGAATTTCTTAAAGGCGGCGTAGTGGCCCTCTCTTTCCTTGGACTTGACAATCATGTCGTCCACGTACAACTCAACCTCTTTGTGGATCATATCATGTAGAATTATGGTTGCTACACGTTGATAAGTAGCCCCAGCATTCTTCAGACTGAACGGCATCACCCTGTAGCAATGGGTTCCCCACGGAGTGGTGAAGGCAATCTTCTCTCGATCCTCAGGTGCCATCAGAATCTGGTTATACCCGAAAAATCCATCCATAAAGGAGAGCAATACATGGCCTGCGGTGAAGTCTACCAATTCATCAATGTGCGGTAAGGGAGAGTCGTCCTTCGGACTGGCTTTATTTAAATCTCTAAAATCCACACACACCCGAATTCTGCCATCTTTCTTCGGCACCGGAACAATGTTGGCCAACCAAGCTGGATACTCAGATACTAGCAAGAACCCTGCGTCTATCTGCTTGGTGACCACTTCCTTAATCTTCAAAGCCCAATCCGGGCGTATTCTCCACAGCTTCTGCTTAACGGGTCGGGCCTCATGGTCAAGAGGGATCCGGTGCTGTAAAATCTCAGGATCGATTCCGGGCATGTCTTCATAGGACCACATGAAAACATCTTTGAAATCTTTTAATAAAGCGACCAAGCGCTCGCGTTCCTCTAATGACAACATGGACCCAATCTGGACCAGACGCAAATCCTTCTCAGTACCCACATTAATTGAAATGATTTCATCAACAAGGGGTTTTACAAACCTGTCTTCCTCTCGATCAATCAAATGTTTCAAAACCAAAGGGATTCCTTCATCGTCATTTTTATCAAAATTTTGAAAGTCATTATCAATGCAATATACAAGTGGCGCAGAGAAGTACTCGGAAACTGCAATGGTATTCTCATTCAAAAGATCCAGCTCATCCAATTTCTCGGTTACAACTGACTCAAAAGAAAAGGAAAAAGACGATCTGGACAAAACAACGGCATCCGGGTTATCAACCTAAGGAATACCGGACTCCAACTCAGAACAACTAGAATCTGATTCCGACTCCACAGACTCTATGGAATCAGATTCCGACTCACTACCTGATTCAGAACTATTAGGCCAAAAGCCCTCCTCTAGCTGCCAAGTAAGAGAGGGTACATTAGATACATCTAAAATACCGTCGGAAGGGTCCATACCTAATTGATCTCCGATCATGGAAATGGTGAAGTCATCCCCCAAGGTCTCCGGTTTGATCTGAGGATCTGAAGGAGACACGCCAGCTCTGCTCCTATCTCAAATTCATTGTTGTTGGACTCATCCTCTATACTCTGTTCTGCCTCAGCAGTTAATTCAATATGTTCCTCTGTGGCTTCATCCTCTTGCAGTTGTAGGTTGAAGAAAATCTCAAAGCCGGGCAGACGCCGCTTCTCAAAGTTCAACCATGGCTCAGGAAAGCTGCAAAATGGGAAGTCTTTCCCCTTCCGAACAAAGTGGCCGTTCAGAGTTCCCTAAATTGGCCTATGCACAAGCTCATAGTGCTTCCTACTTTGCTTTGCCTTGGCTCTTCCTGCCATTTCCTTCCCTTTTCTTACCCAGTCCTCTTTGGTAGGCATGTAACCTAGACCAAAGGTATGAGGGTTATGTGGCACATTGGCCAATGCAGTAACGCCCTTCCGGCCACTCTTTCCTAATCCCATCCCGGGTATATGTTGTAGTTTGTTCATGAGGTAAACTGATTGAGCACTGACGTACAACCCCTCATCAATAACCAAGATATCTTGCACCAACCAGGCCTCAGCCAAGGTAAATCAAGACAGGAAAACATCCTTATCGCCATGTACAATCTCCAGTACTGGTGTGGTGACCTTAGGTGGAGGATGTATAAATGAATTTCCGAACACAATGGCTACCCTCTTTCCAAGACGGTACTTCAGCATCTAATGGAGAGTGGAAGAGACAGCTTGCACTTGGTGCAGCCACGGCCGTCCAAGGAGTAAGTTGAAGGTGGCCGGAACATCCAAGACGTGAAACTCAATATCCTGTTGTGCCGGGCCAACCTGTGTTCTAATCTGAGCTGTCCCCATCACCTCTCGGCTTGTGTTGTCGTAGGCCTAGATCACCTAGCCGTAGGTACAAAGTTCGCTGGCTTCAAGCCAATAGCGTAGGTGGTGCGCGACGGACAAACATTGATTACAGACCCAGTGTCAACCAATACAATAGGCACCCACTTCTCTCTACACTCAATTGAGATATATAGCGGTTTGTTATGCCCAGAGCCTTCAGTCAGCAATTCCTTATCTGAGAAGGTCAAAGTTAGCGAGGCCCCTCCCAAGAAGACAAGTCCCACTAGTTGTTTAAGAGTTGTGTCAATAGACAGCTTAGCCTTATCCATTTCTGATAGGACGGCTTACCTGTGTACGCGCGAAGCCATGAGCAACCCCCAGATGGATATGCCTGATTGGATCTTCTTTAGCTGCTTCAATACAACTTCTTCCTCTAGCTGTTTATCCTTCTATTTTTCGGCCTCCTTATCCTTTCCGTATGCTTCTAGTTGGTCCAAGTGCGGGGGCTTGAAGTACCACCAGCTTCTAGTCATGTGATCCACTTCCTCAAAATACTAGGTGTCGTTTGGCAGGTTTTGACCCCAATTTTTGTCGATGTGGGCAAGATGCAGATCATCATCTTCTCACCACACTCCTCCAGCAACCGACAAACAGTTGTCCGGTTCCGTTGTAATTACTCTGACATCACAGTCATCCCCCACAGGGTGTTTGTCTTTTCCAACTTCCTGACTATTCCCATTCATTTCCTGTTCAAACCGCATCAGTGCGGCCTCTTGTTCAATGTCCACAGTACTTATGACACCCATTTCTTGAGCGAAATTCTTAGTACCGGCGCTCTCCGACAATTTCCCCTTGTCCACGGCCGTTCCGGCCCTTGTAGCAGTTCCTGCTTCTAGCTGTTCCAGCTTTGGTTGAAATCCCTCATCCACATCAGGCTCGTCACTGAGCCACCCCGAATTATCCACTGACCCGTTTAGATCAAACCAATTAATGTGCACATCCCCTGAATCCTGCTCATCGAAGAATTATAGATTGTTGATGTCCTCCTCAAGGTTAGCTAAGTCATCCAATCCCTGGTTGGGTCCATCCTCCCGGACTACACTGACTTCCATTCTTGTTGGCAACTCCAAATCTGGCTTTGCTTGATTGGTTGGCACAATGTAACGGCATGGGTTGTATCCCTCCTCAAATGAATACACGGTGCCCTTAGGCACTAAATTGACATTTCCATTCTCCAACATGGACACCCTCCTTCATCTACCACGATCACCACCATAGGTTTGGGTTGGGATGTGGACGCATTCATCATGCACAAGTCTGTGCTTTCTAGGATGAACAGCGCTGGCTTAGGTAGGTGGGAGGGGGTGATGTATATACTGGGGTCGTAAGGGACGACCAATGTTTGTATAATGTTTATTTGCCGTGGTAGAGGGGCTTGGTTATGTGGTGGGAGAGGATTTGTAGTGACATTGGGTTTTTCATGAGGCGCAATCACTTTATTGTCAATGAGATCCTGAATCTCATGACGAAGTCTAAAGCACTGGTCGGTATCATGACCATGCTTTTGGTGGAAAGCACAATACTTAGCTGGGTTATGTTTAGGAGGGAGTGGATCAGGCAATGGGCGTTGTTCTAACGGTCTCAAATGCCCTTTTTTGATCAGGACCCTCAAGGCCGCAGATAGAGACATGTAGAGTGGGGTGAAAACCCTCTGACCTCGAGCCTGATGGTTGGAAGTTTGGGAGGTTGTATTGGATGTTTCGTCAAAAAGATTGGCGGTCTTGGGTGTGGTGGTGACCATGCCCACATCGGAAGGCCTAGTAGCTACACTACCACTCGTAGTCGCATTGGAACTGCATGTGAAAGCCCTCTTGGGCTATTCCTTCTCGTGGTCCATTAGACCTTGTTTCATTGCATCCTCTATTTGCACCCTTATTTCATGGAGGTTGGCAAATGTAGACAGAGGTAAGACTATCATCTTCTGTAGCAGTTTCGGTTGCAGGTTACGGACCACCATTCTGATCTGGTCCTCTCAACTGGTCGGATGGTCATCATGGAGGCCTTGGCTCTCCATCGGGTTACAAAATCAGAGAAGCCCTCCTTCGGCTCTTGGCGAGTTGCTTCGAGATCACGAGTTGTAACCTCGATCTGAGTTTTATAAGAGTACTGAACTATGAAGGTGTAAACGTGCCTGAACATCCCGGCTCCGCGCACGAATGGTGCGAAATTCGGTTTGTTCTTAGCTACTACGTTCGGACTCAATGTCACGGTCCTGAATGTAATCTCGCAAAGTGCAATGAAAGACTGATAATCACCAAAGAGTCCAAATCCGGC
This sequence comes from Camellia japonica, assembly GCA_030407325.1. NCBI lineage: Eukaryota > Viridiplantae > Streptophyta > Magnoliopsida > Ericales > Theaceae > Camellia > Camellia japonica. Next base: position 52,143,360 of record JAPPVO010000013.1, on the reverse strand, counting down.
AAATCATTTTGGAAAACTAATTTTATATAAGAAGTGCCAAACATGGACTGCTTTGCCAGATACAGAGTCGCCACCTAAATGTTTTATTTTGGGAAATTTAGGAAACCCTGACTCGTGCCTAAGGCCACATGTCCGCCATCACCAAAGTTGCCTCGGCTCGGGAACTTGGGTACGAGAGGGGAAGGTCATGCAATGAGCACCCCGCTCGCTCGATCTAAAGATCGGTCTTTACTAACATGATATTTTGTTTTTGAAAACACGTGCGTTCTTATTCGGTTTATTAGCTAGCTTACTATGTGATGCGCACAACACACAAGTATAGACTAGATCGCCTAAGTTGGAACAAAACATCTCATGTTTGTTTGAAAATAGTTTGAAGGTGCTACTCGCAAGTAGGCTAAGACTGGATTTGCCACTCTCAAGTGGGCTTAGAAAACATGATTTTGCCACTCGCAAAGTGGGCTTAAAACTCGCATTTCAATGAATTGTTCCAATTCAAGCAATCCAACCTTCACCCACAAGCATTCAAACAGTTATATCACATAAGCAAATAGCCTCATGGCAAGCATGCTATCATGGCAATCACTCACACACATGCAAGGATGCTAAAGCATAAACACTCCCGAGTACTCCGAGCCAAAACAAAAGCTAGTTAGTAATCAATGCATGATCCTAGCTCATGTTAAGATGGCTAATGCAACACATGCAAAAATGCAACTAAAATAGGCTCGGCTATTCTAAGATGGCATATGAAATGCAACTTGATAACATGCTATTGAACACGTATTCAAGTAAATGTATTGAAATACAATGCAGTTTATATGATGTGCCGAGCCCGGTGCATGCAATACAAATGAATCAATGCAAACATGCAAGCATAAGGATGCTAATCAAAACATGACCTAGAACTAACCATCGTAAGCGGTTAAGTAAAAGGGAGAAAGACGTGGGGTTGGAAGACATTTACACACTCACGCACACTTATTACAAAATTCGCCCTCTCGACGGAGGGTCTGAATAATAATACAAACCAAGTAATTACTAACTATCCTAGCTAATTAATTATTAAAAATTCTTAACTAATTAAATAATTAATTAAGTTACAAAATCAGCTAAGTAAGAAACTAAATAGGCTGCCACAGCTCTGCCTCGAAATGATGATGATGCATGCTCGGTCGCCTTGCTCGGAAATCCATTGCCACGGCTCATATTGCCTCTGTTTGCACTGTTTTAGACTTCTGAAAACTGTACAAATCTCCAAAACACTTCAGATTCACTCCATGGACATGCTGAAAGGCCATCGGCCAAATGGTATGGTCATCGGCCAAGGGATAAGTGCCATCGACCACTTTTGAGTTCATCGGCCAAATATTTGTAGCTGATCGGCACACTAGATAGCCGATCGGCTATCTCTTCTTGCAAACTGCTCCTTTTGCTACAGCAGAGTACAAACAGAGGCATGGCAATACATTTGCAAGAAAATGTTGTGCAACTACATCCCTTATCATGTTTGAAGCTCAAAGGAGTGTAATGCTCGACTCTCGGGCCATCAATCACGCATTTCGATGCATGATGGCCAAAGAGGCCGAGTCGCACAATTCAATGTCACATGAATGCACAAAATAAATAAATGCGTTAACCTCTATCATGCATGATCAAGAGGGTCGGCGATCGAGAATTGAGGCACGTTTCATCACTTCAAGTATGAAACATTCATCGTTTCTCGTGTTTGGCTTAACACCCAAACCAAACACAATGCAATGTATGCAACATGGAGTTGCTATGCAATGTAACATAAGCATGCCAAATGCAATGTAACATGCATGCGAAATGCAATGCAACCTAAACATGCAAACATGCAATGTACCAAGCATGCAATGCAACTAGCATGCAACACCATACAATGTACCAAGTATGCAACAACATGCCACAACATGCTAAATGGACTTAAACTAAAAATGGGCAGACCTCAGTCATGCCCAAAATCAGTGGCCAAAACACCAAAACCAATGCACCAAAAGGCAAAACATGCATGCACACATATTGGTCCATGAGCTCGGCAACAATGCACAATCCTCAAATATGATGAAGAGGTGACAAGTATGAAAGTATGACAATGGAGTAAACTCTGAAATCATGTGAGGAATGATGCCAAATCATGCACATAATACAAGCATAGCATGGTAGGAGGTTCAAAGCTTAAGACTAGCCAAGGAGTTTGTACCAAGGCCACATGAATCAAACCCCAAAGGGCCAAACAACCAAAATAGTCCTAGATCATGCCAAAATGAGTCTAAAACATGCATGGACCAAAGCCAAAATAAGTCAACATGAAAGGCATAAGGCATGATGCAAGTAAGGCCAACAAAGGAGGTTGGACTACACCTATCAAAACCAAACATGGCATGACTATGACAACAAAAATTAGAGATGCATCATGGTAAAACAAGACCAAAAATACATTGAAATGATAGCCCTAAAGGTCCAAGCATAGAGGCACCTATAATGACCCACTCTTAAGGCATAAAACACCAAACCTCCTAAGCATTGAAAGAATGACAAAGGCAAGTGTATGACCATGAAACATGCACTGAAATATCATTTCAAATGATGCCAAATCATGAGAATAGTCTAAGCAATACATGCGAGTGGACTTGATACACAAAGCTAACAAGCTAGATTGAACCATGGCTATACAAAACAATGCATGCATGATTAAGACAACACAAATCAGAGCTTAAGCATGGTAGAACAAGGCTAAAAGCTTCTTTGAGTTGAGCCAAAATATGCAAGAATGATGATCCAAACACAAGATGCATGTTAAGGCAATATAGAGGATTACACTACAAGTGCATGGTGCATGCAAGAGGCTAACAAACCAACCTTAGATAGAGGTATAACATGCTGAAATAAGGCCTAATGCATGCTAAGATGGAGCCAAAACAAGATTAACAAACATGTTACTTTCATGAGCCATTAATGCAAGCAAACAAGACGCAAGGAGAGGGAGGTGTCCCTCTCATATTTAAGACTCCAAAACCACCTTTCCACCACTGAAAATCTTCTGGATTTCAGTGGTGAGAAGGTCAAAACAAGGTAGTCCCAAAAGCTTAAAAAGGAAGGCACAAAACGAAGCCAAACAAGGCCTAAGAGGGGGTCCACAACCCCCAACACAAAAGTGACCTTAAACAAACATTACAAGCATGAAAAATCATAACTTTTTACAATAGAAAGTTAAGCTTAAATCAGCATGCAGCTAGGTCTAAAAGCTTAGCCAAAACAAGGGATTAAAAGGTTAGTTTCTCACCCTTGAAGAACACCTTCAGGAACACAACTCCAGCAGCTTTTCTGAGCCTAAACCAACCCAGAAACATTAAAACCAGCTCCTCAGTACCTCAGCAACAAAAGGATGGTGTTCTAGTAGGTGTTTGTGTGCAATAGTGTGAAGAAATCACACTTTTGAGCACAAACAAGAGCAAATAAGGAGAGAGGTGTAAAATATATAGAGAGAGAGTGATATATGTTTTGTGTATCAAGATTTCAGAACCTCTGGAAAGGGAGAGGGGCCTCCCTTCTTATAGAAATTCAATTCTCAAGCTTGTTGAACAAGCTTGAGTCTTGAATCAAATCCCTCCATACACGTGTATGGAGGATGAGAATTGTGCTCACCAGGTGGCACAGCTGGCACAAAATTATCTGCAAAAGTAGGTGGAAAGGTCTCGGCCAAGAAATATGGTCGATCGACCAAAAAGAGTGCCGATCGGCCACCACTTATGGCCGATAGCAAGAAAACAAGGCCGATGGCAGAAAGCCTTAGCCGATGGGTTGTAGGGATGGCCAACAAGCCACCCTATTCCCTCAGAAGCAAAACCACAAGTCCTTGGTCCACAACCAAGCACAAAACAGACAAGTTGAGAGATCCTAAGGCAAGGTGCGCAGCCGAGACTTCTAGGAACTCAAAACGAGTATGGATGATCATCGAGTGTTCAAACGATGACGTCCAAGTCTTGAGGACGGTCAAAAATGGGGCATCTACAGTTGCCGGTCTTTAACAGAACTCGAAAGTGATAAGATGATGGGAGTGAATGTCAAAGCCCAGAGACGACCCATTTTTTACAAGGCCGAAGACTTAGACAAGCATACAAGATAACAAAGAGATGCGCCCGCAGGCAGGGGCAAGATGCAAATGACATACACGGTGCCAAACATAACTTATGATCATGCAAAGAGAGCTGTAATGAAGCATAACATGCAAAGCAAATACAACATTTCAAGCAAGCGAATAAGAAAGAATAGTCCTACACATTCCAACAGAAAGGATGTAAGAAAATTATGCAATTCTCACTGCGGCTCACGCGGAGAAGACTAAAAGCCACTACTAAGAACACGCAGAGTCTCAAACGAAACACCTCCTAGCGTATCAAATGCAAAAGGAGAAAAGTGTCCAGATGCGTGTCAAATGCAAGAGGAGAGGGGTACGTCCCAACACATGTCAAACGCAAATGGGGAAGGGTTGCGCAAGAAAGCTCGATGCACTAGACAGTGCGAGTACATCCAAACGTGGCACGCGAGTAGAGAAGGGTGCGCAAGAAAGCGCGATGCACATGAAAGTGCGGGTACGTCCAAATGCGGCACGTGAGTGGAGAAGGGTGCGCAAGAAAGTGCGATGCACATGAAAGTACGGGTACGTCCAAACGCGGCACGCGAGTGGAGAAGGGTGCGGAAGAAAGCGTGATGCACAAGAAAGTGCAAGTACGTCCAACCGCGGCGTGGGAGTGGAGAAAGGTTGCAGTCAAACTGAACAAGAGCTTCCCTTTGAATGAACCGTATATACAATATCGTGCCTGCAAAAAAAAGAAATTCAACAGGTACAATATAGTAGAAACACATGTTCAACATGAGATCAAGAAATCAGTTCAATATGAGATAAATACATGCATATACAATGCGAGTGAGAAGGTGCATAGCAATGCGAGTGAAAAGATGCATGACAATGCAACTAGAACAAGCATAACAATGCGAGTAAAACATGCGCGACAACGCAAGCAATGGGTGCATAACAATGCAACTGAAGTAGGCATGATAATGCAAGTAAAACATGCGTGATAACGCAAGTCAAGGGATGCATGACAATGCAACCAAAGTGTGCGTGACAACGCGGATAAAAGGGTGCATAACAATGCAAGAAAGGCATGCACGACAACGCGAGCCATAGGGTGTATAAACATATGCAAGGGGATGCATGACAATGCAACCTAAGTGTGCAACAATGTGAGAATGCATAAACGCATGCAAGTAAAGCATGCGCGACAATGCAAGCAATGTGCATAACAATGCAAGAAAGGCATGCGTGACAATGCAAGCCATGGGGTGCATAAACACATGTAAGTAAAGCATGCGCGACAACGCAAGCAATGTGTGTAACAATACAAGAAAGCATAAACACATGTAAGTAAAGCATGCGCGACAATGCAAGCAATGTGTGTAACAATGCGAGAAAGCATAAACACATGTAAGTAAAGTATGCGCGACAACGCAAACAATGTGTGTAACAAAGCGAGAAAGCATAAACACATGTAAGTAAAGCATGCACGACAACGCAAGCAATGTGTATAACAATGCAACTGATAAAGAGAGGCACATGTTCAACATAAGCATAGTAAAGGCATGTTATCCACAATGTTGAGATGCAACTTCAAAACAAGATGAGGCATGCTCGATGCAAGAGCGAAAAGACGTATAACAAACATGCTTAGTATGACAAAACATCATAATGCAACATATTCAAAGCAATTTTCGAATCTCGCAACATACAAAAGGATACGAAAAAGGATACACCTCGCACGTATTGAGTGCTGCACATGGAAGACACAGTTCGATTTCACCACGGAGACCGCTTAAGCTTCAAAAGTGTATTTTCTTGCACTTTCTTGAAAGATGAGTGTACCAATCAACAGAATTGACCCAAACAAGGGCATTGGAGGTGCATCGACCACAAGGGGAAGCCATTGGCCATCAAAAGAGGTTATCGGCCAACAATTTAGCCGATCGGCTAACAATTTGGCCGATCGGCCAAAAATGGCAGATTCAGGGCAGTTTTGACATTTTGCCTCGGGTCTTTAAATATAGGGTTCCAAACCCTATATCTTCACTTCTTCTTAGCCGAAATTCATTCATTTCTCTCTCTAGGGCATTTTCCCTCCTTCAATCCGTGTTTTTCCTTCGTTTTTGAGCCTCCCGCAACTTCTGATTCGCGAAACCCTCTTCATTCTCCACATTTTAAACCGATTGAAACGTGCGTTCGGCGTTCCTTTCTTGATTTACACCACTTGGGGTTTGTTTGCCCCGAGTTTACCTCAATCTTAGTGCCTTTTCCCACACTCCGACCTTTTCTCCCATGTTTCACCCTTCGGGGTTGACTTTTGGTTGACTCTTTGCATTTTTACCCATTTTTCACACTTTCGACCACTTGTGCACTCTTCTTGAGATGGCGGACGATATTCTACAGAGTGGGACTTCCCTAGAGATGGATACAGATCCTAAGGTCGAGCTCCTGCCGCTCAGTGTTCGACCTTTCGACCCGGCGACATACCGGCCTGCGATACACATACTGCCTCTCGATAGCATCCGCCAGTTTAGGAGCTACGCGCGAGGCGCGCCATTGGAGCTCCTGCGACGCGAGCCGGAGTCACACATTTCTTACGGCGCCGTTGAGGTATACCCTTCCTCTTTACTTTCTGCAATGCAGATCGTATATCTTCGATAGCTGATACTGTCCTTTAACTGATTAACCCCAGCACACTTGTAGATCACATACTTAGTTCACTATGAGCACACCCACTCGATATCCGTGTAAACTCGAACCCATGCACACACACTGCATTTTCATCAATTCTGAACGCATTCAAACACTGTATTTCTGACACTGCATCGCATCTGTTTGTCTTTGAGCATAGGGAGATTCCCATGCCTTCCGGGGGTATGGGAACACCACTGCCCGAGGTTGGTACACGGAGCGGCCCGACGCAGTTTGCCATATCGTCGATCAGGCCGGCTTCGGCGTTTTCTGCATGGGACACTCGCGCCCTACTGCGAGTAGGCCCCTTCTAGGTGCTCTAGTGGAGAGGTGGTGGGACACCACTGATTCCTTCCACCTTTCTGCTGCAAGGGAGATTACGATGACTCCCTTCGACTTCTCCATGCTCACCGGCATCGGAGTAGGAAGTGATCTAATTCCCTTTGACACTGACATGGGCGAGTGGGACGCTACCTAGATCTACTTGCTTGGCACTCGGCCACCTCTCTCCCAGCCAGGGTTCGTGAGGTATTCTTGGTTCGAGGACCAGTTTTGGATACAGGCACCTACGACTCGCGAGGAGGTGGAGCAGTACGCTCGAGGATTCATTATGTTCTTGCTGGGCACCACTCTGTTTGCCGACCGGGTGAACACAGTTGCTCTCTATCCACTGAGCGCGCTGGTGGATGTGACGCGGATCCGGCGCTACGACTGGGGATGCGTAGGCCTAGCCACGCTCTACGGATACATGAGCTCTTCATCCCGCCGTAGCGGACATCTGCTGGGAGGCTACTGGCGAGCCTGGGAGGTACGCCTTCCTTTTCTATTTTACAGTTCTGCTTTACACTATCTGTACACCACACACACTGTATACACACAATCTGCTTTACACTGGCTGTACACTGCACACACATAATCTGCTTTATACTGACTGTACACTGCACACACTACACACACGCAATCTGCTTTACACTGGCTATACACTGCACACACTACATACGCGATGCACACCATTCTCTGATTTTTGTTTTATCTGCATACTGCCTTACTGATAAGCATAGTCATTCTTACCATCTTGCAACTCTGTAGTTATGGGTGTATGCCTACTTTCTGAGGCTTGCCCCAGTGCCGGATGTGGAGATGCCCCCCACTGTCCCATACTCTCATCAATACTATGTGAGGTGTGAGTGGAGGCTGCGGGAGTCCTTCTTGTTCTTCCGCAGATACTTTGACACCATTACCGCAGCAGAGCTATTTCAAACATGACAGTTTATTTAAGCTTCACTTTACATTGTGCTTTTAACAGCAGATAACAAACTGTATATCCTGTCATTTGTAGATCACCTAGCAGCCCTGGGCCGCGTTGCCGGAGGCAGTGAGAGAGCAGTATGTGGGTGCTCGGGAGACTGCCCGATTTTGAATTTTGCTAGAGGGTCCGGTCTGTCGGGCATGGTATTTGGGAGAGTGCTTCCGGCGTCAGACCCTCGGCTTACCAAAGCAGCTAGTCCCGAGGCCACCTCCTACCCATACGAGGGCTACCGAGAGGTACACCCTGCAGGAGATGATGGATTTCACTATCGGCTGGGACGCTGACTTTTTCAAAGACGAGGGCAACTACACCGAGTTCATCCAGACTTATCTCATGCGGCCTCTAACTGGTGCTCGCCGAGTTGAGAGAGAGAGGCCTGCAACCCCAGTGAGAGGAGCAGGAGCACCGAGGGCGACTCAGGTCCATAACAGGAGCGGTTCCCAGAGGGGACAGAGAGCTGAGTGGCCACAGCTGCCCACCACCATGACATGCCGAGGACAAGGTAGGGAGATTTATCAGATACCCATCGCTCCTCCTCCGGCTGATCATGAGCTCGTCAGAGTTCGCGGCTCGACCCTGGTATGTGCTATACTTTTTATTATGTACAGTCATTTCATTTGATTTGATATCCCACAGAATACTAATGACTTCAACACTTTTGCAAGCTTCGATCGAGTACACTGGGCAGGCGCTGGAGCTGACAGCTTCAGTGATGGGGATGCTGCAGAGGAGCCTGGACTTGCTGAGTATCTGCAGTATCCCGGTGAGTTATGTCAAACTCAGTCCCAAAACTTTGCACATTCTGTTCCATACCGATCTGATACATCACATTATCAATGCGGCACTTGATACACTACACTCACGACATTCATACACTGCTCATGGCATTCATACACTACAATCATAGCATTCATACACTGTACTCATACACTGTATTCGGTATTCAAACTCAACTTTGCATAGCATAACTGATGCGTTTGCCAATTGTTCTTTTCAGGCCCCATTCCAGATACCGACTGCAGGGGGTGATTCAGCAGGACCATCTGTACCTGCCCGAGGGGCAGGGGGAGTCGGACGAGGGATGATGATACATAGCTGGGGTAGACATAGGCGTACTCGTACCGAGGGCAGTTCGTAGGAGCCCGTCCCAAACGATGATGAGTCTGATGCAGAGGCAGAGTCGTCTCAGGGGAAGGGTGGAGATGGCTCGAGCTCAGACTCAGACGACGGAGCTGGCGGCGATGATCCTGGACCTTCATCAAGGAAGAGGACGAGGATAGACCCCCGTACTTGAGGCGACTGGCGCCGATCTAGACATTTTGCTGCTTTTCTTTTTTTTGTTTTATTGTTCTTTTTACTGGTAGTTTTGCACATTGTACTGCCTCAGGCTGGTTTTATTTCTTCAAAACTATGTACTTTTGCAAAAGAAAATATGATGGAATGAAACAACTCTTTTTGTTGAAAAAGTGTTACATTTGTACATTCTAAGCATCGCATCACATTACATAACAATGTAAATGAGATTGGACTTTGTTTTGAAAACTAAACACTCGAATTGCATTAATCAGGTAGTGAACCGACTGACAGCAAAACAACTCGATAAGCAAAACAAAGAACTTGACAGGCTAACCAAATGTAAATACAACTCGATAAGCAAGACAAGGACTAAGGAATACAAAATACAACTTGATAAACAAAAGTACAACAACTCGATAAACAAATTGAAGTAACACAGGCGCGACTTCGCAAAATCATCACCAAAAGGCATTTGAAGTGGAACCAATCACAAGTTCTCAACATCTCCAACACATAAACAACTCAGAGAACAAAAAGAAAGGCCATCAGCCAAGGTGAGAGGCCATCGGCCACAAGAAATGGCCATCGGCCATCAGTACTAGCCGATCGGCCAAAAAATATAGTCAGTCGGCACTATTTTTGGCCGATCGGCCAAAAGTGTCAAGAACCTCCAGAATGCTGCCACCTGTCTTTCACTCAACACCTTATCTTCTACAAAAGCCCCAGCTTCGTAGTTTCCTCCATTTTAGCACAGTTTTTGCACCAAATGGAAACACTTCTTGTCCAAAATCTCACAAATTGGATTGCCAACTTGGACGGCTCGGAAAAGCTGAATTTCCTGGGTTTTGGCATAAATGCACTATTCACGCTGAGCCGCACCCCGCTGCGTTTTCTGTTCCTTCATGCCGCGAAAAGGTTTTGGAATCCGGTAACACACGTCTTTACCTTTGGCAGACAAGAGATGTGTCCCACTTTCGAGGAGTTCCAAGCTTTAATGGAATTCAAGCGCGATGAAGAAATCTTGCCTCAATTCTGCTTCAGCTATGTCCAAGCCTTAGGACGGATGTGCGGCCTTACTTTGCATGACGCTCGGTCATTGATTCACGAGAAGAACTAGACATTCCGAGCTTGATTCGTCGGTTTTCTGATGCCAGTGACCACGACGATCATCATTGGCAGGGTTATCAACGACATGCGCTTTGCCTGTGCATGTTGTCTTATTTCTTGCTTGCCCCAGGCTCCGGGGGGTTTAGCACTCGTGTGATTGAAGTCGCCAAGGGCTGAAAAGAGGGCAAGAGCTGCATCGCCATGACACTAGCTGAGACATTGATGGGTTTGGACGCTTTTCATCACCGGGAGACGACTATATTCGCGGGGAGTCCACTACTACTGCAGGTGATGTTTCCCACCTCATCTCACATATATTTCTCACATCACTCCGCCCTCAGGCTTGACTTTTCTCTCAAAAACCCTTTTCTCACTTTTTCTCACAACGTACACCTCTCTATTCTTTAATCTCTCATTTTTCATTCCTCCCCAGATATGGTTGATGGACAAATTGAAGATTATGGACTCATGCCCCACATATTCAGCTCACAGCTATTTCTTCTGACGACGTGTAATCGATGCCCCTGATGAGGGATGATGGTGCGACTGGATGTGCAGTTTGTCTGCTACAGACATTGCTTGGCGCTGCCCCTGGCTTAATTTACCGGCGATGAGCTACAGCTTGACCCGCCAGCCCAGAATTCAGTTGATTGGCCTGACACACTGTGTCCTTTACTTCCAGTTCTGACTTCGGCGCCAGTTCGGACATGATCAGATTTGCCCAGAAGAGTGAATAGAGTACCCTGCTACATTTTCAGTCCGAGGTGCACAGCTACAGCATGGAGGACGACAGAGCTTCTAGCCCTCGCTCCCACTTTCAGTTGCACCCTTTCTGATGAGTGCATAGCTTGGCTTGATGAAAAGGCGCAAATTGGGCCTACTTTGGCATCAGAGGCTTCCACAAGCTCTCGGAGGGGATGCAGGAACACTTGACTATGCCTCGAATTTATTTGCTTTAATCAGTACTTTCAAGTTTTTTTTTATTGATGTAATAAAAAGCAACTTCAATTTGTATTCAAGAGTAGGAGAACTCTGTATTGAAATCAATGTAATTGAAGATTGTGGGTACTGAAAATTTTCCGCTTGGTCCAAAAATGGTCTAAGTTGTAAAAAGATTAATTTGAGCAAAATCAAATTTTATTAAGACTTTTCAAAACCATTTTCGATATGGATCATAACTGGACATGCCCAAGATCTATCACTAAGATGTACAACACCAGATCCCAGCAACTGGAAAGTTGCCCCTAGTCTGAATAACACTGCACTGGAGATCACAATCGAGCTCTTGAATGTAAACTAGACAAAGATGACCAAACACGATCACATGGACAAAGTTGATCGGGGAAGTGTTTATGGCTGGACTTCAGGATGAAGTTGCCTACGTATCCCGAAGATGGGAATCAAGCCTTACGTAGTTTAGCTCGGGTTCACTCGTGTATTAACGCTCTCCTTTTGCTCTCTAACTTTTGCCAAGGCTGCCCTTTCTGGGTTTTCAACCTGGCGAGCTCAGTTTTTATTATTTCAAATTTTTCTGTGCTCTAACTTTTGCCTAGGTCGCCCTTTCGGGTTTTCGGCCTAGCGAGCCACTTAGGGATAGTATTTTTTCAACTTGTCCATGTTGATCAGTTGGGAGAACTCTAGGCCATCTAGGTCCATCAGAACGACAGCTCCACCCGACCAGATAGACTTGATGATGTGAGAACCAGTCCAATTGGGTCTGAACTTGCCCCTAGGGTCGTGGATGGGAGCTTCGTTGTCTTTGAGCACTAGATCCCCTTCTTTCAAATTCCTGGACTTAACCTTCTTGTTGAAAGCCTTGGCGATTCTTTGTTGATAACCCTGAACATGGTACAGTGCTTTTAGCCTCCTCTCATCAAAGAGCATGAGTTCTTCGAACCTGCTTTATTGCCAATCTGCCTCAGCTATTTGACACTTAGCCAATGCTCGCAATGACGGAACCTCAACTTCGATAGGCAGAACAGCCTCCATCCTATAAACCAAGGAATACGGAGTTGCCCCAGTAGATGTTCGAATTGAAGTCCGGTAGCCCCACAGAGGAAATAGCATCTTATATGGCCAGTCCCAGTAGGTTTCCACCAACTTTTGCAGAATGTGCTTGATGTTCTTATTGGCGGCCTCAACTGCTCCATTAGTCTGCGGCCGATATGTAAACGACTTATGAAAAGCCACATTGTACTTGTCCAACAAGTCGATCACTTTCTTCTTAAAGTGGGAACCATTATCTAAAATGATCTCGTTCAAGACCCCGTAGCGACAGATGATGTTGTTTCTGATGAACTTTGCAACATGCGATGCCTTCAACACCACATAAGATTGGGCCTTAACCCACTTCGTGAAATAGTCTATCGCGACTAGAATGAACTCATGCCCATTGGACCCCTTCGGAGTGACAGCCCTGATTACATCAATCCCCCAGACTGAAAACGGCCATGGCAAAGTCGTGTTGTACAGCTTCGACGGCGGAATGTTCATGCGGTTTGCATGGATCTGACATTTGTGGCATCGCCGGACAAAGCCAATACAATCCTCTTCCATGGTGGACCAGTAGTAAGCCTGTCTAAGGATCTTCCAGGTTAGCATCACCGCGTTCATGTGCGCTCCGCACTCTCCCCCATGGATGGCCTCCATCAGGCGCTTCGATTCTTCGGCATCAACACACAGCTTATGCATTCCGAGATGACCTTTCTTGTACAATTTACCACCGCAGACGATGAACTAAGCAGCCATTCTTCGGATTGCCCTCTTATCTTTGGCATTTGCCCCTGGTGGATACGCTTTCTTTTCCAAGAAGTTCGAAACATTGTAATACCAGGGGTTTTCATCTTGTACCTCATCTATGGCAGCAATCAGCTCGTAGGCCGGCACAAATTTCTGTTTCATGATGATCGGACGCATCCGGACTCCAAAAGGGATTTTTATCATAGAAGATAGAGTTGCTAATGAATCAGCGAACCTATTGTTCTCTCTTAACAGATGAGCGAAATTCAGTTTCTCAAACCAAGGAATCAGCACGTCCAAGGTCTGGTGATAGATTCTCATCTTTTCTTCTTTAACTTTCCAATCTCCTTTAACTTGAGATACAAAAAGGTTCGAGTCCCTGATGACATCCAACCGTTTTGCCCCTAGTTCTAGAGCGGCTTCTAGTCCAGCAATACATGCCTTATACTCTGCTTCATTGTTCGACACTTTGAACCGAAGTTTGAATGCTAAAGGTATGAGGGAATTGTCGGGCGCTATCAGCAACATCCCTATCCCATACCCATATTGGTTTGACGCTCTGTCAAAGTACATCGTCTAGGTCTTTTCTTCGACATACAGAATGGCCTCGTCTGGGAATAGATACTCAACTGCTTCATCCCCTTCAACTGGGTGATCAGCTAGGAACTCCGCTACCGCTCTCCCTTTCACTGACTTGCGCGTCATGTACTTCAAATCAAATTCAGAAAGCAAAAGCAACCAACGAGCTAGCCTACTCGTAAGTGCCGGTTTCTCGAAGAGATATTTGTTGGGATCTAATCTCGAAACCAGTATTACGGAGTGAGCTAATAGGTAGTGCCTCAGCTTCCTGGTAGCCCATACCAAGGCCAGACAAGCCTTCTCCAGCGGAGTGTAGCGGGTCTCGTAATTCAGCATTTTCTTGCTCAGGTAGTAGATAGCTCTCTCCACTTTGTCCTCAGACTCTTGTGCAAGCATGCAGCCCATTGTAGTTTCAGTCACTGAGAGATACAAAATCAACGGTTTCCCCAGCTCAGGTGGTGACAACACAGGTGGGTTCTGTAAATATTACTTGATCTGTTCAAAAGCAGCTTGGCATCGGCCGTCCCATTGAAATTTCTTTCCTTTCTTCAGGAGACCAAAGAGTGGTTCACAAGTAAAGGTTAATTTTGCAATAAACCGTCTTATGAATTGCACTTTACCTAGAAAGCCTCGCACCTCCTTTTCAGTCCTCAGTGGTGGCATTTCTAAGATGGCCTTGATTTTGGAAGGGTCGACATCGATACCTCTCTGTGTGATCAAGAACCCCAGCATTTTCCCTATTGTAACACCAAACATACATTTATGAGGATTCAGCCGCAACCGATACTCTCTGATCCATTGAAAGAATTTCTACAAGGTGGAGTAGTGGCCCTCTCTTTCCTTGGACTTAACAATCATGTCGTCCACGTACACCTCAACCTCTTTATGGATCATATCATGCAAAATCGTGGTCGTAGCCCGTTGATATGTAGCCCCAGCATTCTTCAGCCCAAACGACATCACCCTATAACAATAGGTCCTCCACGGGGTGGTAAACGCAGTCTTCTTCCGGTCTTCGGGTGCCATCAGAATCTGATTGTACCCTAAAAACCCATCCATGAATGAGAGCAACGCATGCCCAGCAGTAAAGTCCACTAATTCGTCGATATGCGGCAGAGGAAAGTCGTCCTTCAGACTGCTTTGTTCAAATCCCTAAAGTCCACACATATCCGAATTCTGCCGTCCTTCTTCGGCACTGGAACTATATTGGCCAGCCAAGTTGGGTATTCAGATACTAGCAGAAACCCTACGTCAATTTGCTTGGTGACCCCTTCTTTGATCTTGAGAGCCCAATCCAAGCGGATCCTTCTGAATTTCTGCTTAACAGGTCGGGCCTCTGGGTCAAGAGGGATCCATTGCTGTACAATCTCAGGATCGATTCCAGGCATGTCTTCGTAGGACCACACGAAAACATCTTTGAAATCTTTTGATAAAGCGACTAAGCGCTCGCGCTCCTCTGAAGACAACGTGGACCCGATTTGGACCAGCCGCGGGTCCTTCTCAGTACCAACATTAATTTGGGTGATTTCACCAACCAACGATTTTACAAACCTCTCTTGCTCTTGTTCTAGCAAATATTTCAAAACCGGAGGAATTTCTTCCTCCCCGTTTTCATCGAAATTTTGAAAGTCCTGATTAATACAATAAATCAAAGGCATAGAAAAATACTCGAAAGCCACAGCCATTCCACTCTCATTAATCACTTCCAAATCGCCTGATTCCTCTGTTACAACAGGCTCAAAGGAAAAAGAAAAAGATGAACTAGACAAGACTGTGGCATCCGGGTTGTCACCCCCAAGAATGCTAGACTCAGACTCAGACGAGCTGGAATCTGATTCCGACCCCACAGACTCAGTGGAATCAGATTCTGGCTCACTACCTGACCCGATGCTGCTCGATAAGAACCCCCCATCGTATTGCCAGACGAGGGAGGGTGCGATGGACGCACCCAGAATGTTTGAAGATGGGCTCACAGTCGTTTCATTCCCGATCAGAGACACTGAGAGGTCATCTCCCAAGCACTCATATACGATCAGAGGATCTGAAAGTAGACAAGCCAGTGCTACCTCCATTTCAATCTCGGTGCTCTCGAAATCCACTTCCTTACACTACTCAGCCTCGGCTGGTGGGTCTGTCTGCTCTTCGGCAACATCATCCCCAGACAACTGTAAGTCGAAGAAGATTTCAAACCCCGGCAAGCGCCTCTTCTCTTCGTTTAGCCATGGCTTTGGGAAGCCGCAGAATGGAAAGTTTTCTCCCTCCCGAACAAAGCGTCCGTTCAGGGTGCCCTGGATAGGCCGATGCATCAACTCATAATGCTTCACGGTCTACTTGGCTCTGGCTTTTCCGGCCATCTCTTTGCCTTTCCTCACCCAGTCCTCTTTGGTAGGCAAATAGCCGAAGCCAAAGATAGGCGGGTTGTACGGCACTTCGGCCGATACAGTAATGTCCTTCTGACCACGTTTTCCTTGTCCCACCCCAGGGATGTGCTGGAACTTGTTCATGAGGTACAAAAACTGTGCGCTGACATATAACCTCTCATCAACAGCCAAAATGTTCTGTACGACCCGGGCCTCGGCTAGGGTAAATTTTGATAGGAACACATCCTCCACGCCATGCTCGATATCCAGAACTGGTGTAGAAACCTCTGGCGGTGGATGGATTGACGAATTCCCAAAAACTATAGCCAACCCCTTCCTGTGGGGGTATTTCAACATCTGGTGTAGGGTGGAAGAGACTGCCTTCACCTGGTGCAGCCACGGTCGCCGTAGGAGTAGATTAAAGGTTGCGGGAACGTCCAAGACATGAATGTCAATATCCTGCTATCCTGGACCAACCTGAGTCCGAATCTGTACAGTCCCCATCACCTCTCTGCTAGTATTGTCATAGGCCCTTATCACCTGGGCAGTTGGCACAAAATCCGCGGGCTTCAACCCGATTGCATATGCTGTCCTCGACGGGCACACATTGATGGCGGATCCCGTGTCGACAAGAACCACCAATATCCACTTGTCTCTACACTCCACGGAGATGTAGAGTGGTTTGTTGTGATAACAGCCCTCAGGCGGTAGTTCCTTGTCAGAAAAGGTCAACGTCGGGGAAGCTCCTCCCAAAAAGACCAGCCCTACCAGCTGTTCAGGTGTGGTGTCGATTGAAAGTTTAGCCTTGTCCATTGCAGAAAAGACAGCTTGTCTGTGAACTCCTGAAGCCATAAGCAGTCCCCAGATGGAGATGTCTGCTTGTATCTTCTTCAGCTGTTTCAGTACAGCCTCCTCTTCGAGCAGCTTTTCTTTCTACCTCTCTGCCTCTTTGTCCTTTCCGGACGCCTCTGATTGATCTAAGTGCGGGGGCTTGAAATACCGCCAACTCCTAGTCATGTGGTCAACCTCTTCCATATACCAGGTATCATCTGGTTGGCTTTGTCCTTAGTCTTCATCTATGTGGGCAAGACATAGGTCGTCATCCTCCCACTACATGCCATCGGCAGTCGACAGACACCTGTCCGGCTCCGTTACAACTATTCCTGTGCCCCCAACACCTTCTGTTCCTGTGCTCGCAGTACGTTCCGCTCTTGTGCACACAACATGTTCTATCCTTGTGCACACAACACGTTCTATCCCCCCAGGGGCTTTGGCCTTTTTGGCTCTCTCAGAATCTTCGATCCTTTCCCGCTCAGACTACTTCAATGCGACCTGTTGTTCAGTATCTTCTGTACCCAAACTGCCCGTATTCTGAGCAAAATTCTTAACACCAGTGCCCTCCAGCAGTGCATCCTGATTCCCGGCCCTTCCGGCCACAGCTGATGTCCCCATCCCTAACAGACCATGTTCAAGCTGAGGTTGTTCAACAACATCCGGCTGGTCACCCAGTAGATTCTGCTGACCCAACCAAATCAAACCAGTTGACTGTCACGTCTCCCGGATCTTGTTCGTCAAAAAACTAAAGGTTAGCAATGTCCTCTTTGACATCCGCTAGGTCATCTAGGCCCTGATTAAGTCCATCCTCCAATACTACACAGATCTCTGCCCCCACTGGCAATTCCACATTCGGCCTAGCCTGGCCTGCTGATGTAATGCAACCGTTCGGGTTGTACATGAAGCTTGCAGACCCCTCAGGCTCTGTATAATCATTTCCATCTGCCTTCTCAGTTGACCCAATTCTATCTTCGATAGTCACCACCACCATTTCAGGTTGGGTTTGGGAGATGTCCAACATGCACAACTCAGTGTTGTCAGGAATGAACACCTTCGACTTGGGTAGGTGGGAAGGGGTGATATATATGCTGGGGTCGTATGACACAACCCTAGTTTGGATCAAATTGATGCGTTTGGAAGGTGGAGCTTGGTTGTGTGGTGGGAGAGGGTTGGTTGTGACATTCGGTTTCTCCGGAGGCACGATCACCCTGTTGTCGACAAGATCCTGAATCTCGTGACGCAATCTATAGCACTGGTCGGTGTCATGACCATGTTGTTGGTGAAAGGCGCAGTACTTTGCTGGGTTATGGGAGGGGGGAAGTTTTTCTGGCAATGGCTGCGGCTCTAGAGACTTCAAGTGCCCTTTCTTGATCAAAACCCCCAACGCCTTGGACAAAGACATGTATAGTGGGGTGAAGGTTCTTTGGCCTCGGGGTGGAAATTTGGTTGTTTGTGAGCTACTTCCAGACGCACCGGTGAATGGGGTAGCTGTAAGGGTTCTTAGGGTGGTGGTGGCGACCATGCCCACATTTGAACATCTGGTAGCTGCAGCACTGCTTGTGCTTGCATTCGTACTGCGGTTGGATGCCCTCTTGGGCTGCTCTCTTTCATGATCAATGAGGCCTTGTTTCATGGCGTCCTCGATTTGCACCCCAATCTCATGTAGATCTGCAAAGGTGGGAAGGGAAAGGACGATCATCTTCTGCATGAGCTTAGGCTGGAGGTTGTGCACAACCATCCGTATTTGGTCCTTGTCAACCGGCCTGATGGTCATCATCGAGGCCTTAGCCCTCCAGCGGGTCACAAAATTGGAGAAGCTCTCCTTCGGCTCTTGCCTAGTTGTCTCGAGATCACGAGTTGTGACCTCGATCTGCATATTGTAGGAGTATTGAGCTACAAAGGCCTCAGCCATCCCCTCCCAGTTCCTCTTAACAGAGTCTTCAGGTTTTGCATACCAAATAGCCGCTACACCTGACAGGGTCCGGCCAAACAGAGAAAGCTTCTGCAATCTGGAGAGGCCCATCTGCCTTAGTATGTCTGAAAACAGCCGCAAATGCACCATAGGATCTCCAGACCCGTCGAAATGATCTATGTGTGGCATTTTAAACCGGTATGGCAGAGTCACGGCCAAGTCAGTATACTCGTCCTCTATATTCGGGATGGATTTCATGCCCTAAGACTTCTTGAACAGCTTTTCTAACTTGCTCACTTTTAGCGCTGTCAGATCTACCTCGAACTCAAACGGCGTGTCCCCCAGGTTAGTCTGTGCTTTGGATAGCTGGGGTAGGATCGGGGGCGGAGCTGGCCCTGTTGGAACGTCCGTATTGTCCTGGATGTGTGCTGTCTCCCCGAGTATTGGAACTCTTAGTGGGGGAGGAGCTGGGTGCGAAGCAGATGCTCCGATTTGCTGCTGTAGCCTGGCAATTAACTCTTCCTGTTGGGCCACTACTTTTGCTTGGCGTGCAGCCACTTCTGCCTAGCGGGCAGCATCCTGCTGCATGATCCGCATACTTTCCCAGAGCTGACGCATCATCTCTTCCAAGCCTGCCATATTGTGGTAATCTAACTGAATAATCGGTATATCTATCCCTGCAGTAGAAACTAAGACCTCAACCTGATTGTTCACTGGTGGGGTAGACCACTGATCTGGCGATCGCTATACCGGTACACTACGCCCTACTGACCTCCGTCTGGTAACCGGGGGTAAAGAAAGGAACACTGCTTGTCTGTTTGTCAGATCCTCGGATCGACGAAGTCTTCGACCTCTAACCCAGAGTGCTCGGGTAATATCTGCCTGGTCGGATGCATTGGGGCTAAACTACCTTACAAAAAGATAAATAAAGCGTAATAAGGAAACAAATAACCAGAAAAACGGACAGCATAACAGCTTAAATAAAGACAACACACAGTTGGCAAACACAAGCTGAAAGAACTGTTCTCGACCACTGATCACTATTCCCAAATCACTGCCCCGAATCTAAATCTGATACCCGCGGGTAAAATTGATTTCCAAATACTGATACCCTTAGGCATGATACTGAGACATGCAAACTGATACATGCATTCCTGTAGAGACGCACTCTAAAAACACATAATCAAGCAAGTAAGAGCCAAGACACTCCTATGGAGGGGCAGGGTTTCCCTGTCCTAGTTTCGTCAAGAAATAGGGCTTCACTACGCACACAGCGGTTTCAAACAACCTATAATCAGGTAAGCAACCTGTCCTAGCTTGGAATGGTCACTACAGTTTCCGACATGCACTAGGTCGAATGGTCAAAAGGGTGCCCCGGTAAAAACCAGGGTTTTGTTCCCGTCGTGGCAGAGCTGGCAACCGATCAGCCTTATGGCACGCTTCTCAAAGCGAGCCTCTGGCAAACCGTTCAGGAATAACATACGGCAAACACGGTGTCCTAGGCGCACCAATGCAAATGCAATGCAAAGAGACACATAAGTGTAGTCAAAACAAGATATCATGAGTTTGAGTCAAGTTCTCTAAATCCCCAGCAGAGTCGCCAGAAACTGTAGACATGTCCGAACGTCCTGGCTTCGCGCGTGAATTGCGTGAAATCCGGTTTGTTCTTAGCTACTACAGTTCGGACTCAATGTCACGGTTCTAAATCTAATCTTGCAAAGTGCAATGCAAGACCGATAAATCACCAAAGAGTCCAAATCTGGCAAATCATTTTGGAAAACTGATTTTTATAAAGAAGTGTCAAACATGGACTGCTTTGTCAGATACAGAGTCGCCACCTAAATGTTTTATTTTGGAAAATTTAGGAAACCTTGACTCGTGCCTAAGGCCACGTGTCCGTTATCACCAAAGTTGCCTCGGCTCGGGAACTTGAGTACAAGAGGGGAAGGTCATGCAATGAGCACCCCCGCTCGCCCGATCTTAAAATCAGCCTTTACTAACATGATATTTTGTTTTTTGAAAACACATGCGTTCTTATGCCGGTTTATTAGCTAGCTTACTATGTGATGCGCACAACACACAAGTATAGACTAGATCGCCTAAGTTGGAACGAAACATCTCATGATTGTTTGAAAATGGTTTGCAGGTGCTACTCGCAAGTAGGCTAAGACACGGATTTGCCACCCTCAAGTGGGCTTAGAAAACATGATTTTGCCACTCCGCAAAGTGGGCTTAAAACTCGCATTTCAATGAATTGTTACAATTCAAGCAATCCAACCTTCACCCACAGGCATTCAAACAGTTATATCACATAAGCAAATAGCCTCATGGCAAGCAGGCTATCACGACAGTCACTCACACACATGCAAGGATGCTAAAGCATAAACACTCACCGAGTACTCCGACACAAAACAAAAGCTATTTAGTAATCAATGCATGATCCTAGCTCATGCTAAGATGGCTAATGCAACACATCCAAAAATCCAACTAAATAAGGCCCGGCTATTCTAAGATGGCATATCAAATGCAACTTGACAACATGCTGTTGAACACGTATTCAACTAAATATATTGAAATACAATACAGTTTGTATGATGCGCCGAGCCCGATGCATGCAAGACAAATGAATGAATGCAAACATGCAAGTATAAGGATGCTAATCAAAACATGACCTAGAACTAACCATCGTAAGCAGTTAAGTAAAAGGGAGAAAGACGTGGGGTTGGAAGACATTCACACACTCACGCATACTTATTACAAAATTCGCCCTCTCGACGGAGGGTCCGAATAAATAATACAAACCAATTAATTAACTAACTATCCTAGCTAATTAATTATTACAAAATTCTTAACTAATTAAACAAATTAATTAAGTTACAAAATCAGCTAAGTAAGAAACTAAAACAGGCTACCACAGCTCTGCCTCGAAATGATGAATGATGCATGCTCGGTCGCCTCGCTTGGAAATCCGTTGCCAGGCTTCATGTTGCCTTTGTTTGCACTGCTTTAGACTTCTAAAAATTGTACAAATCTCCAAAACACTTCTGATTCACTCCATGGACATGCTGAAAGGCCATCGGCCAAATGGTATGGTCATCGGCCAAGGGATAAGTGCCATCGACCACTTTTGAGTTCATCGGCCAAATATTTGTAGCTGATCGGTACACTAGATAGCCGATCGGCTATCTCTTCTTGCAAACTGCTCCTTTTGCTACAGCAGAGTACAAACAGAGGCATGGCAATACATTTGCAAGAAAATGTTGTGCAACTATATCCCTTATCATGTTTGAAGCTCAAAGGAGTGTAATGCTCGACTCTCGGGCCATCAATCATGCATTTCGATGCATGATGGCCAAAGAGGCCGAGTCGCACAATTCAATGTCACATGAATGCACAAAATACATAAATGTGTTAACCTCTATCATGCATGATCAAGAGGGTCGGCGATCGAGAATTGAGGCACGTTTCATCACTTCAAGTATGAAACGTTCCTCGTTTCTCGTGTTTAGCTTAACACCCAAACCAAACACAATGCAATGCATGGAACATGGACATGCTATGCAATGCAACATAAGCATGCCAAATGCAATGTAACAAGCATGCGAAATGCAATGCAACCTAAACATGCAAACATGCAATGTACCAAGCATGCAATGGAACTAGCATGCAACAACATGCAATGCAACTAGCATGCAACAACTTGCAATGTACCAAGTATGCAACAACATGCCACAACATGCTAAATGGACTTAAACTAAAAATGGGCAGACCTCAGTCATGCCCAAAATCAGTGGCCAAAACACCAAAACCAATGCACCAAAAGGCAAAACATGCATGCACACATATTGGTCCATGAGCTCGGCAACAATGCACAATCCTCAAATATGATGAAGCGGTGACAAGTATGAAAGTATGACAATGGAGTAAACTCTGAAATCATGTGAGGAATGATGCCAAATCATGCACATAATACAAGCATAGCATGCTAGGAGGTTCAAAGCTTAAGACTAGCCAAGGAGTTTGTACCAAGGCCGCATAAATCAAACCCCAAAGGGCCAAAGACAACCAAAATAGTCCTAGATCATGCCAAAATGAGTCTAAAACATGCATGGACCAAAGCCAAAATAAGTCAACATGAAAGGCATAAGGCATGATGCAAGTAAGGCCAACAAAGGGGGTTGGACTACACCTATCAAAACCAAACATGGCATGACTATGACAACAAAAATTAGAGATGCATCATGGTAAAACAAGACCAAAAATACATTGAAATGATAGCCCTAAAGGTCCAAGCATAGAGGCACCTATAATGACCCACTCTTAAGGCATAAAACACCAAACCTCCTAAGCATTGAAAGAATGACAAAGGCAAGTGTATGACCATGAAACATGCACTGAAATATCATTTCAAATGATGCCAAATCATGAGAATAGTCTAAGCAATGCATGCTAGTGGACTTGATACACAAAGCTAACAAGCTAGATTGAACCATGGCTATACAAAACAATGCATGCATGATTAAGACAACACAAATCAGAGCTTAAGCATGGTAGAACAAGGCTAAAAGCTTCTTTGAGTTGAGCCAAAATATGCAAGAATAATGATCCAAACACAAGATGCATGTTAAGGCAATAGAGAGGATTACACTACAAGTGCATGGTGCATGCAAGAGGCTAACAAACCAACCTTAGACAGAGGTATAACATGCTGAAATAAGGCCTAATGCATGCTAAGATGGAGCCAAAACAAGCTTAACAAACATGTTACTTTCATGAGCCATTAATGTAAGCAAACAAGACACAAGGAGAGGGGGGTGTCCCTCTCATATTTAAGACTCCAAAACCACCTTTCTACCACTGAAAATCCTCTGGATTTCAGTGGTGAGAAGGTCAAAACAAGGTAGTCCCAAAAGCTTAAAAAGGAAGGCACAAAACGAAGCCAAACAAGGCCTAAGAGGGGGTCGACAACCCCAACACAAAAGTGACCTTAAACAAACATTACAAGCATGGAAAATCAGAACTTTTTACAATAGAAAGTTAAGCTTAAATCAGCATGCAGCTAGGTCTAAAAGCTTAAGCCAAAACAAGGGATTAAAAGGTTAGTTTCTCACCCTTGAAGAACACCTTCAAGAATACAACTCCAGCAGCTTTTCTAAGCCTAAACCAACCCAAAAACACTAAAACCAACTGCTCAGTACCTCAACAACAAAAGGATGGTGTTCTAGTAGGTGTTTGTGTGCAATAGTGTGAAGAAATCACACTTTTGAGCACAAACAAGAGCAAATATGGAGAAAAAGGTAAAATATAGAGTGAGAGTGATATATGTTTTGTGTATCAAGATTTCAGAACCTCTGGAAAGGGAGAGGGGCCTCCCTTCTTATAGAAATTCAATTCTCAAGCTTGTTGAACAAGCTTGAGTCTTGAATGAAATCCCTCCATATACATGAATGGAGGATGAGAATTGTGCTCACTAGCTGGCACAGCTGGCACAAAAATATCTGCAAAAGCAGGTGGAAAGGTCTTGGCCAAAAATATGGCCGATCGACCAAAAAGAGTGCTGATCGACCAAAAAGAGTGCCGATCGGCCACCACTTATGGCCGATGGCAAGAAAAACAAGGCCGATGGCACAAAGCCTTAGCCGATGGGTTGTAGGGATGGCCAACAAGCCACCCTCTTCCCTCAGAAGCAAAACCACAAGTCCTTGGTCCACAACCATGCACAAAACAGACAAGTTGAGAGATCCTAAGGCAAAGCGTGCCGCCGAGACTTCTGGGAACTCAAAATGAACACGAGCATGGATGATCATCGAGTGTTCAAACAATGACGTCCAAGTCCTGAGGACGGTCAAAAATGGGGTGTCTACAGAAGGCCTCAGCCATCTCCTCCTAGTTCCTCTTTACAGAGTCTTCAAGTTTAGTATACCAAATGGCCGCGATACCCGATAGGGTCCCGCTGAAGAGAGATAACTTCTGTAGTCTAGATAGGCCGATCGGCCGCAGAATGTCTGAGAATAGCCGCAAGAGGACCATGGGATCACCTGAGCCATCAAAGCGGTCTATATGTGGCATTTTAAACCTATCCGGCAATTTCACTGCCGAATTAGTATAGCTGTCCTCAATATCCGGGATCGAATTCACGCCCTGTGCCCATTTAAAGAGCTTTTCCAGCTTGCTCACTTTCAACACAGTAGGGACGACCTCGAATTCAAACGGCGCCTCTATTGGGTAAGCTAGTGCCTTGGAGTGTTGAGGTGGAATGAGGTCTGCCTGAATGCCCGTATTCTCTTGGACATTGATTGTAACCCGGGTGCCGAGATTCTTGCTGGCGGTGCTTGTGATGCTGAGGCCACTGCAGGTTGTGGCTGTTGTTGTTAAAGCCTTTCTATTACCTCCTCTTGGTGGGCTACAACCTCGGCATGGCGAGCTGTGGGCTCGACTTGTCGGGTAGCATCCAGTTGCATGTTCTCAATAGTTTGTTGGAATTGACGTAGCATTTCTTCCATGTTAACTAAGGGATGCTGATCTATCAGAACTAGTGTATACTCTCTTTCCGAAGTTGAAGCAGATGATTGGGCCTGACTGAGCACAGGCGAAGTGGACAGTGACTGCTGAGTTGGTGAGTGATGAACCGGTGAGTTATGCCTGACTCTCCTTCATCTTGTAACCGGGGGTAGTGAAGCAAGCACTGGCTGTCCTCTTACAAGATCCCTAGATCGATAAAGTCACCTTACTCGAGTCCAGAGTGCTTGGGGGGTAACAGACTAGTTTGAAGCAATCGTGAAACACTACCTTGCAAAAAGAAAATAAAACAAAAGAAGCAAAAATCAAAAACCGCATAGCACCTCGGCTCAAACAGAAACAACACGCAGTTGGAATCATAAGCTGGACAACTGTACTTAAACACTGATTTCTGCCCCAAAATGATACCCTCAAACTGATACTGAGACTTGCAACTGATACATACATTCCTATAGAATTTAACTCTAAAAGCACGTATCAAACAAGTGAGACCCAAAACACCCCTATGATTGGGTAGGGTTGCACTATCCTAATTTCGTCAGGAGCTAGGGGTTCACTACACAAACAAGCGATTTCAAACAATTCCAGCATTCGGGTGAGCAACCTATCCTAGTTTGGAACAGTCTCTACGGCTTCTGATATCCAACTAGGTCGATTGGTCTAGAAGGGTACCTCGGCAAGACCATCTAATATAACTCTCGCTCCTAACACCGAGAAGTGAAAGGAGGATCAACCAGTACAGCGGTAGTCTAGATCCAAGGTTTGTGTTCCCATTATGGCAAAGCCCGCAACCGGTTAACCTTTTGGCAAGCTTTTCCAAGCAAGCCTCTAGCAAACCGTTCAGGAATAGCAGATGCCAAACACTGTGACTTAAGTGCACCGATGCAAATGCAAATGCAAAAAAACACATAATTGTAGATAAAACAACATATCATGAGTTCGAGTCAAGTTCTCTAAATCCCCAGCAAAGTGGCCAGAAACTGTGGACTTGCCTTTTTCCACACCCCTGCCTTTCGGAAAGGGTTTGAAAAGAAAGGCCTCACAGTTGGGACTCTCGCAGTTCTGAATCTAGTTTCACAAGTGCAATGTGAAACTGATAAACACCAAAGAGTCCAATCCAGCTAATCTTTTTGGCAAATCGATTTTAAATCAAATAATGCCAAAATTGGACTGCTTGCCAGATACAGAGTCGGCACCTAAATATTTTGTTTTTGGGGAAATTTAGGAAACCCTGACTCGTGCCAAAGGACACGTGTCTATCATCACCAAAGTTGCCTCGGCTTGGGAACTTGGTTACGAGAGGGACAGGTCCTGAAATGAGCACCCCCGCTAAGCCGATCAAAGATCGGCCTCTACTAATCATGATATGTTATTTTATAAACATTATGTGTTCTTATTCCGATTATTAATCTAACCTTACTATGTGATGCGCACACATACAAGCATAGACTACATCGCAAGAATTGGAACATTTCAAGCCATGTTTGTTTGCGAAAATGGTTTGAATTTGCCACCCTCAAGTGGACTTAAAAATGCGGATTTGCCACCAAACATAGTGGGCTTAAAACAGGATTTGCCACCCAATAGAGTGGGCTTAAAACTTCCATTTGTTAAATCGTTTTAATTCAAACAACAAGCCTTCATCCACAGGCATTCATGCAGTTTAGCATTTACGCACATAGCCTCATGGCAAGCATGCGAAACATGGCAATCACATGCATGCAAGTATGCTAAAGCGTAAAAGCTTACTGAGTACTCCGAGCCAAAACAAAAACTAGTTAGAAAATGCATGATCCTAACTATACAGGATGCCTAGTGCAACACATGCAATATGAAATTAATAGGCTCGGTTACTAATATAGCATATGATTTGGTTCGATTTGATAACATGCTTTTAAACACGTGTTCAAAGAAGATATTGAAATTGCTATGCAGTTTGAACGCTGTGCCGAGCCTCGGTGCATGCAAGACAAATGAATGGATGCAAACATGCAAGCATAAGGTATGCTAATCAAAACATGTCCCTAATATAACCATCAAAAGCGATTAAATAAAAAGGAGAAAGATGTGGGGTTGGAAGACATGCACACAAGCACGCACACTTATTACAATATTATGCCCTCGCGAAGGAGGGTCCGAATGAATAAGCTAAGTTAACTAGCTATGCTAATTATGCTAACTATTTACAAAACAAAACTAATTAACTAATTCTAGTTAACTACTTATTACAAATCGAATTAAGCTAATCAATTACAAAATGAATTAATTAACTAAATAGTTACAACACTTGTATGAATGAATTAGCTACAACTAACTAATTAAACAAAGCAAGTAAATAGCCTCGAGGGGTGAGGGATGCAAGCATGCTCGACTTCTCCACCTGAAAATGCCACCACCTTGCCATTGCAACCTCTATTTGCACATTTTTTATCACTGAAAATTGCACCAACTTCCAGAACACCTATTCTCCTCTTTTCCATCACTCTGAGCAACTTTTTCATTGATGGCCGATCGGCTACCATTGGTGGCCAGTTGCCTACTGCTGGTGGCTGTCGGCCACTAATGGTGGCCGGTTAGCCACCCCTGCCCTGAACTTCCTTTTTTGCTGCAACAGAGAGCAAACAGAGGCAAAGCAATGTATTCTCAAGGTGTGTGTGTACTCTTACCCTCCTTACCATTACACAAGTTCAAAGGAGTGTAATTCTTGGCCCCCAAACCATCAATCAAGCATTTTCCATGCATGATGGCTAAGGAACCAAGCTTGTACAAGCTTAATGAGTGTAAAACAAGACTCAACAAAACAACTACCCTATCATGCATGATCAAGGGTAATCGTGACCAAGGAAAGTGGCACATTTCATCACTTTGAGTATGAAACGTCCCATTTTCCTCGTGTTCGGATTAAAGTCCGATCCGAACACATGCAATGCAACACGAAAGATGCTTTATCTTTTATTTTTTACTTGTTTGTTTTTATTTACTCATTTTACCGTACCAATCCATTCTTTAATTGATTAGTCCAAAAGTGAATGTCCTCTAATGGAAGAGGTGTCAACCAAGGGATGATTTAAGGCAAGAGAGAGGTCATACCTTTGATTAGTAGAAACCTGGAAAAGAGGATTGAAACCATTAAGTACAAACCTCGATCTTAAGCTTAAACACAACCCGAAGGCTAAACAACCCTCAAAGTAAATGAAAAAGTGAAGAAGTGAGGGAGGTTACAGATATTTAGATGCTAGAATTAGGTATGAAAAAGCATTAAAACATGCAACCAAGACACACAAATGATGCTCAAATCCCAAAAACAGTAAACTAGTGAAGGAAATTGCACCACAACCTTGCCATACAAGGCTCAAAGGACTTAACCAGCTCAAAACAGGGCTAAACCAAGGCAAAACAGTAGGAAAAACATGCTCAGATCAAGTTACAAAATACTAGAAAAACATGCTCACATGTTAAGCTATCTAGGCATGCAAGCAAGACACAAGGAGGGGAGGCTAACCCCTCCAATTTTTAACATCAAAAGAAGGTTTTTGTCACTGAAATAACTCTGATTTTCAGTGGTTAAAAGGCCCAAAAAGTTTGATTTAAAGATGATGAAAGATGGCACAAAAAACTTCACAAGCTAAGGAACAAAAAGGGGAGACAACCCCCTAACTCACAAAGACTCAAACTACCATTTTTATGCCTCAAAAATAGAGTTTTTTATACTTAAAAAACAGCCTCAAAACAGTTGAAAAAGATGGCAAAGCAAGTATGCACAATAAGCTTAAGTGAGGTAAGTGCAATACCTTTGAAGCAAAATGCAATTCAGCCACAAACTCAAGCTCAAATCCCCTTCCAAGGCTCAAACAAAGCTCCAAGGGACCTCAGCTCAAAGGTAAGAGTGTTTGGTTAAGGGTTGATGTGCAAAAGTGTAGAGAAACTAAGCAAGTGTATGAAAAATAACAGAGAGAGAAAGAAATCTAGAGAGATAGAGATTTTTGGTCCAAAATTTCTAATCCCCAAAAATGGGGGAGGACACCCCCTATATATAGAAAATCAAGGTTTGAGCTTGAATTCATCCTACCATACACGTGTATGAAGATCCAATTCAGTGGGCAACGGTTGGTATAGCTGGCAAACAAATATCTGAAAAAAGAGACCAATGGCCGTCGACCACCACTGGTAGCTGACCGGCCACCACTAGTGGCCGACAGGCACAACTTGTGGCCGACAGGGTCTAGGGTTGGCCGACAGGTCACCCTCTCTTCCAGGGAAGAGGTAACAAGCTCTTGGTCCAAAAGCATGCACAAAACAGAAAGGTTTAAAGGCTCAAAGACAAGGCGTTCCACCGAGGGCTTCGGGCGCTCAAAACAAACACAAACAAGCACAATCATTGAGTGTATAAACGATGACGTCCAAGTCTTGAGGACGGTCAAAAATGGGGTGTCTACATGTAGCTCAGGGGCAGGATGCAAGAGACATGCACTTGAAAGTTGGACTCACACGCTTTGCGAAGCCAGCTATTTGAAAACTTATGATCATGTCATGAAGATGCAAAGCAATAATAGATTTAGCATATGAATGAGTAGCTTCAAGTTTAAAACCAATACATCTAAAACATATTCTAACCACGCCAAAATGCGGGACGAGGAAAGAAAACACCGCTCAGGGTTGCGTTTCACATATCCTAAGAAATCTATAAATGAAAACCAGTCGAGGTTGCGCTCACGCGTACCAAGATAGAGGCAAAACACGCCTAGGCTCGCGGTTTACGCGTCCTGAGATATTCTAATCACGCTGAAATTGTGAGAAGAGGAGAAAAACTGCTCGGGCTTGCGCTTTACGCATCCCAAGATGAAACACGCCCAGGCTCATGGTTCACGCGTCCTGAGATACTCTAATCACTCTAAAATCGTGAGAAGAGGAGAAAAACCGCTCGGGGCTCGCACTTCATGCGTCCCGAGATAAAACACACCCAAACTCGCGATTCACGCGTCCTGAGATACTCTAATCACTCTAAAATTATGAGAAGAGGAGAAAATTTGCTCGGGCTCGCACTTCACGCGTCCCGAGATGAAACACGCCCAGACTCGCGGTTCACGAGTCCTCTGATACTCTAATCACTCTAAAATCATGAGAAGAGGAGAAAAACCACTCAGGCTCGCAGTTCATGTGTCCCGAGATGAAACACGCCCAGACTCGCGGTTCACGCGTCCTGAGATATTGCAAAGGTACAAAACGGTACCACAAATACAAAATGTAGTGAAAGTGTGCGATAGATGCACGAAGCGAACAAGTGCGATAGATGCACAAAGCGAACAAGTGCGATAGATACACAAAATGAACAAGTGTGATAGATGCACAAAGGTGGTATGATTACAGTAAACAGACAAAGCGGCATTTTAGAAAGTACCTCATGGGGTGAGTTGTGATGAACCGCTCTACTCTAATAGGAATCTTCTTTTGCTTTCTTCGAACTTTTACCCTCAACTCACAGTTCAAAGGTCCTCAAATGCTGACAAGGGGTAACTTCTGCATGTAGAAACGACGTATGCCATTTTTCTTCTTGATCATATTCATAACTTTCCCTATTCTCCAACAGGGTGACCGACTAGGTTGGTTCAGTATCCAGAATTGAGGCGCATATACGCTACCTCAACCTATGGGACTACCATAAAGATTTTAAGCCAAGGATACACCCCTGGGTATTAAAACTAGACTTTAGTCCCAGAAATTCTGAACCTTTACGTTCTAGGCCTCGCCATTCGAACTCTAGTTTCCACCGTCGTAGTTGATCTCCTAGGAACTCATTGCAAACACAGGTAGGTTGCTATACCAGACCGCCTGAAGTCGTTTGGGCACGACAAACACCAAAGGAATTGCACCTCTAGAGGATTGAAGGTCTCCTAGACCCAAGAGTGCACAAGTCAGTGCGATGCGCAAGATAGCGCGATTAAATTGAAATACACAAGATAGTGCGACAGTGAAATGCACAAGATAGTGCGATGCGCAAGATAGCGCGATTGAATTGGAATGCATAAGATAGTGCAATACGCAAGATAGCGCGATTGAGTTGAAATTGTGCGATAAATGTACGAAGTGAGTTCATTGTGCAATAGATGCACATAGTGAGTTTATTGTGTGATAGATGCACAGAGAGAGTTTATTGTGGGATAGATGCACAGAATGAACAAGTGAACAAGATTACGAAGCAATACAGCGACAATGCATGTTCCGTGCAAGATAGATAACCGATGCATGATGTTAATTGAAAGCATGTTCTATGGTAGAGACAATATGCAAAATTGAAAACATGTTCTCTGCAAGATACGAGGGCATATTCTATGCAAAAATGAAAGCATATTCTATGCATGAAACATGAATGATGCAAGACGTGCGTGCAACATAGCAGGTATAGTACACAAATACGTACGTATACTCAGAAATACGTACATATACACAAACATATATGGACAAATACGAACAAAATATTCAGATACATACATATATACAGACACATACGGACAAATACGAACAAAGTACACAGATACGTACATATACATAGACACATACGAACAAATAAGGACAAAGTACACAGATACGTACATGTACACAGACATATATGGACAAATACGGACAAAGTACATAGATACGTACATAAACACAGACACATACGGACAAATACTGACAAAGTACTCAGATACGTACATATGGCATACACATTCGGGGAATATTCCATTACTGATAAGGAATATTCTATTTACGAACGTCAACGAGCATATGCCGTTATTGAGATGGAATATTCTGTTGGCTGATGTCAACGCGCGTAAGCAAAACACGCAAAAAGGAAAAAAAACACGAATGCAGGGATATGGGGTTTCGAACCCCCGATCTTTAGCTTAAGCCCCAGCCCTCAACCACTGAGCCAAACCAGTGAACCAAGCCACTCTCGTGACAAGATATTCAAACAAATATAAAAATAGCATAGGTATGAGACATATATACATAAAATCAAAACAAAACAAAAGAAACACTCGTTGTAGGGTTCGAACCCCTGACCTCGAGCTCAGCCTCTCAACTCTTAGACACCAAACTAGAGCACTTAACCAAGTCACTCTTGTGACAACAATATTCAAACAAATATATATAATACATATATATACAATACATATACATAAAAAACAAAACAAAAGAAACATTCGTTTGTGGGGTTCAAACCCCCGACCTCGGACTCAGCCATATCCTTAACCACTGAACTGAAACACTGGACCAAGCCACTCTTGTGACTAAATATTCAAACAAATATGTATATAATACATAGACTTACAATACATATACATATACGTATATAATTCTCCCGCCCCTCTCTTTTCTTGGAAAACCACGTCTAACACGCGGCCTCGCTTTTTTGCGTCAGCCGGTGTCAGCCGACCGACAAATGCCTCGACCTTCTCTCCCTTTTTGTCTTTCCCTCTCATCTTCTTATCCTTCTCCTGCTCTGTCTCCATCTTCTTCTTCTTCTTCTTCATCATCTCTTCCATCTCCTTCTTCTCTTCCTCCTTCCGTCTCCTTCTTCTCTTCTTCTTCTATCTTTTTTTTCTCTTCTTTCTTTGAGAGAGACAGAACAGAGGAACTAAGAAAGACAGAACTCAGTCTACTCTCTACCCTTTCTCTATGACTCCTTTCTTTTATATCTCTCTTCTCTCACAAATGGCTTCGTCCCGCCCCCTCACTCTCTTTCCAAACCTCAATGATCCATTGAGCTCTGCTGGACCAAGTGCCCCTGCTCCTACTCTTCCTATCATTCATCTTCCTGACCTTCCTATGCTGTCGATTGAGCAAATAATGGCCTCTCAATCTGATATAGAAGCCAACCACTTCACATTGAAGTCCTGTATGGAGATGGTCACTGTAGTCTCTAAATTGGCTCACCGACTGCAAACCAGGATGAGTGAGGTGCACCAGGTCAACGCCCAACTCTCTCTACTCCAGCGCATATACAAGGATGCACTGAAGGCCGAAAACAAAGAGCTGAAATGACAAGCCACCTCCATGGCCCAATTCGGAGCACCTTCATACTTCGCCTTTGATGGTCGGCGAGGAGCCTACTCTCTCGGTAGAAGCACTGGGGCAACTCTCGTCGGAAGTACTAGGGCAGGGCCTTCAAAGGTGGATGAAAAAAAGAGGAAGAGCTCGGTGGAAGAGCCGAGTAAGTGAAGTCGGCGCGTGGCCATCATCGGAGGTCGGCGTGTACTTCTGCTCAATGATAATCGGATGCATCCGGACTCCAAGTGGAATGTCTACCATAGAAGATAGAGTTGCTAAAGCATCAACGAACTTGTTGTTATCTCTCAGTAGATGCGTGAAAGTCAGTTTTTCAAACCTAGGAATCAGAACGTCTAGGGTCTGGTGATAAACCTTCATTTTCTCTTATTTGACTTTCCAATCTCCATCTGCTTGAGAGACAACCAAGTTTGAATCTCCGATAACATCCAATCTTTTTACCCCTAATTCCAGGGCGGCTTCTAAACCAGCGATACACGCTTCATATTCTGCTTCATTGTTGGACACCCTGAACAGGAGTTTGAAAGCTAAAAGTATATGGGAATCATCGGGTGCTATGAGCAATACACATATTCCATAACCATACTGATTGGACGCTCCATCAAAAACATCATCCAGGTTTCCACCTTAACATGCAGAATGGCCTCATCTGGGAACAAGTATTCTACTGCCTCATCTTCTTCTACTGGCTGGTCAGCCAGGAATTCTGCTACAGCTCTTCCCTTGACCGACTTGCAGGTAACATACTTGAGATCAAATATGGAGAGGAGAAGCAACCAACGAGCTAGCATACCCATATGCGCTGGTTTCTCAAAGAGATATTTGATGGGATCCAATCGCGAAACCAGGATTATAGAGTGAGCTAATAAGTAGTGTCTCAGCTTCCGAGTAGCCCATACCAAGGCTAGACAAGCTTTCTCCAGTGGCGTGTAGCGGGTCTCATACTCCAGCATTTTCTTGCTCAAGTAATAGATGGCTTTCTCCACCCTATCCTCAGATTCTTGCGCTAGCATGCATCTCATGGTTGTGTCTGTCACTGATAAGTACAGAATCAAAGGTTTTCCTGGCTCTGGTAGGGATAACACATGTGGATTCTGGAGGTACTATTTGACCTGCTCAAAAGTGATTTGACATCAATCATCCCATCGAAATTTCTTTCCTTTCTTCAAGAGACCAAATAGTGGTTCACAAGTCAAGGTTAGTTTGGAAATAAACCGTCTTATGAATTGCACTTTACCCAGAAAGCCTCGCACCTCCTTTTCAGTCCTCGGTGGTAGCATTTCCAAAATGGCCTTGATTTTGGAAGGATCTATTTCGATGCCCCTCTGTGTGATCAAAAAGCCCAGCATTTTTCCTGTCGTTACGCCGAAGGTGCAGTTTTGCGGGTTCAACCTCAATCTGTATTCTCTAATCCATTGAAAGAATTTATCCAAGGCGGTGTAGTGGCCCTCTCTTTCTTTGGACTTGACAATCATGTCGTCTACATACACCTCAACCTCTTTGTGGATCATATCATGCAGAATGGTAGTTGTCGCCCTCTGATAAGTAGACCCAGCATTTTTCAACCCAAATGGCATAACCTGATAGCAGTAGGTACCCAATGGTGTTGTGAACGCGGTTTTCTCTTTATCCTTGGGATCTATCAGAATTTAGTTATACCCGGAAAATCCATCCATGAAGGAAAGCAAAGTATGGCCTACGGTGAAGTCTATTAACTCATCAATATGCGACAAAGGAAAATCGTCCTTCGGACTAGCTTTGTTTAAGTCCCGGAAATTGACACAAATCCGAATTCTACCATCCTTCTTCGGTACTGGGACAATATTGACCAACCAAGTAGGATACTCAGATACTAACAAGAAACCCACCTCAATTTGCTTGGTGACCACTTCCTTGATTTTCAATGCCCAATCCGGACAGATTCGACGCAACTTCTGCTTGATTGGTCAGGCCTCGGGGTCAAGAGGGATCTGGTGCTGTACGATCTTAGGGTCGATTCTAGGAATGTCTTCGTAGGACCACGCGAAAACATCTTTGAAATCTTTTAATAAAGTGACTAAGTGCTCACGTTCCTCTGAAGACAACGTGGACCCGATCTGGACCATACGTGGATCATTCTTAGTACCCACATTAATGGCAATGATTTTATCAACACAAGGTTTCATATACCTCTCCTCCTCTCGATTAATCAAGTTATTCAAAGCCAAAGGAATTTCTTCCTCTTCGTTTACATTAAAAGTTTGAAAGTCTTGGTCAATGCAATAAATAAGTGGCACAAAGAAGTACTTAGAAACGATAGAGTTCTCATTCATAAGGTTCAGCTCTTCAGTTACAACAGACTCAAAAGCAAAAGAAAAGGAAGACCTAGACAGGACTTTGGCATCCGGGTTACCACCCCCAGGAATGCCAGACTCAGACTCCTCAAACCGACTGGAATCTGATCCCAACCCCACAGACTCTGTGGAATTAGATTCTAGTCCATTATCCGATTCAGAAAGGGAAAAGTAGCCTTTCTCCAGCTGCCAGGTAAGAGTTGGTGCCCTTGATGCATCCAATATGCCACTGGTTAGGTTTACGCCTGGTTTTTTTCCCGATCACAGAGATAGTAAGGTCATCCCTCAAGTTTTCTAGGTCGATCGTAGGATCTGTTAGGAGACATGCCAGTGCTGCCCCTATTCCACGCTCACTGTTCTTCCAGTTACTTTCCATGCTTTTGTCAGCTTCACTACTTGGTCCAGTTTTTTCCTCTGCATCACTGTCTTGCAACTACAGGCCAAAGAAGATTTCAAACCCGGGAACACGCTAATTAGTGGAATTCACCCAGGGCTCGAGAAAGCCGCAAAAGGGGAAATCTTCTCTCTACCGAACAAAGTGGCCATTCAGTGTCCCCTAAATCGGCCTGTGGACAAGCTCATAGTGTTTCCCGGCCTGCTTGGCCCTAGCTCTGCCTCTGACTTCTTATCTTTTCCTGATCCAGTCCTCTGTGGTGGGCACACAGCCCAAACCAAAGGCATGTGGAATATGCGGCACATCGGCCAATGCTGCAACGCCCTTCCGACCACTTTTTCCAAGTCTCATTCCTGGCACATACTGGAGTTTATTCATGACATAGATCGATTGGGCGCTGACATACATGCCCTCGTCAGCGGCCAAGATATTCTACACTACCCGGGCCTCAACCAAAGTGAACCCTGAGAGGAATAGATCCTCCTCACCATGAACAATCTCCAGCACTAGTGTAGTTATTTCTGGCGGGGGATGGATAGACGAATTCCCGAAGACTATCACCACCCCTTTCCTGTGAGGGTATTTCAGCATTTGATGGAGGGTAGAAAAGACTACTTTTACCAGGTGCAACCAGGGTCTTCCTAGCAGTAAATTGAAAGTGGCCGGGATGTCCAGAACATGGAACTTGACATCCTGTTGAGTTGGGCCCACTTGAACTTTGATCTGTATCGTGCCCACAACTTCCCTGCTTGTATTGTCATATGCCCAAATTACCTGCGCAGTAGGCGTAAAGTTGGTTGGTTTAAGACCGATGGCATAACCTGTACGAGAAGGACAAACATTGATCGCTGAACCGGTGTCTATCAACACCACTGGCACCCATTTCCCTCTACACTCAACAAATATGTACAAGGGTTTGTTGT
The DNA here is from genome assembly GCA_030407325.1 of Camellia japonica. Taxonomy (NCBI): domain Eukaryota; kingdom Viridiplantae; phylum Streptophyta; class Magnoliopsida; order Ericales; family Theaceae; genus Camellia; species Camellia japonica. The sequence continues at coordinate 52,106,210 of JAPPVO010000013.1, read as the reverse complement.
GTGCTGAGCCTTCTGGCGGTAGCTCCTTGTTAGAGAAGGTTAGGGTTAGGCTAGCGCCACCTGGGAAAACCAATCCCACAAGCTGTTCAGGGGTAGTGTCAATGGACAACTTGGCCTTGTCCATTGCTGATAGTACTGCCTGTCAATGCACCCGGGAGGCCATTAGAAAATCCCAAATTGAGATGTCAGCTTGGATTTTCTTCAGCTGCTTTAGCACAGCCTCTTCTTTCGATTACTTCTCTTTCTACTTCTAACCTCTTTATCCTTCCCGGATGCCTCAGCCTAATCTAAGTGCGGCGGCTTGAAATACCGCCCGCTCCTTGTCATGTGGTCGATCTCTTCTACGTACCAGGTATTGTCGGGAAGGTCCTCACCCCAATCTTCATCGGTGTGAGCCAAATGTAAGTTGTTGTCATCCCACCAGACTCCTTCGGCAATCGACAAACAGTTGTCCAGCTCCGTTCGGATTACCTTTACATCACTAACATCCCCCATGGGGTATTGAGCCACTACGGCTTTCTGGTTGTCTTCACTTCTCTCTCGTGCAAACTATTTCAATGCAGCTTCATGTTCTATGTCCACAATACTTATTATGCCCAGTAATGAACTGAAGTTTCCACACCGATGTTTGCTGGTAATATCCCCTTTTCATTGGCCATTCCGGCCACCCTAGTAATTCTTGCTTCCTTTTCCTTTGGTTTTGTTTCAGTTTTTTCATCCTTGTCTGGCTCATCACTAAGCCATCCAAAGTTGTCCATTGATCCATGCAAATCAAACCAGGCAATCTGCACATTCCTTTGATCTTGTTCATCAAAGAACTACAGGTTGTCTAGATCCTTCTCTAACTCCGCCAAATCATCCAAATCTTGGTTTAGGCCATCCGCTCTAACCACATTGACCTCCACTGCCATTGGCAATACCAATTCCGGTTTGATTTGAACAATCGGCACGATATAGCAGCTTGGATCATTCATTTCCCCAGACAAGTCCTCGAACTCTCCGGTATCAAACTCATACCTTCCTCCAAGGTCAACTTCCTGTCCACTGTAAGTGTTACCATAGGTTTAGGTTAGTGGTTGGATGGATGGTTGGACGTGTCCATCATGCAAATCTGTGCTTCTGGAATGAACAATGTTGGTTTTAGTAGATGAGGGGGTAATATATACGCTGGGGTCATACGGGACAGCCAGTGTATGGATCAGATTTAGGTTTCGAGGTAGCGAGACTTGATTATAAGTTGGCAGTGGGTTGGTAGTTGTATTTGGTTTCTCGGTGGTGCTATCACCTTGTTGTCGATAAGGTCTTGAATCTCATAACGCAGTCGGAAGCATTGGTCAGTATCATGACCATGCTGTTAGTGAAATGCACAATATTTGGCTAGGTTGTGTTTGGGTGGAAGAGGATCAGGCAGTGGGCGAGACTCTAATGGTTTAAGGTGCCCTTTTTTTATCAGCACCTTCATGGCTTGAGATAAGGTCATATAGAGTTGGGTGAATGTCCTGTGAGATCGGATAGGGTTGGCTGAAGGTTGTGGAACAATATTGGCAAAGGGATTGGCGGTATTAGTTGTGGTGACAACACTTACATCTGGTCTTGTAGTTGTTCTACCACTGACAGCATTGGAACTGCAAACAAAAGGCCTCTTGACCTGCTCTCTCTCATCTGTAAGCAACCCCTGCTTCATAGCGTTTTCAATTTGAACCCCTATTTCATGGAGTTTTTTAAAATGTAGATATCGGGATGGAAATCATCTTTTGTAACAGCTTGCCTTGGAGATTACGGACTACCATCCTTATCTGGTCTTTCTCCGAAGGCCTTGTGGTCATAATTGAAGCCCTAGCCCTCCATCTCGTCATAAAGTCCGAGAAACCTTCTTTCGGTTCCTGGCACGTTGCCTCAAGGTCACGAGTTGTGATCTCGATTTGTGTGTTGTATAAGTATTGTGCAATGAAGGCCTCGGCCATTTCCTCCAATTCTGTTTAACAGAATCCTCCAACTTTGCATACCAATGGCGGCTATTCTCGACAAGGTCCGGCCAAAGAGAGATAACTTTTGAAGCTTGGTCAGTCTCATTGGCTTCAAGATGTCTGAGAATAGACACAAATGAACCATGGGATCTCCAGAGCCATTGAATCGATCAATATGTGGCATCTTGAACCGATCTGGCAAGGTTACTGCTGAGTCAGTATCCCATCTTTGATGTTGGGCATTGAGGTAACACCCTGTGTGTCATGACCCGAACCCGCCCCTATGGGTTAAGGACATAACCGGCCAGTAATCAAGGGATTACCTACGGCCTCAAACCAAACCAGATATAACTCATCAGAGTAAAAGGGCCAACGGAAGCAATTTCAAACTTTTGTCCATAGAACTGTGCTTACATGGCACATCAATAATCCATACATATACATTTAATAACTCACATCAAGATATGTAATAACACAAGGTGTTGTACATACAGGATCATTTAAGTCTAAGTCAGCTAATCAAAACTATATACAACTGTAATTTCAAAGTTCTCACCAATATGACAAAATATAATTAAATAGCAAAAGGGGAGAACAAGTCTCGTGCATGAGACGTATGGGCTGACTCTTCCAAACCTTGACCGTTTCACACAAACTTCACTGAGGCTGGGTTTGGACCTCCCTTGGCTCACCTACAGACACATGAATGAGCGTGTGAAAGCCCAGTGAATAATATCGAATAAAGAAGATACACGAACTGTATTTAGAACGACATGCACCAAACGGCCTTGGGCCCAATTCATATTTCTATCTAGTATATATATATATAGGTCAAGTAACTGCGGTTCCAAACACATCAGACGGCCTCGGGCCCAATCCATTCATGTCAACGGCCTTTCGCCCATTCATTCTTTCATTCATGTCAAACTGGCCTTTGGCCCATTCATTCTTTCATTCATGTCAATCTGGCCTCTGGCCCAACCATTCTTTCATTCATGTCAGACTGGCCTTTGACCCAACCATTCTTTCATTCATGTCAAACAGGCCTTCGACCCATTCATTCATGTGTCAGACTATCATTCATGTCCGACTATCATTCGTATCAGATGGCCTTTGGCCCATTCATCCATGTCCAACGGCCTCTGGCCCAATCACATGGCATATCAGATATTTGTCCCCAATTCAATGCAACAAACATACAAAACTTATATGAAAATAAGCAGTTAGACAAATAACATACTTCAGATATCTTTGTTAAGATATTACTCACAGTGATCAGCTGGTTGATTTGCCCTAGAGCTTGACCCTACACATTACATAACACATATGGGTCACACACGATTCAATCCGTTCTTAATTTATACACCCCTCTTAGGCTTCTTTCTTATCCTTTTCATTCATTCATAATGCTCAATGCATGCCTAAGAGTACTTAAAAGTGAAAGAGAACGGAAAACGAAACACAGAACATCTTTACAAAATTTCTAAAACAGAGGTACCAGCTCGAGAGTGGACTTTCCCACTCGAGCGGACCCATTAGGTCTGCAAAAGTACTGGTTGCCTCATTTTTACGTTCGAGCGTGAATTGGACACTCGAGCTGAAATTCTCACTACATGGCTCCCCGCTCAAGCGTGAATCTCTCCGCTCGAGTGGACATCCATGTCTGCAAAACTTCTGGGAGCTCGTATATCCCGCTCGAGCGGCTCTTTCCATCGCTCGAGCGGACATGCCAAATTCTAGAAAATCCAGAATTGTTCTTGAGGCTCAAACTTGATATTCAAAGGCTCCAAAGCTCGAATTAAGGTACCGAAACATGCAAATACATTATATAGCATATGGATGTAAGCAACATGAGGCCAATCATTCAAAATCATGGTCTAATTCTTCAAAATTAAGCAACATTCCTTTGTATAATCATGGCTCATGCATTCAAACCTCATATAAGCTCCATATCTTTAATAATCAAACATGCATGCCAATTTTGACTTCATTTCTGTTTCAAATGATGCAAATGGTGTTTATTCTCATGAAACTCAACAAAAACATGCTTGCATGTATGATCCAACTCTCAATCTTTTATAATTGACATGCTACATGTTAGATTATGCAAGTTTATGGCAATTCATAGCAATTCTATGCATGCATGTGCATATCTCATCAAAATCAACACAACTCATGATCTAACTCACCATTTAATCTTGAATTCACAAAATTACAACTCAAACTCATGAGTTAAGGGTTGATTACTCACCTAGGAGCTTTAATCTTCCAAACTTATGCTTAATTCTTGAGTTGGTCTTCAAATCATTCAAGTTCAAGATCAAAACTTCAATTGTTTCCTCTCTCTCTCTCTCTCTCTCTCTAGCCGACCCTCACTCCCTTTCCTTGGAGCATTTTTCGGTTTTGAGCTCAAATAGATGAATATAAGCATAATAGACCTCCTTTTATAGTCTCTCACTAATCACATTTGATTAGAGTTAAATAATAGAGCTTAATTAATCATTCTGAATCTAATTATTTTGATCCAAATCAATTTTCAATTAAATTTCACCGTAGGCTCTAAAAATTACGCCAATCACAAAGGCGTAGTCAATTTCGGTTTTATGGCCGATAAGGCCTTCAATTTTCAGTTTATAACAGTAAGTTGAACAGATATTCCTATGGTGAATAGATAGAAATTCAAAACCACATATTTTCATATAAATAGCACACCAAATCATATCAAACACGTAATCACAATCACAATTAAGACTAATTAGCATAATACGGAACTGGTTATCACACTGTGCTTTCTTGAAAAGCTTCTCTAGCTTGTTGATTTTAAGCATAGTTGAGCCAACTTCAAATTCAAACGGAGCCTCGGCTTGGTACACAGGTGCCTTGGAGGCTTGTGGTGGGATTGTGTCTACTGGAATGCCCTGATTCTCAGCCTGGGCATTAGAAGTATGGACTGGGGCTGCAGGTACTGGGATGTCCGCAGGAGACGCATGAGATGCAGAAGCCGCTGTCGGCTTATCACTTCAGCTTGGTGGGTTGTAACTTCAGCTTGGCAGGCAACATCTAGCTGCATGGTTTCAACTGTTTGTTAGAGATTGCAAATCAAATCCTCCATACTAATTGCAGGGTACTGAGTTATCTGAATAGGCGGGTGATTTCTTGCTGGCCTAGATGTAGAAGACTGTCCCTGACTGGATGCAGGTGAGATAAGGGGTGACTGCTGAAAAGACCGAACCGGTGAACTCTGCTTGATTTTTCTTTATCTTGTAACCGGTGGGAGTGAAACAAACACTGGTTGTCCTCTAACAAGATCTCTGGCTCTGTAAAGCCTTCTGACACGGGTCCAGAATACTTGAGGGATATTTGAACTTTCTGAAGCTATGGTGTTAAACTACCTATCAAAAGGAATAAAGCAAAAAGAAAGCAGTAATTAGAAACCGCATAGCACCTCAGCTCAGATGTTTATCAATGCAGATGTAATCAAAGCTGTAGGATTGTACTCAACACTGATTTCTGCCACCCAAAACAGAGATCAAACTTGTAACTGATACACACATTCCTGTACAGTTTCACTGTAAAGCATATACCCATTAAGTGAGAGCCAAAACACCCCTATGAGGGGATAAGGTTACCCTGTCCTATTTCGTCAGGAACTAGGTTTCACTATTTCAAACAGAGCGGTTTCATACAATCCTGAATTTTGGGTGAGCATCCTGTCCTAGTTTGGAAAAGTCATTATAGCTTCACTAAATGCAACTAGGTCGAATGGTCAAAAAGGGTACCTCAACAAGACTACCTAATATACCTCTTACACCTAACACTGAGAAGTGAAAGGAGGATCAAACGGTATAGCGGCAATCCAGATCCAAGGGTTATGTTCCCATCGCGGCAGAGCCCGTAACCGGTCAGCCTTTTGGGCGAGCCTCTGACAAACCGTTCAGGAATAACAGATGGCAAACACAGTGACTTAAGCGCACCAATGCAAATGTAATGCAAAGAAACATATAAATGTAGATAAAATTTCACATCATGAATTTCAAGCGAAGTGCTCTATTTTCCTCAGCAGAGTCGCCAGAAACTGTAGCTTAGCTTTTTCGCGCCCCCTTTCGGAAGTTTGAAAAGAAGCCCTACAGTTCGAACTCCCGTGGTTCTGAATCTAATCTCACAAGTGCAATATGAAATTGATAAATACCAAAGAGTCCAATTTCTGCAATTCATTTTGGAAAATCGATGTTTGAATCAAATGCCAAAAATGGACTACTTTGCCAGATTGATAGAGTCGCCACCTGAATATTTTGTTTTGGAAAATTTAGGAAACCCATGACTTGTGCCGAAGGCCACTTATCCGTCATCACTAAGATTGTCTCAGTTCGGAAACTTAGGTACGAGAGGGGAAGGTCATGAATGCATTTGAGCACCCCCGCTCGCCCGATCAAATATCGGCCTTTACTAATCATGATGCAATTCTTTTTTACATTATATGCTCTTGTTCCGATTATTGTTAGGCTAACTTTACTATGTGATGCATACAAGTATAGACTAATTTTGCAAATATTGGAATACTTGATTCATGTTTGTTTTGAAAAACAAAAGTGCTTTGAATATGTACCACTTGAAAAAGTGATCGCATAGGAACATTATTCAAATTATTCCAATTTAAGCAAATAGCCTTCATCCACAGGCATTCAAGCACTTTATCAATTAAGCATTTAGCCTCATGGCAAGCATGCTAGACATAGCAATAATCACACTTATGCAACGTGCTAAAACATAAACACTTGCCTCGTACTCCAAGCTAAAAGAGAAACTAGTTAGAAAAATGCATGATCCTAACTATACAACATAGCTAATGTAACACATACGATATGCAATTAAATAGGCTCGGCTACTAATATGGCATATGAATCAATTTGATAGTATGTAGTTTAACATGTATTCAAAGAAGTATGTAAACAAGCAATTTAAAATGATGAACCGAGCCCCGGTGCATGTAAGACAAGTAGATGCAAACATGAATAATGCTAAATAAAACATGATGTCCCTAATCTAACCATCATAAGCGATTAAATAAAAGGGAAAAAGACGTGGGGTTGGAAGACGTACACATTATTATAAAATTACGCCCTCACACAGGAGGGTCCGAATGTCTGAGTGTCCAAATTAACTATTTATTACAAACCCAAATGAATAAACAATTAAAAGGGTTGTCTAATTTATTATAACAACAATACATATGCAATGCTCGCGTGATGCTCCTCGGAAGCCAGTCTGTCTACCTTGCTTTGTTGGGAACTATTCTGTTTCACCCTCAGTCACTATTGCAGTCACTACTGCTAACCAAAAGTGTACAGTTTGCCATATATTGGGGTCTGGCTGACCCGCAATCGATTTGAGCTCAAATAAATCCAACCGTGCCTTATTTCTTTTGCAGAAGACTGTTTATTCATGCCTAAGGTGAAAACAGTGCAAACAGGGTATTCGGATTCTATTTGTCCCTTTTGCACTTCTCTATCATTGGAAAGCCTCGAGAGAAGGGTGAAATTGTTTCCAAAATCATTAATGAGCAAGTTGATTGCTTACTGATTTTGGGTACAATTTGGACAAAAATTAATAAATGACTGGAACCACCTCTCCCTTCTATCATAGATTGAAGTCAAAGAGGGAGGTTGAGATGCTTCAAAGTTCATTTAAAACATCATGAATTGATGTTTAGACAAGCCTTGACACAATAGACTCACCATAACGTCCGGCCGAATCCAAGCAATATACTTTATTTTCTTTATGTGGGTTGATTCATTTTAGCAATTTTTATTAGTCCTTTCCATTCTTTAATTCATTAAGTCTAAGGTGACGATTATGTCCACTAAATGAGAAGTGCGCCAAATAGGAAGTAATTCTTAATATGAAAGAGAGATTATACCGTTGGTGATGAACCTCCATAGAGATTAAGCCATTAAGCATAGATCTCTAGCTCATATTTTGAATAACCATCAACCATTTGAAGCCACTCTCAATTTAAAGAAATAGATGATAGGTGACCTTCAAGATTCATCTAAAACATCATGAATTGGTGTTTAGACAATCCTTGACACAATAAACTTGGCATCACGTGCAGCCAAGCCCAAGCAATATGACTCATTTTCTTATGTATGTTGACTGCTTTTAAACCAATTTTCATAGTCATTTCCATTTTTTAGTCCATTTGTCTGAAGTGATTATTAAGTCCTCTAAAAGGAGAAAAGTGTCAAACAGGAAGTTGTTCTTGGCATGAGAGAGATGTAATGCCTTGGTAATGAACCTCCGAAGAGATTAAACCATTTAGCATGGAAGGTCTCTTTCCCATGCTAAAAACAATATGTATGGGACTTCAATTCTTCATTTTCAATTAGATTACAACAATATACAATATAACAATAAATTAAAGCAAAAGAACAAAATAAGTAAGAAATGTAAGAAAATGAATGGTTTGTGACATTCACCTGGAAATGATGAACTCCTTAGTTTACAAACTCCCTCTTGATCACCCTCAAGTGTAGGAAGTGTGTTCTCAAATCCTCAGTAGCTATGGAAGCTTGAAAGTGTTTTGGCTCAAATTTAAAATGTAAACAAAATTACTCTTCTTTCTCTCCTCACTCCCTTAATTCTCCTTAACCAAAAAAACCTCCCCTGAGCCTCTCCCTTGTGGTGATTTATATAGGCAACAACAAAATATATAATAATATATATAATAATATAATATATATATTATAATTAATGGTATCAACCTATTTAATGGTTTATAATATAATATATATACATATATGCAAAGTTTGATTTGGATGTCGATTACCGACATCAAAACAATTTCTTATATATTATTATTTTTTTTATAATATATATAATATAATATATAAAATATCTAAAATATATAAGTTATAACAATTTATATAAAAACACCAAAAATATGAACAAACACATAAAATTATGCAAAATTACAAAATACTAAACTAATAAAATATTTACTAGTTTAAAACAATTTGGCCAAAATGGTGAAGGTTGGGATTAAAGTTCAAATTTCATCTCACTTACTGAGGATTATGTAAGAAACACATTCTAATTGTCATCATTGGATAATCAAAAGAAAGCGCCCAAGTCTTAGGCCGGTCAAAATGGGGTGTCTACAGTTGTTAACATCTGAGCTGAGGTGTTGTGTGGTTTCTAATTATTGCTTTCGTTTTGCTTTATTTCTTTTTGCTAGGTAGTATAACACCATAGCTTCGGAAAGTTCGGATATCCCCTAAGTGATCTAGACCCGTGTTAGAAGGCTTTGCAAAGCCGGAGATCTTGTTAGAGGACAACCCGTATTTACTTCGCTCCCACCAATTACCAGACGGAGGAGAGTCAGACAGAATTTGCCGGTCCAGTTTCTATAGCAGTGACCCCTTACTTCACTTGCATCTAGTCAAGCTCAGGGACAGGCTTCTACATCTAGTCCAGTACGAGATCACTCGCCAATCCTAATGGCACAGTATCCCCCAGTCAGTATGGAGGACTTGATACATCATCTTAAGCAAATAGTTGAAACCATGCAGCAAGACGCTGCTTGTCAGGTCAATGTCATAGCCCGTCAGGCTGAGGTAACAAACAGGCTGCAACAACAACAGCCACAGCCAGCAGCAGCTTCTGCATCTCACGCACCTCCTACGGACATCCTGGCACCCGGAGCCATAGCCCATACTGCTAACATCCAAGAGAATGAGGGTAGTCCATCAAAGCCGATCTAACCACAAGCCTCCAAAGCACTTGCATATCAAACCAAGGCTCCGTTTGAATTTGAGGTTAACCCAACTATGCTTAAGGTCAACAAGCTGGAGAAGCTATTCAAGTGAGCACAAGGTGTTAATTCTATTCCTGACATAGAAGACGAGTATATCGACTCTGCAATGACATTGCCAGATTGGTTCAAAATGCCGCACATTGATAATTCGACGGCTCCGAGGACCCATGGTTCATCTTCGACTGTTTTCAGACATCTTGCGGCCATGGGCTTACCAGATTGCAGAAACTGTCTCTCTTTGGTCGGACCCTATCTGATATAGTTACCATATGGTATGCGAAGATGGAGGATTTTGTTAAGCAGAGTTTGAAGGAAATGGCTGAGGCCTTTATTGCTCAGTACATGTATAACACAAATCGAGGTCACTACCCATGATCTTGAGGCAACGCTCCAAGAACCAAAGGAGGGCTTCTCAGAATTCGTGACGAGGTGGAGGGCTAAGGCTTCAATGATGACCACACGCGTTTCTGAGAAAGATCAGATAATGATGGTAGTCCGCAATCTACACGGGAAGTTGTTGCTGATGAGAAAGAGCAACTCTGATTGAAGACGCCATGAAACAGGGGTTGATTAATGATGAGAAAAAGCAGACGAAAAGGCCTTTTGTGCACAGTTCCAATGCTACCACCAGTAGTAACACAGCTGCACGACCGTCTGATGTGAGCGTTCTCACCACCACAACCAAGACCGCAATCCCTTTGCCAATACAGCTCCACAAACTTCAAACAACCCTGCTCGATCCCAGAGGACCTTTACCCAACTCTATATGCCCTTATCTCAAGCCAAGAAGGTGTTGATTAAAAAAGGGCATCTCAAACCATTAGAGCCTCGCCCACTACCTGATCCTCTCCCACCGAAACACAACCCGTCAAAGTACTGTGCGTTTCACCAGCAGCACGGTCACGACACCATCCAATGCTTCAGACTATGTCATGAGATTCAAGACCTCATTGACAACAAGCTGATCGCACCACCCCAGAAAGCAAATGTAACAACAAACCCTCTCCTGGCCCACAATCAAGTTCTCCCACCTCGGAATCTGAACCTAATCCAAACACTGGCCATCCCCTATGACCCTAGTGTATATATTACCCTTTCCCACCAACCCAGAACGACGGTGTTCATTCCTAAAAGCACATATTTGTGCATGATGGACACGTCTGCACTTCAACCTAAGCTTGTGGTTGTGACATTTGCAGTCTAAGGGAGGCTAGCCTTAGAGGAGAGTACGAGTCTGTTGCTTGAGTGCTCTGAGAACTTGTCTAAGGAGGTGTACGATCCAAGCTGCTACATTGTGCCGATTGATCAAGTCAAGCCGAAAGTGGTATTGTCAACTGTAGTGGAGGTCAATGTGGTTAGGGAGGATGGCCCGAGATTTGGCAGAACTTGAGAAGGACTTAGACAACCTGCACGTCTTTGACGAACAAGATCAAGGGGATGTACAGATTGACTGGTTCGATTTGAATGGATCAGTGGACAACTCTGGGTGGTTGAGTGATGAACAGACAGACAGGAAGGAACTAAAACAAAACTAGAGGAAAAGAAAGCAGGAATTGCTGTAGTGGCCGAAATGGCCGATGAAAAGAGGAAACGATAGGAGAACACCAGCGTGGAAAATTCGGCGTAGGAACTGGGCACTATGAATACTGTGGACATAGAACAGAAAGCTGCGCTGAAGCAGCTTGCACAAGAGAGGATTGAAGACAACCAGAAAGCTGTAATGGCCCAACACCCTACGGGAGAAAGTTGTGAGGTGAAAGTAATCTGAACGGAGTCGGACAACTATTTGTCGGTTGTTGGAGGTGTATGGGGGGTGAATGACGATCTACATCTGGCCCACACCGACGAAGAGTGGGATGAGTGCCTTCCAGACAACACGTGGTACGCTAAAGAGATAGATCACACGACAAGAAGTGGGCAGTATTTCAAGCCACCACTTAGATCAAGCTGAGGCATTTGGAAAAGATAGAGAGGTTGAGAAACAAAAGGAGAAGCTGGAGAAAGAAGTTGTTACACCCTAAACTCGCCCCTAAAAGTTTGAGCATAACCTATTCAGAAACAGACATTTAACCTGATATACATAATATATGGGGCTCGAACGGAAGCAGTTAATATCATAGAATAACATAAAAACATATCCATTGAGCTACTATTGACATGCCAGGATCACAAACAGTATATCCAGTAAATAACCATACAAAGAACATGCATCTGAAAATTGGTTATGCATATACAGACATACAGATTCAGCCCCAAGGTTGGGCGTATAACAAAACATTATTTACATTTCAACCTTCGTCGGCAACTAGAGTACAAGCCAAAAGTCCAACCAAACTTCACTAAAGTGCACGGACTTCTCCAAGTACCTGGCTATATTTAGGTTGACAAAAGGGAGGCGGGTATCGGGGTTAGGACTGACCTCCCGGTTGATTACCTATAGCATCAGACAAAATACAGAGTGAGCTACGCTCAGTGAATAATAGTACTTAAACAGTTCAATGCACAACTCATATTATAATACATAACAATGCGTATGTAACTGCACAGTTCATATGGTCAATCTGATGCTGTGTTACTTTCAGACAGAACGACCATCGGCCCAGAAATAACAGAATGACCATCGGCCCAGAGATAACAGAACGGCCATCGGCCCAAAAATAACAGAACGGCCATCGGCCCAGAGATAACAGAACGGCCATCGGCCCAGAAATAATAGAACGGCCATCGGCCCAGAGTGATTCGGATGTACACCAATTTCTTCAACATTTACATTCATACCGATTCCCAACCAATATATATGAACATAGTAATTTACGGAGAACAGAACGTTAATAGCAATAGGCATTAACGGTAAATAGATGTACGTTTGTTGCACTATTACTCACAGTGTCATGACGAGACGCTGTTTCCTTCCAGAGTATGCCCTTGAGCTTTAAAATCTCTCAAATTCCCAATTTTCCTTGATGATCTTCTTTCCCTACCTCTCAAACCCTTCTCTAATCTAATCTTCTCTCTCAGGAGATATTTGTGAATGAAGCCCTTAAGTCAAAGTTGTAAGGAACACAATTATATATAAAAGGTGAATAGGACAAAAATTAATCAGTTTAAGCATTCTGAATTGAAATTTCACAAAAATGCTTATTATGACTTAAAAATTATGCTAGTCACAAATATGGAATCAATTCCAGATTATCAAGCCTCTAAGGCTCTCAATTTCTGATCCAAACATTCCAATCATAACAGATATTTTCCTAATTAGACAGATATGGATTCATAATCTTAGGATTCACTTAATTAATTTTAATTCCTCATCAAATTTCACAGTAAGCATTAGAAAGCACAGAATAAGGGACTGAGAATATATCAGAATTACATACGAGGGTCGAGTTATTACACTCTCCCCCCTTAAATAAGTTTGGTCCCTCAAACTTGTTTTACCTCAAGACGGAAACAAATGCGGATACTGGTGTCGCATGTCCTCTTCTTTTTCCCAAGTAGCTTCGGTTCCATAATGTTCTTGCCATTCCACTTTTACCATTGGAATTTCCCGACTTCGTAACTGTTTTACTTGCCGATCCAGAATTCGAATTGGTTTCTCTTCATAAGTTAACTTGTCATCCAACACAATTTGGTGGTAATCAATGACATGTGATGGATCCAAAAGATATCCCCAAAGCATAGAGACATGGAACACATTGTGTACTTGACTCATACTTGGTGGAAGGGCCACTCGGTAAGCTACCGGACCCACTCTTTCCAGAATTTGAAAGGGACCAACGTACTGGGGTGTTAACTTACCCCTTTTCCCGAATCTTGGATGTCCTTTCATTGGGGTGACTTTTACGAACACATGGCTATCCACTTTGAATTCCAAATCCCTTCGTCGGTTATCTGCATAACTCTTTTGCCTACTTTGGGCAGTTTTCAATCTTTCCCGAATAACCTTAACCTTTTCAGTCGTTAATTGAACAATTTCGGGCCCGAGCAATGATTTATCTCCAATCTTGGCCCAACACACGGGGGAACGACACGGTCTTTCGTACAGAGCCTCGTAGGGTGCCATTTCAATACTCGAATGGTAGCTATTGTTGTACGCGAATTCTACCAACGGTAGATGGGTTTCCCAACTTCCTTGAAAATCCAACACACACATTCGGAGCATATCCTCTAGAGTCTGTATAGTTCTCTTGGATTGACCGTCAGTTGAGGGTGAAAGTTGTGCTGAACTTTAATTATGTACCCATAGCTTCCTGCAGACTTTGCCAGAATCTTGAAACAAACTTGGGATCCCTATCCGACACAATTGAGACCGGAACACCATGAAGCCTTACAATTTCATTCACATAAATTACCGCAAGTTTATCTGCATTATAGTGAGTCTTCACTGGTAGAAAGTGAGCGGACTTAGTTAATCAGTCTACAACAACCCATATAGAATTCATACCCCGAGGAGTCCGTGGTAATCCCACAACAAAATCCATGGTCAAATGTTCCCACTTCCATTCCGGGATTGGAAGGGGTTGCAACAGTCCTGCTGGTCTCTGATGCTCTGTCTTTACTTGCTGACATTGTAGACATTTAGAAACAAACTCCGCAATTTCCTTTTTTCATACGTGGCCACCAAAAATTCTGTTTTAAATCCCGGTACATTTTAGTACTTCCCGGATGCATTGCAAATCTTAAGGCATGTGCTTCTTCCATTAGTTTCCGCTTAAGTTCCAACACACTGGGGACACATACTCTGTTTTGAAATTTGAGCACCGAATCCACTAAACTAAACCCCAGTTTTGGTTTCGTCTCTAACTCATCACATACTTTCCGTAGAGTTTCATCTTCCATTTGATGTAACTTGATTCTTCAAGTAAGGTCGGTTGAGCCATCACTGCTGCTATTACCGCTTTTTGTCCATGTGTCACAAGATCCACATTCATTTTATCCAATTCAATCACCAACTCCTTTTGCTTCATAAATAGATTTGCCAAATCTCCCATATTTTTTTGACTAAGTGCATCTGCAACTGTATTGGCTTTACCAGGATGGTAATGAATCTGTAAATCATAGTCTTTAATCAGCTCTAACCAGCGCCATTGTCGCATATTCAATTCTTTCTGAGTAAAAAGGTACTTAAGACTTTTGTGATCAGTGTAAACTTCGCAAGTAGTGCCATACAGATAATGCCGCCATATCTTTAAGGCAAAAACTACTGCTGCTAGCTCAAGATCATGTGTGGGATAATTCTTCTCATGGGGCTTCAACTGTCGGGAGGCATAAGCAATAACTCTTCCATTTTGCATAAGTACACAACCAAGCCCTTTATGCGAAGCATCACTGTAGATTACAAACCCTTCAGTACCGGATGGTAAGGCCAGAACTGGTGCTGTAGTCAACTTTGTTTCAATTCTTGAAAGGTAGATTCCCGCTCTTCTGACCATTCAAATGCAACTCCCTTTCGAGTCAATTGTGTAAGCGGTACAGCGATTTTGGAAAAATCTTGAACAAACCTCCTATAATACCCAGCTAAACCCATAAAGCTACGCACCTCAGTCACATTGGTAGGAGTTAGCCAATTCACAATCGCCTCAATCTTGTGTGGATCAACAGAGACTCATTCCTTTGTTATTACATGCCCAAGAAATGCAACCTCTTGTAGCCAGAATTCACATTTCTTCAACTTTGCGTACAACTTCTTTCCTTGAAGTGTTTGCAAGATTAGGCGAAGATGATCCTCATGGGCTTCAGCATTCATCAATAAATACCACCACAAACTCATCCAAATAGGGTTTGAAAACACGGTTCATCAAATCCATAAATGCTACTGGTGCGTTAGTAACTCCAAAGGGCATAACCAGAAATTCATAATGGCCGTACCGGGTTCGAAAAGTTGTCTTCTCCACATCATCAGCTTTGACCTTCAATTGATGGTACCCAGACCGTAGATCAATTTTTGAGAAAACTTGTGCCCCTTGAAGCTGGTCAAATAAATCATCATCCGTGGCAATGGGTATTTATTCTTGATCGTTACTTTATTGAGTTCCCTGTAGTCAATACAAAAATGGAGTGTTCCATCCTTCTTTTTCACAAACAGAACTGGTGCACCCCAGGGAGAGACACTCGGGTGAATAAACCCCTTATCCAGTAGATCTTGCAACTGAATCTTCAATTCCTTCATCTCAACTGGTGACATTCTATACGGAGTCTTAGAAAGGGGCTGAGTTCTCGGCGCCACTTCAATTGTAAACTCAATTTCACGGTCTATTAACTGCCCTGATAACTCTTCCGGAAAGGCACCCGGATTTCACGGACAACTGGAATCATATTGATATCTCCATTCATCACTTACCCTTCTGAAACACTGCATAAAAACCCCTGACACCCTTTTTGAATTAGTTTACAAGCTCTTGCTGCAGAAATCAAATATGGTAGGGGAGTTACCCCATGTCCCTGAAAAGTAGATTCTGATTGTCCCGAAGGGTGGAAGCTGATTTGCTTAGTCAGACAGTCTATAGTTGCACCATATTCACTCAACCAGTCCATACCCAAAATAATATCAAAATAAGTTATGTCAAGAGGTAACAAATTCGCATATATCCGGATATCCCCAATTAGGAGTTCACAAGCGTAATATATAGAGGTACAAATCATAGAATCCCCCAAGGGTGAGGACACACATACCATATAAGATAATACTTCTTCAGATTTATCTAAATTGGGAGCAAATAGTTTTGACACAAAGGAGTGGGTGGAGCCAGAGTCAAATAATACATAAGCAGATTGACCGTGAACAATAAATGTACCTGACACCACTGTCGCAGCATTTTGCACATCCCCCGGAACCAATGCAAATACCCTGCCTTGTCTCACAGAGTCTTTGTTGTTAGCAGGTTTCGCAACCGACTTGGTGTTAGAAGTTGGTGCAGACCCTACTGAACTTGTAACAGCTTTGTTTTTATTTTGTTGATTTCCATGAGGACAATCCCTTACCAGATGACCCGTTTTGCCATATCGGAAACATGCTCCAGACAGTCGGTGACAAACCCCATGATGCCTCCTTCCACATTCTGAACACACAGGGGCTGAATCTTGAGTAGAAGTGGTTATGCTGGAGGTCCCTGAATTTTGCTTCTTGTTTGGTGGAGTAGCTGACCCCTTGAACCATTGATTGTTCTGCCTCTTCCCTTTCCATTCAGAAATCCGACTCTGAGCAACAAGGTTTCCCTCTGCTATAACAGCCCTCTTCAACACATCCACATAGGTAGGTAGTTTTAACATGTTGACTTTATCCAGGATAGCATTCTGTAATCCCCTTTCGAATTTTCGTGCCTTCTTATAATCTGTATCCACCATATGAGGTGCAAATCGGGCAAGCTCTGCAAATTGAGCTTCATACTTTGCTACAGTCTTGTTCTCTTGTCTGAGAGTTTCAAATTCAGTCACCTTCTTGTCTTGCACACTCTGAGGAAAATACTGATCATAAAACAATTCCAAGAATCTGTCCCATGTTAACCCCTGATGCACCGTCCTCGTAAGCATCCACCACCTTCCCGTTTCGTCTTCGAGAGTGAAGGCAGCCAATTGCACTTTTTGAGCCTTGGTACAGGGAAATACTTCAAATAGTTTTTCTATTCCCAACACCCATGCCTCAGCTTTCATTGGTTCAATTCCTCCCTTGAATGATGGCGGTTTCATCTTTTTAAACTCCTTTGTGAGTGTAATGGTTCGGTCTTCAGCATGGAAATCTTGCACTACGGGTGGAGGTACCGGTGGGGGTGGCGGTTGTGCTTGTTGATGCTGTTGTTGTTGCCGTAAGGTTTCTGCCATTTCCATAATCATTCTTTCCATTCGGTCCAACCGTGCCAAGGTAGCATCTTTCGGGTCCTCTGTCCTTGTTCTCACCATAGTCTACAAGACCATCAATTACAACATACACAAAAGATATACAATAGGTATGATTTATAATCATTAGCGTTGGTAGAGTACATTTAACGTTGCTATCAATCTTTCAGATACTTTCAGAATGTAATGCATGATGCCTAAGTCTTTTCTAGACATCCTAAGGCTCAAGGGATCCGTGTGTGAGATAGCAACTCGTGCTCTGATACCACTTGTCACACCCCAAACTCGCCCCTAAAAGTTTCGGCATGACCTATTCAGAAACGGACATTTAACCTGATATACATAATATATGGGGCTCGAACGGAAGCAGTTAATATCATAGAATAACATAAAAACATATCCATTGAGCTACTATTGACATGCCAGGATCACAAACAGTATATCCAGTAAATAACCATACAAAGAACATGCATCTGAAAATTGGTTATGCATATACAGACATACAGATTCAGCTCCAAGGTTGGGCGTATAACAAAACATTATTTACATTTCAACCTTCGTCGGCAACTAGAGTACAAGCCAAAAGTCCAACCAAACTTCACTAAAGTGCACGGACTTCTCCAAGTGCCTGGCTATATTTAGGTTGACAAAAGGGAGGCGGGTATTGAGGTTAGGACTGACCTCCGGTTGATTACCTACAGCATCAGACAAAATACAGAGTGAGCTACGCTCAGTGAATAATAGTACTTAAACAGTTCAATGCACAACTCATATTATAATACATAACAATGCGTATGTAACTGCAGAGTTGTAGATACCCCATTTTTGACCGTCCTCAAGACTTGGACGTCACCGTTGGAACACTCGGTGATTATCCATGTTGGTGTTCGTTTGGAGTTCCCGGAGTTCTCGGCTGCGCGCGCCGTGCCTCAGGACCTCCGGACTCGACCGTTTGTGTTTGGTTTTGCACCAAACACTTGTGTTTTGCCTTAGGAGGGAAGGGAATGCCTTGTGAGGCACCCCCACACACCACCGGCTGTGGCCAGAGGCCACCGGCTGGCTGGTTTGTCCATCGGCACTATATTGTGCCGGTCGGCACTCTTTTGTGCCGGTCGGCACTCTTTTTGGCGAAATGACCATTTTGCCCTGCCGACCACTGTGCACTTGCTTTCTGGGATATTTTTGAGCAGCTGTATAGCTTTGGTTCCCCTCCATACACGTGTATGGAGGGGATGCACTCCTTGCAAGCTTGTTTGACAAGCTTTACAAATGCCTATAAGAGAAGGTCTTCTCTCTTGGCATGGGGGTTAGCAACTTTAGGTCAAAAACCAGAGCTTAGGCATATATTCTCTGATATACATCCATATATATCTATATCTCCCTTCTCCCTCCTTGTGTGTGTGTGTTTTGGGACCAAATAGTGTGATTTACCTTACTTTTGCACTAAAACACACACCATTACACCCTAGCTCGAGATTAGGAGGCTTGGAAGGTTGTTTGTTGAAGTTTTGGGCTGGTTTTGATCACTAGAGGGTGGCTGGAACCTTTGTTCTTCAAGTGTTCTTCAAGGGTAAGCTTGTTGCTTTAGATTCCCCATTCTTGCAACTCTTTCTACCCTCCTTACTTTGTGTTTTTGAGTTTGTGTTTAAGATAAAAAAAGTCTTGTTTTTACTTGTTCTTGAACCTTCATTAAGGTCATTTTATGGTTTGAGTTAAGCCTCATCACTTTAAGCCTTGTTTGGCCATCTTTGGTGCCTTTTTCTTAGGCCTTCTTGTTTTGGTGTTCTTTGATCTTCTCACCACTGAAAATCAGTGGATTTTCAGTGGTGAGGATGATATTTTCGAGCCTCAAATAGGGGAGGGACACCCCTCTCCCCTTAGCTCTTTGTTTGCCTTTGTTTTGGGCTCATAGCATAGCATGTGCATGTTTGCATTTGGCTTCATTTCAGGACTTTTTGGGCTGTTTTAGGTCATGTTTGATCTCTGTTTTTGGTTGGAATTATAGCCTCTAACATGCTTCTCATACTTCCTTTGAAATGCTCTTTTATGCCTAAAAGCATGCCATATGTCCAAGCCATATTTCTCGCATGTTTTAGCTTGATTTTATGAAAATATGAGTATCATCTTGTCATGCGTAAAGGGCTGTGAGCCACTGTTTTGGCCATGTTTGGCATGCTTAGCATGGTTGCCTTGTTTGTTGACTTGTAGGCCTTGCTTGTATGGAGTTATAGCATGCTTAACTTGACTTTATCCCATGATTTGGCATCATATTAGACCCTATTCCAGTCCATTAGTCATGTTTGTATGTTGGCATATGTGGCTTAGTTCATACTTTAAGGGTGTGCTCTTGTATGCTTTGAAGTAGGCCTTTGCATGCTTGCATGTTTAGTGCATTTTCGGGGATGCCATGAAGGGGGTTTGGGTGCTATTTTGTATGCTAAAAACCTGTTTTGGTTGCCTCACATGTGCCATGTTTGGTCTTGTTAAGTGGTGATTCAATGTCTCACTTTGTGCCTTAGCCTTGAGCCTTATAGCTTGCATGCTTGTGTAGCATTTTGTTCATGTTTTGAGGCATATTTTGCCACTGATTTAGGGAGTTTTGAGGGCTGCCTCATTGAGCTTAGTCCACCTTTGCATGCTCATATCATGGTTGTTGCATGTTTGATTGATGAAACCTAGTATACATGCTAGTTCCATGCTTAATTGGTCCATGTTACATGACATTTGTACCTTGCATGCTTTAGCTCTTTGCATGCCTAACATGATAGGTTGCATTGCATTTGAGCCATGTTGCATGAGTTGCATTCCATGGTTTGGTTTGGGGTTGTCAAACCAAGCATGAAGATTGAGAGGAGTTCACACTTGAGTGGTGAAACTTGTCTCCATCCTCAAGTCCCTAAGGCCCTTGATCTCCATATGATAGGGACTTAGTCTTCATTTGTTTGTGTTGCATGCATTTTCATATCAAAAGAGCAACCTTGATTCCTTAGGCTATCATGCATCAAATGCACAATTGGTGGCCCTAGAACCAAGAGTCTTACCTCCTTGAGTCCCCAAGCATGATAGGAGGCAATGACCATGCTTACATGTACCCCAAAACCCATGCCTTGCATTGCTGTCCTGCTGCTGCTGTCAATCTGTCTGCTGCAGGGACTTTCTGCCGGCCGGCAGTTTAATGTGCCGATCGGCACTTTATTTGTGCCGATAACCACCACATGCAGCCGGTGGTCAATTTCAGCAGCCGATGAGCTCTTCCCCCAGCCGGTGGGGTACTTCAGACCATTTGGAAGGTGTTTCAGAACTTTGGGAATTTTTTTGGAGAGGCAGGACAGTAAAAACAGAAGCAGCAATGCCATGACACGGGTTTTCCGGGCAAGTCGCGACGAGCATACATCATTTGCGCATTCCGAGGCAGGGCTGAGGCCCCATTTATTTTATTTGTTTAATTTAATTTTAGTAATTAGAATTTGTAATATTTATTCATTTATTATTCGGGACTGTATATTATTGTTTTGGTCCCTCCGAGTGAGGGCGTGTTTGTAATAAGTGTGTGTGAGTGGGTGTATGTCTTCCAATCCCCACTTCTTTCTTCCCTTTTATTTACCTGCTTATGATGGTAGATTAGGGCATATTTAAATTAGCATAACAGTATGAAAGCATGTTTGCATTCATTCATTTGTTTACATGCATCGGGCTCGGCACATCATACAAACTGCATCGTACTTTCAATTCCAAATTGAGTACGTGTTATTTGTAGCATTCCATATGCCATGTTTAGGATAGCCGAGCCTACTCTAGATTGCATCTATGCCTGTGTTGCATTAGCCATTTAACATGAACTAGGTCATGCACGTTTGCTAACTAGTTTCTTGTTTTGGCGCGGAGTACGATGTAAGTATTTATGCTTTAGCATATCGCATGCGTGTGAATGTTAACATGACAGTATGCTTACCATGCGGCTAAATGCTTATGTGATATTACTGTTTGAATGCCTGTGGGTGGAGGTTGGATTGCCTGAGTTGGAACAACTCATTGAAACCCGCATTTTAGAGCCTACTTGCGAGTAGCAAAAGAAAACAACACGTTTTTCGAGACAAAACGGATATGCAATGTTTATTCCCAAATTAGGCGATCTAGTCTATACTTGTTTGCTGTGCGCATAACATAGTAAATCTAGGCTAATAACCGGAATAAGAACATGTAATGTTTTCAAAAATGGATATCACGGTTAGTAGAGGCCGGTCTTCGGACCGGGCGAAAGGGGGTGCTCATAGCTGACCTTCCCCGATCGTACCCAAGCTCCCGAGCCAAGACCACTTTGGTGATGACGGACATGTGGCCTTCGGCACCGAGTCAGGGTTTCCTAAATTTCCCGTTTTAAAAATATTTAGGTGGCGACTCTGTAATCTGGCAAAGCAGTCCATGTTTGGCACTACTTTTCAAAAAAATCTGTTTTCTCAAACGATTTGCCGGATTTGGACTCTTTGGTTCAGATTTAGAACCGCGACACAAAGGGAGTCCGAACTGTAGAGTGAAGCCCACGGGCGCGTCTACAGTTTCTGGCGACTCTGCTGGGGAATTTAGAGAGCTTGACTCAAACTCGTGATATCCTGTTTTGACTACACTTATGTGTTTCTTTGCATTGCATGTGCATTGGTGCGCCTAGGACACCGTGTTGGCCATCTGCTATTCCTGAGCGGTTTGCCGGAGGCTTGTCTTGTCAAGACATGACCATAAGGCTGACCGGTTGCGGGCTCTGCCAGTATGGGAACACAAACCCCGGTTTTTACCGGGGCACCCTTTTCGACCATTTGACCTAGTGCATATTCGGATCCATAGTGACCATTCCAAACTAGGACAGGTTGCTTACCCGATGTTAGGTTGTTTGAAACCGCTGCGTGCGTAGTGAAACCCTAGCTCCTGACAAAATAGGACAGGGAAACATTACCCCAACATAGGGGTGTATTGGCTCTCATTTACTTGCTATGTGCTTTTAGAGTGTATCTCTACAGGGAATGCATATACCAGTTTGCGAGTCTGGGTATCCGGCCTGCGGGCACCAGTATTAGTATTTTTGAGAATCAGTTATATCTGCGGGTATCAGATTTAGATTTGGGGCAGTGATTTCGGGGAACAGTGATCAGTAATAGAACACAGTCGTTCAGCTCTGTTCATATCTGTTTTGGTGAAATCAGGCTGAGATGCTGCATGATTCCTCTTTTGCTAGGTAGTCCTGGAACCATAGCTCCAGAAGGGTCTTATATCCCTCGGGTGTGCTCTGGACCTGTGTTGTTATGTGATCAGGGGATGAACCACTTGCTGTCGGTGCTCAGTTTACTTCAGATGTGATGGATGGCACGCACTATTTTGAGCATTTGTGAATGCTGTTTATCCTACCTTCTGACTTGGGTATTGCGTCTGCCTTGTTGTATCGAGTCAGCCATGTTGAGTCTGTCTCGTTGTATCGAGTCAACCCTGTTGAGTCTGTCTCGTTGTATCGAGTCAGTTCTGTTTTGTAAGGTCGGGTGATTCCGGGGGTGTTGCCTCGGGCATCACCATTTTGTTCATGTTTGTCCTTTTGCTTTCTTTTGAGTCTGTTTCTGCCAGGGAGCCAGTTGTGCCAACAGTTTTGAATGAAATAGCAGTGATTTTCACGCTCTCGCATTTGCTTCTGCCTTGTGCCAGTTATGCTAGAAGTTCTGAATGAAATGACAGTATTTTGATTAAGAACTCTGTCTTTTCTGTGCCTTGAAGTCAATGTAATGACCTGAGTTTTTCAAAACTTTTTCAAGCACTGTGGTGAAAACGAAGAGGAAGGAATTCCTCGGGATTTGCAAAAATTTGATCAATTGGGAGAAAGAGAGGCGTGCTAAGCCCTTAATGAATGAAATCATGCTTGTTAGTGTGAGTACTGGGAAGGACCCTAGCTTTGATCCAGATTGGTCCTACACTGTCTTCAGCGCAAGCGATTTGTCGCTTTCTTAAAAACTTTCAAAAAATATTTTGCGCGGTCCTGCGAAGACATGTGTGGAATCGCTCTTGAGATTGTGCAGCCTAGGATCGCTCTCAGCCTCGAGACTCGACCCCTCATTTTCGAACCTTGGACTCAAACTCAGAATGTTCAACGGTTAACCACAATGTGAGGCCTGTGTGGCCAGATTTAAAGCAGCCCTCAAACAAGAGGCAAGAAAGTCAAATCAAGAAGATCAGATGTCGTCAAGAGAGGCTTGGGAAGCTAGATCAGAAGCCCCCCCCCCCCTCAAACTAGGGGCAAAGATGTCAGATGTGCCCGAAGAGCCGAAGATGAGTTCTCTTGCGAATCAACAGCCACTCTCCTGGATACGGATGGCATCAAAACCCTAAAACCATTTGGCATGGACTTGCTACACTTTTACCCTTTGAGAGGTTCGCTGGGCCGAAAACCCGGAAGGGCGACCCAGGCAAAAGTTAGAGCAAGCAAAAAATACATACAAAAGGAAAGAAAAAATACAGAAAAAAAAGAAGAACAAAGGAAGAAGAAAAAGAAAATAAAAGAAAAAGAAGCTCGCAAGGTCGAAAACCCGCATCGGGCGCCTTGGCAAAAGTTAGAGCCTAAAAGAAAAAAAAAGAGAAAAAGAGAAAAAAATGAAAAAGAAAGAAAAGAAAGAAGAATAAAGCTCGCAAGGTCGAAAACCTGCAATAGGCGCCTTGGCAAAAGTTAGAGCATAAAAAGGAGATGTTAAATACCCGAGTGTACCCTAACCCCGAACTACGTAAGGCTTGATTCCCATGTTTGGGATACGTAGGCAACTTCACTCTGAAGTCCAGCCCTAAAACACTTCAAATTCAATTATGTCCATGAAATGGTTTTGATCATCTTTGCCTTCTCTGTATCCGAGAGTTCGGTTGTGATCGTCACTCTGAAGGATTGATTTCAATACGCTGCGATGCTGTCCAAACAAGGGGCAACTTTCCGTTGCCATTCAAAACGTCGCGATGTCACTTCAAACAAGGGGCAACTTTCCGTTGCCATACAGCTCTTCAAGCAAGGGGCAATTTTCCTTCGAATCTGAGGTTGCGCATCTCGAGAGTGGGTTCTACGCTCGTTGAGCAGTGACCGTTTGCAAAAACAGTTTTTGGGAATTTTTACTAAGGTTGACTGGTCTCTCAAAAATTATTTCATATTTTCCAAAACTGGACCATTTCTTGGACCTAAAAAAGGGAAAATTTTTAGTGCTCATAGCCTGACTTGCATGATTTCAAATCAGAAAATCGAACAAGCATGTTAATCTAACTCTCATGTTGGTCAAAATGTTTTTAGTAGAAAACCAAAACAAAAAATGGTCAAAATAATGAACTATGGGCACAGTTGAGTCAGGCTTCCTGTCTTTCCCCCATTTTCAACATACTCGCCAAGAAGGGCAATCTACCTGCCAGAAGAGGGCACAACTGAAGCCAACAACAAAGGGCTGAAAGCTCTCTCACCCTCCGAGCAGCGAGGTATCAAGCCAAGTGCGAAGCACAAACTAGAATGGATCAAGATGTTCCACTTCCTCATCTGGACAGATCTAACCACGTCCAAACTCCCTGGCAGAGCATCATCAATCGACGTCAGCTGCAGATTCGCTACACACCCAGTCGTAGCACAACCCCTCTGTGGGAGAAACTCACTGTTGTGAACAAAAATCTAGCAGGATGCTAGGGGCAAGAGCTCGCAACTTCATATCTATCCATCAACCACCCAGGGGAGGGATGAAAAATGAGGGATTGAAGAATAGAGAGGTGTGCGTTGAGAGAAAAAGCGAGAAAAGGGTTTTGAGAGAAAAAACCGAGCTTGAGGGCCGAGTGATGTGAGAGTCACAAATAAGAAAGGGTGGGAAATAATACCCAGAAAAACTGGCTCCTTGTAAACTAAGAAGTCTCTTGTCTTTGCAACACGTCTGTGCGTCGCGTCAGTCGTTTTGTTTGTCTCAATTTTTGTTTTGAGTCGTTTCAAGTGTCTGTGTTTGTTTTTAGGTTGTTTACCTTTATTTTCCGTTGTTGGGTCGTCTTTGCTGTGTTCAGTTGTAGGCTCAATATCCGGTCGAGAACTCATTTTCTCAATTTCAAAAATGATTTGTTGTGTGCTCAGAGTGCTGTGCCATTCTCCACATTTGTGCAAAACAGAATTTGTTCTTTCATAAAACCGCAGGGCTCAACCCAGGTCATGTGAGAACAGTAGAACCGGGACCTATCTGAAGCTATAATGGTTCCGGACTGCAAAGCAAAAGCAAAAGAGGGAAAATCGAAGCATCTGAGTGTGTTTCACCTTCAGCAAATTCCGTGATTGTACTCCGGATGTGCCTCTTCAGGCCTTGTCAATGCTACCGAAGTATGAGTGCGCCTCTATCTCGAGTATAAGCCTGCTTCAAGTCAGAACGGCAATTAAAGCAGCAGCAGATGTTATCTCTTGTCAACATAAACAGGGTGTCCCCTTTTCGAGCTAAGTGTGTTGCAAAGTCCTCTAAGAGGTAAATCAGAGGCACCAGAGTACATATTTGATGCTCCTCTACTGCATAGAATGTGAACCTTCACATACACTTCTACTACGTGCGTGTCGCACATCATTATGATTCATGCATAGAAAATGCTTGCTTTCGATTCCGCATAGAATATGCTTTGCTTGTTTCATGCATAGAAGATGCATTTTATCGCACTTTCTTGTGCATTTTATCTCACTCGCACTATCTTGTGCACTTACACTTTGTATCTCACTTGCACTGTCTTGTGCATCTTGTGGTTGTATCTCACTCGCGCTGTTTAGCGTATCGCACTATCTTGTGCATTTCAAATCAATCGCGCTGTTTAGCGTATCGCACTGTTTAGTGCATTTCAAAATCACTCGCGCTGTTTAGCGTATCGCACTGTTTTGTGCATTACATTACATTTCGTTCGCGCTATTTTGCGCATCGCACTGTCTTATGCATTTTCGCATTCCTAAATCACTTGCGCTTTCTTGTGCATCGTATTGTTTTGTGTAGCTTACACTCGCGCTGTTTAGCGTATCGCACTGTTTTGTGCCTCTAAGCCACATCGCACTATCTTGTGCACTCGCGTTGTTTAACGCATCGCGCTGTTTAGCGCACCGCACTTTCTTGTGCATTCGCACTATCTTGTGCATTCGCGTTGTCTAACGTATCGCGCTGTTTAGCGCATCGCACTATCTTGTGCACTCGCGTTGTTTAACGCATCGCGCTGTTTAGCGCACCGCACTTTCTTGTGCATTTGCACTAATCTTGTGCACTCGCGTTGTTTAACGCATCGCGCTGTTTAGCGCATCGCACTGTCTTGTGCACTCGCGTTGTCTAACGCATCGCGCTGTTTAGCGCATCACACTGTCTTGTGCACTCGCGTTGTCTAACGCATCGCGCTGTTTAGCGCATCGCACTATTTGTGCATGTATCATTCGCGCTATTTTGCGCACTTTACCTGGTTGCATTTTGCATGCGTTCAATCGCGCTATCTTGCGCATCACACCGTCCTGTGCCCCACACCGGTCTGACGAGACCTTAAACACGTACCCGGTCCGGCGAGACCTTAAACACGCACGGTCTAGGAGACCTTAAATCCTCGGGAGGTGTAAGACCTTCAGTGCATTAAAGTACACACCTCATTGCATTTGGCATACATCGCGTCGCGCCGAGTGCGCACCCCATTTGCACTTCATTTTCCATCCAATGAGGTATGCGTGCCTCGTGTTTCATTTTATCCTCACTTGCATTGTTTTACATCCCGTGTGGCACGTGTGTCACATTATGCAAATTGCCCCAACGAGGGTCCGGCGGGACCGAAAACACGCACGGTCTGGCGAGACCTTAAACCCGCTCATTTGCATTGTTATGCATCTCAAAAGCCGTGCGCTGGCACGCATTTCGAGCATCATGCATCATGTGCATCTCAATGCATACGCTGCGCATCCCGGTCTAGGAGACCTTAAATCCTCTGAAGGTGCAATTCCTTTGGTGTTCGTCGTGCCCGAACGACTTTCGGTGGTCTGGTAAAGCCACCTGCCTGTTTTGCGGTGAGTTCCTAGAAGACCAACTGGGACGGTGAAAACTAGAGTTTGAATGGCTTATGCCTAGAACGCAAAGGTTCGGGATCTCCGAGACTAAAGTCTGGTTTAAATACCCAGGGGGTGTACCCTCGGCTTGAAATCTGTATGGAAACCCCATAGGTTGAGGCGGCATGTCCACGCCTCGATTCTGGATATTGAACCAACCTAGTATATCGCCTGTTGGTAAGATAGGGAAAGCTGCAATCGTAGCCGTTGCATCATCATGCATCGTCATGCATCATTTGTAAATATTGCATATGTCATGCATTTCAACAAAACAAAAAACACATGCATATGTCTGCATTTCATTGTAGTATAGTGCATTTGTCATGCATTTTAGTTGCATGCATCCATTGCATCACCTCCATCTGTGGCTTGCGCCCTTCCTTGTTGAGCTTGGTCTGGTATGTGCCCGTATTTTTCGTGTCAAAACACAGTTGTCGAGCTTTTGTGTCCGAGCCTTGAGGGTAGCGGCACCGCTTCTGTGTTAGATACGGTTTGTATGTGTGCATGCCTTTCCTAGGCAAGATTTGGTTTGGCCCGCGTGCCATATCCCTTGTATCCATATCCATTGCACTGTAATTTGCATGCATTTCATTGCATCACCTCCATCTATGGCTTGCGCCCTTCCTTGTTGAGCTTGGTCTGGTATGTGCCCGTATTTTTCGTGTCAAAACACAGTTGTCGAGCTTTTGTGTCCGAGCCTTGAGGGTAGCGGCACCGCTTCTGTGTTAGATACGGTTCGTATGTGTACATGCCTTTCCTAGGCAAGATTTGGTTTGGCCCGCGTGCCATATCCATTGTATCCATTTCCATCACATTGTAGTGTAATTGTTGCATCCGGCATTAGGATCATTATTCCCTCATCAGCGGGTCGTTTCCCCACTTATGTCATTCCACCCAATACTCGTTCTTGTGTCCGTGCGAAGTACTCGTAGATCAGACATCGTTCTATGGGAGACGGACTTGTCACCTCCATCAATCTATCTGACATTCGTGTGGTTTCGAACCGCTCATGATCGAATCATGATTCAAATGCCCTGCACGTAGTTTGCATTGCATTAGTTTCAATTGCATTGCATTTTCATTTGCATTATTCATACATAGTTTTGTATATATTGCATATTATTTAGCATTCGCATTGCATATGTCATGCATGTTGCTAACAATATTGTATCTGTTAAGTTTGCTTTCTTTTCAGGCGCGATATTGTATGTACGGTTCATTTACCGCTGGTGGAACCAGGCGAGCCGCACAGGTATTGTATCTCCCGAGTGAGACGTTCTGAGAATTGCATAATTCTCTTACATCCTTTCTGCATTGTGATGTAGACTGTTGCATGTTAGCTTATAACTGTCGCATGTATTGCTTCATTACAGCTTTCTTTGCATGATCATAAGTTATGCTCGGCTTCTTGCATTGTCAGTTGCATTTTGCCCCCGCCTACGGGCGCATATCTTATCTTTGGCATGTGTGCCTCCTGCATGAACTACGCTGGTTTGATTCCCTAAGGGATACGTAGGCAGCTTGCGAGTTCAACCATTTGCGCTTTGTATGTCTGTCCAAGTCTTCGGCCTTGTCAAAAATGGGTCGTCTCTGGGCTTTGACATTCACTCCCGTCATTCTTATGACTTTCGAGTTCTGTCAAAGAGGGGCAACTGTAGACACCCCATTTTTGACCGTCCTCAAGACTTGGACGTCACCGTTGGAACACTCGGTGATTATCCATGTTGGTGTTCGTTTGGAGTTCCCGGAGTTCTCGGCTGCGCGCGCCGTGCCTCAGGACCTCCGGACTCGACCGTTTGTGTTTGGTTTTGCACCAAACACTTGTGTTTTGCCTTAGGAGGGAAGGGAATGCCTTGTGAGGCACCCCCACACACCACCGCTGTGGCCAGAGGCCACCGGCTGGCTGGTTTGTCCATCGGCACTATATTGTGCCGGTCGGCACTCTTTTGTGCCGGTCGGCACTATTTTTGGCGAAATGACCATTTTGCCCTGCCGACCACTGTGCACTTGCTTTCTGGGATATTTTTGAGCAGCTGTATAGCTTTGGTTCCCCTCCATACACGTGTATGGAGGGGATGCACTCCTTGCAAGCTTGTTTGACAAGCTTTACAAATGCCTATAAGAGAAGGTCTTCTCTCTTAGCATAAGGGTTAGCAACTTTAGGTCAAAAACCAGAGCTTAGGCATATATTCTCTGATATACATCCATATATATCTATATCTCCCTTCTCCCTCCTTGTGTGTGTGTGTTTTGGGACCAAATAGTGTGATTTACCTTACTT
This sequence comes from Camellia japonica, assembly GCA_030407325.1. Classification (NCBI taxonomy): domain Eukaryota; kingdom Viridiplantae; phylum Streptophyta; class Magnoliopsida; order Ericales; family Theaceae; genus Camellia; species Camellia japonica. The sequence continues at coordinate 52,076,238 of JAPPVO010000013.1, read as the reverse complement.
TTGCACTAAAACACACACCATTACACCCTAGCTCGAGATTAGGAGGCTTGGAAGGTTGTTTGTTGAAGTTTTGGGCTGGTTTTGATCACTAGAGGGTGGCTGGAACCTTTGTTCTTCAAGTGTTCTTCAAGGGTAAGCTTGTTGCTTTAGATTCCCCATTCTTGCAACCTCTTTCTACCCTCCTTACTTTGTGTTTTGAGTTTGTGTTAAGATAAAAAAAGTCTTGTTTTTACTTGTTCTTGAACCTTCATTAAGGTCATTTTATGGTTTGAGTTAAGCCTCATCACTTTAAGCCTTGTTTGGCCATCTTTGGTGCCTTTTTCTTAGGCCTTCTTGTTTTGGTGTTCTTTGATCTTCTCACCACTGAAAATCAGTGGATTTTCAGTGGTGAGGATGATATTTTCGAGCCTCAAATAGGGGAGGGACACCCCTCTCCTTAGCTCTTTGTTTGCCTTTGTTTTGGGCTCATAGCATAGCATGTGTGCATGTTTGCATTTGGCTTCATTTCAGGACTTTTTGGGCTGTTTTAGGTCATGTTTGATCTCTGTTTTTGGTTGGAATTATAGCCTCTAACATGCTTCTCATACTTCCTTTGAAATGCTCTTTTATGCCTAAAAGCATGCCATATGTCCAAGCCATATTTCTCGCATGTTTTAGCTTGATTTTATGAAAATATGAGTATCATCTTGTCATGCGTAAAGGCTGTGAGCCACTGTTTTGGCCATGTTTGGCATGCTTAGCATGGTTGCCTTGTTTGTTGACTTGTAGGCCTTGCTTGTATGGAGTTATAGCATGCTTAACTTGACTTTATCCCATGATTTGGCATCATATTAGACCCTATTCCAGTCCATTAGTCATGTTTGTATGTTGGCATATGTGGCTTAGTTCATACTTTAAGGGTGTGCTCTTGTATGCTTTGAAGTAGGCCTTTGCATGCTTGCATGTTTAGTGCATTTTCGGGGATGCCATGAAGGGGGTTTGGGTGCTATTTTGTATGCTAAAAACCTGTTTTGGTTGCCTCACATGTGCCATGTTTGGTCTTGTTAAGTGGTGATTCAATGTCTCACTTTGTGCCTTAGCCTTGAGCCTTATAGCTTGCATGCTTGTGTAGCATTTTGTTCATGTTTTGAGGCATATTTTGCCACTGATTTAGGGAGTTTTGAGGGCTGCCTCATTGAGCTTAGTCCACCTTTGCATGCTCATATCATGGTTGTTGCATGTTTGATTGATGAAACCTAGTATACATGCTAGTTCCATGCTTAATTGGTCCATGTTACATGACATTTGTACCTTGCATGCTTTAGCTCTTTGCATGCCTAACATGATAGGTTGCATTGCATTTGAGCCATGTTGCATGAGTTGCATTCCATGGTTTGGTTTGGGGTTGTCAAACCAAGCATGAAGATTGAGAGGAGTTCACACTTGAGTGGTGAAACTTGTCTCCATCCTCAAGTCCCTAAGGCCCTTGATCTCCATATGATAGGGACTTAGTCTTCATTTGTTTGTGTTGCATGCATTTTCATATCAAAAGAGCAACCTTGATTCCTTAGGCTATCATGCATCAAATGCACAATTGGTGGCCTAGAACCAAGAGTCTTACCTCCTTGAGTCCCCAAGCATGATAGGAGGCAATGACCATGCTTACATGTACCCCAAAACCCATGCCTTGCATTGCTGTCCTGCTGCTGCTGTCAATCTGTCTGCTGCAGGGACTTTCTGCCGGCCGGCAGTTTAATGTGCCGATCGGCACTTTATTTGTGCCGATAACCACCACATGCAGCCGGTGGTCAATTTCAGCAGCCGATGAGCTCTTCCCCAGCCGGTGGGTACTTCAGACCATTTGGAAGGTGTTTCAGAACTTTGGGAATTTTTTTGGAGAGGCAGGACAGTAAAAACAGAAGCAGCAATGCCATGACACGGGTTTTCCGGGCAAGTCGCGACGAGCATACATCATTTGCGCATTCCGAGGCAGGGCTGAGGCCCCATTTATTTTATTTGTTTATTTAATTTTAGTAATTAGAATTTGTAATATTTATTCATTTATTATTCGGGACTGTATTATTATTTTTGGTCCCTCCGAGTGAGGGCGTGTTTGTAATAAGTGTGTGTGAGTGGGTGTATGTCTTCCAATCCCCACTTCTTTCTTCCCTTTTATTTACCTGCTTATGATGGTAGATTAGGGCATATTTAAATTAGCATAACAGTATGAAAGCATGTTTGCATTCATTCATTTGTTTACATGCATCGGGCTCGGCACATCATACAAACTGCATCGTACTTTCAATTCCAAATTGAGTACGTGTTATTTGTAGCATTCCATATGCCATGTTTAGGATAGCCGAGCCTACTCTAGATTGCATCTATGCCTGTGTTGCATTAGCCATTTAACATGAACTAGGTCATGCACGTTTGCTAACTAGTTTCTTGTTTTTGGCGCGGAGTACGATGTAAGTTTTATGCTTTAGCATATCGCATGCGTGTGAATGTTAACATGACAGTATGCTTACCATGCGGCTAAATGCTTATGTGATATTACTGTTTGAATGCCTGTGGGTGGAGGTTGGATTGCCTGAGTTGGAACAACTCATTGAAACCCGCATTTTAGCCTACTTGCGAGTAGCAAAAGAAAACAACACGTTTTTCGAGACAAAACGGATATGCAATGTTTATTCCCAAATTAGGCGATCTAGTCTATACTTGTTTGCTGTGCGCATAACATAGTAAATCTAGGCTAATAACCGGAATAAGAACATGTAATGTTTTCAAAAATGGATATCACGGTTAGTAGAGGCCGGTCTTCGGACCGGGCGAAAGGGGGTGCTCATAGCTGACCTTCCCCGATCGTACCCAAGCTCCCGAGCCAAGACCACTTTGGTGATGACGGACATGTGGCCTTCGGCACCGAGTCAGGGTTTCCTAAATTTCCCGTTTTAAAAATATTTAGGTGGCGACTCTGTAATCTGGCAAAGCAGTCCATGTTTGGCACTACTTTTCAAAAAATCTGTTTTCTCAAACGATTTGCCGGATTTGGACTCTTTGGTTCAGATTTAGAACCGCGACACAAAGGGAGTCCGAACTGTAGAGTGAAGCCCACGGGCGCGTCTACAAGAGTTCATATGGTCAATCTGATACTGTGTTACTTTCAGACAGAACGGCCATCGGCCCAGAAATAACAGAATGGCCATCGGCCCAGAGATAACAGAACGGCCATCGGCCCAGAAATAACAAAACGGTCATCGGCCCAGAGATAACAGAACGGCCATCGGCCCAGAAATAACAGAACGGCTATCAGCCCAGAAATAACAGAACGGCCATCGGCCAGAAATAACAGAACGGCTATCAGCCCAGAAATAACAGAACGGCCATCGGCCCAGAGTGATTCGGATGTACACCAATTTCTTCAACATTTACATTCATACCGATTCCCAACCAATATATATTAACGTAGTAATTTACGAAGAATAGAACGTTAATAGCAATAGGCATTAACAATAAATAGATGTACGTTTGTTGCACTATTACTCACAGTGTCGTGACGAGACGCTGGTTCCTTCCGGAGTATGCCCTTGAGCTTTAAAATCTCTCAAATTCCCAACTTTCCTTGATGATCTTCTTCCCCTACCTCTGAAACCCTTCTCTAATCTAATCTTCTCTCTCAGGAGATATTTGTAAATGAAGCCCTTAAGTCAAAGTTGTAAGGAACACAATTATATATAAAAGGTGAATAGGACAAAAATTAATCAGTTTAAGCATTCCGAATTGAAATTTCACAAAAATGCTTATTATGACTTAAAAATTATGCTAGTCACAAATATGGAATCAATTCCAGATTATCAAGCCTCTAAGGCTCTCAATTTCTAATCCAAACATTCCAATCATAACAGATATTTTCCTTATTAGACAGATATAGATTCATAATCGTAGGATTCACTTAATTAATTTTAATTCCTCATCAAATTTCACAGTAAGCATTAGAAAGCACAAAATAAGGGACTGAGAATATATCAGAATTACATACGAGGGTCGGGTTATTACAGAAGTAGTGTTGAAACAATTGATAGAAAATCCAAGCCGACATCTCAATTTGGGGTCTTCTCATGGCCTCTCGGGTACTCGACAGGCTGTACTGTCAGGAATGGACAAGGCTAAATTGTCCATTGACACTACCCCTGAACAGCTTGTGGGATTGGTCTTCTCGGAAGGCGCCAGGCCAACCCCAACCTTTTCTAATAAAGAACTGCCGCTGGAAGGCTCAGCTCATAACAAATCCCTGTACATATCCATTGAGTGCAGGAAGAAATGGATACTGGTTGTGTTGGTCGGCACCTGGTCAGCTATCATTGTTTGTCCTTCCCGCACAGCTTATGTCATCGGCCTTAGACCAGCAGACTTCGTGCCCACAGCCCAAGTGATTCGGGCATATAATAATACCAGCAAGGAGGTTATGGGCATGGTACAAATCAGAGTTCAAGTGGGCCCAGCTCAACAGGATGTCAAGTTCCATGTCTTAGATGTGCCAGCCACTTTCAACTTACTGCTTGGGAGACCCTAGCTGCATCATGTAAAAGTTGTCTCCTCTACCCTCCACCAAATGTTGAAGTATCCTCACGGGGCAGGAGTAGCTATTGTTTTCGGGAATTCATTCATTCACCCACCGCCTACACCAGTGCTGGAAATAAAACACGGTGACGAGAATGTTTTCCTCTCAGGGTTCACTCTGGTTGAGTCCCGAGTAGTGCAGACCATCTTGGCTGCAGATGAGGGCATGTATGTCAGCGCCCAGTCTATTTATTTCATGAACAAACTGCAGCACGTGCCAGGAATGGGGCTTGGAAGAAGTGGCCAGAAAGGCGTCACAGCATTGGCAGACGTGCTGCATAATCCACATGGCTTTGGTCTCGGCTACATGCCTACCAAAGAGGACTAGGTCAGGAAAGGAGAAGAAATCAGAGCCAGAGCCAGAGCCAAGCAGGCCGGGAAACACTATGAGCTCGTTCATAGGCCGATCTGGGGAACGTTGAATGCCGCTTTGTTCGAGAGGGAGAAGATTTCCCCTTTTGCGGCTTTCCCGAGCCCTGGATGAATTCCATGAAGCAGCGTGTTCCCAGGTTCGAAATCTTCTTCGACCTACAGCTACAAGATAGTGATGCCGAGGAAAAGACTGAACCAAGTGCTAAAGCTGAGCAAAGCATGGAAAGTGACTCGGACAACTGGGAACTTGGAATAGGGACAACATTGGCATGTCTCCTTACAGATCATCCGGCTAACTTAGAGAACTTGGGGGATAACCTTACCATCTCCATGATCAGGGACCAACCAGGTGTGAACCCATCCAGTAGCATTTTGGATGCATCTGAAGCACCATCTCTTATTTGGCAGCTAGAGGAGGGCTACCTATCTAGTTCTGAGTCGGGTGATGAGCTGGAATCTAATTCCACAAAGTCTGTGGAGTCAGAATCAGATTCCAGTTCTTCCAAGTCTGAGTCCGGTATTCTTAGGGGTGATAACCCCGGATGCCAAAGTCTTGTCCAGGTCCTCTTTTTCTTTTGCTTTTTAGTTAGTTGTAACCGAAGAAGAGCTGGATCTTATGAATGAGAACACTGCCGATTCTGAGTATTTCTCTTTGTCGCTTGTTTATTGTATTGACCAAGATTTTTCGAATTTTAATGAAAACGAAGAGGAAAGAATTCCTCTGGTTTTGAAAAACTTGATTAATCAAGAGAGAGGTTTGTAAAACCCTACGCTGATGAAATCATTACTGTTAATGTGGGTACTGAGAAGGATCCGTGTCTAGTCCAGATCGGGTCCACGTTGTCTTCAGAAAAGCGTGAGCGCTTAGTCACTTTATTAAAAGATTTCAAAGATGTTTTCACGTGGTCCTACGAAGACATGCTTGGAACCGATCCTGAGATTGTACAACATCGAATCCCTCTTGACCCCGAGGCCTACCCGTTAAGCAGAAGTCTCGGAGAATTCGTCTAGATTGGGCGTTAAAAATCAAGGAAGAGGTCACCAAGCAGATCGAGGCAGGTTTCTTGTTAGTACCTGAGTATCTGACTTGGTTGGCCAATATCGTCCTAATGCCGAAAAAGGATGGTAGAATTCGGGTGTGTGTAGACTTCAAAGATTTGAACAGAGCCAGTCCGAAGGACGATTTTTTCCTACCACACATTGATGAGTTAGTGGATTTCACTGGGGGCCATGCATCGCTATCCTTCATGGACGGGTTTTCTGGGTATAACCAGATTCTGATGGTGCCCGAAGACAGAGAGAAAAGCGTATTTACTGCGCCGAGAGGTACCTACTGCTATCAAGTTATGTCATTTGGGCTGAAGAATGACGGGGTTACTTATCAGAAGGCTACAACCACCATTCTACATGATATGATCCACAAAGAGGTCTAGGTGTACGTGGACGACATGATTGTCAAGTCCAAGGAAAGAGAGGGCCACTACATCGCCTTGAAGAAATTCTTTCAACCGATTAGAGAATACAGATTGAGGTTGAATCTGCAGAAATGTATTTTCAACGTAACAACAAGGAAAATGTTGGGCCTTTTGATCACACAGAGAGGCGTCGAAGTAGATCCTTCCAAAATCAAGACCATCCTAGAAATGCCACCACCAAGGACTGAGAAGGAGGTGTAAGGCTTTCTGGGTAAAGTGCAATTCATAAGACGGTTTATTTCCAAATTAACCTGAACTTGTGAAATACTTTTTGGTCTCCAGAAGAAAAGGAAGAAATTTCAATGGGATAATCAATGTCAATTCGCTTTTGAGCAGATTAAGCAGTACCTTTAGAATCCACCAGTGTGATCGCCGCCAGAGCCGGGAAAGCCTTTGATTCTGTACCTGTCAGTGACAGACACAACTATGGGATGCATGCTTGCTCAGGAATCTGAAGATAGGGTGGAGAAAGCCATCCACTACTTGAGCAAGAAAATGCGGGATTATGAGACCCGCTACACTCCGTTGGAGAAAGTTTGCCTAGCCTTGGTATGGGCCACCAGGAAGTTGGGGCACTACTTGTTAGCTCACTCTGTAGTTCTGGTTTCGAGATTAGAGCCCATCAAATATCTATTTGAGAAACTAGTGCTTACGGGTAGTGTAGCTTGACTTTTTGCGCTCCTTTCGGAAGACGAATAAGCCCTACAGTATAGAACTCCTGCAGTTCTGAATCTAATTCCATAAGTACAATGTGAAATAGATAAACACTAAAGAGTCCCAATCTGACAAATTGTTTTGAAAAATCAATTTTGAATCAAAAAAGCCAAAAATTAACTGCTTTGCTAGATACAGAGTCACCACCTAAATATTTTGGAAAATTTAGGAAACTCATGACTCGTGCCAAAGGCCATGTGTCCATCATCACCAAGATTGTCTCGGCTCGGGAACTTGGGTACGAGAGGGGAAGGTCATAAATTGAACACCCCCGCTCGCCCGATCAAAGATCGGCCTCTACTAACCATGATGTGAATCTTATTTACATTATATGCTTTTGTTCTGATTATTAGGCTAGCATTACTATGTGATGTGCATACAAGTATAAGCTAATTTTCACAAAAGTTGGAACGTTTTGCTTTCATGTTTGTTTTGAAAAAGTGTTTTGAATATGTACCACTTGAAAAAGTGATCTCATATATGTACATTAATCAAAAAATCCCGATTTCAGGAAATAGCCTTCATCCACAGGCATTCAAACAGGCATATCAACTAAGCATTTAGCCTCATGGTAATATGTTTGATATGGCATCAATCACACTAGTGCACTATACTAAAGCAAAAATGCTTACCTCAAATATCCGAAGGCGAGTCAAAAGAAAGAAAATAGTTAGAGAAAAAGAATGCATGATCCTAAATAATGCAATATGACTAATGCAACACATACACCATACAATTAATAGGCTCAGCTGCTAATATGGCATGTGAATCAATCCAAGACATGTGATAGTGCATGTATTCAAGTAAGGAGTTTGAAATTGACATTCGTGTAATATAATGAGCCGAACTTTTATACATGCAAAACAAATGGATGCAATTCATTGAAAATGCTAAGGAAAACATGATGCTATATACTATCCATCATAAGCAGATAAATAAAAGGGAGAAAGAATGGGGGTTGGAAGACATACACAAATTATTATATTTTTGCCCTCACGCAGGAGGGTCCGAATATCCGAGTGTCTGAATTAAGTACTTATTACAAATCCAAATAACTATGACATATTACTATTAAAGCATTAAATGAAAGGCACTACAAGCGAGGAGCCGCATGCATACGAATAAGAATATCTTCTCCGAAACTCTCTATTTAGTGTCAGTTTCTGTTCTGTTTCGCAGTCAGAAAAATAATCTGTTTTCACCCCAGCCTCTTTTCTGTTCTGCCATGAGAATGGCACTACCTGTAAAAAAGTGCAGTGGCTGGCCAGATGGAAGGGTGGCCGGTCGGCCACTGAGTTTTGGTAGTGCCCTGCTGCCACAGAAAAGAAACAGAGCACGAACAGAGTGTTTCCAGGGGATATTTATCCTCTCTGCTCCACCCTATCATGAAACAAATCAAGGGAGGAGTAGAATCGATCCACAAATCATTAATGGTCGCAAGGTTATTGCGTGATGATCCATGGCTCGATGGGACAAAGGCTCAATGAATGAAAAGAAAAGACCAACAAGACTTCCTCCCTATCATGGAGTTACCTCAAGGAAAGTGGTAAACATTGACTCTTGAACCATTATTATCACTAAGAGTATGTAATGATTCAAGACTCAATGGGTTCAATTAACATCCGATTGAACCCAGCTTGATTTTATTATCTTGTTTTACCTCTTTTAACCCATTTATTAGCCCTTTTAATTACCTTGTCGTTCTTTAGTCATTTTAGTCCAAAAATGAGAGTTATGTCGACTAAAATAAGAGAAGCGTCAAACAAGGAGTTGTTCTTGGCCTGAGAGAGATGTAATGCCCTGGTAGTGAACCTCCGAAGAGATTAAACCATTTAGAATGAAAGGTCTCTTTCTTATGCTAAAAACAACATATATGGGACTTCAATTCAACATTTTTAATTAGATTACAACAATATACAATATAACAATAAATCAAACCAAAAGAGCAAAATAAGTAAGAAATGCAAGAAAATGAAAGATTTGTGAAATTCACCTTCCAAGGAAAGGATAAACTCCTTAGTTCACAAACTCCCTCTTGATCACCCTCAAGTGTAGGAAGTGTGTTCTAAAATCCTCAATTCTAAATTATGGATTTTATGGAGTTTATGGGAAGTGTTGGCTCAAGATTGAAATGTTTCCTCTCTTTTTTCTTTAACTCTTTCTAACTCTCTTGAATCATTGTTTTTTTCTGCCTCCCAAGCCTCTCCCTTTGATTGCTTTATATAAGCAACAAACAAACAAAATATAATATAATAATATAAATATTATATAATGTATGTCTATATGCATATATATAATATAATATATATGCCTTATGTTTGATTTGGATGTTAGTAGCCAAGGGTTGACCAACATCAAAAGATTCTTTTGTTATTTTCTTTATAATATATAATATAATATATAAAATATATAATTTATACCAGTTTATATAAAAATACCAAAAATATGAACAAACACCTAAAATTATGCCAATGTACAAAATACTAAACTAATGAAGTATTTAGTAGCTTAAAACAATTTGGCCAAAATGGTGAAGAGTGGGATTAAAGTTCAAATTCCATCTCTCTTACTAAGGATTCTGTGAGAAACACATTCTAATTGTCATCATCGGGTAATCAAAAGAAAGCGCTCAAGTCTTAGGGCCGGTCCAAATTAAGGTGTCTACAGTTACCCTCTTTGACAGAGCTCAAAGTCATTTCATGACGTGAGTGAATGTCAAAGCCCAAATACAACCCATTTGATGAGGTCGTAAGACTTGGGCAAACAAACAAATGTGCAAACAATTGGTTGAACCCGAGGGTTGCCTACGTATCCCTTTGCAAGGAATTCAAGGACAAGATGCAAATGATATGCACAAAAAATACTTTGAAAGCTGGACTCACACGCTTCGCGAAGCCAGCTATTTTGACAACTTATGATCATGCAATGATGATGCAATAAGCAGTAAGATGATGCAATAATCAAGATAACAAGATAATACCATATGCATGAGCAGCTTCAAGCTTAACACCAACACAGGTTCCATGCAAAAAACAAATCTGAAACACACTCTAACCACGTCAAAACGCAGGACGAGGAAAGAAAACACAGCTCGGGATTGCGTTTTACGCATTTTGAGCAATTGAGACACAAAAACCGCTCGGGGGTGAGTTTCACGTGTCTCAAGATATAAGGAAAACCGTTTAGGGACATGGTTCACACATCCGTCCTGAGATAGCAATGAAACCGCTCGGGCTCACGTTCTATACGTCTTAAGATACAAGGAAAACTGCTCAGGGCCGCATTTCACACGTCCTGGGATAGCAAAGAAACGGCTCGGGCTCGCATTCCATGCGTCCCAAGATACAAGGAAAACCGCTCAGGGCCGTGTTTCACACGTCCTGAGATAACAAAGAAACCACTCGGGCTCGCGTTCCACGCGTCCCAATATAAAACATGCCCAGGGCCGCGCTTTGCGCGTCTTGAGAAATAAAAGAAATCGCTTGGGATCATATTTCATGCGTCCCAAGATACAACACGCCCAGGGCCGCGCTTCACGTGTCCTGAGAAACAAGAGAAACCGCTCGGGCTCGCATTTCATGCGTCCCCATATACAAAGAAAAGGTACGAGACTATATCACAAACACAAAGTAATGAAAGCATGCGATAGATGCACGAAGTGAACAATTGCGATAGATGCACCCCATAATCTTATTTACAAAGACGTGCATGTTTTCATACCATGACACAAATGACCAACCGAGAACTCCTCTGAATGAACCGTACATATAATATTGTTTGCCAGATAACTCCTCTGAATGAACCGTACATACAATATCATTTGGTGACAACATAACCAACAGACGTACCTAACCGTATCTCATACGGAGAGGGGGGGTTTTAACCTAGTAAACATCAAATCCTAACACGTTTCACGTGAAAGGAACAAAAGTGGTATAACTAACAAGCATACCTAACCGTTTCTCATACGGAGAGGGGAAAGATTTTAATCGGGTAAATATCAAATCCTAAAATGTTTCACGTGAAAGGAGCAAAGGTGGTGTAGTGGTGTAACCAACAAATATTCCTAACCGTATCTCATACGAAGAGGGGTAGGTTTTAACCGAGTAAACATCAAATCCTAACACGTTTCACGTGAAAGGAACAAAAGTGGTATAACCAACAAGCATACCTAACCGTATCTCATACAGAGAGGGGAAAGATTTTAATCGGGTAAACATCAAATCCCAACACGTTTCACGTGAAAGGAACAAAGGTGGATTCAAAGGTATAATAGAATGATTTCTCTTTTTTTGTTTTCAAAAAAAAAAAAAGTCAAAAAGAATTTTTTTTTTTTGTAAATACCAAATACCGTATTCATATACAGACAAAATACACACAGATATATACATACGGTATACATATATTCATATACAGACAAAATACATGCAGATATGTACATACGATATACATATGCATATTCGGGGAATATTTTGTTACCGATAAGGAATATTCCGTTTGCGGCCGTCAGCGGGAAGATGTGGTTACTAAGAAGGCATATTCCGTTTGCTGACGTCAGCGTGCGTATGCAAAACACCCAAAAAGAAAGGAAAAACACAAATGCATGGATACGGGGGTTCGAACCTCTGACCTCAAGCTTATCCGAGTCTTCAACCACTGAGCCAAACCACTGAACCAAGCCACCCTTGTGACAAAATATTCAAATAAATATATATATATATATATAGGTAAACGAGACATATATACCCAAAACCAAAACAAAACAAAAGAAACACGCGTTGCTATGGGGGTTCAAACCTCTAACCTCAAGTTTAGCCTCTCAATCCTTAACTGCTGAACCAGACCACTTAACCAAGCCACTCTTGTGACAAAATATTCAAACAAATATGAATATAATACATAGATATACAATACATATACATATATGTATACAACTCTCCCGTCTCTCTCTCTTCCTTCGAGACCACGTCTGACACGCAGCCTCACCTTTTGCGTCAGCCGACCGACAAATTGCCTTGGCTCTCTCTCCCTCTTTGTCTTTCTCTTTCGTCTTCTTCTCCTTCTCCTCATCTGTCTTCATATTCTTCTCCTCTTCTATCTCCTTCGTCTTCTTGTCCTCCATCTTCTTCTTCTTCTCCTCCTTCTTCTTCTTTTCCGTTTTCTTCTTCATCATTCTCTTCTGTCTCCTTCTTTTCCATTCCCTTCTTCATTACTCTTTGAGAGAGACAGAATAGAGAGACTGAGAGAAATAGAAAGGCTGTCAAAACTCAATCTCCTCTCTACCATTTCTCTGCAACTCCTTTCTTTTACACCTCTCTTTACTGATGCATGGCCTCATCCCATCCCCTCACTCTCTTTCCAGACCTTAATGATCCCTTAAGCTCCCCTAGACAGAGTGCCCCTGCTCCTACTCTTCCTAACCTTCTTATACTATCAGCTAAGCAAATAATGGCAGCTCAAACTGACATTGAACCCAACCACTACATGCTGAAGTCCTGTATTGAGACAGTGGCTGCGGTCTCCAAATTGGCTCACTGACTGTAGAACAGGACAAGTGAGGTACACCAGGTCAATGCCCAACTCTCTCTGCTCCAGAGCATGTACAAGGATGTGCGAACAGAGATTTGTGCACTGAAGGTGGAGAATTAAGAGTTGAAATGACAGGCCACCTCCATGGCCTGATTTGGAGCACCTTCGTACTTTGCCTTTGATGGTTGGCGGGGAGTTGACTCTAGCGTCGGTCTTGTAAGCACTAAGGCAGGGCCTTCAAGGGTCTCCCAAGATGAAATCAAGATGAAGAAATTGGCAAAAGAGTCGAGCAAGTGAGGTCAGCGTATGGCCGTCATCGGAGAAGAAAGAAGAAAAAGATGCCTCTCTCTCTCTTTTTTTTTTCTTCTTTTTTTTATTTTTGTTTTTCTGTTTTTTCTATTCTTTTTCTTTCTTTTTTTTTTTGTATATATGCTTGTACAAATTTGATCGGGGTTAATCCCCAATAACAATAAAACAAGTTTATTTTTGTGCAAATCCGAATGGCAAATGCAAATGGTATGAATATTTGGACTTTAGGAATAATTGTGTTTCAATGAGTTCTGAACTGAAAATTAAGCCTCTCACTGATCATAACACAGAACAAAACTCGATAGAATGACAAAACTTGATGAAATGGACACAAAACAGAGCAACACCAGTTGATCACTTGGTCAATCGGTCATTGGAAAAATATCGCCGGCGATAATTATTATACATTTTTCAGCGATAAAAACTCGATAGTACAGGTACGGGATAGAATACCAACACACGAAAGAACAGAACAACTTATGAATTATTGGAACAAAACAAAAACAAAATTCCTCTTTTCTTTTTTTGTTTTTTGTTTTTTGTTTTTTTTTTTTCTTTGTAGTTTAAACACTAGCTTTTGATAGGCTCGCTGTATTAGAAGACTTTTCTTTTGTTTTATTGATCGGGGCTAGACCCACCAGTTTATAAAAGAAAAGTTTTTTGGATGATCTCCTCGCATAATGTGTAGTGAGTGGCATGTGATGAATGGTAGCATTGTACAGGACTTAAAGCTATGAATACCTGCTCTTGCATTCGTTCTTGAATCGGATAACGACCCACAACCAGACAAATATGTAAAATACAACTCGATAATAGGAAAACGAAATGAAAAACAACTCAAAAATACTAAAAGACACTTAGTACAAACAAAACAGTACTCAAAACATAGTTGCGACATGCCAGGACAAAGGGCCAACCTTTGCTGCATCTGCACTGGTCTGGGCCACCACCTAGTCCCGGCCGAGCTTCAAAAAGGGGTCAGTTAGTGCTGCCCAGCTGTCATGCCCTACTCTTTCTAAAACTCTATAAATGGTGCTCCCATGCTGTTTTTCTGGCAGAATAACAAGTCATTGATATTTTGCTCTCAAGATGGAGATATCGCTCATCAATAAACTCCGGAAAAGGTGAATTTTCACGATTTCGGCCTAAATGCCCTTTTTCCTTTGAGTCGTACTTTGCTTTGCTTTCCATTCCTCCACGCCGCAGTTTGATATTGGAACCCAGTCACTGTAGACGCGCCCTTGGGCCTCACTACTACAGTTCGGACTCAATTTGTGTTACGGTTCTTAATCTGAACCAAAGAGTCCAAATCCGGCAAATCGTTTTGAGAAAAACAGATTTTGAAAGAAGTGCCAAACATGGACTGCTTTGCCAAAACAGAGTCGTCACCTAAATATTATATTTGGGGGAATTTAGGAAACCCTGACCAGTGCCAAAGGCCACGTGTCCGTCATCACCAAAGTTGCCTCGGCTCGGGAACTTGGGTACGATTGGGAAGGTCAGCTACGAGCACCCCCTCTCGCCCGATCTGAAGATCGGCCTCTACTAACCATGATACCCTATTTTGAAAACGTTATGTGTTCTTGTTCCGGTTATTACCTAGAATTACTATATTATGTGCACGGCAAACAAGTATAGACTAGATCGCCTAATTTGGAATAAAACATTGCATATCCGTTTGTTTGGAAAACGCTTTGGAATTTGCTACTCGCAAGTAGGCTAAAAACACGGATTTCAACGAGTTGCTCCAACTCAAACAATCCAACCTTCACCCACAGGCATTCAGGCAGTTTATAACACATAAGCATTTAGCCACATGGTAAGCATGCTGTCATGTTAACATTCACACTCATGCGAGATGCTAAAGCATAAAATACTTACAAAGTACTCCGTGCCAAAACAAGAACATATTAGTAATCATGCGACCCTAGTTCATGTCAAGTGGCTAATGCATCGCATACAAAATGTCACTAGAGTAGGCTCGCTAATCTAGGAATGCATGTGAAATGCTGCAAATAGCATGTATTCAAGTTAGATTTGAAATACTTATGCAGTTAGTATGATGCGCCGAGCCCGGTGCATGCAATACTGATGAAAGGATGCACGCATGCATAGCATAAGGTATGCTAATTTAAATATGCCCTAATACTAACCATCAAAAGTAGGTAAGTAAAAGGGAGAAAGAAGTGGGGGTTGGAAGACATGCACACACGCACCCACATTTATTACAAATTTGCCCTCGCTCGGAGGGACCAAAAGAATAATACAATTAATCAACCTACAAGCTAATTAAATAATTACAGACCACCTAATTAATTAAGCAAATCAATTAAGTACTGAAAGCAGTAAAAGGCCTCGGAAGAGGGTCCAATGCATGCGTGTTCGGGTTTGCTCGGAAATCCGCTACCATGCTCAAGTTGCCTCTGTTTTCCTCATTCTGCTTCTCTGATGACTGCCAAAGTCTCAAGGTTGCTTCTCTGAGTGCTGTGGAACACCACCGGCTGAGGGGATTGGCCACCGGCCATGGATAATGGTCACCGGCCACAAAGTTGTTCCATCGGCCAAAAAAGATGGCTGGTCGGCACTGAAGATGGCCGGCCGGCCAAATCTTCCTGCAAAAACTGGTTTGACAGCAGCAGAGGGCAGAACTTGGCATGGCAATGCATTTCAAGCTATGTATGCACCAACCACACCCCTTATCATGTGAATGACTCAAAGGAGGATGGGCCTCGATTCTCGGACCACCAATCACGCATTTCCATGCATGATGGCCCAAAGAATCAAGTGAGCATCTTGATATGGAATGCAATGCACATAAACAAACCAATGGAACTCAACCTCTATCAAAAGCATTTCAAGAGGCCAAGCATGCATGCAAATGGAATGCAACCTAGGCATGGAGGCTAAGTATGCAAATGAGCATGCAAGGGATGTAACAACCATGCTAGTGACAAACATGCAACACATGTAAAGTGGACTAAGCATAGGAGCAATGCAAAGCAACTTAACCAATGAAATGCATGCCAAATGCATCATGATTTCAAGCAAGCAATAACATATAATAGGCCAAGTATGCAACAATGTACAAGGCAAGCATGCTATAACACATGAAGGATGGACTTAGACTAATTTAGGCGGCCCTCAAACAAGCCTAAAACAGTGGCCAAAACTATGGAAATGGAGCCAAATGCACATATAAGCATGCATGCAAACATGGTCCATGTACTTAAGACAAGCCAAGAAGGCTTAAACCAAGGCTAAGTCAACTAAACCTCACAAGGCTGAGGGGACTTAAAACAGGTCCAATATAGACCTAAACAATGCCAAGGGTGCACCTAGATGGCATCTAAGTGGCCTAAACATGCAAGCATACACAAAGGCCTAAACAAGGGGCATAAGACAACAACCTTTTAACATATTAAAAGGGCATCAAATGCAAGCATACAAGTATGCTAAGAGGACTGAAATAACATAACAAGTGGTTCCAAACCATTGAAATATGACAAGTGAAGCATGCTACACACTCACACACCTAAGGCTAACAAGCCAAAATGTAAGGTGGCTACACTAAGCATGTTATGGTCGACCAAAACAACCAAAAACAGAACTTCAACATGCTAAAACAAGCACAAAAACTTTACAAAGCTAAGCCTAAATCATGCTAGAACAAGGGTCAACACTTAAAGCATGTTAAGGCCAAAACATGGCATTACAAGGCATGTATGCTAAGCAAGCATGGTGTACCTAAACCAACTAAACACAATGCTATATTATGAAATAATAAGCATGAAAATCAGTCAAGGCATGGTCAACATGAACCTAAGCATGGTGCTCCCTAAAGAGGCAAAAATGGCCCTTTTCAAGGACAACAAGGAGAGGGGATGGCCCTCTCCTTCCTGGACCTCAAGGCACCATCCTCACCTCTGAAATCCCTCAAGATTTCAGTGGTGAGGAGGCCCAAACACAATGGTCCCGGAACTCAAACAAAATGGCACAAAAATGGAGCCTTACAAGGCTTAAGAGGGGTCAAACAACCCCAAAGCTTAAAGCAACCTTAACCAACTATTTAGAGGGCTAAAAAATAGAACTTTTTTATGTTATACACTATGCCCAAAAATAGATGCAAGATAGGCAAATAAGCTATGCAAAAATGGGGAATAAAGGGACTAGTTTCTTACCCTTGTAGACCTCTTTACAAATGGTGGACCAGCTGATTCTTCAAGCTCAAACCAACTCCAAAACTCCAAAAACAAGCCTCAAGGACCTCAGCTCCAAGAAAAGGTGTGATGGTGGGTGTTTGTGTACAAAAATGAGACAAAACACACACAAAACACACAAAAGAGAGGGGGGTATAGATATAGGATAGATACAATCCTAACCCTAAAACCAGAGCTCTCTAGAAATGTTGTCTAAAAATGTCTCACCCCAAACAAGAGAGAAGAGCCCCTCTTTTATAGACAATTTGTCTTGTAAAGCTTCCAAAGGAAGCTAACAAGAGGGCAATCCCTCCATACACGTGTATGCCAGCTGCCCAAAAATAGCTGCAAAAGCATATGCACAGTAGTCGGCCGGCCAAAAATGCAATTGACCAAGAAAGATAGCCGGCCGGCCATCTAGAGTGCCGGCCGGCCAAACATTTGGCCGGTGGCAACAAAAAACAACACGGTGGCCTCAAGCCATGGCCGGTGGAGTGTGGGGATGGCCCACAAGACATTCCCTGCCCCTCCAAGGCAAAACACAAGTGTTTGGTGCAAAACCAGACACGAAACAGTCGAGTCGAGAGATCCTGAGGCAGGCGCGTAGCCGAGACCTCCGGGAACTCAAGACGAACACAAACATGGATGATCACCGAGTGTTCAAGCGGTGACGTCCAAGTCTTGAGGACGGTCAAAAATGGGGTGTCTATAGTCACACATATATTTCGCTTTGGATCACAAGAGATGTGTCCAACACTTGAAGAATTTCAAGCACTGATGGAATCCCGGCGTGGCAAAACAATCATGCCTCAACCCCGTTTTGGCAATGCCCAAGCTTTGGGACAGATGTGTGGAATATCATTGCATGAGGCTCAGTCTTTGGCACACCATGGGGAAATAGACATCCCTAGTCCGAATTGCCCCTAGTTATGGCTGAGCCAGTATCCGGTTGATCGAAGTGGCCCAATGCCTGAAAGAAGGTAATAGTTGTATTAGTTTGGCACTGGTTGAAACCTTGATGGGCCTAGATGCTGTCCATCGACGGGAAACCACTAGGTTTGCAGGAAGTCCGCTACTTCTCCAGGTGTAATTTCCTACCCTTTTGATTTATGATTCTAATGTCACTCAACACTTAAACTCTGGTTTTCTCTCAAAACCCCTTCTTTATTTTTATCTCAACGTACATCTCTCTATTCTTTAATCTCTCTTATTTTTATCCCGTCCCAGGTATGGTTAATGGATAAACTGAAAGTAGTAGACCCTTGCCTTAAGTACTCAGTTCATGCTTACTTCTTTAGTCAACAGTTAGTTGATTTCCCTTCAGAAGGGTTGTGGTATGACTGGATGTGTAGCCGATCCACAGCTTACATAGCTTGGCATTGCCCCTGGCTTGATGCCGAAATAAGTTACAGCATGACATGTCATCCCGGCATACAGTTGATTGGTCTGATGCACTGCGTGTTCTACTTCCCCTTCCGATTCAGACGTCAGTTTGGACATAATCAGATTCGTCCGGGTGAGGGAGTAGAATACCCAGCTCCATTCCCTATTTGTGCATCAAACCCGACTCGATACCTCACTGTTGGGGGAATAAGAGAGCTTCTTGCCCTTGCCCTGAAATCCAGTTACATCTTTCCTAGTGAGTGCTTCGCTTAGCTCGGGGAGGAACAGAATGGGCCAACTTTGGCTACAGAGACTTCCACAGGTGCGAACAAAAGGAAGAGAATTGACACCTGACTCATCTATGCCCCTAGTTTTATTGATTTGACCTTTCTTTTCAAGTTTTGTGTAAAAGCAACTTTGATTTGAATTAGAGAGTTGGAGAATGTACTTGTTGAAATCAATGAAATTGAAGTTGTGAGCATAAAAAATTTTCCTTTTGGTCCCAAAATGGTCTATGTTGTAAAAGGTAAATTTTTGAGAAAAAGCAACATTGATTAAAAATTTTCAAAACCGCTTTCAAAAATGATCACTGCCTGACACGCACGGACTCCATCCTCAAGATGCACAGCTCCAAATCAGCAAATCATACCACTACTGCTTTGCATTGTAACCAACTCTTCTTTCCGTAACGAAGATCACAACCAAACTAGTAAATAATGAACAAAGATGACCTAATTAGACAAGACAGTTGAGCTGGAGATAATTACAACCGAACTTCAGGATGAAGTTGCCTACATATCCCAAAGATGGGAATCAGGCCTTACGTAGTTTGGATCAGGTTCTCTCGAGTATTGACTCTCTCCTTTTACGTTCTAACTTTTGCCAAAGTCGCCCTTTAGGTTTTCAACCTTGCGAACTCAATTTTTCTTTATTTCTAATTTTACATGCTCTAACTTTTACCTAGGTCGCCCTTTCGGGTTTTCGGCCTAGCGAGCCTCTCAGGGGTAATACTTCTTCAACTTGTCCATGTTGATTGGTTGTGAAAATTCTAGGCCATCTAGGTCCATGAGAATGACTGCTTCTCCTGACCAGATAGACTTGATGATGTAAGGACCAGTCCAATTGGGTCTAAACTGGCCCCTAGGGTCATGGATGGGAGCTTGGTTGTCTTTGAGCACCAGATCTCCTTCCTTGAGATTCCTAGACTTAACCTTCTTGTTAAAAGCCTTAGCAATTCTGTGTTGGTAGCCCTGGACATGATACAATGCCTTCAGCCTTCTCTCATCAAACAGCATTAACTCCTCAAATCTATTTTATTGCCAATCGGCCTCTGTTATCTGACACTCAGCCATAACCCGCAGTGATGGTACTTCAACTTCAATTGGCAGAACAGCTTCCATGCCATAAACAAGAGAATAAGGGGTTGCCCCTGTCGACGTCTGAATTGATATTCAATAACCCCAAAGTGCAAACGGTAGTTTCTCTGGCCAGTCCCTGTAAGTCTCCACCATCTTCTGCAAAATTTTCTTGATGTTCTTGTTTGCAACCTCAACAGCTGCATTGGTTTGCGGCCTGTATGTAGATGACTTATGACATGCCACATTGTATTTATCCAACAAGTCCATCACCTCTTTCTTGAAGTGGGAGCCATTATCTAATATGATCTCGTTTGGGACTCTGTATCGGCAAATGATGTTGTTTCTGATGAAGTTAGCCACTTGCGCTGCTTTCAACACTGCATAGGACTGAGCTTCCACCCACTTTGTAAAGTAATCAATTGCCACCAGAATGTATTCATGCCCATTCGACCCTTTTGGTGTGACTACGCCGATGACATCGATTCCCCAGACTGAGAAAGGCCATGGTGAAGTCATGATGTACAGTTTTGACAGTGGGATGTTCATGCGATTAGCATGAATTTGGCATTTGTGGCATCACCGAACAAAACCAATACAATCTTCCTCCATGGTGGACCAGTAGTAACCTTGCTTGAGAATCTTCCGGGCCAACATTACTCCGTTCATGTGTGCTCCGCACTCTCCTCCATGGATGGCCTCCATCAGGCACTTTGATTCATCTTCCTCGACACACAACTTGTGCATTCCCAAATGGCCTCTTTTGTAGAGCTTACCCCCGCAGATAATATACTGGATGGCCAGACGCCGTATTCCTCATTTATCCTTGGCATTTGCCCTTGGTGGATACATGTCCTTTTCCAGAAAGTTCTAAATATCGTAATACCATGGGTTTTTATCTGAAGCCTCATCTATTGCAGCAACAATCTCGTAGACCGGTGTGTATTTCTGCTTGATAATGATTAGACGCATCCTGACTCCGAACGGGATATCTACCATAGAAGAGAGAGTTGCCAAAGCATCAGCAAACCTATTGTTTTCTCTCAGTAGATGTGTGAACGTCAACTTTTCGAACCTCGGGATTAGTATATCCAAAGTCTGGTGGTAAACCTTCATCTTCTCTTCTTTGACTTTCCAGTCTCCGTTTGCTTGAAAAACAACCAAGTTTGAATCTCCGATAACATCCAACCGTATTGCCCCTAGTTCTAGGGCAGCTTCTAAACCAGCAATACACGCTTCATATTCTGCTTCGTTGTTAGACACCTTGAACCGGAGTTTGAAAGCTAAAGGTATATGGGAATCATCTGGCGCTATCAGCAACACACCGATCCCATAACCATATTGATTAGACGCTCTGTCAAAATACATCGTCCAGGTTTCCTCCTTAACATGCAGAATATCTTCATCTGGGAATAGATATTCCACTGCCTCATCTCCCTCTACCGGGTGGTTCGCTAGGAATTCCGCTACAGCTCTTCCCATGACCGACTTATGGGTGACATATTTGAGATCGAATTCAGAGAGGAAAAGCAACCAATGGGCTAGCTTACCTGTAACCACCGGTTTCTCAAAGAGATATTTGATGGGATCTAATCTCGAAACCAGGATTACAGAGTGAGCTAACAAGTAGTGCTTCAGCTTCCGGGTAGCCCATACCAAGGCCAGACAAGCCTTCTCGAGGGAAGTGTAATGGGTCTCATAGTCTAGCATCTTCTTGCTCAAGTAGTAGATGGCCTTCTCCACCCTATCTTCAGATTCGTGCGCTAGCATGCATCCCATGGTCGTGTCTGTTACTGATAAGTACATAATCAAACGCTTTCCCGGCTCTGCTGGCGATAATACAGGCTGATTCTGGAGGTACTGCTTGACTTACTCAAAGGCAAATTGACATCTATCGTCCCATCAGAATTTCTTTCCTTTCTTCAGGAGACCAAGTAGTGGTTCACAAGTCAAGGTTAATTTGGAGATAAACCGTCTTATGAATTGCACTTTACCCAGAAAGCCTCGCACCTCCTTTTCAGTCCTTGGTGGTGGCATTTCTAGGATGGCCTTGATCTTGGACGGATCAACTTCGATTCCCCCCTGTGTGATCAGAAAACCCAACATTTTCCCTTCCGTTGCGCCGAAGGTGCACTTCTGTGGGTTTAACCTCAATCTGTATTCCCTGATCCTTTGAAAGAATTTTTCCAGAGCGATGTAGTGGCCCTCTCGGTCTTTGGACTTGACTATCAAGTCATCTACATACACTTCGACCTCTTTGTGGATCATATCATGCAGAATGGTAGTTACAGCCCTCTGATAGGTAGCCCCAGCATTTTTCAATCCAAACGGCATAACTCTATAGCAGTAGGTACCCCACGGCGTGGTGAAAGCAGTTTTCTCTCTGTCCTCCGGTGCCATCAGAATCTGATTATACCCGGAAAACCCATCCATCAACGAAAGCAAAGCATGGCCAGCTGTGAAGTCTACCAGTTCATCAATGTGTGGCAATGGAAATTCGTCTTTTGGACTAGCTCTATTCAGATCCCGAAAGTCGACGCAGACCCTAATTCTGCCATCCTTCTTTAGAACCGAAACTATATTGGCCAACCAGGTCGGATACTCGAATACCAACAAGAAACCTGCCTCGATCTATTTGGTGACCTCTTTCTTGATCTTCAATGCCCAATCTGGGCGAATTCTGCACAATTTTTGCTTGATTAGTCGGGCCTCAGGGTCAAGAGGGATCCAGTGTTGTACGATCTCAGGGTCGATTCCAGGCATGTCTTCGTACGACCACGCAAAAACATCTTTGAAATTTTTTAATAAAGCAACTAAGCGCTCGCGTTCCTCCGAAGACAACGTGGACCCGATCTGGACCATGCGTGGATCCTTCTCAATACCCACATTAATGGCAATGATTTTATCACCACAAGGTTTAATATACCTCTCCTTCTCTCGATTAATCAAGTTTTTCAAAGCTAGAGGAATTTCTTCCTCTTCATTTTCATTAAAGGTTTGAAAATCTTGGTCAATGCAATAAATAAGCGGCACGGAGAAATACTCAGAAACGACAGAGTTCTCATTCACAAGGTTCAGCTCTTTGGTTACAATGGACTCAAAAGCAAAAGAAAATGAAGACCTAGATAGGACTTTGGCATTCGGGTTACCACTCCCGGAAATGCCAGACTCAGACTCCTCAGACTGACTCGAATCTGATCCCAACCCTACAGACTCTATGGAATTAGATTCTAGCTCAGTATCCGATTTAGAACTAGAAAAGTATCATTTCTCCAGCTTCCAAGTAAGAGTTGGTGCCCGTGATGCATCCAATATGCCACTGGTTGGGTTTAAGCCCGGTTCTTCCCCGATCACGGAGACAGTAAGGTTATCCCTAAATTTTCTAGATCGGTCATAAGATCTATTAGAAGACTATCCAGTGCTGCCCTTACTCTAAGTTCGCCACTATCTGAGTCAGTTTCCATGCTCTTCTCAGCTTCAGTACTTGGTTTAGTCTTTTCCTCGGTATCACTATCTTGCAGCTGCAGGTCAAAGAAGATTTCAAACCCAGGAACATGCTGATTCATGGAATTCATCCAGGGCTCGGAAAAGCCGCAAAAGAGGGAATCTTCTCCCTCCCGAACAAAGTGACCATTCAGCGTTCCCTGGATTGGCCTGTGAACGAGCTCATAGTGTTTCCCAGCCTGCTTGGCTCTAGCTCTGCCTGTCATTTCTTCCCTTTTCCGGACCCAATCCTCTTTGGTGGGCACATAGCCAAGACCAAAGGCATGCGGATTATGTGGTACGTCGGCCAATGCTATGACACCTTTCCGGCCACTTCTTCCAAGTCCCATTCCTGGCATGTGTTGGAGCTTATTCATGAAATAGATTGATTGGGCGCTGACATACATGCCCTCATCCGCTAACAAGATGTTCTGTACTGTCCAAGCCTCGGCTAGAATAAACCCTGAGAGGAATACATCCTCCTCGCCATGGTCGATTTCCAACACTAGTGTAGTTACCTCTGGCGGCGGATGGATGGATGAGTTCCCGAAAACAATCGCTACTCCTTTCCCGTGAGGGTACTTCAGCGTTTGGTGAAGGGTAGAGGAGACAGCTTTCACATGATGCAACCAAGGCCGTCCTAACAGTAAGTTGAAAGTGGCCGGCACATCCAGGACATGGAATTCGACATCTTGCTGAGTTGGGCCCACCTAGACTCTGATTTGCACCGTACCCATAACCTCCCTCCTTGTATTATCATATGCCTGAATTACTTGGGCTGTAGGTACAAAGTCTACTAGTTTAAGGCCAATTGGATAGGCTGTACGGGAAAGACAAACATTGATCGCCGAACCGGTGTCTATTAACACCACCGGTACCAATTTCCCCTTGCATTCAACAGATATGTACAAGGATTTGTTATGAGCTGAGCCTTCCGGCAGCAGTTCTTTGTCAAAAAAGGTTAGGGTTAGTCTAGCGCCACCTGGAAAGACCAATCCCACAAGCTGTTCAGGCGTAGTGTCAATGGACAATTTAGCCTTGTCCATTGCCGACAACACTGCTTGTCGGTGTACCCGAGAGGCCATGAGAAGACCCCAAATTGAGATGTCATCTTGGATTTTCTTTAGTTGCTTCAACACTGCCTCTTCTTCCAACTGCTTCTCTTTTTGTTTCTCAACCTCTTTATCTTTTCCAGATGCTTCAGCTTAATCTAAGTGCGGTGGCTTAAAATACCGCCCATTTCTCGTCATGTGATCTATTTCTTCTGCATACCATGTGTTGTCTGGAAGGCACTCGCCCCCAATCCTCATCAGTGTGGGCCAGATGCAGATCATCATCATCCCATAATCCACCTTCAGCAGCTGATAAACAATTGTCCGACTCCACTTGTATCACTTTCACATCACAAGTATCCTCCCTAGGGAATTGGGTCAGTACAGATTCTCAGTTGTTTTCAAGCCTTTCTAGTTTAAACTGTCTCAATGAAACTTCCTGTTTTCCTTTCTTATCAGCAATTCCTGCTTCTTTTCCTTCCATTTTCACTTCAGTTCTTTCCTTATTATCAGGCTCATCACTAAGCCACCCAGAGTTATCGGTTGATCCGTTCAAGTCGAACCAACCAATTTGCACATCTCCTTGATCCTACTCGTTGAAGAACTGCAGGTTGTCCAAGTCCTCTTCGAGTTCTACTAGATCATCCAATCCATGTCTCGGGCTATCCTCTCAGACCACGTAAATCTTTGCTACAATTGGTAACATCAATCCCAGCTTGTTTTGATCAGGTGGTACAATGTAGTAGCTCGGATCATATATCCTTTTAGACAAGTCCTCAGAGCTCTCCAGCAACGGACTCATACTTTCCAAGGCCAGCCTTCCTTCTACTGCAACTGTCACCACCACAGGCTTAGGTAGAAGTGTAGACGTGTCCGTCATGCACAGATCTGTGCTTTCTAGAATGAACAACGTCGATTTTGGTAGGTGGAGGGGTAATATATACGCTGGGGTCATAAGGGACGGCCAGTGTATGGATCAAATTTAGATTCCGAGGCAGGGGGACCTGATTATGAGTTGGTAGTGGGTTAGTAGTTGTATTTGGTTTCTTAGGTGGTGCGATCACCTTGTTGTCAATGAAGTCTTGAATCTCATGACGCAGTCAGAAGCATTAGTCAGTATCATGACCGTGTTGTTGGTGAAATGCACAATATTTTGCTGGGTTGTGTTTGGGTGGAAGAAGATCAGGCAATGGGCGAGGCTCTAACGATTTGAGGTGCCCTTTTTTTATCAGCACTTTCATGGCTTGGGATAGGGTCATGTAGAGTTGGGTAAACGTCCTCTGGGATCGGACAAGGTTAGCTGAAGGTTGTGGAGCTGTATTGGCAAAGGGATTGGCGGTATTAGTTGTGGTGACAACACTTACATCTGATGGGCTCGCAACTGTGCTACCACTGGTGGTTGCATTAGAACTACACACAAAAGGTCTCTTGGTCTGCTCTTTCTCATTAGTGATCAACCCTTGTTTCATATCGTCTTTAATTTGAACCCCTATCTCATAGAGTTCGGTGAATGTGAACAGAGGTAGGACAATCATTTTCTGTAACAATTTTTCGTGCAGATTACGGACTACCATCCTTATCTGATCTTTCTCGGAAGACCGTGTAGTCATCATTGAAGCTTTAGCCCTCCACCTCATCACAAATTCTGAAAAGCCCTCTTTTGGCTCCTGGCGCGTTGCCTCGAAATCACGGGTTCTGACTTCGATTTGTGTATTGTACAAGTACTGTGCAATAAAGACCTCAGTCATATCCTTCCAACTCTGCTTCACAGAATCCTCCAATTTTTCATACCATATGGTGGCTATACCAGACAGGGTTTGGCCAAAGAGTGAAAGTTTCTACAATCTGATTAGGCCCATAGGCCGCAGGATGTCTGAAAACAACCGAAGATGAACCATCGGGTCTCCGGAACCATCGAACCCATCGATATGTGGCATTTTGAACCGATCTGGCAATGTCACTGTAGAGTCGGTATACCCATCTTCTATGTCGGGGATGGACTTTACACCCTGTGCTCTCTTGAAGAGCTTCTTCAGCTTGTTGACTTTAAGCATAGTCAAGTCAACCTCAAACTCAAATGGAGCCTCGATTTGATGCATGTGTGCTTTGGAGGCTTGTGGTGGGATCGGCTCCGCCGGATTGCCCTGATTCTCTTGGACATTGGCAGTATGGGTAGTGGCTCCGGGTACTGGAATACTCATAGGAGGTGCATGAGATGCAGAAGCTACTGCCGGCTGTGGTTGTTGCTGTTATAGCCTGGTTATTACCTCAGCCTGACGAGCAGCATCTTGCTGTAGTATCTCGACTGTCTGTTTCAGGTGGTGTATCAGTTCTTCCATACTGCTTGGGGGATACTGTGCCATTGGAATAGGTGAGTGATCTCGTGCTGGACTAGAAGTAGAAGACTGTCTTTGAGCTTGACTGGATACAGGCGAATTGAGGGGTGACTGATGTAAAAACTAGACCGATGAACTCTGCTTGACTCTCTGTCTCGTAACCGGTGGGAGTGAAGTAAACACAGGTTGTCCCCTAACAAGATCTCCGGCTTTGCAAAGCCTTCTGACTCGGGTCCAGAGTACTTGAGGGATATCTGAACTTTCTGAAGCTATGCTGTTAAACTACCTAGCAAAAAGAAATAAAGCAAAAGAGCAGCGATCAGAAACCGCACAGCACCTCAATTCAGATGTTAACAACAGACATGATCAAAGCTGTAGGACTGTACTCCACACTGAATTCTACCCCAAAATAGATACCAACTGTACCACTGATACATACATTCCTGCACTGTTTCACTCTAAAGCACAAACCAGTTAAGAGAGAACCAAAACACCCCTATGAGGGGGGTAGGGTTACCTTGTCCTAGTTTCATCAGGAACTAGGTTTCATTATTTCAATCAAGCAGTTTCACACAATCCTGTATTTGGGTGAGCATCATGTCCTAGTTTGGAACAGTCACTATAGCTTCACTATATGCAACTAGGTCAAATGGTCAAAACAGGGTACCTCAGCAAGACTACCTAATATACCTCTCACACCTAACACCGA
Organism: Camellia japonica; assembly: GCA_030407325.1. Taxonomy (NCBI): domain Eukaryota; kingdom Viridiplantae; phylum Streptophyta; class Magnoliopsida; order Ericales; family Theaceae; genus Camellia; species Camellia japonica. Next base: position 52,048,726 of record JAPPVO010000013.1, on the reverse strand, counting down.
GAAGTGAAAGGAGGATCAAATGGTACAGCGGTAGCCCAGATCCAAGGGTTATGTTCCCAACATGGTAGAGCTCACGACCGGTCAGCCTTTTGGCAAGCTTTTAGGCAAGCCTTTAGCAAACCGTCCAAGATAGCAGATGGCAAACATAGTGACTTAAGCGCACCAATGCAAATGCAATGCAAAGAACATATATAGGTAGATAAAATTTCACATCATAAGTTTTAAGTCAAGTTCTCTAATTTCCCCAGCAGAGATGCCAGAAATTGTTGCACGACTTTTCACGCTCCTTTCGGAAGACGAATAAGCCCTACAGTATCGGACTCCCGCGGTTCTGAATCTGATTCCACAAGTGGAATGTGAAATAGATAAACACCAAAGAGTTCCAATTTGACAAATCATTTTAGAAAATAAATTTTGAATCAAAAATGCCAAAAATGGACGGCTTTGCCAGATACAGAGTCTCCACCTAAATATTTTGGGAAATTTAGGAAACCCATGACTCGTGCCAAAGGCCATATGTCCGTCATAACCAAGATTGTCTCGACTCGGGAACTTGGGTACAAGAGTGGAAGGTCATGAATTGAGCACCCCCGCTCGCTCGATCAAAAATCAGCCTCTACTAATCATGATGTGAATCTTATTTACATTATATGTTCTTGTTCCGATTATTAGGATAGCATTACTATGTGATGCGCATACAAGTATAGACTAATTTTCACAAAAGTTAGAACATTTTGATTTCATATTTGTTTTGAAAAAGTGATATCATATATATACATTAATCAAAATATCCCAATTTTAGGAAATAGCCTTCATCTACAGGCATTCAAACAGGCATATCAACTAAGCATTTAGCCTTGTGGGAGCCGAATATTATTAGATCCATAAGGACGGATGAGCGTGTCCAGTCCGACACGTAACCTCTATTCAGCATATACCCCAGCCAATCAAGGAGCCGAATAAAATAACCAGTATCCCAGCCAATAGAACAGACGCCGAGTAAAGGTACATCTGACGGAACAAGGATGGGCCCAGCCCAAAGGCCCAAAGAAAATACTATAAATACGGGATCACCCATCAGAGAAAATGAGGTGAGAACTATTACACTTTACTTAAAATATAAGCAATTCAGAGATTAGAGACTGACTTGTCCGTCGGAGTGCTAATTCCGGCACCCCCGACCGGAGTGTTTATTCCTTTTCAGGTGACTAGAAGAGGATCAATAGCGTCCCCCGGGATCAGAAGAGTATTTCTAAACCGCTTCTCCACAATTGGCGCCGTCTGTGGGAATACTCAAACACATCCATAGCAGGCATAACAGAAGATCCTCCAATAGTCACTGATGAAACCACGCAAAGAGACGACCTCACTCCAACAAACATGCTTGGACCGCAGACTATCGCCCCAAGACGTGCCTTGAACTTCGCCTCACCCTCGACTTCGAAGCATGAGATAATACAGGCGATCATGGAGCAAGCAAAGCAAAATGAACAGAGGTTGGAGAACATGATTGCTGAGAACGATGGTCATCGTGAAGATTTGGCCTTGGAAGTGGAGAAGTCAAAACAAGCTGTACGCCTAAATCTGGAACGATCTCCGAAGGCAGGTGGTCGACGACCTCGAGCCTGACAAGATGACACTAATAGCGACTTCGACTCGTTATCCCCGGAGCCCAGGAAAAAGGGGCGACCTGAAACTACCAGTTCTGCTGAAGAAAGTCCCCGTATAAGGCACAAGCGAAGAAGGAATAGTTCAGACGAAGATCAACATGATCTCTTCGTATGACAGATTGCAAAGGCAGTGCTACCCAAGAAATTCAAAGCACCGTCATTCACCTTGTACGATGACAAATCAGACCCCACCGACCACATCCGCACTACAAGCAAGCCATGACATTGCATGCAGACGACGAGGCCCTCATGTGCCGAATATTTCCCAGCAGTTTGGAACCATTGGCTGTCAGGAGGTATTATAAACTGGAGCCGGCTTCGATCAAAACCTTCCACCAATTACAGAAATCCTTCAGGGCCAGATTCATCACCAACGAGGTCCAGCCGAAACAAGCCGACTCTCTCTGAGCAATGCAAATCCTGCTAGGAGAAACACTAAGAGCATATTCGGCGCGATATTGGGAATGCTTTAATCTTGTCGATAACGCTTGCAACGACTCCATGGCCATCACCGCCTTCAAAATGGGATTACATCCAGATAGTGCCTTCCGCAGTTCCTTGACTAGAAGACCCCCCAAAACGGTCTGGGGGTTAATGAAGAAAGTAGAGGAATACTGCAAAGTGGAAGATGACGCCTTGTGGGTTGAAGCCGGACACATGGCCAACAAAATGGCCCCTCCTGAAATTGTTCAGCCAATAAGTTCCGTACCACCTCAGAGCCCTGAATCGCAATAGCGGACTAAACGAGACAAGAGACGGGATTCTCGCCGATCAAGCGATCAATGCTCACACCGAGCAAATAAGCAACTGCAAGTTGATAGTAGGCGCACAAAGCGCGCCGACAAGAAATACACGGAGCTGTCAGAGCCAATCAGTTCGGTTATGTCCAAAATCCACCACCTTCCGTTCTTCAAATGGCCGTCCAAAATGGTGGGACCTCCTGACACGAGAAGGCGGGACAGGCAGTGTGAATATCACAAAAATCACGGTCATGATACGGACAGTTGCTATGCTTTGAAAGACCACCTTGAGGAATTGGTGCAAGATGGTCGACTCCAGCAACATGTCCGAAAGAGCGCAATCAAAACAGTTTCCCTTTGGCAGGATTCACCTCCACTCGGCGTCATTCATATGATATACAGCCTTCCAACGCCTCTTACCGTACATGCAATTCAGTCAGACCCCAGAAGCAATGCACACCAACGAAACGGCCCCGCGAAGCTCCGAGTATTATCTTCGATGATTCCGATCTTATCGGCATAACACTCCCCCACATTGATCCATTAGTCATTGAACTGCACGTAAACCGATTTATCGTTGAACGCGTCCTCATAGACCAGGGGAGCACTTCGGAGGTTATCTATTACGAGACCTTCATCAAACTCGGCTTCAACGAATCAGACCTGTCTCAGGCTCCTTATCCATTATTTGGCTTCATCGCAAATCAAGAGTACCCATTGGGGAAAATCACACTACCCGTTCGAGCATACTCCCAAACAGTGGATGTGGAATTCTTGGTCGTCAAGCTCCCTTTGCCGTATAATCTCATCATGGGGCGAACTTGGTTGCATACTATTCAGGCCGTACCAAGCACCTATCATCAGCTGCTACGCTTCCTGACCGAACACGGCATTGAGCATATCCGTGGTTCCCAGCAATCCGCACAAGCATGTTATCTCCTTTCTGGAAAGACACCAACAGAGTCGCAGGTCAACTCCACTGAAGTGACGAATCTAAACAGCCTCGACGATGTCGGACGCCTCCCTAGCGAAAAGCCACGGAAGCCCTAGGCGATACCAGCAGCAGCTTACCCGGTTGGATAATCAACGCATTCAGCTGCGTCGCTACACACCGGGAGAGTTGATCCCGATGATACTTCCGGATGACAAGAAACCGGTTGATGGAAAATTGGGTCCTAACTGAGATGGCCATTATCGGATAGATTCCATATCGGCTCAGAAATATGTCAGGAAGGAGTCTGCCACGGCCCTGGAACTCGACGCACTTGCGAAAATTCTGTCATTAAACCCGACTTGTGGGGAATGATCCTAGTTCTAAATGATTCGCCATGTACACATTCCACTTTTGTAATGCAAGGATTCTTGTTGAAAAGTTGTAATCCCACCCACTGCGAAATCTAGTTAAAAAGTGCTCCGACGAAAAAAGCCTCCGGATGCGGAGCCCCATCGGCGCATGACGTCTTTGGGCCGAAAAAGCCTCCAGATTTGGAGCACCCTTCGTGGATGTCACGATTGGCCAAAAAGCCTCCGGATTCGAAGCCCCATCAATGCATGACGTCTTTGGGCCAAAAAAGCCTCTGGATTCGGAGCCCCATCGGCGCATGATGTCTTTGGGCTGAAAAAGCCTCCAGATTCGGAGCGCCTTTCGTGGATATCACGATTGGCCAAAAAGCCTTCGGATTCGGAGCCCCATCGGTGTATGATGTCTTTGGGCCAAAAAAGCCTCCAGATTCGGAGCCCCATCGGTGCATGACGTCTTTGGACTAAAAAAGCCTCCGGATTCAGAGCGCCCTTCGTGGATGTCACCATTGGCCAAAAAGCCTCCGAATTCGGAGCCCCATCAATGCATGACGTCTTTGGGCCAAAAAAGCCTCTGGATTCGGAGCCCCATCGGCGCATGATGTCTTTGGGCTGAAAAAGCCTCCAAATTCGGAGCGCCCTTCGTGGATATCACGATTGGCCAAAAAGCCTCCGGATTCGGAGCCCCATTGGCGCATGACGTCTTTGGGCCAAAAACGCCTCCGGATTCGGAGCCCCATCGGCGCATGACGTCTTTGGGCTGAAAAAGCCTCCGGATTCAGAGCGCCCTTTGTGGATGTCACGATTGGCCAAAAGGCCTCTAGATTCAGCGCCCCATCGGCGCATGACGTCTTTGGGCCGAAAAAACCTCCGGATTCGGAGCCCCATCGGCGCATGACGTCTTTGGACCGAAAAATCCTCCGGATTCGGAGCGCCCTTCATGGATGTCACGATTGGACAAAAAGCCTCTAGATTCGGAGCCCCATCAGCACATGACGTCTTTGGGCCGAAAAAGCCTCCGGATTCGGAGCCCCGTCGACGCATGACGTCTTTGGGCCGAAAAAGCCTCCGGATTCGAAGCACCCTTCATGGATATCACGATTGGCCAAAAAGCCTCCGGATTTGGAGCCCCATCTGCGCATAACATCTTTGGGCCGAAAAAGCCTCCGGATTCGTAGCGCCCTTCATAGATATCACGATTGGCCAAATAAAGCCTCCGGATCTGGAGCCCCATCGGCGCATGATGTCTTTAGGCCGAAAAAGCCTTCGGATTCGGAGCGCCTTTCGTAGATATCACGATTGGCCAGTCTCCGGAGTCGGAGCCCCCTCAGCGCATGACGTCTTTGGCCGATAAAGTCTCCAAATTTGGCTGACCAAATAGTTCCACTAGGCGATGCTCAAGGGCCGAGTAATATTCCGAATTCGGAGCGCCCTCCAAAATTAAAACATTTACACATCAAAAAAGGGATATGTAAGTTGAGCCGACACAACCGCATGAACAAAACAAAACGTGCCAACATTCGAAATAAGATGCTTAATTAAGCATATAAAAATTCAGAATGAGATATAAACTTTTAAAATAAAACATTTTATTCGATCAAACAGTAATTACAAAAACGCAATCCGCATTTGAGCATTACAATATCTATTTTCATACGGCGTCGCCTCCATCCTCCCCCTTCTCAACTTCGAAGGTGAAAAAGGGGAAGCGGTCGCGTTGGTACAACGGCAGCACCGAATCAACGCCCGCTGCTCGGAGAGCATCCGCAGCTTGAAATGCTTTGATCTGACCGTGCTTGAATCCACGATGTTTACACCGGCGAGACAATCACCCTCAAGGTGAAGAGCTTTGACACCATAGACAACGTCAAGGCCAAGATCCAGGACAAGAAAGGAATTCCCCACGAAAACAGTAAAACTCAACGGTCGCAGCGCTACGTCGGCCTCATTTCTCAATCGCAGTTGTAGAGAACTTCCCCATTGCTGTTTCTCCCTTCGGGGTGATCTGCTTCGACGACTTGGAGGCTAATGTTTTTCCTGCTCTTGAACGCCCTACCTCTCGTACGGGTGGGTTTTCTGCTGCGATTCATTGCAGTATTAAGCTCAGCCAAAGTTCGAGCTTCTCCTCTGCTGTTGAAGAAAACTCCATTTGACATTCACACTCATCTAACCCCACGCAACAAAATTGTTTTAAATCGAGTTTGAACATAGTAAGTGAAGTTACTGGCGCGAAGAGTCTGAGGCGATTTATTTCTAATCTTTGTAGTGACCCCAAGGCGATGTCATTAACACCAAACTCCAAAAGACGGACGCCGATCGATTTTGGCCACAACCACTCCGTGTACTAATTTTCGGTTTTCTGGAGTTAAAATGGCCTAATTATCTAAACGACAATTATAGATGGGCTGACAGTCTCCAGATTCGGAGCCCCTAGTGCATGGCACCTTTGGGCCGATTGAGCCTCCAAATTCGGAGCCTCTTCGGTGCGTGACGCGTTTAGGCCGATAAAAGCCTCCGAATTCAGAGCCTCATCGGCGCATTGACCGTGCGTGACACGTATGCAAAATATATATTTAATGAAGAATGCTCATGACAAGCCGGCATATAACCGTTCAGAATTAAATGCCTAGTTGACTCGGGCTGGTCAATGTTTATACAATGAATCACATGCAAACACGCGTGTGCCGAGCGCAAATTACAATGAAACATTTAAAATATGATGTTTTATTCAATCAGGCAATAATTACATAACTACATAGCATTTTTATATGGCGTCGCCCTCATCCTCACTCTTCTCGACTTCAAAGGCGGAAAACAGAAAATGATTATGTTAGTAGACTGGCAATGCTGAATCAATGTCCGACGCTCGGAGAGCTTCCGCGGCTTGAGATGCCTTGATCCAACGCGCTTAAAGCCGCAATTTTCACATCGGCAAACTTCTTCGGCGAGTTTCTCTTTGGTCTTTTGAATTTTGACCAGTCAGCCGTCATGGAATCCTTTTTCATAAGCCGCGACTTTCGCAGTCTCAATCGCGAACATGCTAGCCGTATTACGATCGGCAATCGCATCACTAATCAGCCTTTGAGTAACCCTCTCTTCGACAACCGGGTTGGGGTGGCTGGTTGATTGGGGCCCGGCAGACTTGATTTTTCATAGCTCACGCTCGGCCTTCTCGGCGCACGCTTTTAACTTCTGAATGTGTTAATCTCTCTGTTCTATGTCGCAGCAAGCGGTGCGGAGACGCATGCCAATCTCATAAGCCGTGTACAGTCCTCTCACCGCCCCGTGAATGCATTCACGAAACACCCGAAGTCCGGCCGACCTGCCATCGACTGCTGAACTTCGGGTGGAAAAATCTGTCGAGCAAACTCGACTGCCACATTTGGATCTCGAATGATCGAATCCGCCTCTGTCATTGGTCTATTACCCACGAAGACCATGAAACTCAATGGGCGAGGAGTCGCGTCGGATTCCCTTCCAGGATGGGGTTGAGGAGACTTATGCTGTGGCTATTTGTCCCTCCTAGGTGACCTACTTCGACGACAAGGAGATTGGTGTCTCTCCCAATCCCTCGAAGTCCTACTACGCATGTGTGAAGGTTTACCGCTTCAACTCATGGCACCTCCCAGCTCAGCTAACGTCTTCGCTTCACCTCTGCTGTTGAAGAAAAGCTTATTTGACATTCATACTTGTTTAATCTTCCTCGAAGAGCTGGACTGAGTTGCTGACTGAGCACATAAATAGGACCCTCGTTCATGAAGTACACGCCCATTTATTCCCTACGAGGGTAGCACCTCTGAGGCAATCTCATTAATATTGAAGCGTCAACAACCCGGCGCCGACTGAGTCATATGCCCCAATCGCCACATCAACCACTGATATTCGGCATTCTACATTCATGAACCAGCTGGGGCAAGGGCAGATTCATCAATCTAGATGGCTTGAATGCCCCAGCCGTCCCACGAATCGATTCTTCAGTACCAGATTCATAAGTAACGTGTTATTCGGCGTTCTACGTTCATGAACCAGCTGGGGCAAGGGAAGATTCATCAATCTAGACGGCTTGAATGCCCCAGTCGTCCCACGAATCGATTCTCCAATACAAGATTCATAAGTAACGTGTCATTCGGCGTTCTACGTTTAGGAACCAGCTGGGGCAAGGGCAGATTCATCAATCTAGACGGCTTGAGTGCCCTAGATGTTCCATGAATCGATTTATCTGTACAGTAGTCATGAATTCATTTTGTTTATGATTAAATTAGATCCCTAATTTTAATCTGCTGTTTAGCCTGCTGTCTCACGTAATCTTGACATTTTGTTCTAACTGCTGATTCTCCTAACTATATACTCATATAGCAAACAATATGAGAAATTATTTGAGAGCATATAAAATTTTCATTCATAAATTGGGCGCTAGCAGCGGACATTTTACATATGAAAATCCAAAAAAGATGAGAGTCAACTAACAAAAAACATACATTGAAATTGAGTAAAGCCTAACAAAACTAGAATGTCACCCAAATCAAGTCTCAGGATCAGACTCAAGCGGCTCAACGTCCACTTGCTCATATGGAATTGGCATGGCCAATGTAACTCCAGTGGCAGCAAGGGCTTTGAGCCAGCCGTGTCTGAATCCCCGATTCTCAAATTTGGGGACTTCTTCTACGTAGTCATCAAAAGCAGCGCTCTTCCCAGCCTCGAACGCCGCGGAAGCCTTAGATTCGGCTTTTTCCTTGGCCTGCTTCAACCCTTCCAACTCGGCCTCCAGTTTCGCAAGCACCTCCTTGGCTAACCCGAGCGATTCCTCGCTCGCATTTGCCCTCTCCTCAGTGTCAGACCTGAGCTGATTAGCAGTCCTGGCCTTTTCCTTCTCAGCCTCCACCCGTGCACTTTCCATTGCGGCTCTCATTGCCTCAAACTTCGCCCTGCTTCTTTGGCCATCGACATCCTATTGCAAATGGCCAATCCTTTCGACAGCGTAACGCTGGCGTCGACCTAATTCGGCGATCCTTCCAACTGTTTGCAAAACAAAGGATCGTCACATTCCAAGAAATATCGAATGTAAACCAAAAGATCGTCACATTCCAAGGATAAACACGTACCAGAAGGGCCGACTGAGCAGCTAATGCTACCGTTGCCAAGTCCGGCTCGGCACTAAAGGTCGCCTTGTTAGCCGGTAAGGAGACCGCGGTGGCCAAGCTCAATGCCACAGCTGGATCTTTCAAAGCCGACGCTTCAGAGAAGATCGGCATGTTTTTTATCTTTGGTTCAATGATGAAAGGAGCAACCACAGCCGACTCTTCTAAGCGTGGCCGCTTATCAACAGGGCCCTCTTCAGAGTCGTCCTTGTCCTCGGAGCTTCTTTTTTTGCCTCGTTCCTCTGAAATCCGCCGCTCTTCTGTAATCGGGCGCTCAACATCCTTTTTCGTCTCAGCGACGACAACCTGAGCGGATTCCTCTACAACAATATGTTACAGAATAGTAGGTTGAACAGATTCAGTCGGGACAAGTCTGGAACGAATGGCCTCGGCCTTTTTTCAGGCGGCCATGTATTCGGCGTTCCTCTTCCATGCCATCTGCGCAAGATTTTTCCCAGCCATATCTTCAGAGTAATTGCCAGAAAGGTCTCCCAAGTTCGAGAAAATATCTTCGAAGGCATCCCCTTGGCCTGATGTAGACGGAGGGTCAGAAGAGTTTAATCCGGCCTCCTCAAAGGCCGAATTACTTGCTTCGTCAACTTCTGCGGCCAACCGGTCCGAATCCTCGGCGATTGGGTCGGCCACTTTTTCTTCCGCGTCTTCAGAATCAGATGACTCTAAACCGATCTGCCTCAAGTTTTTGAAGCTAGGGAAGATGAGGGCAGTAAGTTGATTGTCGCCTTGCGCGATCGGAATGTTGTCTGCCGCCGAGAACGTTGTGTAAGTCGGCTCGTACCGCAGGAGAATGTGGGCTGCCCTCCCTTGTTTTTGAAGGTTTGGATGGCCGATGAACTGTAGTGTAGTTTTGACTTCTGCGAGCACGACATCGTCGTCTAAAACCAACACTCTCTTCAAATCGCTGCCTACACAAACAAAACGATATGATGAACATAGTACCGAATACATATACATGCAAATATGAAAAGCAAAGTGATCTAATCGGCCACCTGGTTCGCCTTTTTTCCTTGACACCGGGTCTAGGCGATCTTCGCCTTCGCCGAACTCCTAGTTGCCGCAGACAACGACCATCACATCGTCGACACGCTTGCCAGAGCTGGCGAGCATAGTCACTAAGTGATGATCAGTATCCTTAGCTCTAAGAAAGTAGCGCCCTAGCCGGCCAGTAGATTTGGCTAGGGCGTAACAGTGCCGAATGGCAGGAATACCTAAATTGGTCCTAAGACGACGATTTAGTTCTACGATCCCCATTATGATGCGAAAGAAATTGACGTTGGGCTGGGAAGGGATTAGACTCCAGTATCTAAGAACGGCCCTCAAAAGTGGGTGAAGAGGAAAGCGAACTCCGCCCTCAGCAATTGATAGGAGAGGAAAGACGATTGTGCTCTCATCTTCCCTCTGCATATCAGTGATGCTGTCTGCCAAAAGTGATAGATGGACGTCATCAAGAATAGAGAAATGGCGTTGAAAGCCAGAGATTCGATCCGTCGAAAGGAGCTCTTTCAGATGTTTTTCCATTCTTTTTAAGCCGAACCCAAGGATTACGGAAAGTTAAAAGCAAATAAGGAAGTGGGATCAAAAATGAAGGAGAAGAAGACTTACAGGAGATAAAAGGAGAAGCGAGAAACAAGGAGTTGTAGAAGCCGCGAAGAGATAGAGTTGCACTAGAGGGCGAGCAAGATATCTTTTGAACATTCAGGACATACACTCGAAGAGACAATTTCAAATCATATTAAATGGAAGCAGTGTACGAAGGAGCGGGAAAGCGTTGCAATGACTAAGAAGCGTGTGCGCATTCTGACACGCATTAGGAAGAGGGTTAACCGCTGAATTTTTGACTTCCCAGCTAAAAGCCAAACACGCTGACTAACTGATGCTAGTAGGGTGTTTGGGGGGCAATTGTGGGAGCCGAATATTATTAGATCCATAGGGACGGATGAGTGTGCCCAGTCCGAGACGTAACCTCTATTCGGCATATACCCCAGCCAATCAAAGAGCCGAATAAAATAACCAGTATCCCAGCCAGTAGAACAGACGCCGAGTAGAGGTACATCTGACGAAACAAGGATGGGCCCAGCCCAAAGGCCCAAAGAAAATACTATAAATACGGGATCACCCATCAGAGAAAAGGAGGTGAGAACTATTACACTTTACTTAAAATATAAGCAATTCAGAGATTAGAGACTGACTTGCCCGTCGGAGTGCTAATTCCGGCACCCCCGACCGGAGTGTTTATTCCTTTTCAGGTGACTAGAAGAGGATCAATAGCGTCCCCTGGGATCAGAAGAGTATTTCTAAACCACTTCTCCACAAGCCTCATGGTAATATGTTCGATATGGCAGCAATCACACTAATGCACTATGTTAAAGCAAAAATGCTTACCTCAAATGTCTGAAGGTGAGTCAAAAGAAAGAAAATAGTTAGAGAAAAAGAATGCATGATCCTAAATAATGCAATAGGACTAATGCAACACATACAATGGGCAATTAATAGGCTCGGCTGCTAACATGGCATGTGAATCAATCCAAGGCATGTGATAGCACATGTATTCAAGTAAGGAGTTTGAAATTGACATTCGAGTAATATAATGAGCCAAACTTTTATGCATGCAAAACGAATGGATGCAATTCATGGAAAATGCTAAGGAAAACATGATGCTATATACTATCCATCATAAGCAGATAAATAAAAGGGAGAAAGAATGGGGGTTGGAAGACATACACAAATTATTACATATTTGTCCTCGTGCAGAAGGGTCCGAATATCCGAGTGTCCGAATTAAGTACTTATTACAAATCCAAATAACTATGACATATTACTATTAAAGCATTAAATCAAAGGCACTGGAAGCGAGGAGTCACATGCAAACGAATAAGAATATCCTCTCCAAAACTCTCTATTTAGTGTCAGCTTTTGTTCTGTTTCACAATCAAAAAAATAATTTGTTTTCACCCCAGCCTCTTTTTTGTTCTGCCATGAGAATGGCACTACCTGTAAAAAGTGGAGTGGCCGGCTAGATGGAAGTGTGGCCGAGCCGACCACTGAGTTTTGGTAGTGCCCTACTACCACAGAAAAGAAACAGAGCACAAACAGAGTGTTGCCAGGGGATTTTAGCCTCTCTGCTCCACCCTATCATGAAACAAATCAAGGGAGGAGTAGAATCCATCCACAAATCATTCATGGTCGCAAGGTTATTGCGTGATGATCCATGGCTTGATGGGACAAAGGCTCAATGAATGAAAAGAAAAGACCAACAAGACTTCCTCCATATCATGGAGTTACCTCAAGGGAAGTGGTAAACATTGACTCTTGAACCATTATTATCACTAAGAGTATGTATTGATTCAAGACTCAATGGGTTCAATTAATGTCCGATTGAACCCAACTTGATTTTATTATCTTGTTTTACCTCTTTTAACCCATTTATTAGCCCTTTTAATTACCTTGTCATTCTTTAGTCATTTTAGTCCAAAAATGAGAGTTATGTCGACTAAAATAAGAGAAGAGTCAAACAAGGAGTTGTTCTTGGCATGAGAGAGATGTAATGCCCTGGTAATGAACCTCCGAAGAGATTAAACCATTTAGCATGAAAGGTCTCTTTCTTATGCTAAAAACAACATCTATGGGACTTCAATACAGCATTTTCAATTAGATTACAACAATATACAATATAACAATAAATCAATGCAAAAGAGCAAAATAAGTAAGAAATGCAAGAAAATGAAAGATTTGTGAAATTCACCTTCCAAGGAAAGGATGAACTCCTTAGTTCACAAGCTCCCTCTTGATCACCCTCAAGTATAGGATGTGTGTTCTCAAATCCTCAATTCGAAACTATGGAGTTTATGGAGTTTATGGGAAGTGTTGGCTCAAGATTGAAATGTTTTCTCTCTTTTCTCTTTAACTCTTTCTAACTCTCTTGAATCATTGTTTTTTTCTGCCTCCCGAGCCTCTCCCTTTGATTGCTTTATATAAGCAACAAACAAACAAAATATAATAATAATATAAATATTATATATCTATATACATATAATATATAACATATATAAGCCTTTGCTGAGATTGCTTTATATAAGCAACAAACAAACAAAATATAATCTAATAATATAAATATTATATAATATATCTATACACATATAATAAAATATATAATATATATGCCTTATGTTTGATTTGGATGTCAGCAGCCGAGGGCAGACCGACATCAAAAGATTCTTTTATTATTTTCTTTTATAATATAGAATATAATATATAAAATATATAATTTATACCAGTTTATATAAAAACATCAAAAATATGAACAAACACATAAAATTATGCAAAAGTACAAAATACTAAACTAATGAAATATTTAGTAGCTTAAAACAATTTGACCAAAATAGTGAAGGGTGGGATTAAAGTTCAACTTCTATCTCTCTTACTGAGGGTTCTGTGAGAAACACATTCTAATTGTCATCATCGGGTAATCAAAAGAAAGCGCCCAAGTCTTAGGGCCGGTCCAAATTGGGGTGTCTAGAGGTAAGCTAGCCTGTTGGTTGCTTCTTCTCTCCGAATTTGATCTTAAGTATGTCACCCGCAAGTCGGTCAAGGGGAGAGCTGTAGTGGAGTTCCTGTCAGATCACCCAGTAGAAGGGGATGAAGCGGTGGAATACATGTTCCCAGATGAAGCCATTCTACAAGTTGAGGAAGAGACTTGGACAATGTACTCTAATGGAGCATCCAATCAATACGATTATGGGATAGGTGTGTTGCTGATAGCACCCGACGACTCCCATATACCTTTAGCCTTCAAACTCCGATTCATGGTGTCCAACAACAAAGCAGAATATGAAGCGTGTATCGCTGGTTTAGAAGCCGCATAGGGGCAAAAAGGTTGGATGTTATCGGGGACTCGAACTTAGTTGTTTCTCAAGCGAATGGAGACTGGAAAGTCAAAGAAGAAAAAATGAAGGCTTATCACCAGACCCTGGATGTTCTGATTCCTAGGTTTGAAAAGCTGACTTTCACGCATCTACTGAGAGAGAACAACAGGTTCGCTGATACTTTAGTAACTCTATCTTCTATGGTAGACATCCCACTTGGAGTCCGGATGCGTCCGATCATCATTGATCAGAGATACACACCGACCTATGAAACTATCGCCGCAATGGATGAAACGCAAGACAAAAACCCTTGGTACTACGATATTTGGAACTTCTTGGAAAATGAAATTTACCCACCGGGGGCAAATGCTAAAGACAAAAGGGGAATATGGTGAATAGCCGTCTAATTTGTCATCTGGAGAGGTAAACTGTACAAAAGAGGTTATCTGGGAATGCACAAGTTGTGTGTCAAAAAAGAGGAATCATGATGCGTGATAGAGGCCATCCACGGTAGGGAGTGCGGAGCGTATATGAACGGAGTGATGTTAGCCCGAAAGATTCTCAAGCAAGGTTACTACTGGTCCACTATGGAGGAAGATTGTATTGGTTTTGTTCGGCGATGCCACAAATGCCAAATTCATGCCAATCGCATGAATATCCCGCCATCAAAACTGTACAACATGACTTCGCCATGGCCTTTCTTAGTCTGGGGAATTGACGTCATCAACGCAGTCACACCGAAAAGGGTCTAATGGGCATGAATACGTTCTAGTGGCAATTGATTACTTTACAAAGTGGGTGGAAGCTCAGTCCTATGCAATGTTGAAAGCATCGCATATGGCCAAGTTCATCAAAAACAACATCATTTGCCAGTATGGAGTCCCAAACGAGATCATATCAGATAATGGCTCCCACTTCAAGAAATAGGTGATAGACTTGTTAGAGAAATACAATGTGGCTTTTCATAAGTCATCTACATACAGGCCACAAACTAATGGAGCTATTGAGGCCGCTAACAAGAACATTAAGAATATTTTGCAGAAGATGGTTGAGACCTACAGGGACTGGCCAGATAAATTGTCATTCGTACTCTGGGGCTGTAGAACTTCAATCCGGACGTCTACGGGGCAACTCCTTATTCCCTCATCTATGGGATGGAAGTTGTTCTGCCAATTGAAATAGAAGTCTCGTCGCTGCGAGTTATGGCTAAGTGTCAGATAGTAGAGGTGGACTGGCAACAGAGCAGATTTGAAGAGTTGATGTTGTTTGATGAGAGAAGGCTGAAAGCATTGTATCATGTTTAGGGCTACCAGCGCAGAATTGCTAGGCATTTTAACAAGAAAGTTAAGTCCCGAAATCTCAAACAGGGGGATATGGTGCTGAAAGACAACTGAGCTCCCATTCATGACCCTAGGGGCAAGTTCAGACCCAATTGGACTGGTTCTTATATCATCAAAGCTATCTGGTCGGGTGGAGCTGTTATTCTCATGGACCTGGATGGCCTGGAATTTTCACAACCGATCAACATGAACAAGTTGAAGAAATACTATCCCTGAGAGGCTCGCTAGGCCGAAAACCCGAAAGGGTGACCTAGGCAAAAGTTAGAGCATGAAAAATTAAAAATAAAGAAAAACTAAGCTCGCAAGGTTAAAAACCCTAAAAGGCGACTTTGGCAAAAGTTAGAGCGCAAAAGGAGAGAGTTAATACTTGAGTGAACCTGAACCAAACTACGTAAGGCCTGATTCCCATCTTCGGGATATATAGGCAACTTCATCCTGAAGTCCGGCCGTAATCATATCACGACTCAAACCCGCCCCTATAGGTTTAGCATCGTAACTGGCCAGTAATCCATCGATTACCGAAGGCCTCTGAACAAATTAACAAGATTAACGGGCTAGTGGAAATAAAAGCATAAATATAATTGTGCAATGAGTTGTGCTGACTTATATGAACAGAATAGTTAAAACTTTATATAAGCATGCAATAGTCATCCATACATTATACCCACACACATTAAAGTATCTTAAGTACAGCCAACAAAACTACCAAGTCTTATATATACACAGAACCAACAAAACTTAAACACAAGACTCTTCGGGAACCTCCACGTGAGGCACAAAGGTTGGCTGACAACAGAACGCAGATCTGAACAAAAGCCTTCAGGCTCGAACTCCAGAATGCCCACCTACATATATATATACACACAGTGAGCTAAAGCCCAGTGAAAAACATTAAGGTAAAGGGGTTAGTGAACAAAATCCGAATATATCAAAAGTAGAAAACAGACAAGACCATAATCATTCTCATATCATAACATAATAATGGTACATCCCATAGAACACATCACAGAACGTCTTCCGACTAGAGTAATCGGTTCCGGATACCGACTAAACACGTCACCACAATGAAGTGGCTAACGAGATCTCGTAAACTTGTATGTCATGAACCCGTATTTTCATGTCGTCGCCCATGACTTGGGACTATCTATGGGTGCCATAATAGATTTCAAACATGGATCATTCGTTCACGAAAACAGATATCATTTCAGAAATGGTAACTTATCATAATCCATTTGAAACATAATTCATATGAATGTATCTTTACAATAACGTTACTCACAGTGGTTTCCTGCAATGGTCAATCAACCCTCGAGTCTTGACCTACAACCACAAAATACATAACACAAGCATATCTTATCATTACACATTCAAGTGGCCAACACGACTAGCTTTCTCACTTTAATTGCCCATTCATTCCATGCTACATAACTTGTTCATATTGCCCATATACTCGGATTCAACACATATTTTCTAATTCACTTACTTATGTTATTTCTTAGCTTATTAATCTTTAACGGCTCATAAATCTTGCCTAAGATTGCCCATAAAGAGATGGGAGTGAAGATATGCACTTAAAACATCTTTTGAAAACATGCTGAAAATAAGCTGGTGGCTAAAGCCAGCTTTTCTTGGCTAGAGCCAGCAGAAGGCAAAAATAGAGCTCGCTCGAGCCAGGACTTCTTCGCTTGAGACAGCTTTTGCAGAGTTCAAAATTCTGAGAGCTCGAAATGTTGGCTCGAGCCACCACTTCTTCACTCGAACCAACTATAAATTTATGGGTAGTAAGCTTAACAAAAATGGCTTCTAAACCACCTTCAAATCTTGGGGTCTTGCATGATTTGATCAAACACACAAAAATAGCTTTAGAAAACTTCAATACAAGACCCTTGAAACATCTATTATTCAAAAACTCATCAATTCTTGAAAGGTTTGAACCAAAACTTCTTCATGCAATATTTTTCAACTCTTCCATGGTTTTTCAAAACATGCAAATGGTGATCAATAACTTCATGAATTCTGAAACCATGGACATGATTAAAGCTCACATGCATGCAAGGACTTCAAAACTCTAAAAAAAAAAATGATGGAACCAAAAGGTTAATCCCCAAGGATGCACATGCAAGACATCTACAAGCCCAAAGACCCACTTCTCTTGCTAATTTCATGAAATTGGTTCAAAGGTGAGTTGAAATCATGATGCATGGAAGAATATCTATAGAACATGTGCTTAAACTTTTACCTAGAGCTTGATTTCAAACCACAAGAGATGGACTCCCCTTAGCTCTCCTCTTCTCCTCCAAACCACACAAATGTAGAGCTTTCTCTCTCTAGAGTGAGCTATCTCTCTCTCTCTCTCTCTCTCTCTCTCTCTCTCTCTAAGATGAACTCTCTGCTCACAGTGATAGGAAGAACAAGAAGAAGGTTGCCTACATCCCCTCACATCAACAGATACACACAACACTCACACACTCTCACATTGAGCACAATACACGTGCACACACACACAAGAATTTATCCTCTACACTCAACACCACCAAGGCCTAGCACACCTTACTCTTTAATCACATCTTGGATCACTAATAGGATTAGATTAGGCACCAATCTTGCATTATTTAATCACACATAAGTAACCTTAATTTATTCAGGTTAGACCGAAATTCAATTAATCCAAAATAGTTCCCATCATGGTTCAATTTAATCACATGCGATTTTTATCAAACCGAATCAATTTTTAACAAAACTTTTCAGATGGTTCTAAAAATTCTAATTAGTCAATCCATGTGCTCAATTCGGTTTCTGAAAGCATTTAGGCTAACAATTTCAGATTCAAAGTAGAAATCATGACAAATAATTTTCAAATCAGGTAGATATGCACAAATTACTACAAAGCACATATCACAATCAATAATAACACATAATTCCATTCTAAATACTTAGTTAGCATTCTTAATTACGAATTAGTAGCTAATTATGGACCGGGGTTGTTACAATCTCCCCACCTTAAGAAGTTTGGTCCTCCAAACTCAAGTTATCTTATATCAGAAATACAGCTTCAACTCTTTACAACACAGAAGCATAACTATATACAGAGATTAGGGTTCATATCAAAACAGAGTCACATACATATTCAGAATTTTAGTCAAGAACAGATTCAGATACATGTTCATATTCTTATTCTTGTCCAGATCATACACAGATGTCACCAATCTTGCTTAAACATACGTGGTGCATTCATTAGTACTAACAGAGCAGATACAGAACAGATTCAGATACATGTTCATATTCTTATTCTTGTCCAGATCATACACAGATGTCACCAATCTTGCTTAAACATACGTGGTGCATTCATTAGTACTAACAGAGCAGATATAGAACAGATGCAGACACGTGATGGTTATGAATAACCAGTTCCATAAAGGAACCTCCAAATCCGGGTAACAGAGAATAAACACGCTGAGCCCCATGATGGAGCCTTCGGTATGGGTAACAGAGTACAGACAGATTAAGTTCCATGATGGAACCTCTGATACCGGATGACAGCCAACACATATCACATAATATCAAGAGTCACAGGAATACATATCAGAGATTGGACAATTATTCATTGCACAGTGCACATAACATGTCATTTCGGAAAACAGATCTTATTTTATCACACAGAAAATAGATACATTCGAACATAACTTTACTAAGTTATTACTCACATTACTTATATCAAGTACTTATCGGGTCATAGATTTACATTGTTTCCATTTTCATAAGTAATTTCCCCTGTTAAGTTATAGAGATTTGATTTATTCATTTCCGAGTCATTCATCTGGTCTTTGTTCAATTTGGTTTTCAATTCGGTAATCCATTACAGTTAGTCCAAGTCATCCAAAGGATAGCAGAAATACAGGCAATTTCGTACATTAACCCCATAGCAGAAAACGAGATTCCGAAGTATTCATTCATATACTATTCATCAGCCTCAGTTTCCATAGATTCAATCGTACTATGTGTGACTACAAAGCAGTCGTACTGATTACATATACTCCCAGATAGTCAGAGTTTATAATCAAACCAGGCTGTTGTCAACAAATTCCATCAGTTTTGAAGTACAGTAACACCAAAGCAATCATTCTCTAGTCAAACAAGTTCATAGTCATAACGGTAATACCGGGTAATTAATCACATGTCGTATATACAGTATTCCCATATTCTCCAAGCATAAGTTACCAAATTCCCTAATCCCATTCGCGTGTTTCCAATCGGTTATAGACGTATGGTAAAAAGTCATTTATAATCACATAGTCCGCTGTTGACGATTCACATTCTTCCTAAGTGTTCGAGATTGATTCAAATTTTCATTCGGTTAGTTCCCTTAGCAACACGGCCCTGTCATTCAATCATAAGCAATTCGCAATCCCCCATAATGTAATCAAATCAGATAGTAGCTCTCAATAAGGGTCTCCTCAGATCAAATCAATGAAAGTTCAATCAGGTCATATCAGATGAAAGTTCTACCCAGTCATATCAAATAAAAGTTCAAAGCGTGAGTCATCAAACAGAAGTTCCATCAGTTAAACAAAGGTCTCATCAAACCACAGTTTTATCAAGTTAGATCAGGTGAAAGTTCTATCCTTATTATTTCCAAGCGAAGCACATTTGGTTCTATAGTTCATACTCCATTCGCTTAGGTGCATAGTCAGTAGTTCTACAGTTGTTCTAAGTTCCTCGGTTCTCAAATCACATCAGAGTTATGTATCACAATAGTTCATATCGAAGAGTTCAGGTCATATACAATGTTACATTCTCCAAGTAAGTTCACATGTGGGTGCACAGGTATGTAATTGTTCATATCAAGAAGTAAGCATCACAGTCAATATAACAATTTCCCAGAGTCATAGTCCCAACGGTCAAGTTATCAACAAATAATCATATCAATCAATCTGAGCAAAGGTATAATCATATATGTACATGTCCAGAGTCTAATAACATTCTCAAGCAAAGGTATGCATATCTATACAAGTCCAAACATTTTCTATAGCATAGGTAATTGTTAAACATAGAGCTTCGCAGTGTCGCGCATATAGTCTGCATCAAACAGTAGATCTCAAAGGATTCATTAACCACAGTTCAACCCTATCAATTCTAATAGTATTGCAAGCATGGAAACATATATACAGGTACGAGTCTAAAATCACTTATCATTTAGGCATTCGTTCACAATTTATGAGCAAAAGTTCGTTCTTCCAAACTGACATAGGTTCTCAATTCCAAAAATTCTCCGCGTGACTGATTTACGTATACAATTCGAGATCACAGGTCTAATCATTCAATGATGTCAGTCAATATATAATGGTTCAGTTCAAGTCATGGTCATACAGATTTCCCAAATTATAGTCAATCATAATGTGTCCCTATGTCCAATAATTCTAGCATAGTTCAAAAGGTCATACCTAACAGTTCATATTAAATTTTTGCAATACGGTACAAAGATTTAACCCAGCAAATTCTCATTGTCCATAAGTCTCAACAATTCCCAAGGCTCAAGTGATTCGTTATAGGGTTTCGAGCATCTCACATAAAATTTACATTAAATAGTAAGTCTTCAAGACAGTCAATAACTAGGGTTCATAATTCTAATAATTCAATTGGTCCAATTAACATGTCCACAATCTATATCAAGTTAAGGAATGTACACCTTCCACACAAATTCCCATATAAACAATTGCACATAGTTAAGGTAATACCTGCGTCAGTCGTTTCAGTATTCCGAGCATTTTCTGGAACTAGGGTGTAGGGACAGAGCCAATCGTACTAGCATTAGGCTTAGTGTTGTTCGGATGAGTTCGCGGGCAAGATTTAGCCAAGTGCCCTTTCTGACCACATCTAAAACAAGCCCCTGATAGGCGGCGACAAGTGCCCCAATGTTGTTTCCCACATTCTCTACATCTAGGTATACCATTGTTCACATTGCTTCCCCGACCTTCATTGTTCAAAGCTATCGCCCTAGATTTTTCATTCACAGAGACCATTGAATTACTAGTCATTTCAACTTTTGTTTCTTCTGTTTCGTTCTTTCTGATTCAGTTGATGATGTTGATTTTGATATTTCAAGCTGCTATGTTTGCCTCGGACATTAAGGCCCATCAAGAACGTCCACGTACTTTGGCAACTTTAAAACGCCAACTCGATCATACACATCTAGGTCAAGCCCACCTTCAAATTTTCTAGCCTTTTTGTAGTCAGTGTCTATCATGTGGGGTGCATACCGGGCTAATTCAGTAAATTTTGCTTCATATTCGGCCACAGTCATATCACCTTGCTTAAGTTGTTCAAACTCAGATACTTTTCTATCTCGGATGCATTGGGAAAAATTTTTCGAAGAAAATTTCTCTAAATCTATCCCATGTCACACCTTCATTATCATTCCGTACTAACATCCACCATCTCCTAGCTTCTTCTTTGAGTGTGAATGTGGCCAACGAAACTTTATGTGCCTCAGTACACGGAAATACTTCAAATATTTTCTCAGTTTCTAAAACCCAAGCCTCGGCTTTCAACGGTTCAATACTCTCCAGAAATTCCGGTGGTTTCATTTTATTGTATTTCTGTGTCAGAGTTATCATGTCATAATTAGCTGGTTCAGGTACATGTATTTGCCCTTGTTGCTGTTGTTTCAGATTTTCAGTTAAGGCTTCAACCATTCTTTCTAACCAGCTAATTTTAGCGTCAGAAGATTCAGATTCGTCTACATTCCTTGTCCTTTCCATTGGCTACACACAAACAGGTTACTTATTAATATAAGGAAAGTTCTCACTGTTCTCACATTTCATTTCATATCAGACGCGCTTATATGTTCATTTCAATTCAGATACAATCAGATGATCCTTTACTTTCATACGTTCATGTTCACATAGATTCCACATTCGGTATTGAAATTAACATTACAAGTTATTCCACTTAACATCTTTGATCATGCACAAAGGTTTCATTTCAATTCATTTTCAATAAGGATGTGTTCATAGTAGTTCACACACTTAAACATGATGATGCAATGCCCCTATTTTCATTTCTAGGACATCCTATAGCTCATATGGACTCGTGTGTGCGGTATAACTCGTGCTCTGATACCACTCTGTCACGACCCAAACCTGCCCCTATAGGTTTAGCCTCGTAACCAGCCAGTAATCCATGAATTACCTAAGGCCTCTGAATAGATTAACAAGATTAAGGGGCTAGCGGAAGCAAAAGCATAAATATAATTGTCCAATGAGCTGTGCTGACTTATATGAACAGAATAGTTAAAACTTTATATAAATATGCAATAGTCATTCATACATTATACCCACACACATTAAAGTATCTTAAGTACAGCCAACAAAACTACCAAGTCTTATATATACACAGAACCAACAGAACTTAAACACAGGACTCTTCGGGAACCTCCACGTGAGGCACAAAGGTTGGCTGACAACAGAACACAGATCCGAACAAAAGCCTTCAGGCTCGAACTCCAGAATGCCCACCTATATATATATATATATACACACAGTGAGCTAAAGCCCAGTGAATAACATTAAGGTAAAGGGGTTAGTGAACGAAATCCGAATATATCATAAGCAGAAAACAGACCAGAGCATAATCATTCTCATATCAGAACATAATAATGGTACATCCCATAGAACACATCACAGAACGTCTTCCGACTAGAGTAATCAGTTCCGGATACCGATTAAACACATATCACCACAATGAAGTGGCTAACGAGATCTCGTAAACTTGTATGTCATGGACCCGCATTTTCATGCCGTCCCCCATGACTTGGGACTATCTATGGATGCCATAATAGATTTCAAACATGGATCATTCGTTCACGAAAACAGATATCATTTCAGAAATGGTAACTTATCATAATCCATTTGAAACATAATTCATATGAACGTATCTTTACAATAACTTTACTCACAGTGGTTTCCTGCAACGGTCAATCAACCCTCGAGTCTTGTCCTATAACCGCAAAATACATAACACAAGCATATCTTATCATTACACATTCAAGTGGCCAACACGACTAGCTTTCTCACTTTAATTGCCCATTCATTCCATGCTACATAACTTGTTCATAATGCCCATATACTCGGATTCAACACATTTTCTAATTCACTTACTTATGTTATTTCTTAGCTTATTAATCTTTAACGGCTCA
Organism: Camellia japonica; assembly: GCA_030407325.1. Taxonomy (NCBI): domain Eukaryota; kingdom Viridiplantae; phylum Streptophyta; class Magnoliopsida; order Ericales; family Theaceae; genus Camellia; species Camellia japonica. Next base: position 52,025,465 of record JAPPVO010000013.1, on the reverse strand, counting down.
TAAATCATGCCTAAGAATGCCCATAAAGAGATGGGAGTGAAGATATGCACTTAAAACATCTTTTGAAAACATGCTGAAAATAAGCTGGTGGCTAGAGCCAACTTTTCTTGGCTAGAGCCAGCAGAAGGCAAAAATAGAGCTCGCTCGAGCCAGCTTTTGCAGAGTTCAAAATTCTGAGAGCTCGAAATGTTGGCTCGAGCCACCACTTCTTCGCTCGAGCCAACTGTAAATTTCTGGGCAGTAAGCTTAACAAAAATGGCTTCCAAACCACCTTCAAACCTTGGGTCTTGCATGATTTGATCAAACACACAAAAATAGCTTTAGAAAACTTCAATACAAGACCCTTGAAATATCTATTATTCAAAAACTCATCAATTCTTGAAAGGTTTGAACCAAAACTTCTTCATGCAATATTTTTCAACTCTTCTATAGTTTTTCAAAACATGCAAATGGTGATCGATAACTTCATGAATTCTGAAACCACGGACATGATTAAAGCTCACATGCATGCAAGGACTTCAAAACTCTAACAAAAGAATGATGGAACCAAAAGGTTAATCCCCAAGGATGCACATGCAAGACATCTACAAGCCCAAAGACCCACTTCTCTTGCTAATTTCATGAAATTGGTTCAAAGGTGAGTTGAAATCATGATGCATGGAAGAATACTATAGAAAATGTGCTTAAACTTTTACCTAGAGCTTGATTTCGAACCACAAGAGATGGACTCCCCTTAGCTCTCCTCTTCTCCTCCAAACCACACAAATGTAGAGCTTTCTCTCTCTAGAGTGAGCTATCTCTCTCTCTCTCTCTCTCTCTCTAAGGTGAACTCTCTGCTCATAGTGGTAGGAAAAAAGAAGAAGGTTGCCTACATCCCCTCACATCAGCAGATACCACAACACTCACACACTCTCACATTGAGCACAATACACGTGCACACACACAAGAATTTATCCTCTACACTCAACACCACCAAGGCCTAGCACACCTTACTCTTTAATCACATCTTGGATCACTAATAGATTAGATTAGGCACCAATCTTGCTTATTTAATCACACATAAGTAACCTTAATTTATTCAGGTTAGACCGAAATTCAATTAATCCAAAATAGTTCCATCAAGGTTCAATTTAATCACATGCGATTTTTATCAAACCGAATCAATTTTTAACAAAACTTTTCAGATGCTTCTAAAAATTCTAATTAGTCAATCCATGTGCTCAATTCGGTTTTTGAAAGCATTTAGGCTAATAATTTCAGATTCAAAGTAGAAATCATGACAAATAATTTTCAAATCAGGTAGATATGCACAAATTACTACAAAGCACATATCACAATCAATAATAACACATAATTCCATTCTAAACACTTAGTTAGCATTCTTAATTACGAATTAGTAGCTAATTACAGACCAGGGTTGTTACAAATCACCTCCAACTCAACTATCCTGTCCATGTGTCTGATCAGGTCATCTTTGTATGTTCTTTACCTGAGGGTTCGGTTGTGATCTTTACTCGGAGAGAAGAGCTGCTTACAATGCAAAGTAGTGTATTCGCTCAAGGGGCAGTTATGATCTTTTAATTCGGCGTTGTACATCTTGAGGATTGATTCCATGTGTGTCAGGTGGTGATCCTTTTCGAAAATGGTTTTGGAAATTTTTAATAAAAGTTGATTTTGTTCAAATTTTACCATTTACAACTTGGACTATTTTTGGACCAAAAGGAAATTTTTCAGTGCTCACAACTTTAATGTCATTGATTTCAACTTAAAGTTCTCCAACTCTCTGATACAAATCAAAGTTGCTTTTATTACATTGAAAAACATAAAAAGAAAGGTGAAAGCAATAAACTAAGGACACAGATGACTCAGGTGCTCCTGTGTCCTCTGCTCGTACTTGTGGAAGCTTCTAAAGCCAAAGTGGGCCCGGTTTGTGCCTCATCGTTGAGCCAAGCCAAGCATTCGCTAGAAAGGGCACAACTAAAACTAGGGGCAAAGGCCAGAAGCTCTCTTGTTCTCCAAGCAGTGAGGTACCTAGCCAAATGTGAACCTTGGATGGGGAATGAAACCAGGAATTCTACCCCCTCCTCTAGGCGGGTCAGATCATGCCCAAATTGATGTCTGAACCGGAAAGGGAAGTAGAACACATAGTGCGTAAGGCCGATCAACTGTATGCCAGGCTACCAAGCCATGCTGTAACTCATCTCGGTCAGGTTAAGCTAGGGGCAACGCCAAGCTATGTCGACAATAGACCTGTTGCACATCTAATTGCACCACCATCCCTCATTCGGGAAATTAACTAGTCGGTGGCGGAAGAAATAGCCTTGAGCTGAGTACTCAGGGCAAGAGTCCACTATCTTCAGCTTATCCATAAGCCACACCTGGGAAGGGATGAGAGAAAAAGAGAGATTAAAGAATAGAGAGATGTCTGTTGACAGAAAAGTGAAAAATGGGGCTTTGAGAGAAAAATAGAGCATGAGTGCCGAGTGATATGAGAAACACATATGAGAAAGGGTGGGAACAATACCTAAAGAAGTACTGGGCTCCCCACGAATTTGGTAGTCTCTATCCGATGGAAGGCGTCTAAACCCATTAAGGTCTTGGCTAGTGCCAAACTAATACAACTCTTGCCTTCTTTGAGACCTCGGGCCACTTCAATCAACTGAATGCTGGACCCGTCGAAACTAGGGGCAAGAAGGAAATACGCAAGCATACATAAACAGAGGGCATGTTGCCAAAAACCTCGCCAGAGAAGGTCGCCTCGGTCATCGATATCAGAAAATCGATGAATCAAGATGGGTATGTCCAGCTCTCCGTTATGGGCCAGAGATTGAGCTTTGTGTAAAGTGAGCCCACACATTCGTCCCAAAGCTTGGGCATGGCCAAAACGGGACTGAGGCATGATTTTCTCATTGCGCCGGGATTCCATGAGTGTTTCAAAATTCTTCAATTGTCGGGTATATTTCTTGTCTCCCAAAGCTAAAGACGTGTGTAATCGGGTCCCAGCATCGAGCCACGGCATAGAGGAACGGAAAACAAAGTGGAGTATGGCTCAATGGAAAAAGTGCATTTATGCCAAAACCCTGAAAATTTACCTTTTCTGTGCCATCTAAATTCGCTATCCAATCCGAGAGCTTTTCGGCAAAAAATGGCTCCATTTGTGGAAGAAATCACAGTTGAAATGAAGTTCAGGAGAAGAAAACACGAAGTTGAACCTTTTGTAGAAGACAAGGCTATGAGTGGAAGCCAGCTGTCAGCAATCTGGCGATTCTCACATTTGTGGCAGGCAGGCTAGCCACCTCTTGTGGCCGGTAGGCCACCCTTGATGTCCAACAAGCTCTATCTCTGGCCGGCAGCCTTTTTCTCAGGCCTGCTATCCACCTGTGTGCTGGGTAGTGCTGAAAGCATGTGTTTTGTTTTGATCTTCGAGTATTTTAAGGTCTTGTTTTGAGTCTTTTTGGTTTTAGCAGGTTTGTTTCTTTTGTATTTGTTTTGTTCTTGTTTTGTTTATCGAGTTGAATTTGTATTTTGTATTTTGGTTGTTGGTCAGCTCATTACCCGATTAAGAACATTGTTTCAATCAAGTGCTCTGTTGGCTAATTCGATCTCATGTCCATTTCATGCAAATATGGTGCTCATGATGCAAAAATAACAACACTTTTTATAAAAACTGCGAGGTTTTATTCCGATCATGGTTTTTACAAAAGAGGAGTACAAGTTTCAAAGAAAAATAAACCTATCTGAGGCTATACAGGTGCTAATCTAACCAAACAAAAAGAAACTAAGCAAAAAAGTATAAAAAAATCAGCGCCAATCGCCTCAGGCTCGAGAGGCCCTCTTCGTCCTCTTCCTCGGAGGAGAGGACTCTGGGGCACTATCTCCATCAGCGCCGCTATCTGAATCCGTCTCTGAATCAGAACCCAAGCCGGTATCATCTCCGCTCTCTACCTCAAAGCCTGCCTTGGCGTCGCCTCCGCTCTCGGGTCCCGAGCCGGCATCATCGTCTCCACTTTCGGACAACTCAGAATGCTGACTCACTGCCTCCTCGGAGTCACTGGTCCCAGCATCATCATTGCTCAAGATGAGCTATAGAGGATTGCTCTGGCCTCGGGTGCCCCTATCTCTGCCTCTCCTCCCTGCTGCTGGAGAGGATACTGCTGGTACAGGTGCTACTACTGCCGCCACCGGAGCCATCGGTACAGATGGGATCTGAAAAAGACAATTGTCGATATATCAGTCACAGTGTGTGTATCAGATACAAGCATAGTATGTGGAATAACCGGTATGCAGAAATCAAACATAGTATAAGTACAGTGTGTGAATACAGTGTGCCAATGCAGTGTATCAGTGTAGTTTGGGAAAGACTACAGTCGAAATGCCAGTGTATCAGTGGAAATTTGATAGCATGAAGCGCAAACTGAAGGAAATTACCTGGATACCGTAAAGGCTGAACAGCGTCTCCCTCCTCTGCACCATACTCATCAAGAAGGCTATCAGCTCGAGACAGAACCCCATGTACTCAATGGATTCCTACAAATGCATTTGAATGATCAGTGTCTACAATAAACGTATCTGTAATGAAATGTGGGGTGCGAATTGTAAAGTATGGTCCATACCTGAGTTGGGCCTCGAACCCTGACAAGCTCGTGTCCAGCCGCTGCAGGCTCAATCGGGATCTGGTACGCAACCCCAGTATGTCGCCAGCATGTAAGCGCAGTAGAAAGCTCTGGTCAATGAGTGCTCTATCCCGCAGGAGGAGCCCCTCTAGCACGGGCCCTAGTTGCCCTGGTCGCTCTAGTCGCCTCTCTCACCGCAGGAGCCCTCGCCCCCTCCCCTCCACGAGCGCCTATTAGAGGTGGCATGAGGTGGGTTTGAATAAAGGTCGCATAGTCGCCCTCTGCTCTGAAGTAATCAGCATCCAAGCCCACCATGAACTGAGTGACTGCATCAATGGATAAGCTATCTGGTAACCTCATAGACTCTGGTGGTGGCATCGGAACAATCGGATCCGATAGGCCCGCGGTCTGGCACACGAACCGCTCGCTTAAGAACTAGGCCCGGCAGACTGGGCCCTCCAGCAGAATGCAAAAGCACGACGTGGCCCAGGCCTCGGCGTACTGGTCCTGTATCCCAGCTGGCATCATGGCCCAAGGCTGCCACATGATCTGCAAACAGGAGAGTCAACAGATTATTAGTTGTTGTCAGTTGTTTAAATTTGAATCAGAACAGTTGTAAAGCAAAATGACTATGTTTCGGGTTACCTCGTGGGCGGCCATAGTGTTGAAATAATGGCGAAAGAATGCGAAGGACTCGCGGCTCCGACGCTGACATTGGCCATCAGGAGAGGGACCGCCAGGGGAAGCTCCTCTATGGGTTCTAGGGCAAGAGCTGGAAAATATGCATAAACCCATAGCTGTGAGGAAAATGCAATGATATGTGATCAACAGAGCATGAACAGATATAGAAAGTGCAAAGCAGAAAGCACAATGCATGAACAGATATAGAAAGTGCAAAGCAGAAAGCACAATGCATGAACAAATATAGAAAGTGCAAAACAGAAAGCACTGGGCATGAACAGATATAGAAAGTGCAAAGCAAAAAGATAGGTGTTGAACAGATATAAAGTAAAAAATGTAAAGTGCAAAGAGGAAATTGAAATGCATACCTCCCAGGCTCGCCAGTAGGCTCCGATCAGCTCTCCCCTCAAGCGGGAGGTAGAGCTCAAGTAGCCGTACAGGGTGGCGAGGCTAGCTCTGCCCCAGTCATAAAAGCGTACCCGGAGAAGGATCACCAAAGCACTCAGCAGATATAAGCCCACGGTGTCCCATCTGTTCGAAAACAAGGTGGTACCAAGGATGAACATCAGGAAGCCTCTGGCGTACTGCTCCATCTCCTCTAATGTCTTGGGCTCGCTCCCTCTGAACTAGTCAGCAAACCAGCTATATCTGACCATGGCTGACCGGTACAAGGGTGGACGCGCTCCTAATAGCTCGATCCAGGCCGCCTCCCATCCCCCCATGTCGGTGTCGAAAGGGATCGGATCGCCTCATACTCCTAAACCAGTGATCATGGCAAAGTCATAGGGAGTCATCGTCATCTCCCCGATAGTGGAGAAGTGGAAGGAGTTGGTGGTGTCCCACCACCTCCCCACAAGCACTCCTAAAAGAGGACGGCTAGCAATGACCCGTGTGAGGCCGGAGCAGAAGAGGCCAAAGCTGGTCTCGTCAATGATGTCACGGACTCCAGCAGGGAGCTCGTCGTACTAATCTCTCGCAGTCGTAGCTCTGTACCCTTTGTAGGCACAGGACTCCCCCTATGGCAAAGAACAGATTAATCAAATTAAGGCGGTGATGAAAGTACAGCCAGAAGAAATGCAGTTTAAAGAAAGGCAGGAATGCATGAGAACAGAGTTCATACCTCAGTGGCACTGGATAAAAAGTGGGAAGCCGACTCCCTCAGCAAGAGGTCCTCCGGTACACCGCGAGCGAAGTCGCTGAAGCGCCTAATGCCTCCGGGTGGCAAGATATGCGTGCGGGGATAGTACCTCGCTGGATCAAAAGGTCGTACCCTTAATGGTAGTGGCTCTGGCTCTAACTCAGGCTCAAACTCCGCCTCGAGGTCGGCCTCAATACCTCCAGCTGCCTCGCCAGCCTCGGCAGCTACTGGCTCCTCTGTCTCGGGAATGGGTGGAAATGTAAGTGGAACCTCATGAGGAGCCCCATCATGTGGAATATCATCAGCCATCTGGAAAATGGGTGAAAAGTTGGTAAGAAGTGAAGAAAAATGGAGAAAATAGGGTAAACTTGGAAAAAGTCAACCCTAGGAGAGAGAAAATGGGAAAAAAAGTCAAGGCCAGGAAAAGTGCACGAAACTCGAGGGGAACAAGCTTAAAGTGGTGGAAATCCAAGAGAATCAAGAGGTTTAGCGAATAACGTGTGCGTGGGGCGTTGGAAAACGCGTAAAAAGCTCGAATCTAGAGAGAAGAAGTGTCTAGAGAGAGAGGGAGAGCAATTTCGGACCTAAGGTTGTGAGGAAATGAAGCCTTGAGGCTTGTATGTAAAGACCCAAGGCAAAAGGACCAAATTGCCCCGAAATTGCCATCGGTGGCCGGCAAGACCTTTTGATGGCCGACAGGTGGCCGGCAGTCTCCCCTTGTGGCCGGCAAGTGGCCGGTGGCCTTCCTCTATGTCCTGATGTTGTTTTGTGTCTTTGTTTCCCAAAAAGTATAAGTAAGGTTCATTGTTGGGTTCAGATTATTTCTATAAAAGCCCAAAACTGTGCTCTAGTGCACGATGTTCATCACTTGTCAACATGAACAAGGTGTATCCTTTTGAAACATGTTGCAATTCCTCTGAGAGGTAAATCGGAGGTGCCTCCGGATATTGTTTTATTCGTTTTATGCCTTTGTTCCCTTTTGTTGCATAGATTATGCATTTCACATATACGTATGCTGCATGTGTGTCTTGCATCAGTTATGATTCATGCATAGAATATGCTCATCCTCTTATTATGCTCGTTCATTTTGTGCATCTATCGCACTTGTTCACTGTGTTCATCTATCGCACACGCTCATTCCTCTTTCTATCTTTTGTTAGTATCTCAGGATGCGTGACACACGGCCCTAGCCGTGTTTTATCTCGGGACGCATGAAACGCGAGCCCGAGCGGTTTCTCTTGTATCTCAGGACGCGTGACGTGCGGCCCTGGGCATGTTTTATCTCGGGACTCATGAAGCACGAGCTCGAGCGAATTCTCTTGTATCTCAGGATGCGTGACGCGCGGCCCTGGGCATGTTTTATCTCGGGACGCGTGAAACGCGAGCCCGAGCGATTTCTCTTGTATCTCAGGACGCGTGACGCGCGGCCCTAGGCATGTTTTATCTCAGGATGCGTGAAGCGCGAGCCCGAGCGATTTCTCTTGTATCTCAGGACGCGTAAAGCGCAACCCTGGGCGTGTTTTATCTCAAGACGCGTGAAACGCGAGTATGAGTGATTTCTCTTGTATCTCAGGACACGTGACGTGTAGCCCTGGGCGTGTTTTGTCTTGGGACACGTGAAATGCAAGCCCAAGTGGTTTCTCTTGTATCTTAGGATGCGTGACACGTGATTCTGGGCGTGTTGTATCTTGGGACGCGTGAAACGCGAACCCGAGCGATTTTTCTTGTTTCTCAGGATGCATAAAACGCGACCTTGAGTGACTTTTATCTCGGAACGTGTGAAACGCAAGCCCAAACGGTTTCTCTTATATCTCAGGATGTGTAACGCACGGCTTTGGGCAGTTTTGCTTTTATCTCAGGATGCGTGAAACATGACCCTGAGCGGCTTTTGTTCCTCTGGTTCTCAAGGCGCGTGAAACGCGACCCCGAGCGATTTTTGTTTCTCTGTTTCTCAGGATGCGTGAAACGTGACCCTGAGCAGTATTTTCTTTCCTCGTCTCTTATTTTGGTGTGGTCATAGTGTTTAGATCTTTTTGCATAGAACCTATGTTGGCTTTAGCTTGAAGCTACTTTCATATGTTGTTATCTTGCTTATTATTTCTTATTCTTGCTTATTGCATCATCTCGCATGAGCATGAGTTTTCAAAATAGCCAGCTTCGCGTAATGTGTGAGTCCAACTTCAAAGTTGCATCATGCATATCATTTGCATCTTGCCCTAGAACTACGTTAGTTTGATTCCTTGCAAAGAGATACATAGGCAGCCTGCGGGTTTTATTTTATTTTTGCCTTTATTGTTTGTCCAAGTCTTATGGCCTTGCCAAAATGGGTCGTCTCCGGATTTTGACATTCACTCACGTCATTTCATGACTCCGAGTTCTGTCAAAGAGGGGCAACTATAGATACTCCATTTTTTACGGCCATTACGACTTGGATGCCATCGCTTGCACACCTGATGATGAACGTATATGCTTGTCAAGTTTTTGAAGTCCTTCGCAGAATGTCACAACTTTGAGCCCCTTCAAACCTTGAACCCCTGTTGCCTTATTCTTGGACTAAACCTTTGTTTTTCAAGCCTGCAGCCTCTGGTAGCCTGCCGGCCATCACTATTGGTTGCCACCCATTGATGTGGCCTGTCGGCCACCAGTGATGGTCGGCCGGCCACTAGTGTCTTTTGCAGATATTTTGTGCCAGCTGTTTGCACAAATACATGCATCTGCTCCCACGTGTAAGGCTGGATGTTCTTAAGGGAAATTCATGTTTCTATATAGAGAGAGCCTCCCCTTTGGCCATGGGGTTAGAAAAATTTTGGAGCAAAATTTTTCCTCTCTCTCTCTCTCTCTATAATTCTCTCTCTCTAGCAAATTTCTTAGTCTTTGCCTATACACTCTTCACCTTTGCCTATACATCCTTGACAAAACCTCTCTATCTTCAAGTTGAGGTGTCTTTGAGCCTTGTTTGAGCTCTAGAGGGTGTGTTTGCCTTGGTTTATTGCTTGAATTGCTTCTTCTCTTTAAGAGGTATAAGGCTTTGCCTCTTTACTTGCTTTATCTACTATTTTCCTTGCTGTTTTTCAAGTGTTTTTGGGCTGTAAAACCTCTGTATTTTTGGGCTGAAACTTGGTTTTAAGACCGTTAAAGGTTGAGGGGTGGTTCACCCTCCTTTGTACCTTGCTTTGAAGACCTTTACCCTTGTGTTTCCTACCTTTTTACTATTTTTTTTTTTTTTGAGCTTTTAAACACTATTTTTCAGAGTTATTTCAGTGGCCAAAATCATGTTTTGAAGTCCACATTTGGAGGGGTTAGCCTCCCCTCCTTGTGTTTTGCTTACTAGCCTAGCTTGTGTCATATTTTAGCTTATTAATCTAGCTATTTTTGTCTTAATTCCAGCATGTTTTAGGACTATTTTAGCACTATTTTTGGTTGATAGTTGCATTTGAGCTTTGCTTTGTATACTTGTAGTGTAATTGTCCTCATGAGATTGGTGTTCTAGACCTTAGACACCATCTTGTTTAAGTTGATTGCATTTATTTATGGCTTTCCATACTTGTGATCACTCTTAATCATCTCTGCAACCTCCCTCCTTTCTTAGCTTTTGTTTTGCTTTGAAAGTGGTTCAAACTACTTGTTTGTTTTAAGCATGAGATTGAGATGTCATGCTTAATGGTTTAATCCCTTTAGGAGTTCATTACCAACGGTATGATGTCTCTTTCATGCCTAAAGCAACTTTTGGTTTGAGCCCTCTTTCCATTAGAGGACTTAAACCCACCCTTTGGACTCAATTGATTAAAGAATGAATGGTAATCTAAAATGGAGTAATTAAAATTGAGACTAAAAATGGTGAAAGATAATAATTTGGTTGTGTTCAATCAGATGTTAATTGAGCACATGGAAGCTTGAGGCATTTCATACTCATTAGTGATGAAATGATTCAAGTTTCCAAGGCCACCACTTCCCTTGATCAATTCATGAAATGGAGGAGGTATGAGTATTATTTTGTTTCATTTATTGAACTTGCACACTTTGGTTCACAAGCCATCATGCAATGAAATTGCTTGACTTGGTGGTTTGTGGCTTAAGTTTACTTCTCCTTTGATTTGTTCATGATAAGGAGGGGGGAATTGTGCAAACAACCCTTGAGAATACCCTGTGCATGCTCTGTTTGTCCTCTGTTGCAACAAAATGAACCTGCGCAGTAGTGGCCGGCAAGCCACTTTTCATGGCCGGCAGACCACCAATGCAAAATTCAGCAGTGTGTTTTTAGGGCAGAGCAGAGTTATTCTTGAAGTGGGCAACAGTGTAAGTGTTCTCTGTGCAACAGAGGCTCTCCGAAGCAAAACAGTGGCCTTTTCGGGTGAAAACCGAGCACGCGCATGAACATCCCTCGCTTCCCGAGGCGGAGTAGTTAGCTTAGTATTAATTGTTTACCTTAATTACTTCTTTTAATTGCACTTGTGTTGTAATTATTTAATTAGTTAAAGTAGTTAACTAGTTGTGATGTTGTAATCATTAATTAACTAGAATAGTTAGTTAATTCATATGTTGTTGTCATAATTAGTTAAGTAGCTTAGCTAGTTTATTCATTTTGTTTTGTAATAGTTAATTAGCTTAGCTTAGCTGAGCTTAGCTAGTTAGTTTATTCTGACTCTCCTTCGTGAGAGCGTATTATAATAACGTGTATGTCTTCCAACCCCACGTATTTCTCCCTTTTATTTACTAGCTTATGATTGTTAGTTTAGGGACATCATGTTTTGCTTAGCATACTTCATGTTTGCATCCATTTGTATTGCATGCACCGGGCTTGGTTCATCATTCTAACTGCATCGTTATTGCTTAATACTTCTTTGAATACGTGCTTAGACCGCATGCTATCAAATTGTTTCATATGCCATGTTAAGTAGCCAGGCCTATTCAGATTGCATATTGTATGTGTTGCATTAGTCAATTGCATAGTTAGGAATCATGCATTTTTTCTAAACTCTTTTGTTTATTTTGGCTTGGAGTATTAGGTGAGCCTTTACTCGCTTTAGCATAATTACATGAGTGTAATTGTTGTCATGTCTAACATGCTTGCCATGAGGCTAACTGCTTAAGTGCTATAATCGTTTGAATACCTATGGATGAAGGCTTATTGCTTGAATTGGAATAATTTGAGTAATGTTCATATGCGATCACTTTTTCAAGTGATACATATTCAAGACAATTTTCAAAAAACAAACATGAATCATGTGTTCCAATTCTTGGAAGTTAGTCTATACTTTTGTGTGTGCGCATCACATAGTAATGCTAGCCTAATAAACCGGAACAAGAGCATATAATGTAGATAAGATTCTTATCATGATTAGTACAGGCCGATCTTTGATCGGGCGAGCAGGGGTGCTCAATTCATTCATGACCTTCGCCTCTCGTACCTAAGTTTCCGAGCCGAGACAATCTTGATGACGACGACACGTGGCCTTCGGCACGAGTCATTGGTTTTCTAAATTTTCCCAAAACAAAAATATTTAGGTGGTGACTCTGTATCTGGCAAAGCAGTCCATTTTTGGCATTTTGATTCAAAATCGATTTTCCAAAAGATTTACCGAATTTGGACTTTTTGGTGTTTATCATTTCGCATTGCACTTGTGAGATCAGATTCAAAACCACGGGAGTCCGATACTGTAGGGCTTATTTCGACTTCCGAAAAGGGGCGCGAAAAAGTTGAGCTACAAGGACTCATGCACCAAAGTTGGCGGGTCTATGTGGCAACGCGTTCTTTGCCGTGTAACGATTCACGTCGTATATTTGGTTGCTCAAAACCATTATCGGGTGAATGGGAAATCAATGACAAAATGAGCTCCATGAAAATGGTGTTTTTGTGTGGTTTCCATAACGGATGGATAAAAGGTTGTCCCACGTTGTTTAAGTGGGCAAACTTGGTGTGAGTTAATAAGCCTTGAGTTTGTATCTTGGGAAGGTACCCAAGTTTTGTGGAGAGGGAAGTTATGGAGAAAGTGGGCCTTGTCCCATTCGATCCAAAAACTATCACACACCAACGCGAGCGCCGCCGCCACCAACCCGACTGAACCGGATCGGGTTTGGGTGTGGGTGCAAGGTGTGAGGTTGGGTTGGGCTTGTGTAGTCCAATACTTATCTTTTTGGGCCAAAATATTTGAATTTTTTTTTTTTTTAAATTAAATTCTTACTGTTTGGAATTTGAATTTCGGTTTGAAATTCAAACTTAATTCCGAAATGGCCCCAACGTTTCTGAACGTTGGCAGTTTGGTCCATTGCACCTTTTTAGCTTTTTCCCTCCAACCCGAACAGGCTCTTTGCCTGTTCAAGTCTATCCTGAATAGCCACCACTTCTCCTCTAAATAGACAAGTCCTCCATTTGGTTTTTCAATCAATTTTTCGTTATTCTTTTTTCTTCTGCTTCCTGCATCTTGCTGCATTTATTTTCTGTGAGAAAAAGTACAAACATAAAGTGTACTCGCTGGACATTTAGTTTGTAGTATTGCTACTAATTTTCGTCAATCATTTTATCTTGAGAAATAGATGTCCATATTCTGAAAGTACCGTGGAGAAAACGAATATGTCTTAAAGAGACAGTGTTGAACACTAGACTTGAGTGAATATCCGGAAAAGAAATATTGTAAGTAGTTTATTTATAATTTTCATTTCTGGTTTCATTTTTTTTTTTTTTTAAGATTCTATTTTTTTTCTTGTAACAAAATAAAAATCTGATTTTTTGTATTTTATTTTCTTTATTCTATTTTGATTTAATAATTAAACAGAATTTGTTCTTCCTTAATCTATTCTTTGAATAGAGTGAAAATTGCCTAACAATCTGTGGGGTTATATTTCTGAGTATCAAACACGTGGCAAGGTGATGCCGACGTGTCAGCCGAGGTTCCACGTATCGTGGTAAGTTCTTTCTGTAGTAATCTAAGTATGCCGAGGTTATTTCAAGAGCTATCTTAATCCAGGGTAAAAGCCTCTTCTTCCTACAACCTCGGCTTAACTGCAATGGCGAGCTACCCGCAGAAGATTATAACCGAGGTAACTGTCAGACCGACCATACCAGCCAATATAAAATATTATCTTGGTAGGTGGGTGTCCAACTATGTGGAGAAAGCCATCATTTCACAACTAAGTGGCCTCGAGGCCATAAGAGTTGATCATTAGGCCATTAGAGGCCATGTGAATGAATAAAGAGCTTTTGCCTGGAAATGCCGAAAGTGCATCAGTGGGCTGGCAGGACAGCTCAAAAGCTGTCGACACCTCTCCATTAACTTTTCTAGTATATATGGAGAGGTTAGAGAAGAAGAGGGATCATCGAAACCATTCTGAACAGAGCAGATACAACTACAAGCTAATTGTAACATTACAATACATGCTTAGAGAGTGAGAGAATTACTGAGAGTTAGTTGTAATTTTATCATTTATTCAATAGTGAATTACCTCGGCCCCCCCGGATTAGGCTTTATTGCCGAACCACGTTTTAATTCCTTTGATGTCATTAGTTTATTATCTGTGTCATCTATTCTGCCTGTGTTTTTACCGCTGAATTACTAAGATAGGCAGTGTGATCAAAAAATCACTCACACAATTTTGCCGCCGTCTGTGGGAATCGAACCACGACCACATCGGCATCCCGGGGATCCGAACCCAGGGAGTTGAAAAGGGACTAATGACATACTCTTAGCCCGAGATCTGGATCTTTTGGAAGAACGAAGAGAGAAGGCTGCAATTCAACTTGCAGTGTACCAGCAACAGCTTGCCAGAGCATACAACAAGAAAGTCAACCCCAGAGATTTTCAAGTCGGCGACCTAGTCTTGAGAAAAGTGGTCGGGAACAAAAAAGATCCCAGGAGGGCAAGCTGGCCCAAACTGGGAAGGGCCTTACAGAATTACCTCGGTGTTAGGTAATGGAGCTTATCGTCTGGAGGACAATGAGGGCAAAGCACTGCCAAGACCCTGGAACACTTGTAATCTAAAATTTTTCTATCATTGAGAGATCTTCATTCTTGGCCGATGTCATATGATTGATAAAGATGTTGGAAGACATGAAAAATGAGAACCCAAGTGGAACTCAGGTTCACATTGGGCAGAGAAATACAAAGCCTACCACTTGTTGAAATTTGTCACAATTATAAGCTGGTCTGGCCGAATAACAAAGCCTACCACATAATAGATGTCTGGCCGAATAACAAAGCCTACCACTTGTTGAAATTTGTAGCGATTTACAAGTTGGTCTGGCCGAATAACAAAGCCTTCTGGCGAATAACAAAGCCTACCACTTGTTGAAATTTGTAGCGATTTACAAGTTGGTCTGGCCGAATAACAAAGTCTACCACTTGTTGAAATTTGTAGCAATTTACAAGTTGGTTTGACCGAAAACAAAGCTTGGTTTCACTTGTTGAATTTGTACTTTGCGCAATTTGCAAGTTGGAATCAAGACGAGAAGATTCCTTGGTTTCACTTGTTGAAATTTGTCGCAATTTACAAGTTTGAGTCAAGACGAGAAGATTCCTTAGTTTCACTTGTTGAAATTTGTTGCAATTTACAAGTTGGAGTCAAGCCGACATGTTATCATCTGTTGAAATTTGTAGCAATTTACAGGTTGAGTAAAGGTTAAATTATTGCTTAACACTTGAAAACTTGAGTAAAGTTTACTGTTTATAATCCTTGTTGAAATTGTAGCAATTTACAAGTTAGACTGAAATTGTTGTTTAAACTTAAGAAAGGTTTGCAAAAGTCAATCTTAAACAGTATATGTTTTATACTTGTTAAGAATTATGAAAAGATTGCAGGACAGTTCCTTGCCAAGTAAAATTTACAGGTGTTATATCCGAGGTATGTAACCCCGAGAAGATGCACAAAGAAGAAAGAGTATGAAAATCATGCAAAATATTCTAAGTATAGAACCATTCAGAAGCAATAAGAAGAATTTAAAGACTGAAGCATACAGATAAAACAGTTGCATAAAAGGAAGCACCATGGCCAAGCAAAAATCAATTGTTTATAAGTTTCAGAGAAAGGCACATCGGCCACAAAAAAAGAAGATTACATTGTGCAGAAAAGAACAAAGTACAAAGAAGAAGAAAAACAACAGTATAAAAGAAATCAGGGCTGCAAGCCCTCAGCCTGAGGAGCATCTTGCCAGAACCTCGGCATTCTTAGGGAGAACCACCTCGGCATCATTTTGCTCCACAACCTCTGCGTCTTTTTTCTCCATAACCTCAGCTTCTTTTGCTGCAACCTCGGTCGCTTTATCTGCTGCGACTTCAGCATCAATCTCAGCAAGGGTTTCATCAACATTTCTCTCTACCAAAAGAAGGTCGGAAGATAGAATGCCGACGACTGCCTTTTTGGAGCAGCTTCAAGATCTTCATCTCCAGTCAAGTCTAAGACTTGTTCACCCCTGGGAGGAGATTTGGCCTTCCTTACCAAGCATCATTATCATCCTTGTCTTCATCCTGAGACTCAGACTCAGATTCATCTTCAGCTTGGCTTGGAGGTGGACAAAAGAAAGGGAAGACGAATGGTTTTGGTCTTACGCCAGGGCGAGTCGGCAGGAAGATTAAGCTATTGGCCAAGCATTCCAACCTAGGGAAAATCCCCTGTTGCAAGCTTGCTTGACTTGAAGCTTATAATCTTCCGCGACGTCGGCCATACCCTGACTGTAGGCCTTTGCATCGGCAGCGTCAATTTCAGCTTCTTGGTGGCCAAAGCTCTCTCAGTTCTTGCTCGGCTTGATCCCTCTTAACCTCGGCCTCTTTTTTCTCGGCTTCGGCGACCTTCTTGATGTCTTCAGCAGCCTCAGCTTTTTTTAGAGCTATCTGCTGGGCCTTTGTGGCCGCCTCGGCCTGATCCTCCAGCTTTTTCATCTTCAATAGATCCCTTTTATGGATCTTTTGAAGGGCAGAAAACTCCTTCTTCAAATCAGATAGTTCCTGCCTTGTTTCAAACGCCTTCACAGAAAAGGAGTGGGCGTGTTGAATGGCCTAAAAGTTCATAAGGCAAAGGTTATTACAGAATAAAACAAAATGATAGTAAGACAAAAATATCAAAATTCTAAAGACTTACTTGGACAGAGTGTGCAGCATAAGGGCATAGTTCTCATACTCGCTGATCTTGGCATTTTGCTCAAGATCACCTTCAAGAAGGACCGCCGTACTGAGTGCCACACCGACGTTAATGTCGGCGGCGCTTTCATTGGCATAAATTGGCCTGTCTTCAAGGGTTATTTTGGGTTCCAGGGAATTTTAGGAACCCTGGATCCCGAGGTCGAAGGTTTCTGTTTCTTCGATGGAGCGGACCCTGATGGTTCGGCTTCGGCAGATCTTTTTGTGGGTGCAGCAGTGGACTTGACAGTTGAAGTCAATTGGGCAATGGGCAGGCATCCTCGGCCTCGGCATCAGCTTCGGTCACCTTGGCCTTTGGTTGGGTCTTCTTGGCTCTTTTTGGTTTCTGAGGTGGCAGAGGTTGAGCTGGTTCAGCTCCATGTCATCCGGAAGATTGGCCAAAAGATCAAGCACCACTTTCTTCGGTCGTTCCATCTCGGCTGTTTTAACAAGTCTTCGTCGGCGTTTCTTTTCTGTCACTGGTATTAAATTCGGAGCCGAGGTTGAAGGCTGATCGGCTGGCTCAGATGTGGAGGCAGCCTGTTCTGTAGAAGCAGTTGATAGAGGAGCTCTTCTTTTTCTTCCTCGGAACGTCGGCCAATTTGGATGTGTATGTCGGGATGAAGTTCAACAGCAGTGGAGCTTTGCGTCGATGAAGTGGAAGTCCAGGAGTTTTTTTAGACCTTTCCCAGGATAGTAGGATTGGCGGAAGGACTTTGGCGGCTTACGAACGACTGCAAAAAAGAAACACGACATCAAAATAGACAAAATTTTTTACAAAAAATTTTGAAGAAAGCAACAGATAAGCAGTTGGCGTTGGGCTCTTACCCTTGCCCTCTTTTACTGTTCGGGGAGAGGAAAAAGATGGACTTCTTCATTTGGTCCAAACTCCCAATTACCAGATGCGATAAGTAGTCCTCTCCAGCACCTTTGTTGGAGTCTGGAAGGTCAGCTACTATTTAAAGGTAGTGGACCTCGGCTTAAGGTAATAGACAAAACCCTTTTCTTGAGGTCAAGGGCACACATGGTGTAGCAGTACTAGATGTCGGCAAGGGTAATTCTAACACTCTCCCGCCGAGCTAAGGCAATTATACCATTAAGGGTTCTAAGGGTATTGATGGTAAGCTGCATGGGGTTGAGGGTGTAGTAATGGAGGACTTCGCGGAAGAGAGGATCAAGAGGAAACCGAAGTCCACATTGGACGAAGGCTACTATAGGGAAAGGCATCTTATCACCATCAGGCATTATAGAGTCTTCCTCCCCAGCTAGTCTGAGAAAGACATCGTCTGGATGGAGAACTCTTGCCTAAAGTTTTGTAGCTTGGTTGGGGTATCAACCCTATCTCTCCAAACACCCATGGTTTTTGGTATACAGGTACTTGACTACAGAAACAGAATGTTCCTAAAAGGGTTCTAAAGACCTCGGCTTAAACCTAGGTACAAATTGTTTCAATTTTTCCTAAGGACTGAAGGTTCTACAGCAAATCCCAAGCCTAAATCTACGAAGAATGAGTATGAAGGGCAGAAAATCTGGAAAACAGAAAAGCAAAAAGAAGTCTCAGATTCAAGAACACAAAAGAGAGGAAGGCCAAAAACAGAGATGAAACGGTACAAGTATTCGCAGTATAATGAGATGAGATACATGATTTACAAATCAGATGCAGAACAATCAAGTAACAAGAAATTTCAGAAACAAGCAAGAACTGGGAAAAGAGGAACGGTGGCTTACCAGAGAAATGGAGTCGGAATGAGCTTCGCCGAGGTTAGAAAATGGATGCAACAGTGACGAAGACTTCACCCGGAAGACGAACGGAAACAGATGCAGAGCTTCGAGCTTGGAGCAATGGCAGACTTGGAGAAGAGAAAGCTTTAGAGAGAGAGAGTGCAAAAGAAATTCGAATGCAAAAGTGAAGGAGAGAGAGAGGGGCAAACGTTTTGCCAAAAATTGAAACGGCGGCAAAACAGCAATTATTGCGCCTTGGTTAACGCACGCGTCAGACGGCGCAAGAAGAGAACAGACGACTTACAGGCGCGTCATCAGCACGGACCAATAAGAAGAAAACGCGTCGGTAGAACGGTCGGAAAATGGTGCATGACAGCTCATGCGCGAAGGAGTGATGATCTAAATTCTTGTTCTTTTAAGAGGACATGTCGGCCAAAACCTAAAGACCTCGGCTAGAAAGTTTTAAGCCGATGTACGAGATAGAGAGTTCAATGTAAGTTCCATCACCTCAGTTATGCCGAGTAATAGAACTTAGGGGGCAGTTTGGGGTTATATTTCTGAGTATCAAACACGTAGCAAGGTGATGCCGACGTGTCAGCCGAGGTTCCACGTATCTTGGTAAGTTCTTTCTGTAGTAATCTAAGGTATGCCGAGATTATTTCAAGAGCTATCTAATCCAGGTAAAAGCCTCTTCTTCCTACAACCTCGGCTTAACCTGCAATGGCCGAGCTACCCGCAGATTATAGCCGAGGTAACTGTCAGACCGACCATACCAGCCAATAAAAATATATCTTGTAGGTGGGTGTCCAACTATGTGGAGAAAGCCATCATTTCACCAACTAAGTGGCCTCGAGCCATAAGAGTTGATCATTAGGCCATTAGAGGCAATGTGAAGGAATAAAGAGCTTTTGCCTGGAAAGCTGCCGAAAGTGCATCAGTGGCTGGCAGGACAGCTCAAAAGCTGTCGACCTCTCCATTAACTTTTCTAGTATATATGGAGAGGTAGAGAAGAAGGGGATCATCGAAACCATTCTGAACAGAGCAGATACAACTACAAGCTAATTGTAACATTTACAATTACATGCTTAGAGAGTGAGAGAATTACTGAGAGTTAGTTGTAATTTTATCATTTATTCAATAGTGAATTACCTCGGGCCCCCCTGGATGTAGGCATTTATTGCCGAACCACGTTAATTCCTTTGTGTCATTGTGTTATTATCTGTGTCATCTATTCTGCCTGTGTTTTTACCGCTGAATTACTAAGATAGGCAGTGTGATCAAAAAATCACTCACACAATTTGGCGCCGTCTGTGGGAATCGAACCCACGACCACATCGGCATCCCGGGGATCCGAACCCAGGGAGTTGAAAATGGGACTAATGACATACTCTTAGCCCGAGATCTGGATCTTTTGGAAGAACGAAGAGAGAAGGCTGCAATTCAACTTGCAGTGTACCAGCAACAGCTTGCCAGAGCATACAACAAGAAAGTCAACCCCAGAGATTTTCAAGTCGGCGACCTAGTCTTGAGAAAAGTGGTCGGGAACAAAAAAGATCCCAGGGAGGGCAAGCTTGGCCCAAACTGGGAAGGGCCTTACAGAATTACCTCGGTGTTAGGTAATGGAGCTTATCGTCTGGAGGACAATGAGGGCAAAGCACTGCCAAGACCCTGGAACACTTGTAATCTAAAATTTTTCTATCATTGAGAGATCTTCATTCTTGGCCGATGTCATATGATTGATAAAGATGTTGGAAGACATGAAAAATGAGAACCCAAGTGGAACTCAGGTTCACATTGGGGGCAGAGAAGATACAAAGCCTACCACTTGTTGAAATTTGTCACAATTTACAAGCTGGTCTGGCCGAATAACAAAGCCTACCACATAATAGATGGTCTGGCCGAATAACAAAGCCTACCACTTGTTGAAATTTGTAGCGATTTACAAGTTGGTCTGGCCGAATAAGCCGAATAACAAAGCCTACCACTTGTTGAAATTTGTAGCGATTTACAAGTTGGTCTGGCCGAATAACAAAGTCTACCACTTGTTGAAATTTGTAGCAATTTACAAGTTGGTTTGACCGAAAACAAAGCTTGGTTTCACTTGTTGAAATTTGTCGCAATTTGCAAGTTGGAGTCAAGCCGAGAAGATTCCTTGGTTTCACTTGTTGAAATTTGTCGCAATTTACAAGTTGGAGTCAAGACGAGAAGATTCCTTAGTTTCACTTGTTGAAATTTGTTGCAATTTACAAGTTGGAGTCAAGCCGACATGTTATCATCTGTTGAAATTTGCAGCAATTTACAGGTTGAGGTAAAGGTTAAGATTATTGCTTAACACTTGATAAAACTTGAGTAAAGTTTACTGTTTATAATCCTTGTTGAAATTTGTAGCAATTTACAAGTTAGACTGAAATTGTTGTTTAAACTTAAGAAAGGTTTGCAAAAGTCAAGCTTAAACAGTATATGTTTTATACTTGTTAAGAATTATGAAAAGATTGCAGGACAGTTCCTTGCCGAAGTAAAANTATGATTGGTAGCTTGCGTTATGCGACTGACTGTACTAGACCTGACATTGCCTATGCAGTTGGAGTACTTAGCGGGTTCACTAGCAAGCCTGGCAGTGATCACTTGCTAGCCATTGAGCGGATTATGAAATATTTATTTGGTACCATAAAATATGGCTTGTTTTATAATAAGTATCCTACAGTACTTGAAGGTTACAGTGATGCTGATTGGAATACCTTGTTAGGTGATTCATTATCAACCACTGGTTACTTATTTACATTGGGAGGTGGTGCTATAAGTTGAAAATCGAAAAACCAAACCATTATTGCTAATTCAACAATGGAGGCTGAGCTTATTTGTAACAACCCTCATTCTGACTTAACCATGCTTGCATACATACCTGTATGATCTTGTCTTATGATGTTGCAAATCTTGCTTATCTTGCTTTGTCTTGCTTTGTTTGAAGTGTTGTTTGCATGATTTTGTTCCTTGCTTGGTGTGTAGCCGAGGTCACCTTGAGCTTAGTTCACCCTTGAACCTTTGTACTTAGAATTATTTTTGGAACCACTTGGTTGACCTCCATCTTCACCCCGGGCATGTTTGCCGAGATGTCACTATCTCCGCCGAGGTGTTCGGAACCAAGGCCGAGGAGTGTATCATCTAGGCCGAGATGTTTTGCACTTAGTGATCTTTGTCCTTGGGCAGGTATGACCTAGACCGAGGTGTGGCACACCCAGGCCAAGGTGTAGCACAGCTTAGTCAAGTGTCGTCCTCCCTAGCCGATGTTTTGATACCCTGTTGCCGAGCTTTGACTTTAGCCGATATCATTACTTGCCGATGTGTCTTGCCAGTTAGCTTGTTGAATACACTTTGTCATAAACTTGTCTTATCAACCAGTCACTTTTTGAGTTGAACCAACCCGATAGTGCCACGTGTCCGAGCTGTGTGTTAAGACAGCCGGCAGACCTAGAAACAAATCATTTTGTCTCAAATCTTTGTCTTTAGAGAGAGAAGCTCTAGAGGAAGAGGGAGGGAGTTTTAGAGTGAGAGAGTAGAGTTCCGAGCTTGATCTTCGAGGATCGAACCGTTAGATTTGAGTTTTGAGGTTAGATTCTTGCTCTACTCTGGTTAATCTTATTGGCTGTCAAGCTACATTGCATGATTGATTTCGTTTTGCACGCCATGCATTGATGTGAAGTTGGTTCTTGAAGAGCAAATGGTGTTCTTGAGTTTTGATGAAAAGCCTCGTTTTGATCCGAAAAGTTTGGAACTAGAACCATGTTTTTGTGTTTGTTCTTGCATGATCTTCTTGTATGGGTACTCAGGTCCATGTTTTTGAACTCTTAGCATGAAATCTCAGTTTTTTTGGAATGAACGAGTTATGATTTTTGCATGCATGTTCTTGATGATCTTGTTCTTTGCATTCTTCAAGGGGGAAACCCAGGTTTTCCCGATTTCGCTTTGAATAAGGCCGTCAGGACCACACCTCGGTAGGAAGTGTGGGACCTCGGCAAAGGCTTGGTTGGTACCCAGGGTGTTTTCACGAGACGAGAAAACAGTGTTTAAACTCCCAGCATGTTTTGCTTTGTTATTGACTTGGATCTGGTGAGAATGCCGAGATCGTTTGCATGCATGTAAAGCTTGTTTTGAGAATGTATTTGCCATGTGATTGTAGGACCTTGATCTTTTCTTTGAGCCTACACCCGAGAAGAACTATGTGAGTGGTATTTCTAATAAAGCTATGTTATACTGTTTTGATAAGTCTTGCTTTGCTTTGTTTTGATGAAAGTAATTGTTAAGCATGAATGATTAGCTCTATTTTGATGTATCAAGTATAAGTTTTGTTTTGATGTTATCTCTTGAAAAGTCCCTTGTGCTGGAGGACTCTAAACTTTCGCAGTACCAAGTATGAAAGGATACGGTCCTTTTCTTGGAAAGATATGGTGTTAAAGCAGGCTACGGGCCTAAGTAACACAAGACCGTCGTGTTAAAAAGAGCTACGGGCTTAAGTAACACAAGTCCCTTGTGCTGGAGGACTATAAACTTTCGCAGTACCTTTGACTAATCGATTTCGGATCATACAGTCTTTGTCTTGCCCACTACAACAAATTTGGGATTTAAAGACGAAACAAATTTGTCCCAAAATGTATATATTTCGTCACCCAAACTAATTACGATGAAAATTTTTCGTCACCCGTTTTGTTGCCAAAGCCTCGTCGCTAAAGGGTCTCAGAGACGAAAAAAAACATTTCGTCATTGAAAATGACAAATTTGTGACGAATTTTTTTGTCTCCAATATGCTTTGTTAGTGACAAAATATTTTGTCATTAAAAGAAGAAATTAGAGACAAAAGTTTTTGTCATAAATATAAGAAATAGAGACGAAATAATTTTGTCACGTTTAATATAAACGAAGACGAAATTTTTTTGTCAAAGAAGCTACCAATAGAGACAAAACAAATTCATCATTAAAAATGATAAATTTGTGACGAATTTTTTTATCTCCAAAACACTCTGTTGGGAACATACTTGTAAGTAATTAGCGACAAAATATTTTGTCATTAAAGAAAGAAATTAGAGACAAAAGTATTTTGTCATAAATATAAGAAATAGAAACGAAATAATTTTGTCATGTTTAATATAAACGAAGACGAAAATTTTTTTGTCAAAGAAGCTACCAATAGAGACAAAATCAAATTCATCATTAAAAACGATAAATTTGTGACGAATTTTTTTGTCTCTAATACACTCTGTTGGGAACATACTTGTAAGTAATTAGCGACAAAATATTTTGTCATTAAAGGAATAAATTAGAGACAAATATTTTCTCATAAATATAAGAAATAGAGACGAAATAATTTTGTCACGTTTAATATAAACAAAGACGAAAATTTTTTGTCAAAAAAGCTATCGATAGAGATAAAAACAAATTCATCATTAAAAATGATGAAACAATGTCAAAAAAAATTCGTCACACATTGAGGGTATACTTATGATTAACATTTGACATTTGACACAATACATAATTCATTAACATTCGACACAATACAACTATTCTAAGTTTTCATTCACAAGTCACATCCATCTAGCATAACAATTTGAAACAATACATAATTCAGATTTACAGCATCAGGAAAATTGCTTAATCCACTAAGTTGCCTTGATAGCCAATCAAAAAGATCCTTGCGCCCTTCCGTGCCAAGCTTCGCATCCATCAAAGCAGTAGTGATGTAAGGCACCTAATAAAGAAACAGAATTGGAAAATTTATCAGAGAAGCATGATAAATAAATAAAATTAATTAAAAAATAAACGAAATAGAGAAATTGGAACCCAACCATTTTGTCGAGATGAACAGCAGCAAGCCAAGCATCAACAGTACACCGTTTGAGGACAATTCAGTAACAAACACAGTATACCATATCCTAAATTCCTAAACAAAGACCCTTTTGCTCCATTCATTATACTACATAGAGCATACACATCAGGTGGAATTTGATAGTTCATGAAGGGTCTAACAAGTATGCCACTGGATGAAGTGGCCATGAAGTGTCAGTTTGGGTTGGCTCTTTACAATACTTGCACAAAATTTATTGTACATCCTTAAGAATAAAATAATGCAACTCGGGCTGGGCTTAGGGAAACCTTAGTCCGACCACCTAAAGTTGCAGCTTGAGATTGAATTAGTACTTGTTATGGCACTTAAGAAACTGTTGAGTCAGTAGTATCCTAGCAAGATGTTGATTTAGTCTCAGAATCAACTTTTAATTGTTCAATTGATGATAAGGGAACTTACGACTTGTTTCCGAAAGTGCTTAGTACCCCAACTTCTGGGATTTCACCAGAAAAAAAGTTTGTAGATAAATTCCTGAAATAAATTACTTCACATTATTATATTAAAAGTATCAAAAATTACTTTACAATCCATAAAATTAAAAACAGATGTGACACTGCCAGAACAGAACTTACAAAGTGTGAAGGCGTGTTAGACGGCCAAGAGATGAAGGTATGGCACCCTTAAGTGAATTGCTTGACAAATCCCTGCATTGAATTTCCATTAATATTTTTAATACATATATATATATATATATATATATAAAGATATGCCAATGATGGACCCATCACCGTAGGGAGTCTTGTCCGAACCAGGTTTGCAGAAGGGTATTCAATCCCGACATAAACAACAACGATTGAATCACTCGGGCTTTATCGCCCTATTCAATTGCATTACAGAGGCTTAGAATGTTGATATAAGATTACAATTGAAAAAAACCAAGAATTTATCACAAGGGAGATGGTAAACAATACTCACATTACTCCCACCCATTTGAGGCACGAGAATAGTGGCAATCAAAACTGTGGTACCAAGCATCACGATATAGTGTTGGAAACCCAGTAGAACTGTATGTGCTGTAAAATTCAAAGGAAAATAGTTCACAAGCAGAGTTTCCATACAAAAAATTCAGTCGGAATGACGAGACAGTGATTAAGAACCAGAATAGCGACTGTTTTAATTTAAAATAAAATTCATATAAAATTATGTTTCTATATCATTACTCAAATTCAAATCACCCAAAATCCTTACCAGCCAAAGAGGTAAAGGCTGAGCTTAGCCCCAAAAAATAAAATAAAAAAATCACAAGACAATTGAATGCCACAAAAGGGAAAATTTAGCAAGATTTCATTTTATATTCAATACCAACACGTCTAATATACCAAACCATACCAAAACTAAACTTCTATAATTACACACACACACATATATATATATATATATATATGTGTGTGTGTGTGTGTGTGTGTGTGTGTGTGTAAGATGGATACAGTTATGGAATCCAACATACAACAGTAAATGGACTTGAGAAAAAGAGGAGAATCAAGAATTACAATTTTAAAGTTTCGATTCACCAAAGAAAATATATATATATATATATAAATAGCTTATCTGAACCAGAGGGATAAAAAATTGATATAAAAAGATCATGACTTTGCCAAACCCTTTAACTAACTAAACAGAGAAAACATAATAACTAGAGTTCATGAGAGAGAGAGAGAGAGAGAGAGAGAGAGAGAGAGGGACTGACGCCATGAAGGGTTGGAGTGGATGCAGTACTGGAGCTGGAGGAGTTGCTCGGCGGGAGGGTAAACGGGGCCCTTCGCAGATCCAAGTATTGGAGGCAGACCCCCGTGAGGCGGCGGTGGCTGGAGGTTGTGGTTGTGGTGGTGGCTCCCCGTCTCTATCATTGCCGTTCCTTGTTCACTATTCTTCTTCTTCTTCTACTCTATGCTTGATTCTTCTTCTACTCTATGCTTGATGCCAAAATTGCTGAGAAAACCAAAACCAACATACCCATTTCGTTTCTTCGATCCAAATGGGTTGTACCGTCGCTTGACAGAAAGAGAGAGAGAAGGGGGATGATGAGAGATAGGACTGAGAAAGAGGGAGAGAGGAGGGATGATGAGAGAGTGAAATTGGTATTCATTTCCCCCCTCCAGGTTTCAAATTTCCCCCCAAATTTTGGTGTTTCTTATTTATTTCTACAATAATCTTACCAAAAATGTTTTAGAGATCTAATTAGGAAAATGTATCATTATTGTTCTAGAGATCTAATTAGGAATAACTTGACATCTCGAATGGAATATTTAAAATGATATTATCAATCTATTTGGTTTTATTTTTAAAACTATTATTGAGTTTTTTTTCTTTTGGGGTATTTTTTTTTATCTTTAAAAGATAAAACTACTCTCGCCTTGGTACTCTCGCCTCGAACGACGCTCGCCTCGGTTCTGTCAAAAACATCCAGTTGAATCACGTGAGAATGGTGCTCCAATTGATCATTCTGCTATTTCTGGGCTAATTGTTGGTTATTAATTAGTTTAGTTAATTCATTTAGTTAATTAGAATTTTATAATTAATTAATTAGTTTAGTTAATTAGTTAATTTAATTAGTGGTAATTAAATAATTAGTTGAAGGGGATTTTGGTTCAAGAGATTGGGGATTTTTGGTTGAAGGGGATTTTGGTTCAAGAGATTGGGGATTTTTGGTTGGGGAGGGGGGGAAAACTGAGCGGGAATGGAAAAAGAAAAAGCTAAGCCTGAGATTTTGGTCTGCTTTCAGTCACAAATGAATATTTAAACAACAAAACTATGCTGTTTAACTTTATTTTTTGTTAAAATATTTTTTTTGTAGTTAATGAATTGTTTTTTTGTTTCTTTAATTTTTTTTTTAAGTATTAAGGTTGAAAATTTATTTGTTTCATTTTTATTTTAATGAAAAAAATTTAATTTTTTTTTTATTTGATAGAAGTAGGGGTAATATTTTAATAAAAAATATTTTTCGTTAAAATAAAGTTAATTTTTTGTCGTCAATGAAAAATTCTGCCGCCCATTTTTTCTTTTTTGGTTACTAAAAATCAGTAACTAATTTTTTGTGGTAAAGGAGATGGAGTGGTAGTAGTGGTGAAGCTAGTGCATAAGAGGTGGTGGTGGTGGTGGCGGCGGTGATGAAATTGAGATACAAAACTGAAATTTTTCATTACAGTTAAGAGAGGACATCCCCGATTACAGAAACTCAAAAAAAACAAAAAACAAAAAACAAAAAAAAAACAAAAAATACAGAGACTACCAAAAGAGTGATGTGCCAGTCACGCCATTGAGATACAAAACTGAAATTTTTTATTACAGTCAGGGGAGGACATCCCCGATTACAGAGACTCAAAAAAAATTAAAAAAAACAGAAAAAAAAAAAAAAAACAGAAAATACAGAAAAAAAAGAAGAAAACCAGAAATACAAAAAAAAAAAACAAAACAAAACAAAGAGAGAGATCTTTTTTTCTTCCTTCTACTCCGGTGACGGCCACGCACTTTACTTGGCTCTTCCGTCGCCGAGCTCTTCCGCTTTTTGTCGCTCTTTTTGTCGTCAATCTTCGAAGACCCTGCTCCCGTACTTCCACCAAGAACGACCACAGTGTTTCCGCCGACAGAGTCGACTCCCCGCCGACCATCAAAGGCGAGGTACGAAGATGCCCCAAATCGGGCCATAGAGGTGGAGTGTCTTTTCAGCTCCTTGTTTTCAGCCTTCAAGGCACAAATCTCTACCCGTGCATCTCTGTACATGCACTGGAGTAGAGACAGTTGGGCGTTGACCTGGTATACCTCACACGCCTTGTTTTGCAGACGGTGAGACAGGTTAGTCACCGCCGCCACTGTCTCCATGCAGGACCTCAACGTGTAGTGGTTGGCCTCAATATCATTTTGAGTAGCCATCACTTGCTCAACTAATAGTGTGGGAAGACTAGGTTGAGTAAGAGCAGGGGTACTTGGCCCAAAAGAGCTCGATGGATTGTTAAGATCCGGAAAGAGAGAGAAGGGGCGAGACGAAGCCATGTATAAGATAAGAGAAGGCAGAAATGGCAGAAAAGAAGGGAGTCACAGAAGAATGGCAGAAAATAGATGAGGAAAAGAAGAAGGCGGAGGAAGACGGAAAAGTGATGAAGAAGAAGATGGAAGAGTGATGGAAGAAGAAGAATGGAGTGGTTAAGAAGAAGAGTGATGAAGATACTGAAGAGAAGAAGAAGACGAGAGAGAAGGACAAAGAGAGGGAGAGGGTCGAGGTAAGCTTGCCAATCGAGGGGGCTGCTTTTGTCGGCCAGCCGACTCAAAAGCAGAGCCCGCCTATATGTATATGTATATATATTGTATAGCTATATAATATAGATATTTAGTGACGTAAACGCAGGCCGTCAGATTGAGACGGCACGGATCGGTGACGTGGTGAGGAATGGACGGTGGATATTTGATATTGGTGTGTTTGTTTTAGAGAAGAAAAGAGAGATCATGTAAGCTAAATTGTGAGCACTGAAAAGATCCCTGGTTTTTTTTAAAAATACTTTTATGTGATCGCATTTGAGAATGATTGAAATTTGAACTCTGAATTGGACATGCTGACCTGAATAAAAACAAAACTGACTCAACGTAAGAAAACAAACAAAATAAAACAATCCAAACACAGACTGGTATGAAACACACTGACTGATATGAAAGAAACATACTTATACACACTGACTGGACTGGTATGAATACCTTGATTGATATAAATACACTGACTAGTATGAGTACACACTCATATACACTGACGAGTTGACTCGAGTGGGGGAGAAGATAGAATCACTAACTCAAATATGCCTCTAATTCATTGCCTTGATTTTTTTTTTTATTTATTTATTATGTTTTTTTTTTTTTTTTTTTTTTTGTAAAAATGTTTTGATCAACATGAGAGTTGGAGTAGCATACTTATTCCATTTATTTATTATTTTTTTTAGAGTCTCTGTAATCGGGGATGTCCTCCCGATTTTTGTAATAAAAATCAGTTTCGTTTTGCATTTAAAGTCAAATAGTCGAATGAAACATCTCTTCCAATAATAATCAAGAAACAAATTATATATGAATTTAAAAAATGATTTAAAAATAAAAAGAAAATATAAATAAAATATAATTTCAAAGTCATATGCATTTTTTAATTAGTGGATCTTTTTAATTAGTGGATCTTTTTATTTGTAAAAAGTAAAAAAAAAATATATATATATATAATATTAAAAAATGTTCACTAAAAAAATATAGACAAAAAATATTTTCGTCTTCCATAACTTATCATTCCTAGACAAAAAATATTTGTCACCAAATAAATAAGAAAATGAAACGACATCGTCTTATAAGTTTGGAATTTATTGGTGACGAATTCCTTTTGTCGCAAAAATCTTTAAATTTTGTGACAAAAATGTTCGTCTCCATTGAGCTAAAATAATTGGCGCCTCTTTTTTTCCTGACGAATTTATTTTTTCGTCTCCTATAGTTTTGAGAAGAATTAAAAGAAATGACAAAAGTAATATTTGGTCATGTTTGGGATACGTTCTAAAACGAAAATAAATTTTATCACCAATTTTTAAAAATTAATTATTGAAAACTCTATACTAAATAAGGTAATGTTTTCTATTAATTTTGAAAATTTCAAATTTTTTATTATTTGTTTCTCTGTATTTTTTCTCACAAATGATTAGTGATAAAATATTTTTCTCTTTCACAACATAACCTTATGAGATAAAAAATATTTTTGTCTTTTTGCATGATGGAGTGTTTATTGGTGACGAAATATTTTCGTCTTCCATAACTTATCATTCCTAGACAAAAACATATTTGTCGCCTAATAAATGGAAATATGCAACGACATCGTTTAATAGGTAGGGAATTTATTGGTGACGAATTACGTTTGTCGCAAAAAATATATATATTTTATGACAAAAAATGTTCGTCTTCAATGAGCTAAAATAATTCGCGCCAATGCAAATGAAATTGGCGCTTGAATTTTGGAGACGAAATTTTTTTTCGTCTCCTATACGTTTGAGAAAAATTAAAACAAACGACAAAATTAATATTTTGTCATCTTTGGGTTGAATTTTAATACAAAAAAAAAAATTTGTTTAATTATTATTATTATTTTTTTCTTTTTGTAGAGAGGGGTTTACTGTGAGAAAGAATAGTAGCTTTGCACAAAATGTCTTCTTCGATAATAATGTTTGCATGCACAAACGGCTTAAATGTGAGAGAGAATAGAGGAGCTTCAGTGCGAAATAGAAGAGATGGTTTATACAGATTGTTTTCTCAAGTCACAGCTTCAATACTTGTGAGAGGGGAGACTCAAGTGCGAGAGAAAAATGAGGGTTTGTAGAGGGTGTCTTTTCGGGTCACGATTTTAGTATTTGTGTGTGTGTAAAAGTAAGTGATTAAGGTGAGAGTGCCTCTTAGTTTCTGACGACATTTTAATAAAGAGAAATAATTAGTGATAAAATATTTTCGTCTCAAACTCATATGTTCGTTGCCTAATCAACAAAAATACAAAAATAACGTTGTGTGGGATGGAGAATTTATTGGTGATGAAATATTTTCGTCTCCTTCAACTTAACCTTATGAGACGAAAATATATTCGTCGCGCAATCAATCAAAATGCAACACGACACATGGAGAATTTATTAGTGACGAAATATTTTCATCTCCCAAAACATATCCTTCCAAGACAAAAATATATTTGTCGCCTAATGAACAGAAAGATAAAATGAGCATGAAGAGTTTATTGGTGACGAAATATTTTCGTCTCCCATAACTTATCATTCCTAGACAAAAATATATTTGTCACCAAATAAATAAGAAAATGAAACGACATCGTCTTATAAGTTTGGAATTTATTGGTGACGAATTCCTTTTGTCGCAAAAATCTTTAAATTTTGTGACAAAAATGTTCGTCTCCATTGAGCTAAAATAATTGGCGCCTCTTTTTTTCCTGACGAATTTATTTTTTCGTCTCCTATAGTTTTGAGAAGAATTAAAAAAAATGACAAAAGTAATATTTGGTCATATTTGGGATACGTTCTAAAACAAAAATAAATTTTATCACCAACTTTTAAAAATTAATTATTGAAAACTCTATACTAAATAAGGTAATGTTTTCTATTAATTTTGAAAATTTCAAATTTTTTATTATTTGTTTCTCTGTATTTTTTCTCACAAATGATTAGTGATAAAATATTTTTGTATCCTTAAATACCAGAACAAAGAATTTATTATTGGTGATGAAATATTTTTGTCTTCCACAACTTAACCTTATGAGACGAAAATATATTCGTCACGCAATCAATTAGAATTTATTATTGACGAAATATTTTCGTCTTCCACAACTTATTCTTCTGAGACAAAAATATATTTGTCGCCTATTTAATAGGAAGATGAAATGACATTGTCTGCATGATGGAGTGTTTATAGGTGACGAAATATTTTCGTCTTCCATTACTTATCCTTCCCAGACAAAAATATATTTGTCGCCTAATAAATGGAAATATGCAACGACATCGTTTAATAGGTATGGAATTTATTGGCGACGAATTACGTTCGTCACAAAAAAAAAAATTTTTTGTGACAAAAATGTTCGTCTCCAGTGAGCTAATATAATTCGCGCCAATGCAAATGAAATTGGCGCCTCATTTTTACAGACGAAATTTTGTTTTCGTCTCCTATACTTTTGAGAAAAATTAAAACAAACGACAAAATTAATATTTCGTCATCTTTGGGTTAAATTTTAAGACAAAAAAAAATTTCGTCACCAAATTTTGTCACAATAGCCTAGATTTCTTGTAGTGGCCACTGACGGTTTGCCGCGTGGACTTGTTGTTCGGAAAGCTGGATTTGTGTTTTGCCGATGCCAGTAAGCATCCCTTGAAACTTGTAAGACTTGATAGATGAATACGGTTCATCTCTTGATTTGATAAGGTTTTGATGTGTTTTGCTTTGAAAGAATCTCGGCTAATATTCGTATGGTTCAGCATGTTTTGTTTTGAAAAGACTTCGGCTATATTCATGCAAAACCTTTATTATTGGTACCATTCACTGAGTATCCAAGCTCACCGTCTCTATATATATGTAGGTGATGAGCAAGACGGCGGCGACGCCTAGATGTGTTTTGCACAGCTTGTTTTGGATTCATGATTATGTCGGCCTTGTTTTGTATTCATGTCGGCAATGTTGTAATTACATCGGCCAATCTTGAAAATCATGCTTCTTGACTTGTATTCATTGTATTTTGTATATGTCGGCTCGAGAAGCCTTTTGATCAAGATGTAACTTGTATTTTTTGTTATTTCAAACTAGTTGTAAAGCTATATCTTGTATGTCATTCCATCTGATTTATGCATGGCTCTCATGGACTACTTGTATTTTAATTTATTGCTTCCGCATTTGTGAGCCCCATATGTATATTATACTCTGATTGTGTGTGATCTTTGTAAGTTGGCCTTCGGTAATCACGGATTACTGGCCATCACGGCACCATCCTACTATGGGCGGTTTGGGGTCATGACATTATTGCTTTAGCTATAGCTAGTGAAGAAGCAAATTGGTTGAGAGATTTGTTAAATGAAATCTCTTGTTGGGAAAAACCGATTCCACATATATCGATTCATTATGATAGCACCGTAGCAATTGGTCGAGTTAATAATCGTTATTATAACGGTAAATCCAGACCTATCAGAAGAAAACACAGTACTGTGAGATCTTACATGAATAATGGTATCATAAATGTGGATTATATTAAATCGGGTGATAATCTTGCAGATCCATTAACTAAGGCCTTAGCAAGAGATAGAGTCTGGAATACATCGAGGGGAATAGGGTTGAAGCCCATTGAATATAGCAGGAGCCATGTATGAGGATAATCAACCCAGGGACCAGAGATCCTGTAACTGGGTTCAATGAGAAAAACGATCATATGATGGCCGTGAGAAATGCACTAAATTGGTTTTTACCCATCCCTATGATGTAAGTGCATTTATCCTGTAACGTTGTAGAGGTTGAGTTATTAAAAAACTCTTAATGAATTTTTGTAGCTCTTATTGAGTGGGGTGTCATAGTTACAGGAGCACCCTTGACAGAATTTACCTATGTGAGTGTGGTAGTGGGGCCGCTACCTATGAAATTTGGGCTAATTCTCAAACACACTCATGAATCCTGGGATCGCATGAGGCCGTAATGTGCTGGCTCTTAAAGCTCATGTGAACACCTGGAATATTATGTGTGTGCAATAATTATTTATTTCCCTTATGCAGTCATAGTTCAATGCTGAGCATACTATTGGCTCTGGAGTAGATATTATTGTTTCACTAATGGAGGTTCAATGCAGTGCACACCTACCATGATGCATAATATCCTTATTTGCTTAATAATCTCAATTTTTGTTACCTATAATATTAAAATAGGTGGGGGAATGTTAGCAGATATTTTAATACTATAATGTGTTATAGGTTTGATTTTCTTTTCTTGTCTTCCAAGTCTTCCAAGTCTTTGCCAAGTCAAGTCTTCTTCTCAAGTCTTCCAAGGAAATTGCTCACCAATTTCCTTTCCTATTCTTATCCATCAAGTCTTATCCTCCAAGTAACTTCCAAGGAGCCTCCAAGCAACTTCCAAGAATCCTCCTCCAAGAAACTTGTCCACCAAGCTTTCATCTCCTATAAATTGATCTAACTTCTTATCTTGGAAGTATGAAGAAGTTTTTGTTGCTTTATTATGTTTTGTGTGAGATTATCAGGCAAATAGAAAAGGATGTATGTGATAAAGCCTTGGGTTCAACCAACTGTGCAGTATTGATGAGCCATACGACTTAGTCGGGCTGTTGTATCCTGGGGGGGACAAGTCAAGGTCTTTTCTGCTGCACCGGTGTGAGGCTTTGCCTAACCGTAGAGGGCTTGAATCTCCTTAAAGAAGAGCGAATTTCTCGTGCCTCAGCCCTTATAATAGTTATTGTAATTTTTATTATTTGTATCTTTTGGTGTTTTATTTGTAATTATCACCAACAGTTCTGAATCAATAGTAGTAGATTGGGTGTTTCCATGCAAGGGTAGAATGAGGAGTGAGAGGGAGAATATGGAGAAAAGGATTTGGAGGGAAGTTGTTGGGGGTTATTTTGGACATTTTAGAGGTTGGTTTCGCGGGGGTTTTTGGGTGGTACATAGTTTGGGAAGTTTAGGTTTGGAGTGATGGTGAGAGGGTCGTGTTCGGTAGGCAGATGTTTTGAAAATTTCAACCTGGTGGCTGGGTTTTATAATGTGAAGAGTCTAAGTTTCCTCAATCCTCAATCAATGGTTAAAGAGGGAAAGAAACTTGCACTCCAAACAGCCAACAGCCAACAACCAACTAATTTATTTTTTTATTTTAATTTTAATTTTTTATGATCAAGGGTCCAAGTCAGTTTACATGCATTTTGACTAATCTCATGACCCATGAAAAACACCCCTCCATATGAATCGGACAAATTTCGAGCTGAGCTTACGGGCATGACTCAAAAAAATAAATCACTCCTAATAAAAATTGAATGTGAGACCTCGATTAACTTTTGTATTTTAATTGTCAAAATACACACTTCCTTTTTCTCTCTTCCTTTTTCTTGGGAATCCTTTTTCAACGAATGATTTTATAATTGAGTATAATATTTTTGACTATATATTGTTTAGCATCTCATTGCATTTCATCAAGGAGATTAACTTATGGATTGGGGAGGTATTGTTCGGACACATGAAATTTATTATGAATTTTCTTTTAATAATTCTAATAATGTTTTTAAACTGTTTGTCTATATATTATTTATAAATAAATAAAAAATTGATCGATTAAATAATTATAGCATACTTATTTTATCTCGTTTGTCTTTAAAAAAATGACTAATCTACTTTTAAAAATCCATTTGCCATTCATTTTTTAAAAACAAACATAGTAAATAAAAATGTTAAAATTATCAGATCAGTCTATTTTTTTATAAATGATATATACACAAATAATATTAAATAATGAACAATTTAAATTATCAAAATAAGGCCTATACAACGCGTCTCAAGTCCACATCTAGACTAGAAAGGATCCCATCCATTCCATCAATAATAACATAGATGAATTGTAAGACCCATCAGATTGTTGTGTTGTTGATAAATAAATAGAATAATTTACATTTTTAAGTTTTTGTTGTTTTAAATTAAATAATTACAATGGATAAACTTTAAGTCTTATTTTAATTTAATTATTTCATTTAAAGTAGTGGTTAAAATTAACGATTTTGTGGTAATTGTCAATCTCTTGACCTGTACATATAGAAAAATTAACTATAATCTAAACAAAAAAATCAAATTAAAATTAGACTTAAAATGTTAGGGATCAAATTGTTTAATTTAAAACAATAGAGATCCAAGTGAAATTTGCATCAAACTATAAGGCTGAAAATTATAATTTACCCAATAAAATTTGAATATATATATATATTAGGGAAAATTAGAAAAACATCCCTCTCCAACTTTGTGTAGTAGAGAGGTCCAAGTTTTTTTTTTTTTTTTTTTTTTTTTTTTTAGCTAAGGTCCCTCAACATTTTTACAGAGAAAATTCGATTTAGAGAAATTTTACCCGACTCGGAAAATTATTGAAATTTCTCTGTTATAATTGCAGAGAAATTTCAAAACTTCTCTATGAAATTAGAAAAATTTCTCTGTGAAAATTGAAATTTCTTTAAGTTTGGCAAAATTTCTCTGAGACAAATTTTCTCTGTAAAAATATTGAGGGACCTTAACTATTATGAAAATATTGTATGTCCTTTATCTTATAAAATCTTAATATCAAAGTCTTTAAAAATAATTCCTCTATATTTTATTGTATTATTATTTACAGTAACAATATTAGGATAACATTTTTTAACATATTTTGTTTACTATCCCATGTATTAATATTATATTACTGAGTGACAAACATAAATGATATAACTCATTGGGTCATGCCATAAATTATTTTTCAATCATAATTAAAAAAATAATGAGTTATAATAATATACAATATAAGATATAATAAAAGATTTTTTTCGATCATAATTAAAATAATAATCATAATTAATATCACAATCAATAATAACTAATCTCATAATAAATCATAACTAAACTCTACAAATATCATAACCAACTGAACATATAGTACACAACTTTTGTGTAGTATCAAATTACAAGTTATGGAAAACAACACATGTCATCATAGAATCAGGACCCCTCCTTGACTTTCCTCTTAGACTTTCTACTTGCGGGGTTATTGGACTCAATTTGTGACGCCCCGAAATAATCCCACTTAACTATTACGTCAACCCATTTCCAAAATGAGATATAAACCAAAATCATTTACATAGTTCCAAATGTTTACCAAAGTATTCTCACATGCCATTATACATTTATTTATACACTAGTACAAGAATCAATAGCATGGAAGAGAAATCATTAAATCATAACGAATAAGGCCCTCAAGGGCTTACAAGTTCCAAGACAATAGCCCGGTTACACAAAATGGTCTCTCGGACCCATACACATTAGCCCTTGGCTTTACAAAATTTTACACCAAAATACAAGAGTAAAATACTCTTCACAATCACGTCCATGCCATCAACTCGGCGGGATCACCACATCTTTACCTACACCAAATCCCATAGGGGTGAGCATAAAGCCCAGTAGAAAATTCTCACAAAGTATATACAGTTATGCATTATCCTCAACATAAAATAAACGTAAATGCAATGCCATGCCAAAGTTGATAAATGAGGAAACTATTCATTTCAATGCACTTTCTCAAAATCACCATGTTCTCAATATTAGCTTGTAGTCTCATCAATTTCAAACTTCCAAAATTAATTCAATAGGGGCAGTAAATACAACACTGGTAATCCCTAGGCTGGTGTCTGCAAGTAGTCTCTACGAGCACTACCAAACTGTCATTTTTACCGGTGCTAACCGGAAGGCTCGACACCTATCCGTGCGGCTTTCGGGTCTTTCACCCTAGACACTCAGGCCAACTTATCAAATTCATCTACACCCCCTATCCGGACTTACCAACGTATTTACCCCATACACATTTCCATTAGTTCTCATGGTAATATAATCTTTCTCAAGTAAACATGATGAGAATGCAACAATGGTAATAATTCACTTCATGCACATTGATGATATAAACTCAAATGGAAATGAGATGCAATAATTAATATCTCATAACATTTCTCTATTTCCAAAATGTCTCAACAACAATAATAAACAAATACCTTTCCACTTTCACAAATATGTTTCTCATTGTGCAAATAATCACGTGTCTTCAACACATCACCACAAGTTCTCAACACCAACCAATCATGACCAAACCTTTCAACATGGCCAACATATCATCTCTCATTTCATTTCCCCATTACATTATAATTAAGCCTTTCACATCATCAATGACACTCAACAACTTACCGTCTTACAACATTACAAGATTATATGAAATTTTCAAACATCATCCTTCAAGATTTCAATTTTCATTACCCATGGTGCTCAACAATTATCATCTTACCTCATTACAAGTTCAAGTGTTAGCAAGAATGTTAAAATACCATCTCATATCCCATGTGTCAAGTATGTTGTTATTATGATAAACATTTGGTGGAACTTACTCTCATACATCCTCTTAACACAAGAAAGTAAATAATTTCAAAAACATTTTCATTATTTTGTAAAATCCCCAATTTCTAGGGTTTTTATCAAAAACTCAACATTTCTTCACTTTATGATGAAAACATCATCAAAATCATCCTTTTTAAACAATAAATAAGAAATCACAAGGATCAACTTAGAAACATTTAAACATTTAAACCCTCATTTGAGAAATCTCATCATCTTTGAACCAAAACCAAAACTCTCAAAACAAATTCAGTAGAAACACAAAATCAACATTTAACTTGCAAAACATGTATATATAACTCAAGAATATCCCTACCTCAATGTTTGATGAAGAAAAGGTGAAACCCTAGCTCCTAGAGTGAGAGAGAATCTCGGATTTCCATCACCCAAGTGAAGCCCCAACCTTAGATCTTCAAGATCTTGAGAGGAATGATGATGTTCTTGACCCAAGATGAGCAAAATCAAAGAGTTTTAGATGTTTGAGGTGTTTTCTAGAGAGAAGGAGGAGAAATATATGTTTTAGAGTGAGAGGGAGATGAGTATAATGAGAGATATATTTGGATCAAAATGATACAAAAAACAGAGTTTCAGACTGCCCGGTTGGCTGCTCGTGCGGCCATTTTCTCCGCTCGTGCGCTCTTAGACAGTAGCCAATTTCTGGGTGTCAAGCTTGGCCGCTCGTGCGGCCCCTCCCACCGCTCGTGCAGTACAATTCTGCACATGCGGCCTAGGGCCCCGTACGTGCGGTCCTGGCCCAGCAGCCCAAAGTTTCAACTTCGTCCCCGGCACCCCGAACTCACCCGTGCACCCTCTGGGACAAACAAAAATTTAACACCGGAAGAAAAAGAATTTGGAAACCATTTCCGGACACTTCAATTCAACAAGAATAAAAAGAGAACGAAGCGGAGGAAAGAAAGAATAAAGAGAAAAAGAAGGCCGGTTGTCACACAATTTTAGGCCCAATTTCGATGATTCGAACCATTCATATTTTAAGATTTGTTGAGTATATTATACCTGCAAAAAATCAAGTTGATCGGATATCAGAAAGCATGTGTTTGGAAAACTATTTATTAAATTTTAAAAAAAAATGATTTTTAGTTCGATAATCCGAACACATGCTTTCTGATATCCGATCAATTTAATTTTTTACAAGTATAATATAATCAACAAATCTTAAAATATGAACGGTTCGAATCATCAAAATTGGGCTTAAAAGTAGACCCAATAACCTAGCAAGTAGGAAGTCAAGGAGGAGATCCTAACTCACGATCATAACCCTACAATAAATAACTTTGTAACCCCTCAATTATCTGAAATCATATTGACACTTCTTGTCAGGAGTTTGGTGCAATGGTCAAATACCGATAATGTCCTCATTTGAGATTCTAATTTCATTATGTTAAAAGAATAGAGAAGGGCAAACAAATATAATTTTAATTCTAGAAGTACAAACAAACCTAGTGAAAAATACAAAAGATTTTTCCAACAGCAAATCTTCAATAATAAAAGAAACCTCTTCAGTGAAAGCCACCACCCAAAAAGCTATCCAAAACGAAACCCTTAAAACTTTTAAATTCCTACACGCCAATATTTTTATCACAACAACTACAGAGGAGAAGTAAAAGACAGAGATAGAGAGGAAGCGGTGGGAAGCGAACCCAAATATGGTGATTCCTCATCACACTAGCCCTTTCGTCTAAACTATATCAAAGGATCTATCGATACCAGATCGTTCTCTCTCTCTCTCTCTCTCTCTCTCTCTCTCTCTCCCTCATAACATAAAAACCCATCAATGATTTCATAGAAGATGCTTCATAGGCGATAGAGGTACACGGTTGACCCTGGCTTAAGGCGAACAAGGCGGCATCTTGGGCTTTTAAATTTCCTCAAATTTTAAGTGTCTCAAATAATTTTAACTCTTATGGTGTTAGTAGGTTTACAAATTAGCAATGTTAGAGACCCATAATGATGCGGTAAGAGAGTTAGGCCCTATATCATT
Organism: Camellia japonica; assembly: GCA_030407325.1. NCBI lineage: Eukaryota > Viridiplantae > Streptophyta > Magnoliopsida > Ericales > Theaceae > Camellia > Camellia japonica. Next base: position 51,985,664 of record JAPPVO010000013.1, on the reverse strand, counting down.
GGATTTGTAATATATCAAAAATAGACACATATGATGTCACATTACTGTTGATACAATCACTACAACAAAATGCACCTTTGGCGACCAAAATTGGCAACTAAAAAGAATTTAGTTGCCAAAAGTTATGGAATTGACGACTAACATTTTTTTTAGTCGCCAAAAGTAAAATATTTAGCTACTAATTTTTTTTAATCGGGGTATATTCATTATTGGCGACTAAAAAAAAATTTAGTCCCTAAAAATGCTAGAATTGGCGACAAAAAAAAAATTAGTCGCTGTATATTGACTTTTGGCTACTAAAATATTTAGTTGCCGAATGGGAAAAAATTTATTTTCTCTTTGGCGACTGAGGTTTTAGTCGCCAAAATCTTATTTTCAGTGACAAAAAAAAAAAAAATAGTCGCCGTATATTGACTTTTGGCTACTAAAATATTTAGTCACTGAATGGAAAATAAAAAAATTATTTTTCCTCTTTGGCGACTAAAGTTTCAGTGCCAAAAACTTAATTTCAGCGACAAAGAAAGATGTAGTCGCCATATATTAATTTTTGGCTACTAAAATATTTAGTCGCCGAATGAAAAATAAAAAAATTATTTTTTTATCTTTGGCGACTAAAGTTTTAGTCGCCAAAAAGTTACTTTCAGCGACAAAAATTATTTTAGTCGCCAAATAAATTATTTTTTTTAAATATTTGGTAACCTATCTTCAGCGACTAAAATTTAGTCGCGGATGTGTTCAAAATTTTTCTGGGAAATATTTCATTTTGGCGCCTAAATTTTTGCTCAAATCTATTACTTCTTCACATGGTTCTTTCTCTCTCTTGCTGTCCCTCTGTCTCTCTCTGTCACACAGAGAACCAATCACCACCGCCCCTCATCTCAGCGTCGCACATGACCAATGTCCATCAATCTTCCACCGTCGAACATCGCCACCGCAGCTCACCGGCCTCCTCTTCTCCTCCGCCTCCGAGATCCGCGACACTAGCTGGTTCTGGGCCAGCTTGAAAACCCCTTTCCAATGGCTGGTTCTGGGTGTAATGGAATTGGGGCTTGGGGCTTCAATTCGGTTCTTGTATGCCTTTTTTTTTTTTTTTTTAATTGTTAAATTGGGAATTCTTTTGGTGCAGCAATAATGCCACGAGCTTATGGACAAAAATAAAAGGCAAGGGTTCCGAATTCACAGGTCCCCAACCTATTGGAAAGGTATTGACATTGATCACTCCATATTCTCTATGTTGTACTTCCTGTCTCTAATAACTTAGTTCATCAGTAATGCTATGATTTCATCAGTAATACTTTTTGAACGCACAAGCCCAGCATCTAATAAAATTGATTTTTTTAAACTGGCTTGTAATTTGTAATCCAATACTCTTTACTTGTCCAATAAATAAATAAATAAAATTGATTAATTTTGCTTTTGTAGCCTATTTCATGGTTGAGCTTTCTTTTGCTGGTTGCCATTGGAGTAGAACTAATCTTCTACTATGACAGGGAAAAGAAACGGCATATTGAAGGTAGATTACTATGGTGAGTAGGACTGTAGAATACTTGTAAGTTGAACTGTAGAATTGATAATCATGTAACGGACTCTTTTGTAGTTATTTTCTATGAATTCGTAACCTACTTGGTTGGTACATTCCCTTCGTTCTTCACTGAAACACTAGTAGTTGTGCAGTTATTATCATTAATTAATTTTATGTATTCAACTCAGCCAGTTGTTCGAACTTGTTCATGTATTATTTTTTCACCATAATTTGTCACAACACAATTAATAAGTTACAGGTCTCCTAGGGCAATTATTGTGTTGAGGGAGCACAAATTTTTAATGCGTGAAACTTTGTTGCATTCTCTCACCAAGGTCATTAGAGATTTGTAGTTTGGATTGATGTGGAAGAAGAAATTTCGAATGGTACTACTATTATACTAGAAATCTTGAACATAACTTTTGCAAATATTCTTCTTCTGCTTTGTATGCAGTTGTTGGAAGCTTAAATTAGGGTTCTTGATGATCCAATCAAAAGCTTATTTCTAGTTTTATTATTTATATGCTTTGTTGGAAGTTATAGAATTTGGCTTGGGTTGATTGGGGTTGGACTTGCATCCTACATGATTTTTATTCATCTGGACCTCAATACATATACATCTGGTTGTGGCCTGCTTGCACAGGTAGTGATTGGTATTATGGTTGGGTTGGGGAGAATGGATACCATTTAAGAATGTCAAGTTAAGTGGTGTTTGGCTGAAGTCAGCATACTTGCCGCCTCTATTAATCAATCTTATTAGCTGAGCTGACCGGAAAGTTAAATAATGAAAATGTAATTAATTCATTAAAGTATAATTTGTTTATTTCCTTCAAGTCTTATTTGCTTAACATGTAGTTCCCCATTTTGCATTAATGTTATATAGATGAAAGTGCAGGCCTCGAGTGCAAAAATAGAAAATAAAAAACTTTTGACAGCAACTTTTTAAAATACATCAGCTATGGTGAATCATGTTTTCAACTGGTAAGCTGAGCAACAAGTCATTAGAAATTAGTAAGACTCCAAATTGCGGTGTTGAATTGTGCATTCTTGATCCATAGCCTATTTTATTGGCTGCCTATTGGTCTCTTACACTTTACAGTGTGTGTGACTATCCTATACTTTTAAGAGTTGTTAATATTTTCATTATTTGACCTTGCACTGATTGGAGTTTTATTGCCCCAGATATAAATACTTCTTCAAATGTAGTAAAACAGGGACCATCTGCGGGGAAAGCAGCCATTGGTGGTTCATTCAATCTTATCGACCATAATGGAAATGCAGTGACTGATAGAGATTTTTTGGGAAATTGGACGGTGTTATATTTTGGCTTCACGCACTGTCCTCATATATGCCCAGATGAGCTACAAAAGCTTGCTGATGCAGTTGATAAAATAAGTAAGTTGCTAATTGTTTCATGTTATTGGGCCTTAAATGGATTTGGGATCTGAAAATTTTCCATTGAGGCCACATGTAGAGCATGATGTGTCTATTCTGATTAGGGTGAAATTTACAATCTTTCATTCTTTCTAACCAAAATCTACTTGATGGGAAAATGCAATTTTGCATTTCTTGAATCATCATATAGGTATTACAAATTCTAATTTATTTCATTAAAGGAAGAAAATTTCTAACTATGTTATTAATGCTTTTATGGTTGTAAAAGCAGTAATGTATTATTCTCAGCGAAAAAAAAAAAGTACTAAAAACTATTTGATTTATCAAACATCATTTAAATTAGGGGAGTTCAGGATTAAAACATGTGTATTCCTACTATTTGGTGGAGTTGTGTGATCCAAAAGAAGAAAGAGAAAGTGATTTATGGTCTGTTACCGACACCGTTTGTCATCCAACAGCAGTTTGAACCTTGAATGTCGTACATGGAATTCTGGTATGAAGGCATTTGGGACTAGTGACAGCTTTAGAAATGATATTTTTTTCCTTTTTTAAAGCTTGAATAAGGTTTACTCATCAAGTTCTTGTGACAGAACAATCTGTCAAATATAAGGTCATTAAAAGCCATCAACTTCCCAATGGTGAAGTGGAGGTTCCATTATTTCATTATACTTCACTTGAAAATGTGTTGTTATCTTGATGGTTTCGTGATGGCATCTTTCTTTGCTTTTTTATTTTATGCTTGCAGAGGAAAAAGCAGGGATTGAAATTTTACCAGTATTCATCTCAGTTGATCCTGAAAGAGACATTGTTGAGCAAGTTCGTGAATATGTTAAAGGTGCTTCTTCAGATTGGAATTGCATACTCAAGATGCATGATTTATATATAGTTGCATATGATGCTTTTATGTCTCTCAACCTGTTCTTTTTATATCTGTATGAATAACCTCGAATTTCACCCAAATTTGGTTGGACTAACAGGTAACCCAGATGAGATAAAGAAAGCTGCTTGTGCTTTTCGAGTCTACTATATGAAGACAGAAAAGGAAGGCTCGAACTACCTCGTCGATCACTCAATAATCATGTATGTATAGCCTTTATTTTGATAACATGACTCAAATTAATAAATATTTATATGCGGTCGGTGCCACGCCCTCGAAATAAACCCATAAGTCATGCATTCATTACATCCATAAACTGAAGAGAATAAAACATATTGCCATTCATCAAAGTATTCTTACAAAAGATATTACATGTTGACAACAAAAGTAAATGCCCTATAGGCTTACAACTTTCCAAGTCAGCACTTGGGTTCAACAAAAGTAGAGTTCTAACTCTTTACACAAAATAAGCCCATGGCTTGATATACATGTAATATACAAAAGAGAACAACAAAAAGAGCTATCAGCCTCAAGCCTCCCAACCTACGTCCTTGGAGGTGGCATATCACCTAAACCTGAAAATGATGTCCCATATAGGGTGAGCCAACGCCCAGTAGAGATATGCTAAACATAATATGAGCAATAACTAAAACATTAGCATTTGATAAATGTTTAACTCATATAAATCAACTCATAACACATTTTGGTTCCATGACACATATGTCCATGCTTCATTCCATTTTCCTTTACTTAACAATTTCGATTTATAAACATAGCTCAGAACCTAGCCAAACAATTCCCATGAGACTATGGCTCATGTTAAAAACCTTTTCAATATCAACAATTCCAATGAATTAAAATTCATAACAAACACTTCAATACTTCACAATTCACATGAGATAACAACTCATAATAAAACACTTCCATACTTCACAAATGATACACAGATTCTCTGTATCAATGGAGTCCATCCCCTATCTCCTCCCAAAATAATATCCGGTTTAGGAGTCCATCCCCTATCTCCTCCTAAACCATGGAGTACATCCCATATCTCCTCTTAAACCGTGGAGTACATCCCATATCTCCTCCCACACAATACAATGTATATAAACAATTATCATATACACGATCAATCAATACACAGATTTGATGTATTATTCCAACCGTCATATTCAATTACATATTCAACCGATTAGTTTTAATTCACCTAATCATCATGCAGTGTCTACCACAATCAAGACCATCCTCTACCAATAGCCCAAAGCAATTATTTCTAAACAGATAATAATTACATCCAACTGATAAATTATCAACATTTCCAAGATGGGTGATTAATAAATCCAACTCCACCATTCTACCTCATAATGAGCCAATTTCATTATTTCCAACTCAATTTCATATACCCATAACTTTCCCAAATTAATTATATAAATTATTTCATAACAAACATTAGGGTTTTTGTCCCCTTTTTCTCAACTTTGACCCAAAGGCTTAAATACTAACAACAAATATCAAAAATCTCATTTTAAGGCCCAAAATACATGTGTATGGGTTAAAATAACAAAACCCCTCTTTATGTATTTTGAAACCCTAACACTCAAAATTATCCAACTTTAACATTAAATCAAAATGACCGAAAGTTTATGTCAAAGATCATAAAAGTGAGTAGTTATCCCTACCTTAAAAGATAAGACCAAATGGAGAAGAATTTCCAAAGTGCTCCAAACTTCAAGATTTTCGGATGAAAATGAAGAGCAAGCCAAACCCCACACTTTTTACAAAGGAACAAGGGTGGAGATTCACTCAAACTAGATCAAAGCTTAGAGAGAAGTTGAAATCTAGAGAGAGGAGCTCTCTAATGGAGGTTTTGAAAAGTAAAAGAGAGAGTGTGTAAAAAATGAGTTAAAATAACACAGTCCAGATCTGATATACGTATGACCTGCTCGAGCAGAGAATAGGACGCTCGAGCGTCCAACACAAAAACTTAACCCGCTCTAGCACAAAAATACCCGCTCGAGCGCCAAGGCACAAAACAAGACACCACCCGTTCGAGCGTAGATTACACTCTTCCAGTACTTTTACAGACATCGAACACCCGCTCGAGCGTAAGGAAATCCGCTCGAGCGTGAAAAACAAATCTGCAGTATTTTTGTAGACGGACAAACTACTGAAGGTATGCAAACTCCGCTTGAGCGCAAGAAGACTCGCTCGAGCGGATCACTAAAAATCTGGGCAACAAAAGTTGGGACAAAAGCTCAACCAACCTGTTCGAAACACGCCCAAGACAATTCTAAACTCAAATACAAAGAGTTAAAGGACGAAAATGAAATACAGACAACAACAACTATCAACGGAACCGAGTCCGGAATACAGTAAACATGAGAGGAAAACCGGGATCGCTATAACCTCCCCCCCTTAAAGAATTTCATCCCCGAAATTAGATACAAGTTTCAAAAACATGTTTTTCTCAATTCTTAACAATATTACAACTCAATATTCAACAACCTGACCCATTACCGGTCATCTCATCTCTTTTTAAGAGGCAAATCACAACATATTACTCAATACGCATTATCAACATGCTTTCCCTTGAAATTTACCAATTTCAACACATATTCCGCCATTCAACTACATATTCAATGCCAATAATATATTTGCATTCCTAAAACAGAATTAACATATGTAATGCTAAGATAAACTTCCATTTCAAGGCAAGTTCCATAATACTTCCATAAACCGAAACATTTACAATGTTTTACAACTTAAGACATATTCAATGCCCTTAAAGTTCATCAATACAACAAAATACACAACATATGCTCAAACATTCACAAATAGATCCGGATATTTCTCACAGACCTCCAACTCACGTTCCCAAGTGGCTTCTTCCACTCCGTGATGTTTCCACAAAACTTTCACCAAGGGAATGGTCTTGCCTCGCAAGACTTGATCCTGCCTATCCAAGACCCGTACTGGTCTCTCCTCATACGAGGCATCCTCGTCTACCTCTAAGCCGGTCCAATCCAATACATGCGACGGATCCGGCTCGTACTTCCGAAGCATACTAATATGAAGCACGTCATGAACTCCGGACAACTGCGGCGGCAAAGCTAGACAGTAGGCAACCTCGCCAATCCTCTCAAGGATCACGAAAGGGCCAATAAATCGAGGGGACAACTTCCCACTTTTCCCAAACCTCACCAAACCCCGCCTGGGTGATATTTTCAAGAAGACGTGATCACCTGCCTCAAATGCCAAAGGCCTCCTCCTACAGTCGGCATAACTCTTTTGGCGACTCTGGGCTATAACAAGCCTCCTACAGATAAGCTCAGCTTTCTCCGTCGTTTCCCTCACCAACTCCGGGCCCAACAAAGGTGCATCACCCACCTCGGCCCCACAAACTGGAGACCTACACGGTCGGCCATACAAGGCCTCAAACGGTGTCATACTGATACTTGACGGGAAACTATTGTTGTAGGCAAACTCCACCAAGGGCAAGTGCCTCTCCCACGACCCACTAAAGTCAATAACACAACCTCGAAGCATATCCTCAAGGATCTGAATAGTATGCTCGGACTGCCCGTCAGTCTGAGGATGATAAGCCGTGCTAAAGGTCAATCTAGTGCCCAAGGCACTCTGCAAACTCTGCCACAACCTAGTAGTAAAACATGGATCTCTATCTGAGATGATCGACACTGGGACCCCGTGCAACCTCACTATGTCCCGAATATACAAGTCAGCCAGATGATCTACCGGATCTCTCACGCGCATAGGGATAAAGTGCGCCGACTTAGTCAACCGGTCTACAACCACCCAAATAGCATCACTACCCCACTGAGTCCTCAGAAGACCTACAACGAAGTCCATAGTGACATGCTCCCACTTCCACTCGGCTATAGGCAAGGGTTGTAACAAACCCGTTGGCCTCTGATGCTCGGCCTTCACTTGCTGACAAGTAAGGCATTCAGACATAAACACTGCCACGTCTTTCTTCATTCCCCGCCACCAAAACTAGTGACCCAAATCACGATACATCTTAGTGCCTCCCGGATGCACCGCAAGGCATGAATGGTAAAACTCTCGGAGTACCTCCTCTTGGCAAGACTCCAGCACGAACAAACGGTCTCGGTATCTCACACTCAGGTTAGGATACACAGTCAAACCCTTCTCAACCTTCCTACTGGAGATCTTCTCTCGGAGGGATTCTACCTCAAGGTCACCTCTCTGTGCCTCTAACACTCGAGTCACAAGTGTAGGCTGCGCAACAACAGAAAACAAGGCCGTAGCCTCAACGGATTCGCCCAGAAGCAAATCGAACTCGCCAAGTGCACCCAACATCTCCCACTCCCGGATGGCTATACAAGCTACATCACTAATGGATTTCCTACTAAGGGCATCGGCCACAACATTGGCCTTTCCCGGATGATAGTGCAACTCGAAGTCGTAATCCTCAATAAACTCCATCCACCTCCTCTGCCTCAAGTTCAAGTCCTTCTGTGTAAATAGATATTTCAGACTCTTATGATCCGAGAACACCTCGAATCTTTCACCATAAAGGTAGTGCCTCCAAATCTTCAAGGCAGATATCACAGCTGCTAACTCTAGGTCATGTGTAGGGTAGTTTCTCTCGTGTATTTTCAACTGCCACGAGCCATAGGCTACCACTTTTCCCTCTTGCATCAACACACAACCCAAACCCTCTCGTGAGGCATCACAATAAACCGCATAACCCAAACCTCTCTCCGGAATAATCAACACTGGAGCGGTGGTAAGTCTAACTTTCAACTCCTGGAACGACTTTTCACAAGTCTCACTCCATACAAATTTAACCCCTTTCCGCGTCAATCTAGTCAACGGCGAAGCTAGTCTGGAGAAATCTTTCACAAACTGGCGGTAGTACCCTGCTAATCCCAGAGAACTGCGGATCTCAAAAATACTCTTAGGCTGTGCCCAATCCTGCACTGCCTCAATCTTGGATGTATCGACAGACACACCTTCCCCGGAAACAACATGGCCTAAGAACTTAACCTCTCTTAGCCAAAACTCACACTTCCCAAACTTAGCATACAGCTTATGGGCTCTAAGCAACTCAAGCACCACTCTCAAGTGTTCCTCGTGCTCCTCCTCAAATGGTGAATAAACCAAAATGTCATCCACGAAAACGACCACGAAACGATCTAAGAATTTCCAAAAGATCCGGTTCATGAAGTCCATAAATACTGCCGGTGCATTGGTGGGCCCAAAAGGTATCACCAGAAACTCATAGTGGCCATACCGCGTACGGAATGCCGTCTTCGGGATATCCTCCTCCCTGACCCTCAACTGGTGGTAACCCGATCTCAAGTCTATCTTAGAGAAACAACGGGACCCCTTCAACTGGTCAAACAGATCATCTATACGGGGCATAGTGTACTTGTTCGTAACCGTAGCCCGATTCAATTTCCGGTAATCGATACAAAGTCTCAAGGCACCATTTTTCTTCTTAGCAAAAGAGGGCCGGTGCTCCCCACGGTGAAGTACTAGGGCGGATAAAACCCTTATCTAGCAACTCCTGGAGTTGAACTTTCAACTCACTCAACTCGGCTGGGGCAAAACGATAAGGCGCCATGGAAATCGGCGCCGTGCCGAGCACTAAATTAATAGAGAACTCAATCTCTCAATGAGGTGGCAAACTAACAAGGTCCTCGGGAAAGACGTCTGAGTACTCACAAACCACTCTCGGCAATACAGTCTGGGTCTCATCACACTCACTACTCATAAAGCTAGCGAGAAGACCACTAAGCTCACTCCGCCCTCGCGGATCATACACTGGCGGCAACACACTACCAACTCGATCCCCCAAGAAATGGAAACAATCCCTGCTTAAGATGCATACAGTGACCCTCTGACGGTAACAATCAATAACAGCCCGATATGACGATGGCTAGTCCATACCCAAAATAACATCAAAACTCGACATAGCCATTACTACAAAAGAAAATAGAAGCCGGCAATCGGCGACCTCTATATCACAGCCCCGACACCCTTGTTTCAAAATCAACTCGCCCCCAACAGGTGATACAACACAAATAGGAGAAGCTAACTGTGCCAACTCCAACCCCAAAACAGATGCAAATGCAGTAGATATAAAGGAATGGGATGCACCCGTATCAATCAACACATTGGCAACCGAGTTACAAAACAAAAAGGTACCTCTCACAACAGATGGAGCCGGTACAAGATCCTGCGCGGTAACAGCATACACGCGCCCTGAAGGTCTCTGGTCTACCTGCTCACCTCTCGGAGCAAAAGACTGTTGCACAGACTGAGACGATAAAGCCCCCTGATTGGCCCTTGAAGCCTGAACTGACTGTGCTGGCTGAAAACTCTGCGTCTGCCTTAAACCAGACGCACCCGATGTGCTACTCAACTGCAGGCAATACCTCTTTAGGTGCCCCGCCTGACCACACTGGTAACAAGAGAGCTGCTGACCTCTGCCCTGACTCTGGCTCTAAGGTCGAGCCGAAGATGAAGCTGTTCTCTGACCTCCTCCCCTCTGCGGGCAAGTTGGAGACTTGTGGCCCAGCTGACCACATTTGTAACAAGTAACGTCTCCCTAATTGCCTCTCTCAGAGCCTGCACTCGGCACTGGAAAGGTCGATCTAGCAAATGCACCCTAGGACTACTAAGGGTTAGAACCCCTCTGCCTCCTACTGTCCCCCTGACCATCCTAACTCCTCTTAGAGCCCCTCTGCCTCTCCTCCTCCTCCTGTATAATAATCTCCATATGGGCCGCAGCATCCACTAGACGCCCATACTCCCAAACCATGGACCCTGCGACTCTAGTCTTGAGTCCATGTCTCAACTTCCTCTCAAATTCCAGACAACGGTGTTCCTCAGACGCCACAAGCTCAGATGTAAACCTGGATAAACTAGTGAATGCGGACTCAAACTCGGCCACTAGCATGCTCAGCTGCTTGAGCTGACAAAACTAGTCCCTCAACTTCTCCCTAACAGCTAGAGACAAAAACTTCTCATGGAAAGCATCTACAAAGGCCTCCATGTACCACCAACACGACCCCTCATGAACTTCCACCACTGACCCACATCTTCCTTCAACTGGAAAGGCGCCAAGGTCACCTTCAAAGCCCCGTCTTCGATGCCTTGCATCTCAAACGTCTTCGTCATCTGTTCGAGCTATTCATCAGCCTTAAGTGGCTCTTTCGGATCACCCACAAACTCATCCGGGTTAGACCGGAAGAATTCCCTCTTCAGAAAAGAAGGCCCTGCCTTAGCAACGTGGGCCTGGACCTAATTCTCAGCTCTGAGAATGTCCATGGATTCCCTCAAAGCTCCTGCCATCTCGCGGGCTAAAGCGCCCATGGCCTGCTGACCTACTGGCTCGGCCACATTGGCCTGACCAACACCCTCCTGCTGCTCCGGAATTTCATCTGGTATAGGCATCTCCTACCTCCTAGGCCTACCTCACCTACCACCACGTCCTCGTCCTGACATCCTAATAAAGGTAACGAAGAACATTAGCACATTCATAAATGTGCCAAAGCTATAACACTCGCGTCCTAATGCATGGACAACTGTAATTTACTCCACGTAAGCACATAATCACATAAGCACTTACGAATTTCATTTCCGGATAATGACAGTCCCATGGCATTACTAGAGTTCCAGTTAGAAACAGCATTGATCAAGTGCTTTTCCAACAAGACTCACAGAAACCCAAGGGTCCAATCAACATCCTAGAAAGTAAATCCCATACCCATATAGTCACATAAACATGTTATCACATAAGCACAAAACATTACACCTAAGTCTCTAACAAGCGAGACAAACCCATTGTGGTACTAACCACTTCCCACGTACCTAAAGTATTCAAACCAGGTACGCTCTGATACCAAGTTGTCACACCCTCGAAATAAACCCATAAATCATGCATTCAGTACATCCATAAACTGAAGAGAATAAAACATATTGCCATTCATCAAAGTATTCTTACAAAAGATATTACATGTTGAACACAAAAGTAAATGCCCTATAGGCTTACAACTTTCAAAGTCAACACTTGGGTTCAACAAAAGTAGAGTTCTAACTCTTTACACAAAATAAGCCCATGGCTTGATATACATGTAATATACAAAAGAGAACAACAAAAAGAGCTATCAGCCTCAAGCCTCCCAACCTACGTCTTTGGAGGTGGCATATCACCTGAACTTGAAAATGATGTCCCATATAGGGTGAACCAACGCCCAGTAGAGATATGCTAAACATAATATGAGCAATAACTAAAACATTAGCATTTGATAAATGTTTAACTCATATAAATCAACTCATAACACATTTCGGTTCCATGACACATATGTCCATGCTTCATTCCATTTTCCTTTACCTAACAATTTCGATTTATAAACATGGCTCAGAACCTGGCCAAACAATTCCCATGAGACTACGGCTCATGTTAAAAACCTTTCCAATACCAACAATTCAAATGAATTAAAATTCATAACAAACACTTCCATACTTCACAATTCACATGAGATAACAACTCATAATAAAACACTTCCATACTTCACAAATGATACACAGATTCGCTGTATCAATGGAGTCCATCCCCTATCTCCTCCCAAATAATATCCGGTTTAGGAGTCCATCCCCTATCTCCTCCTAAACCGTGGAGTACATCCCCTATCTCCTCCCAAATAATATCCGGTTTAGGAGTCCATCCCCTATCTCCTCCTAAACCGTGGAGTACATCCCCTATCTCCTCCCACACAAAACAATGTATATAAACAATTATCATATACACGATCAATCAATACACAGATTCGATGTATCATTCCAACCGTCATATTCAATGACATATTCAACCGATTAGTTTTAATTCACCTAATCATCATGCAGTGTCTACCACAATCAAGACCATCCTCCACCAATAGCCTAAAGCAATTATTTCTAAACAGATAATAATTACATCCAACTGATAAATTATCAACATTTCCAAGGTGGGTGATTAATAAATCCAACTCCACCATTCTACCTCATAATGAGCCAATTTCATTATTTCCAACTCAATTTCATATACCCATAACTTTCCCAAATTAATTATATAAGTTATTTCATAACAAACATTAGGGGTTTTCTCCCATTTTTCTCAACTTTGACCCAAAGGCTCAAATACTAACAACAAATATCAAAAATCTCATTTTAAGACCCAAAATACATGTGTATGGGTTAAAATAACAAAACCCCTCTTTATGTATTTTGAAACCCTAACACTCAAAATTACCCAACTTTAACATTAAATCAAAATGACTGAAAGTTTATGTCAAAGATCATAAAAGTGAGTAGTTATCCATACCTCAAAAGATGAGACCAAATGGAGAAGAATTTCCAAAGTGCTCCAAACTTCAAGATTTTCGGATCAAAATGAAGAGCAAGCCAAACCCCACACTTTTTACAAAGGGACAAGGGTGGAGATTCACTCAAACTAGATCAAACCTTAGAGAGAAGAGCTCTCTAATGGAGGTTTTGAAAAGTAAAAGAGAGAGAGAGAGAGAGAGTGTGTAAAAAATGAGTTAAAATAACACAGTCCAGATCTGATATACGTATGACCCGCTCGAGCGGAGAATAGGATGCTCGAGCGTCCAACACAAAAACTTAACCCGCTCGAGCACAAAAATACCCGCTCGAGCGCCAAGGCACAAAACAAGACACCACCCGCTCGAGCGCAAAAAGAACCCGCTCGAGCGTAGATTACACTCTTCCAGTACTTTTACAGACATCGAACACCCGCTCGAGCGCAATGATACCCGCTCGAGTGCGACCCGCTCGAGCGTAAGGAAATCCACTCAAGTGTGAAAAACACATCTGCAGTATTTTTGCAGACGGACAAACTACTGAAGGTATGCAAACTCCACTCGAGCGCAAGAAGACCCGCTCGAGCGGATCACTAAAAATCTGGGCAACAAGAGTTGGGACAAAAGCTCAACCAACCTCTTTGAAACACACCCAAGACAATTCTAAACTCAAATACAAAGAGTTAAAGGACGGAAATGAAATACAGACAACAACAACTATCAACAGAACTGAGTCCGGAATACAGTAAACATGAGAGGAAAACCGGGATCGCTATAGTCGGTGTCATCCCTGCTCTGGACATAATTCATTTTCGTTTTCATTGATGTTAGGGTACATTCTCTTCACAACAGTTAATCCACTCATCAAAGATTGCTTTATTGTCATAGGAAATTTTCTTTTCAAATTGATTGGCAATTGGTGTTTGTCTATACTACATCTCTCTAATCATGATAAAAATGGATAGCTTACATGGATAGCTTACATGGACAGCCCCTGAATGACCGTGTGGCTTACATGGATAGCTTCGCCATGACAGATAGGATTTGTGAGAATTGACGGAACGTAATTCGGACCCGTAGGTTGGGAGTTAGAGCCGAATACGCCCTAAACTTAGTCGAAAAAGGGCGTTTGGGGAGTGAAAAATCAAAACAGCCCCCGAACTACCGTGTGGCTCACACAGACAGTTCCCCATCACAAATAGGACTTGTGAGAAATGACAGAACGTAATTCGGACCCATAGGGAGTTAGAGCCGAATACGTCCAAAATTTAGTCGAAAAAGGGCGTTTCGGGGGCAAAAATTCAAAACAGTCCCCGAACAACTGTGTGGCTCAAACGGATAGCTTCACCATGACAAATAAGACTTGTGAGAATTGATGAAACGTAATTCGGACCCGTAGGCTGGGAGTTAGAGCCGAATAACCCCCAAATTTAGTCGACAAACGACGTTTCGGGGGCGAAAAATCAAAACAGCCCCCAAACGACCGTGTGTCTCACACGGATAGCTTCACCATGACAACTAGGACTTGTGAGAATTGACGGAACGTAATTCGGACCCGTAGGTTGAGAGTTAAAGCCGAATACGCCCTAAACTTAGTCGAAAAAGGCGTTTCGGGGGCAAAAATTCAAAACAGCCCCCAAACGACCGTGTGGCTTACATGGATAGCTTCGCCATGACAAATAGGATGTGTGAGAACCGACGGAACGTAATTCGGACTCATAGGTTGGGAGTTAGAGCCGAACACGCCCTAAACTTAGTCGAAAAAGGGCGTTTCAGGGGCAAAAAATCAAAACAGCCTCCGAACCACCGTGTGGCTCACACGGACAGTTCCTTCATCACAAATAGGACTTGTGAGAATTGACAGAACGTAATTCGGACCTGTAGGTTAGGAGTTAGAGCCAAATATGCCCAAAACTTAGTCGAAAAAGGGCGTTTCGGGGGCGAAACTTCAAAACAGCCCCTGAACCGCCGTGTGGCCGACACGGGCAGCTTCCCCATGCCAAATATGGTGTGTGACAATTGAAAAAATGTTATTCGGACCGTAGGTTGGGATTTAGAGACGAATACGCCCAAAACTTAGTCAAAAAAGGGCGTTTCGGGGGCGAAACTTCAAAACAACCCCCAAACCGCCGTGTGGCCGACACGGGCAGCTTCCCCATGCCAAATACAACGTGTGACAACTAACAGAATGTTATTCGGACCCGTAGGTTGGGATTTAGAGACGAATACGCCCAAAACTTAGTCGAAAAAGGGCGTTTCGGGGGCGAAACTTCAAAACAGCCCCCGAACCGCCATGTGGCCAACACGGGCAGCTTCCCCATGCCAAATACGATGTGTGACAACTAACGGAATGTTATTCGGACCCGTAGGTTGGGATTTAGAGACGAATACGCCCAAAACTTAGTCGAAAAAGGGCTTTACTTTTTGTATGTGAAAAATCTAGTAAATGTAATTTTTGTATATGGAGGGCTTTACTTTTTGTATGTGAAAAATCTAGAAATCCCCTAGATGTTGATTTGTGATTATGTATCAATTTTAAGCAGTATATAACAATCCCATTCCAACAATCAAGACAAATCGACACAATGATTTTATGTGGAAAAACCACAATTGGACACCTCCAATTGTAATAAAAAACAATGGGCAAAAGCCACAAAACAATCCACTAAAAAGACATAAAGGAATTACACAGGTATACTCTCAATTACCTAGCGAATCCACGCCCGAATTGAACCAACCCCTATGTGCCTCTTCCAACCCCGTCTTCACCTCGGAATTGTCTTGACGATGAGCCACTCCAGAATCCACCAAAGCTTTAGGCTGGAATTCTTCAGAATCCACCGAAGAACAACTCTCTTTTTTGTGTAGAACAAACAAATAATCCTTTGATGTATACTCTTTAAACCATGAGTTGAATACTCAATCAAAACATCAAAGAAAACTAGCAAAATATCCCCACATATAAACCCTAGAACCCAAGAAGAAGATCTGGAGAAGTAATCCTAGATTTGGACTGAAACACGTATTTATAGAAAACGGTCCCGCGATCTCCGCTCGAGCGTCAAATTGGCCGCTCGAGCGGGGAAAGTTCCGTCATAGTCAGCGAAGTGGCAATCTTGGAAGCATTAACATCACAAACTTCTCTGCAAGGCACAATTCAGGTTGGATTCGCATCTAACAACTCATAATCTCACTGAAATAAAAAGTGCGAAAACAAGTACAACTGAAAGGAGTTTGTCAAATGGGATTGCCAAGAATAAAAACCTAACAGTATGATTCTATATGTTGTATGGAATTATTATTTTAGTTTGGACAATAGTTGGTTTGTATGTACTTGGACAATTAAAGTAATTTATTTTTTGTATACGGATGCAGATTGTGGAATGATTGATAGTTTATGTATCATTTTATTTATATACGTATTACAGGTTGCATGGAATACAGACAGGTTATGGACACATTATAATATTTGCAATAAAACATAATATCATGTTTTTGCCGACTAAACGTTTTGTAGCCAATAAAAAGGAAAAAAAAAAAAAAAACAACAAACATTTGGCTACTAAAAGTTTTGTAGCCAAAAGAAAATCAAACATTTGGCTACTAAATTTTTTGTAGGCAAAAGAAAAACAACCATTTGGCTACTAAATGTTTTGTAGCCAAAAGAAAATCAAACCTTTGGCTACTAAAAGTTTTGTAGCCAAAAGAAAATCAAACATTTGGTGACTAAAATATTTTGTAGCTAAAAACAAAAGTAGAAGAATAAAAATACTTTTGGCGACTAAAAATTTAGTAGCCAAAAATGTGGGAGTTTAGGCGACTAAATTTTTAGTAGCCAAAAATGTGGAAGCTTAAGCGACTAAATTTTTAGTAGCCAAAACAAATAGTATTTGCCGACTAAAATTTTAGTAGCCAAAAAAGATTGACTTTAAACGACTAAAATTTTAGTAGCCAAAACACTAATATTTGCTTTCGGCGACTAAAAATTTAGTAGCTAAAAATTTTTCCGCGACTAAATAATTGGCTTTTGGCGATAAAAAAATTGGTCGGCAAAAATGTATTATTTAATTAAATTTCCGACCTATTGGTGACTAAATATTTAGTTGGCAAATGAATACATTTGGCGACTAAATTAAGTTTAGTCGCCAATTAGCTTTCCCGACTACTCTTCGGCTACTAATTTTCCGACCAAAAAATTTAGTCGCTAAAGACTATAGGCGACTGAAAAATGACTTTTGGCGACTAAAAATTTAGTCGCCAAAAGTGAAAATTCCTGTAGTGAATTGTGGGTATTTTTGGAAATCTCAAAAATTTTCCTTTAAGAATAAAGGTTCAAACCAACTAATAAAAGTCTTTGGAGCATCTCCTACTCTTCATTACCTTTTTTTTTCTTTTCATAGTGGCTGCGGCGCGTTGAGGCTCTTCTTCGCCCATGCTGCTATTCGCCGCGTAAGCACTCAAGAGATTCATGCTAAGCAACTTTCTGCATCATCAGCGATGCTAGCATAGGTTTTTTTTTTTTCCTTCTACCCAGCTCCCCGGCCTTATCAATTAGAAACCAAATCACAAACTTAGTTTTTCGTCACACGAAACTCAACCCTTTTGAAAACCGGTATTTCGAACGAATTTGTCACGACCCTGACCCGCCCCCGTGGGTTAAGGACGTAACCGGCCAGTAATCATGAGATTACCTACGGCCTCAAACGGATCCAAACGTATTTTAACAGAGTTAATGGGGGCCAAACGGAAGCAAATCAAAAACTTTGTCCATAGAGCCGTGCTTAAATGCACACATAACATTCCAAACATTTATATGTTAATAACTCACACTAGATCATGTACTAATACAAGCACTGCACATACAGGTTAAAGTCGGTCAAAACCAAAACTTATATACAAAAGTGGTCCGATGTCTTCACCAACAAAACTAAACTATAAACAAAGGACAAAAGGGCGAAGACAGTCTCATGCGTGAGGCTTTTGGGCTGACTCTTCAAAACTCTGATTGGTCCTCACAATTCACCGGGGCTGGTTTTGGACATCCCTTGGCTCACCTACATGTACATGAATGAGCGTGAGCGAATGCCCAGTGAATAATATCAATTAAGAAAGGTACATAAGCAATCATAGAAACAGTTATAGCAAACGGCCTTTGGCCCAATCATTTATGTCCATCGGCCTTCGGCCCAATCATCTATATCTATCGTTCGTATCCATCGGCCTTCGGCCCAGTCATTCATGTCAATCGGCCTTTGGCCCAATTAATTATATCAATCGGCCTTTGGCCCAATCATTCATATCAATCGGCCTTTGGCCCAATCAATCATATCAATCGGCCTTTGGCCCAATCAATCATATCAATCGGCCTTTGGCCCAATCATTCGTATCAATCGTTGTCCGCCATTCGAATTTATGAACACACAAAACTTACATATAAGTAAACAATTGGACAACGGTATACTTCAAATATCTTGTTAAGATATTACTCACAGTGATCGGCTTGCGGAATTGTCCTGGAACTCGACCCTACACATGCCATGAACACAAAAGGGTCACTAACAATTCAATCCGTTCAAAATTCACATTTTCCTCTTTAGGCTTCATTCCTATCTCTTTAATTCAATTACAATGCTCAATGTATGCCTAAGAGTGTTTAGGAGTGAAGTGAAAGGGAACGGAAAACAGAACGCCGAACACATAAACAAAATTTCAGGAAACAGGGTCCCGCTCGAGCGTGGACTTCCCCGCTCGAGCGGACCCCTTAAGGCTGCAAAAGTTCTGGTTACCTCAAATTCACGCTCGAGCGTGAACTCGGCCGCTCGAGGGACCTCCTGCCTACATAGCTCCCCGCTCGAGCGCCAACTTCCCGCTCGAGCGGGTTCCATGCCTGCAAGTGCTCTCGAGCTCCCCTCCCCTGAGCTTCTTGCACAGAAAATTAGCTCGATTTCCCGCTCAGGGACATTCCCCGCTCGCGGCTTTCGCCGAGCGGACATCAAAAATCTGGGTTTTCCAGATTGAGTTCATGAGCTCCAATTCGAATTCCAACCATCCAAATATGCATGCAATGGCTCAAATCTCAAATATACACATATTAATATGATACCAATGCAAGATCACGACATTAGGAAGCTCAATCTCTTATATCATTTACATGCATGTTTCAAATTAATCCCAATTCATCACCAACATATCAAATTCTATCATGCAAAGCTTATTCTTTCATGATCTACTCTTGCATGTAAGAAATACACATTATTCACAACTATTTGGTGAGGAAATGGTCACACACATGGATTTCCTTCAAACTTCAACATAGATTACACAAATTAAGCTCAATCATGGAAATCTATAACAATTCTTCACATGCATGCTTCTATTAACTTGAAATCCAACATATACAACTCAATTCCCTCACATGCAAACTAATTCATGCTCTTGGCCATCTATTAAACTTAAATTCACAAGGTAGTGACTAAAATGCATGAATTACTCACCAAGGAGTTTAATCTTCACAATTTATGGCAATTCTTGAGCTTCTTGAGCTTAATCTCCAAAAGGTCCAAGTCTTGAACCACAAATGCACAATCCTCTCCTCTCTCTCTCTCTAACAGTCGGCTCTCTCTAAGTTTTAGAGCTCAAACTCAGCCAAAATGTAATAAGGAAGGAGAATTGAGGGTGTAGTGCCCCTTTACAACATAACCCACTAATTCAATATAATAATAATAAACAATTGGGCACTAATTCACTAAATTAGTCAACTTAATCTGGCCTGAATCAATTTTTCAATTAAACTTCACCGTAGGCTCTAAAAATTACGTTGATCACAAAGGCGTAATCAATTTTGGGTTCTGTGGCCGATAAGGCCCTCAATTAAATTTCCAAAGCAAATTATTCAAACAGATATTCCTACGGTGAACAGGTAAAATTCTCAAATCATATACATAATCACAAAGTGGCACACAAAACCATATCAAATATAATCATATACGTATTAGGGACCGATTAGCATAATACAGAACAGGGGTGTCACAGTCTTCCCCCCTTTAGGAAGTTTGGTCCTCCAAACTTAAATTACCTTCGTCGGGAAACAAATGTGGATAGCATAGTCGCATTTCCTCCTCTTTTTCCCACGTAGCATCCGTCCCATAGTGTTCCTTCCATTCCACTTTCACCATCGGGATGGATTTGTTTCGCAATTCTTTTACTTGTCGGTCAATAATTCTTTCCGGCCATTCAGCATATTCCATATTCTCATCAATAGCAACCCGGTGATAATCAATCACATGAAACGGGTCTCGTAGGTAACCCCTCAACATCGACACGTGAAACACATTATGGATTTGCTCGAATCCCGGTGGCAAGGCAACCCTGTAGGCAACTTGACCAAGCCTCTCCAAAATCTAAAATGGCCCAATGTAACGGGGCGACAACTTGCCCTTTCTCCCGAATCTGACTTGGCCCTTCATCGGAGAAACACGGATGAACACATGGTCGCCAACCTCATACTCAAGAGGTCTCCTCCGAACGTCGGCATAATTCTTTTGTCAGTCCTGAGCTGTTTTGAGCCTTTGACGAATGATCTTAATTTTCTCAGTAGTGTCTTGTATAATTTCTGGCCCAAGCAACGCTCTATCCCCGACCTCCGTCCAACAGATAGGTGATCTACACCTCCTACCATATAAAGCCTCGTATGGTGCCATACCGATGCTGGAGTGGAAGCTGTTATTATAAGCAAACTCTGCAAGTGGCAAATAGTCTTCCCAACTCCCCTGAAAATCCAAAGCACACATGCGAAGCATATCTTCCAAAGTTTGTATCGTTCGTTCTGACTGCCCGTCTGTCTGTGGGTGGAATGCAGTACTGAACCTTAGTTCCGTTCCCATAGCTTCCTGCAGACTCTTCCACAACCTAGACACAAATTTCGGATCTCTATCCGACACAATGGTTACCGGAACTCCGTGTAAACGGACAATCTCATCAACATAAATGGTTGCCAATCTATAAGCAGTAAATGTAGTTTTGACAGGCAGGAAATGTGCAGATTTAGTCAGTCTATCAACTATGACCCAAACAGAATCCATACCTCGAGAAGTCCGGGGTAGGCCAACAACGAAATCCATAGTCACATGTTCCCACTTCCATTCAGGAATAGGGAGAGGTTGAAGTAGACCGCCTGGTTTCTGATGTTCAGCCTTAACTTGCTGACACTGAAGGCACTTAGACACATTTTCTGCAATTTCTTTCTTCATTTTAGGCCACCAATAGGTTTGTTTCAAATCCCGATACATCTTATTGTTACCCGGATGCATAGCAAATACGGACCTGTGGGCTTCATCTAAAACCCTCTTCTTTAGTTCCGGGATATCTGGGACACATATTCGGTTCCGAAATTTCAACATTTCATCCTTAATACTGAATTCTGCTTTCGGACTTGTCTCGAATTCGTCAATCACCTTCCTAAGAAATTCGTCCTCCTTCTGTTTCTGTTTAATTTCATCAATGATCGCCGGCTCGGCTACAATAGCGGCCATCAGTCCGCCCTGTTCACACATTACCACTTCAATTTCAGACTTCTCAAAGTCTTGCAAAATCTCCCTTTGTTCAGTAAGCAAACAAGCCATACTCCCCGTTGATTTCCTGCTCAAGGCATCAGCAACTGTATTAGCCTTCCGGGGTGGTACTGAATTTCTAGGTCGTAATCCTTTATCAGCTCCAGCCATCTTCTCTGACGCATATTCAACTCTTTTTGGGTGAAGAAGTATTTCAGGCTTTTATGATCCGTGTAGACTTCACACTTTGCCCCATACAAATAATGCCGCCAGATTTTCAAAGCAAAAACAACTGCGGCCAATTCTAGGTCGTGCGTTGGATAATTCTTCTCATGTGGCCTCAACTGTCGGGAGGCATAAGCAATAACCTTTCCGTTCTGCATTAACACACAACCCAGACCCTTATAAGATGCATCACTGAAAATCACAAAATTTTCCGTACCTGAAGGTAGTGTCAAAATTGGTGCCGTGGTCAATCTTGTTTTCAATTCATGAAAGGCTGATTCTCTTTCATCGTTCCACTCAAACGATTGCCCCTTGCGTGTCAGTTGGGTAAGAGGCACAGCTATTTTTGAAAAATCCTTCACAAACCTCCTGTAGTACCCAGCTAAACCCATAAAACTGCGAACTTCTGTTACATTGGTCGGTGTAGGCCAATTCACGATCGCCTCTATTTTCTGCGGGTCCACTGATATTCCTTCCTTGTTGATCACATGCCCTAAGAAAACAACTTCATCCAACCAAAACTCACATTTCTTTAGCTTAGCAAACAGTTTCCTTTCCCGAAGTATTTGTAAAACAGTTCTCAAGTGATGTTCATGTTCAAGCCTATCTTTAGAGTATATCAAAATATCATCGATGAAGACTACAACAAACTCATCAAGGTAGGTTTTAAAAATTCTATTCATTAAGTCCATAAATGCTGCCGGAGCATTAGTCACTCCAAATGGCATAACAAGAAACTCAAAATGACCATACCTCGTTCTGAATGCGGTTTTCTCAACATCCTCTGCCTTAACTTTCAGCTGATGATACCCGGATCTCAAATCAATCTTAGAAAACACCTGTGATCCCTGCAACTGGTCAAATAAATCATCAATCCGGGGTAGGGGTATTTGTTCTTTACTGTTACCTTATTCAATTCCGATAGTCGATGCACAGGCGCAGGGTACCATCCTTCTTTTTCACGAATAACACTGGTGCACCCCAAGGCGAAGTGCTAGGTCGGATAAATCCCTTATCAAGCAAGTCTTGCAACTGTTCTTTCAATTCCTTCATTTCAGCAGTGGCCATTCTGTAGGGGGTTTAGAAATGGGCTGGGTGCCTGGCACAGTTTCAATGGTGAACTCTATCTCCCTGTCTACCAATTCCCCTGGTAATTCATTCGGAAACACATCTGGAAATTCTCTAACAATAGGAATATCATTCAATTCAACATTCACAGATTGTTCGGTCAACACATAGCACAGATAACCCTGGCACCCTTTCCTGATCAGTTTACATGCTTTCATTGCAGATATCAAATAAGGTGGAGGCACTACCCCATTACCCACAAACACAATTTCTTTTTGTTCTGGCGGTTTAAATACAACCCTTTTTGTCACACAATCTATGGTGGCACAATACTTAGTCAACCAATCCATGCCCAAAATTACATCAAAATGTCTAAAGTTCAAGGGCAATAAATCTACATATAAGGTAGCATCCTCAATATGCATGTCACAAAATCGATATATATAATCACATAACACAGATTCCCCCGATGGAGCAGACACACACAACAAATATGGCAACAACTCTAGGGGTCTTTTCAGTCTAGATGCAAACGTATATGTCACAAATGAGTGTGTTGATCCAGAATCAATTAATACAAAGGCATCCTGATTACATATTGAAATGGTACCTGAGACAACGGCATTGGCATTCCGCGTATCGCCCGGGACAAGCGCAAAAACTCTCCCCTGTCTCACGGTATCTCCGGTGGGGGTAGGTCCCGTAACATTTCCTGGTTTTGGGACTGATGCTGTTGAACTAGCAGCAAATTTTCCACGGTTCTGCTTACAGTCTCTGGCCATATGCCCTTGCTTACCACAATTAAAACAAGCTCCTGTCACACGGTAGCAAACCCCACGATGCCTATTTCCACAAGTGGTGCACGACGGGGTTGTGTCTCGGGAAGAATTAGAAGTATTTGAGGAGCCCGTATTTTGCTTCTTTGAAAACTTCTTCTTTGAGAAGAAGCCCTGCCTTTTGCTACCCTTCCAATCAGTTGTTGGTTTAGTTTGTCTGGCTATATTAGCCTCAGATATTATGGCCCGGTCTAATACCCCAATGTAAGTCTCCAGCTTCAAGACATTCACTCTCTCTAGAATATCATCTCGGAGCCCACCTTCAAAATGTCGCGCCTTCTTATAATCCGTGTCAATCACGTGTGGCGCAAACCTGGCCAATTCGGTGAACTTGGCCTCATACTCAGCTACGGTCATGCTGCTCTGTTTCAGTTCCATAAATTCCGCCACTTTCCTATCCCGGACACACTGCGGAAAGTACTTGTCATAAAAGATTTCCAAAAACTTTGCCCAATCAGCATCCTTGTAACTCTCACGCATCAACATCCACCATCTTCTCGCTTCGTCTTCTAGCATGAAGGTGGCTAGGAGCACTTTCTGTGTTTCTGAACACGGGAATACTTCAAACAGTTTTTCAATGCCGAGGACCCAAGCTTCAGCTTTCAAAGGATCTAGTCCGCCATGGAACTGTGGTGGTTTCATTTTCTTGAACTCTTTGGTGAGGGCTATGATTCGGTCATCGTTCTGATTATCTGGCACAGGGGGTGCCGGAGGTGGAGGTGGTGGATGTGGTTGCTGCCACTGTTGTTGCCACTCCTGTTGCTGTCTCAAAGCTTCGGCCATTTCCTGTAGCAGTCTTTCCATTCTGTCTATCCTGGCAGTAGAGGATTCCTCTAACTCATCACCTCTTGTTCTCACCATCTGATTAAACTTGCATTATATTTCAGGCAAACAAATTTCATACAAAGGATTTACAAGTATGCATATATCAAAAAGCATACATATCCAAATAAATTGCGATGCAGACAATTCATAACCTAAGGCACATAGTCGTTCATCTCAAAACAGTTATGCATATACTTGGTGCTTTCAGATTCATACTTATGAATGCATCCTAGATCTTTTCTAGACGCTTATTGCTCTTTTGGACAAGTGTGTGAGTTATTAACTCGTGCTCTGATACCACTCTGTCACGACCCTGACCCGCCCCGTGGGTTAAGGCCATAACCGGCCAGTAATCGTGTGATTACCTACGGCCTCAAAGGATCCAAACGTATTTTTAACAGAGTTAATGGGGCCAAACGGAAGCAAATCAAAACTTTGTCCATAGAGCCGTGCTTAAATGCACACCATAACATTCCAAACATTTATATGTTAATAACTCACACTAGATTATGTACTAATACAAGCACTGCACATACAGGTTTAAGTCGGTCAAACCCAAAACTTATATACAAAAGTGGTCCGATGTCTTCACCAACAAAACTAAACTATAAACAAAGGACAAAAGGGCGAAGACAGTCTCATGCGTGAGGCTTTTGGGCTGACTCTTCAAAACTCTGATTGGTTCTCACAATTCACCGGGGCTGGTTTTGGACGTCCCTTGGCTCACCTACATGTACATGAATGAGCGTGAGCGAATGCCCAGTGAATAATATCAATTAAGAAAGGTACATAAGCAATCATAGAAACAGTTATAGCAAACGGCCTTTGGCCCAATCATTTATGTCCATCGGCCTTCGGCCCAATCATCTATATCTATCGTTCGTATCCATCGGCCTTCGGCCCAGTCATTCATGTCAATCGGCCTTTGGCCCAATTAATTATATCAATCGGCCTTTGGCCCAATCATTCATATCAATCGGCCTTTGGCCCAATCAATCATATCAATCGGCCTTTGGCCCAATCAATCATATCAATCGGCCTGGCCTCCCCCCCAATCATTCGTATCAATCGTTGTCCGCCATTCGAATTTATGAACATACAAAACTTACATATAAGTAAACAATTGGACAACGGTATACTTCAAATATCTTGTTAAGATATTACTCACAGTGATCGGCTTGCGGAATTGTCCTGGAACTCGACCCTACACATGCCATGAACACAAAAGGGTCACTAACAATTCAATCCGTTCAAAATTCACATTTTCCTCTTTAGGCTTCATTCCTATCTCTTTAATTCAATTACAATGCTCAATGTATGCCTAAGAGTGTTTAGGAGTGAAAGGGAACGGAAAACAGAACGCAGAACACATAAACAAAATTTCAGGAAACAGGGTCCCCGCTCGAGCGTGGACTTCCCCGCTCGAGCGGACCCCTTAAGGCTGCAAAAGTTCTGGTTACCTCAAATTCACGCTCGAGCGTGAACTCGGCCGCTCGAGCGGACCTCCTGCCTACATAGCTCCCCGCTCGAGCGCCAACTTCCCCGCTCGAGCGGGTTCCATGCCTGCAAAGAAAATGCTGGGAGCTCGATTTTCCCGCTCGAGCGGCCACTTCCCCGCTCGAGCGGACATCAAAAATCTGGGTTTTCCAGATTGAGTTCTTGAGCTCCAATTCGAATTCCAACCATCCAAATATGCATGCAATGGCTCAAATCTCAAATATACACATATTAATATGATACCAATGCAAGATCACGACATTAGGAAGCTCAATCTCTTATATCATTTACATGCATGTTTCAAATTAATCCCAATTCATCACCAACATATCAAATTCTATCATGCAAAGCTTATTCTTTCATGATCTACTCTTGCATGTAAGAAATACACATTATTCACAACTTATTTGGTGAGGAAATGGTCACACACATGGATTTCCTTCAAACTTCAACATAGATTACACAAATTAAGCTCAATCATGGAAATCTATAACAATTCTTCACATGCATGCTTCTATTAACTTGAAATCCAACATATACAACTCAATTCCCTCACATGCAAACTAATTCATGCTCTTGGCCATCTATTAAACTTAAATTCACAAGGTAGTGACTAAAAATGCATGAATTACTCACCAAGGAGTTTAATCTTCACAATTTATGGCAATTCTTGAGCTTCTTGAGCTTAATCTCCAAAAGGTCCAAGTCTTGAACCACAAATGCACAATCCTCTCCTCTCTCTCTCTCTAACAGTCGGCTCTCTCTAAGTTTTAGAGCTCAAACTCAGCCAAAATGTAATAAGGAAGGAGAATTGAGGGTGTAGTGCCCCTTTACAACATAACCCACTAATTCAATATAATAATATTAAACAATTGGGCACTAATTCACTAAATTAGTCAACTTAATCTGGCCTGAATCAATTTTTCAATTAAACTTCACCGTAGGCTCTAAAAATTACGTTGATCACAAAGGCGTAATCAATTTTGGGTTCTGTGGTCGATAAGGCCCTCAATTAAATTTCCAAAGCAAATTATTCAAACAGATATTCCTACGGTGAACAGGTAAAATTCTTAAATCATATACATAATCACAAAGTGGCACACAAAACCATATCAAAACATATAATCATATACGTATTAGGGACCGATTAGCATAATACAGAACAGGGGTGTCACAGAATTGGCACTTCCATACTTCATGGGTAAGCAACGTCAACAAATGGCTCATGATAAGTTACAGCCTAACATCTATGACCATATTTATGTTAATTGTCCGTATTTTGTTCATTCCATCAGTATGCTCCTAGGTACTGGTAATTGTGATTTGATTTTAAATTTGAGTTAAAAATTTTGATTTGATTATGAACTAGTCCAATCTTTTATCAAATTTTCATCAAAACCTTTTCTAACAATTATTTTCAAATCCCAAATTTCCCTTTTCATCAAATTTGATGAAAAAGGTAATCTTCAATACTTTAATGAATTCAAAAAAATTATATTCATTAAATTTATGTTTTTAATTTTGATCAAATTCAAATTTAAGGAATTCTCATTTTCATATTAAAAAAATAAATAAACAAATAAAACCTTCTTTCTTAAAAAGTAAATAAAAAATATTTTATAAATTTCATTCATTTTAAGTATAAATCGAATTACACTACCTTCGAATATATTTAGCACGGATGGAGATGATGAGTTCTAAAGAAATGAGGTTTGCTTGATTCTCTCTTGAGATACTGTTGTGTAAACCTCTTTTCAATTTTATTTATTTTTTATTTTTTATTTTTTATTTTTTTATTTTTTTGGACTGATAGTTCGGAGATTTTTCTTCTTTGTAAGTTTCTATTTAGAAATTTCTATAGCAGTACTCTATCTACTTGCAAATCTGGTTCACACCTTTGCTTTGAATAATTTCAGGTTCTAACGCACAATATGATTTTCACTTTATAGATTAAGATTTGAATTTGATTATTTATGCACATATGTGAATTGAGGGATTTATGCACATATTTGAAGATTTTCTTAATCAAATTAGTTTTAGACGGGGCTGTTTGTTTCAACTTGTACAAGTTAATTATAGTTTATTTTAATTTTAAAGTCTTTGTTAGGTTGATTGATAAGTTTCCGTTTATAAATTATTGGTTAAGAATAGTTTAAATAAGTTTAAAAAATTAATTATATAAAAGTTAAGGGAGGGATATTTTTAACTCCTATTTTTTAATTAACAGTTTTTAACTTTAAAAAAATTATAACTAACAAGGCCAATGTTTCTTCTGATAGATTTTAGTTTTGAATATAATATATATATATATAATACAATTGTGTGTTTGGTAGAGGTGGGATCAGATTCACATGTCCTTAATCCTTTATAATGATCCCAATGAGTCAATTAAATCATAACTAAAAAATATAATTAAAATCTCTTCAATTATAATTAAATATATAATAATTATAAAATATTATAATTAATATTATAATAAATTATAATTAAATATAAAAATAATTATAACTGAAATATATAATACATACTTTTTTAAAAAAAATTTTTTAATGTGTATTATAAAAAATTCACAACAAGAATATGCACCAAACATAGTTTTGTCTTTTATGTTTCTAAAATTATTAGTAGGGACGAGCACAGTATTAAACTATCCATATTCCATGAGAATGACTTTGACTTTGACTTTGACCACAAAGACTCAGGGAACCAGGTGGCCATGGCACGCACCAGCTGTTTGATAATTTAACCTACTAAAGGCAACATAATGGGTGATTATTGGATATTTTTTTGAGTACGGTCACGTATAATTTGTGTGAGTGATTGAGAAACTTAAAGAGAAATAGTTAATGATGATTGGTGAAATAATATAAATATGGAATATTTTAAAAATATTTAATAATTTTTAACATTTTATGAGAGCACCCACCAATCTAATAACAAATTGATAATCTCTGTTCTTAGACCAATCAAAGATTATAAAACCACATAATTAATCATATAATAAAATAATCATTGAATGACTATTTTACTGAAAATAAGATTATCGCCTTGAATTCCTAAGTGCGCAATCAAATTAAAAAGTTGATTGAAGTAGTAAATTATTAAAAATAATGAATGATTATTTTTTAAATGTATGAATTATTTGTTAACTGTATTAGTTATTATTGTGAATGAAGTTTTATGAAGTTAAAGTTGATCAAATCTTATATTGGTCAATCATGTCACAAAAAAACCGAACGAATTAATTATATTATTTACTGAAAGAATATGACAAATAAGTTATAATATGCAAAGTATAATTTGTAATCTTACATTTAAAAATACAAGAAGAGTAATATTTATGTGATATTTTATTGTATATGTTTATTTTTTATTTTGTATTATAAATTTTTATTTTGTTTGATATATATATATATTGATTTTCTAAATTATAAAGCAACATGAACATATTTTTAACTTTTTGAATCATTGTAATGATCTTTTCATATATACTACCTAAGTAAATTTTAACATATAATTTTAATAATTATGTACGTGAAGGGGGTAAATAAGAAATGGGTCGGACCCAAGCCTTAGGCCGGTCCAATCACCCAAGCCCAAATCTAAATGGGTCAGATAAGCATGTAGGCAACCCAACTAAGCCCAACTCCATGATCAACAGTCTACCCAAGTCCTCAAGCACTTGGCCCAACTCGCGATGGAAAGGCCAGCCCAGCTGCGATACTGGGCTAGGGCCGAGCTGCAGGACACATTCTATGGGCCGAGCTGATGGGCCGAACCCATCGTCAGAACCAAAGTAGGCCTAGCCCATACAAAAAATATCCGAACGGGCCAGCCCATCCCAACAGAAGCCTCGTCTAGGGCCGAGCTGGGCGAACCTCACGTGGAAGCCATGAGGATATGCATGTGCAAGTTGCCACCTCAACTGGTCCCCAACACCTAGAATCACGGAAGCAGTTAAACCAAAGGAATGTGGTTTGTTATCAGCGTGAATACAATGAGTATAAGCACCTCTTGACAACTACCAGATGGTCCCCTACCTGGTGCCATGCTAAAGGAAAACTTGGCAGCACCAAAGCCCCATGAAACCATATTGGGAAGCAAGCAAGGAGTTCTATATAAACTACCCTAACTTCACACTGAAGGTAACTGAACTGTTCCAACCTGAACCCCATTTACTTACAGACTCAACTCTCTACACTTCTTCTCCGATCACTGATTCCCACACCGGAGGGGTTATCCGGCCAACCTTGGTGGGGCAACTCTTACGGTGCTTCTTGTGGCAGGAAACTCAATCCTTGGATAGTTCAACTGAGTGTGGAGCCCCGATCCACTTTCATCTAGTATGGAATCCGGTACACACAATTGGTGCGGTGAGCGTGGATCACTTCATCTCTAAGGTCTGCACTCATTTCTGGCGATAGGGATTGAGGACATCCCACCTTCGACACGTACTCCACAGACGGAGAAGACAAAGGACAAAGGCTTGGCACTCCCAACAGTCCTAGAAGAACAAACTGGAAACAATAACCGGACCCCTGAATCCAACGAGCATTGATTACCCTTCGCTGGAGGTTCTTCTCATCACTTTCTTTTGGAAAAGGATTACAGAGATCGAATCATAGACTCCATGGGGATGGAGATACAGGAGCTAAAAGTGCAACTTAAAAGGGTGCTAGGTGATCCGACGGAAAAGAAGACTGAAGCAGAGCCCTCTCGCTTGCGACGGAGGAGCTCATCCAGAGAGCCACCAGTGAAGAAGTTCCCCAGAAATGAGTCTGGGCAACAAAACCAGCCTATCCTGATACAGAGTGAGGTGGCGAGCAGCCACACCTGTGGGTCACGCCGGAGAAGGGCTAAGAGACAGAAGACGGTTAGCCAACAAACTGAATACCCCCCTTAAGACCTTCATACTTGGTTGATCGGCAACAAGCATAACGAGCAACATTGAGATCATCTAGACCGTACCATTCACTAGAGAGAGCATCGAGCGTTGGATAGGCTCGTCTCCTTCCCATTCTCCCTGGAAATTGAGGCCATGAGACCTCCAAAGAAATTCACCCCACCAAAGTTCACTTCGTACGATGGGAAGTCGGATCCACTGACGCATATTAACCCTTACAAACAGATAATGTCTCTATGGAGCCGAGATGAGGCACTGATGTGCAAAGTCTTCCCATCCAGCTTGGGAGAAACTGGACTTCGATGGTTCGATCGACTCCCCGCTGGATCAATTCATGGCTGGAAGCAGCTCTCTGAAGAGTTCCTAGCCAAGTTCATCTCCAACACTAAGATCCTGAAAGAGTCGGATGCACTGTTCGGTCTCTGAAAGGAGCAGGAAGAAACGCTGCGCAGTTATGCTAGGAGGTACTGGGAAGAGTACAATGACCTAGAGAAAAATGTGTGCAATGAGCAAATGGCCGTTATGTCTTTCAAGCATGGTCTGCGCTTGGAAAGTAAGTTGAGACAATCACTTACCAAGCGCCTGGCCACAACATTGAAAGATTTGCGTGCCAGGATTGAGTAGTACACTCGCCTCGAAGATGATCAGATCAGATCCCCATCAAAGTAGCATCAGCAGAACAAACAGCTCAGCACAAGAAGAGAACAAATTGAGGAGAACACCGAGGGCTCACGGTAAATGAGGTGGATAAGTCTAAATCTCACGAAGCCGTCGTAACTGTATTCAAAGAACCGATCTATCGAATCCTAGAAAAGATTAAGAGAGACCCCTTCTTTGTTTGGCCGCCGAAAATGTTGGGAGATCTGACTCAGCGCAATCAAAAGCTCAGATGCACCTACCACGAAGACAGTGGGCAAATGACTCAGAACTGTAGGGCACTGAAGCAACGCTTGGAAGGCCTAGTAGCAGCTGGACACCTCCGGGATTACATAGATCAGGATAAAGCAGTTACCGAGCCGGGGAACCCACCACCAGAATCGAATACTGAGCACCCACCTCGGCTGATAATAAATGTGATCCATGGAACAGCGACCCAGGGATATGAAAAGGCACTGAAAGAAGAGATTGTTAAGGCTGTGCAAATTTAGCAGGTCATGTCAGTAGAGCCTGCATCGAAAAAGGTATGCACAATACCCAAATCCCTCTAGTGCACTGTTTCATTTACTAAAAAGGATTTAGAAGATATACAGCACCCACATACTGATGCACTGATTATAATTGTGGGAATTGGGAAACGGTTTGATGTAAAACGAGTCCTGGTAGATCAAGGCAGTGCAGTAGACATATTGTATTATGACTTGTACAGAAAGGGTAAACAAGATAATAAAATCAAGTTGGGTTCAATCGGACATTAATTGAACCCATTAAGTCTTGAATCATTACATACTCTTAGTGATAATAATGGTTCAAGAGTCAATGTTTACCACTTTCCTTGAGGTAACTCCATGATAGGAAGGAAGTCTTGTTGGTCTTTTCTTTTCATTCATTGAGCCTTTGTCCCATTGTGCCATGGATCATCACACAATAACCTTGCGACCATTGATGATTTGTGGATCGATTCTACTCCTCTCTTGATTTGTTTCATGATAGGGTGGAGCAGAGAGGATAAATATCCCCTGGAAACACTCTGTTTGTACTGTATTTCTTTTCTAGGGCAGCAGGGCAGTACCAAAACTCAGTGGCCAGCCGGCCACCCTTCCATCTGGCCGGCCACTCCACTTTTTACAGGCAGTGCCATTCTCATGGTAGAACAGAAAAATGGCTGGGGTGAAAATAGATTATCTTTCTGACTACAAAATAGAACATAAATTGACACTAAACTGAGAGTTTCAGAGAGGATATTCTGATTCATATGCGTGTGGCTCCTTGTTTCCCATGCCTTTGATTTAATGCTTTAATAGTAATATGTCGTAATTATTTGGATTTGTAATAAGTAGTTAATTTGGACACTCGGATATTCAGACCCTCCTGCATGGGGACAAATATGTAATAATTTGTGTATGTCTTCCAACCCCCATTCTTTCTCTCTTTTATTTATCTGCTTATGATGGATAGTATATAGCATCATATTTTCTTTAGCATTTTCGATGAATTGCATCCATTCGTTTTGCATGCATAAAAGTTCGGCTCATCATATTACTTGAATGTCAATTTCAAACTCCTTACTTGAATACATGCATTATCACATGCCTTGGATTGATTCACATGCCATGCTAGCCGCTGAGCTTATTAATTGCACTGTGTATGTGTTACATTAGTCATATTGCATTATTTAGGATCGTGCATTCTTTTTCTCTAACTATTTTCTTTCTTTTGACTCGCCTTCGGACATTTGAGGTAAGCATTTTTGCTTTAACACAGTGCATTAGTGTGATTGATGCCATATCAAACATATTACCATGAGGCTAAATGCTTAGTTGATATGCCTGTTTGAATGCCTGTGGATGAAGGTAATTTCTTGAAATTGGGATATTTTGATTAATGTATATATATGAGATCACTTTTTCAAGTGGTGCATATTCAAAACACTTTTTCAAAACAAACATGAAATCAAAACGTTCCAACTTTCGTGAAAATTCGTCTATACTTGTATGCACATCACATAGTAATGCTAGCCTAATAATCGGAACAAAATCATATGATGTAAATAAGATTCACATCATGATTAGTAGAGGCCGATCTTTGATCGGCGAGCGGGGGTACTCAATTCATGACCTTCCCCTTTCGTACCCAAGTTCCCGAGCCGAGACAATCTTGGTGATAACAGACACATGGCCTTTGGCACGAGTCATGGGTTTCCTAAATTTTCCAAAATATTTAGGTGGCGACTCTGTATCTGGCAAAACAGTCAATTTTTGGCATTTTTGTTTCAAAATTGGTTTTCCAAAACGTTTTGTCAGATTGGGACACTTTGGTGTTTATCTATTTCACATTGCACTTGTGGAATCAGATTCAGAACTGCAGGAGTCTGATACTGTCGTGACCCGAACCCGCCCCTATGGGTTAAGGACATAACCAGCCAGTAATCAAGGGATTACCTACGGCCTCAAACCAATCTGGTCATAACTCATCAGAGTAAAGGTGCCAAACGGAAGCAAAATTTAAAACTTTGTCCATAGAGCTGTGCTTACATGGCACATCATAACAAACCATACATATACATATTAATAACTCACATTAAAATATGTACTAAACACAAGCTGTGTACATACAGGATCATTCAAGTCTAAGTCAGCAATCAAAACTATATATAAACGTATCCGAAGTCCTCACCAACATGATAAAATAAAACAAGATAGCAAAAAGGCGAAGACGTGTCTCGTGCGTAAGACGCAAGGGCTGACTCTTCAAAACCTTGGTTGTTCCACACAAACTTCATTGAGACTGGGTTTGGACCTCTCTTGGCTCACCTACAAACACATGAATAAGCGTGAGCGAAAGCCCAGTGAATAATATCAAATAAAGTACATACATTAGAACAACATACATCAGACGGCCTTGGGCCCAATTCATTCATGTCAAACTGGCCTTCAGCCCATTCATACTTTCAATCATGTAAAACTGGCCTTCAGCCCATTCAGACTTTCAATCATGTCAAACTAGCCTTTGGCGCATTCAAACTTTCAATCATGTCAAACTGGCCTTTGGCCCATTCAGACTTTCATTCATGTCAAACTGGCCTTTGGCCCATTCAGACTTTCAATCATGTCAAACTGGCCTTTGGCCCATTCAGACTTTCATTCATGTCAAATTGGCCTTTGGCCCATTTAGACTTTCAATCACGTCAAACTGGCCTTTGGCCCATTCAGACTTTCAATCTTGTCAAACTGGCCTTTGGTCCATTCAGACTTTCATTAGTATCAAACATTTGTCCACAATTCAATTCAACAGACTTATAGGAAGATGAGCAATTGGACAAATGGCATATTTCAAATATCTTTGTTAAGATATTACTCACAGTGATCGGCTGGTTGATTTTCCCTGGAGTTTGACCCTACACATTACATGAACAAAATGGGTCACAAACAATTCAATCCGTCAATAATTCACACATTCCTCTTGGGCTTCTTTCTTATTTCTTTAATTCATTCATAATGCTCAATGCATGCCTAAGAGTACTTAGAAGTGAAAGAGAACGGAAAACGAAACACAGAACGCATTTTCAAAATTTTAGAAACAGGGGTTCCCGCTCGAGCGTGGACTCCCCCGCTCGAGCGGACCAATGAGGTCTGCAAAAGTACTGGTTATATCAAATTTACACTCGAGTGTGAATTAGGGCGCTCGTGCTGAAGCTCAGTCTACATAGCTCCCCGCTCGAGCATGAACTTCCCAGCTCGAGCGGACATCATGTCTGCAAAAATATGCTGGGAGCTTGTATTTTACGCTTGAGTTGCGGATTCCTCGCTCGAGCGGACATCAAAATTTTTGGATTTTCCAGAACTGTTCTTGAGCCCAAATTCAACATTGAAATCAACATATCTTGTATATTATGGCTCAAACTTCACATAAACACGTACCAACATGGTATAAACACCAAATTACAACATCATGAAGCTTAATTCCATGAATTACTTACATGCATGTTCCAAATTGCACCAAACTTGTTTCCATCATAACAATTCCATGTATTTCAAACCCATTTTCTCATGGATGGTACATGCAGGTGGAACACAACTTCTATTCTCAACTTAGATGATGAAGAGATGGTAAAAATATGAGTTTTAACTAAAATCTCACATGGATTATACATTTTGTGCTCAAACATGCAATTTCAAAGCAATTTCTCACATGCATGTGCATATTGACTCCCAATTCAACAAAACCAACTCAATTTCATCATAATCAATTTAACTCATGTTCTTGATCATTATTCAACCTTGAATTCACAAAATTACAATTTAAAATCCATGAATTTACTTACCTAGAGGCTTTAATCTTCACAAATTCTAGTTGAATCTTGAGTCCAACTTTCCAATTCTCAAACTTGAGCCAAACACACAATTCTCCTTCTTTCTCTCTCTCTAGCCGACCCTCTCTCTTTTAACCCATTGATTAGCCCTTTTAATTACCTTGTCATTCTTTAGTCATTTTAGTCCAAAAATGACAGTTATGTCGACTAAAATAAGAGAAGCGTTAAACAAGGAGCTATTCTTGGCATAAGAGAGATGTAATGCCCTGGTAATAAACCTCTGAAGAGATTAAACCATTTAGCATGAAAGGTCTCTTTCTTATGCTAAAAGCAACATATATGGGACTTTAATTCAGCATTTTCAATTAGATTACAACAATATACAATATAACAATAAATCAAAGCAAAAGAGCAAAATAAGTAAGAAATGCAAGAAAATGAAAGATTTGTGAAATTCACCTTGCAATGAAAGGATGAACTCCTTAGTTCACAAACTCCCTCTTGATCACCCTCAAGTGTAGGAAGTGTGTTCTAAAATCCTCAATTCGAAATTATAGAGTTTATGGGAAGTGTTGGCTCAAGATTGAAATGTTTTCTCTCTTTCCTCTTTAACTCTTTCTAACTCTCTTGAATCATTGTTTTTTTCTGCCTCCCAAGCCTCTCCCTTTGATTGTTTTGTATAAGCAACAATCAAACAAAATATAATATAATAATATAATATATAAATGCCTTATGTTTGATTTGGATGTCAGCAGCCAGGGCTGACCGACATCAAAAGATTCTTTTATTATTTTCTTGTATAATATATAATATATAAAATATATAATTTATACCAGTTTATATAAAAACACCAAAAATATGAACAAACACCTAAAATTATGCCAATGTACAAAATACTAAACTAATGAAATATTTAGTAGCTTAAAACAATTTGGCCAAAATGGTGAAGGGTGGGATTAAAGTTCAAATTCCATCTCTCTTATTGAGGATTCTATGAGAAACACATTCTAATTGTCATCATCGGGTAATCAAAAGAAAGCGCTCAAGTCTTAGGGCCGGTCCAAATTAAGGTGTCTATAGTTATCCCTCTTTGACAGAGCTCAAAGTCATTTCATGACGTGAGTGAATGTCAAAGCCCGAATACAACCCATTTGATGAGGTCGTAAGACTTGGGCAAGCAAACAAATGTGCAAACAATTGGTTGAACCCAATGGTTGCCTACGTATCCCTTTGCAAGGAATTCAGGGACAAGATGCAAATGATATGCACAAAAAATACTTTGAAAGCTGAACTCACACGCTTTGCTAAGCCAGCTATTTTGAAAACTTATGATCATGCAATGATGATGCAATAAGCAGTAAGATGATGCAATAATCAAGATAACAAGATAATACCATATGTATGAGCAACTTCAAGCTTAACACCAACACAAGTTCCATGCAAAAACCAAATCTGAAACACACTCTAACCACGTCAAAATGCAGGATGAGGAAAGAAAACACAGCTCGGGATTGCGTTTCACGCATGTTGAGCAATTGAGACACAAAAACCGCTCAGGGGCGAGTTTCACGCGTCCGAAGATATAAGGAAAACCGTTCAGGGACATGGTTCACACATCCGTCCTGAGATAGCAATGAAACCGCTTGGGCTCACGTTCTATACGTCTTAAGATACAAGGAAAACCGCTCAGGGCCGCATTTCACGCGTCTTGGGATAGCAAAGAAACGGCTCGGGCTCGCGTTCCACGCGTCCCAAGATACAAGGAAAACCGCTCAAGGCCGCGTTTCACACGTCCTGAGATAACAAAGAAACCACTCGGGCTCGCGTTCCACGCGTCCCAAGATAAAACATGCCCAGGGCCGTGCTTTGCGCGTCCTAAGAAATAAGAGAAACCACTTGGGCTCGTATTTCATGCGTCCCAAGATACAACACGCCCAGGGCCACACTTCACGTGTCCTGAGAAACAAGAGAAACCGCTCGGACTCACATTTTATGCGTCCCAAGATATAAAGAAAAGGTACAAGACTGTACCACAAACACAAAGTAATGAAAGTGTGCGATAGATGCACGAAGTGAACAATTGCGATAGATGCACGAAGTGAACAATTGCGATAGATGCACTTCATAATCTTATTTACAAAGCCATGCATGTTTTCATACCATGAGACGAATGACCAACCGAGAACTCCTCTGAATGAACCGTACATACAATATTGTTTGCCAGATAACTCCTCTGAATGAACCATATATACAATATCATTTGGTGACAACATAACCAACAGACGTACCTAACTGTATCTCATACGGAGAGGGAGAGTTTTAACCTGGTAAACATCAAATCCTAACACATTTCACGTGAAAGGAACAAAAGTAGTATAACCAACAAGCATACCTAACCATATCTCATACGGAGATGGGAAGGATTTTAATCGGGTAAATATCAAATCCTAAAATGTTTCACGTGAAAGGAACAAAGGTGGTGTAGTGGTGTAACCAACAGACGTTCCTAGCTGTATCTCACACGAAGAAGGGAACGTTTTAACTCGGTAAACATCAAATCCTAACACGTTTCAGGTGAAAGGAACAAAAGTGGTATAACCAACAAGCATACCTAACCGTATCTCATACGGAGGGGGGAAATATTTTAATCGGGTAAACGTCAAATCCCAACACGTTTAACGTGAGAGGAACAAAGGTGGATTCGAAGGTATAATAGAATGATTTCTCTTTTTTTGTTTTCAAAAAAAAAAGTCGAAAAGAATTTTTTTTTTTTGTAAATACCAAATACCGTATACATATACAGACAAAATACACATAGATATATACATACGATATACATATATTCATATACAGATAAAATACACGCAGATATGTACATACGATACACATATGCATATTCGGGGAATATTCAATTACTGATAAGGA
Organism: Camellia japonica; assembly: GCA_030407325.1. Classification (NCBI taxonomy): domain Eukaryota; kingdom Viridiplantae; phylum Streptophyta; class Magnoliopsida; order Ericales; family Theaceae; genus Camellia; species Camellia japonica. The sequence goes on along the minus strand of JAPPVO010000013.1, from coordinate 51,946,723 downwards.
ATATTCTGCTTGCGGCCGTCAGCAGGAAGATGTCGTTACTAAGAAGGCATATTTCGTTAGCATGCGTACACAAAACATGCAAAAAGAAAGGAAAAACACAAATGCATGGATACGGGGGTTTAAACCTCTGACCTCAGGCTTATCCGAGTCTTCAACCACTAAGCCAAACTACTGAACCAAGCCACTCTTGTGACAAAATATTCAAATATATATATAGGTATACGGACATATATACATAAAACCAAAACAAACCAAAAGAAACACACGCTGCTATGGGGGTTCAAACCTTTGACCTCAAGTTTAGCCTCTCAATTCTTAACCGCTGAACTAGACCACTTAACCAAACCACTCTTGTGACAAAATATAATACATATACATATATGAATACAACTCTCCTGTCTCTCTCTCGTCCTTCGAGACCACGTCTGACACGCAGCCTTACCTTTTGCATCAGCCGGCCGACAAATTGCCTTGACCCTCTCTCCTTCTTTGTCCTTCTATTTCGTCTTCTTCTCATTCTCCTCCTCTGTCTCCTTCTTCTTCTCCTCTGTCTTCTTCTTCTCCTCCTCCTTCTTCTCTTCCGTTTTCTTCTTCATCGTTCTCTATTGTCTCTTTCTTTTCCATTCTCTTCTTCATTACTCCTTGAGAGAGACAGAATAGAGAGACTGAGAGAAATAGAAAGGCTGTCAAAACTCAATCTCCTCTCTACCATTTCTTTGCAACTCCTTTCTTTTACACCTCTCTTTACTAACACATGGCCTCATCCCGTCCTCTCACTCTCTTTCCAGACCTTAACGATCCCTTAAGCTCCCCTAGACAGAGTGCCCCTGCTCCTACTCTTCCTAACCTTCTTACATTGTCAGTTGAACAAATAATGGTAGCTCAAACTGACATTTTACCCAACCACTACACACTGAAGTCCTGTATTGAGACAGTGGTTGCGGTCTCCAAGTTGTCTCACCAACTATAGAATAGGACAAGTGAGGTACACCAGGTCAACACCCAACTCTCCCTACTCCAATGCATGTACAAGGATGCGCGAGTAGAGATTTGCGCACTGAAGGTGGAGAATTAAGAGTTTAAACAGCAGGCCACCTCCATGGCCCGATTTGGAGCACCTTCGTACTTTGCCTTTGATGGTCAGCAGGGAGTCGACTCTAGCGTCGGTCTTGTAAGCATTGAGGCAGGGCCTTCAAGGGTATCCCAAGACGAAATCGAGATGAAGAAATCGGCGGGAGAGTCGAGCAAGTGAGGTCGGCGTGCGGCAGTCATTGGAGAAGAAAGAAGAAAAAGATCCTCTCTCTCTCTCTCTCTCTCTCTCTCTCTCTCTCTTTTCTTCTTTTTTTTATTTTTCTTTTTCTATTTTTTCTATTTTTTTTTGTTTTTTGTTTTTCTTTTTTTTCTTTGTATATATGCTTGTACAAATTTCATCGGGGTTAATCCCTAATAACAATAAAATGAGTTTATTTTTGCGCAAATCCGAATGGCAAATCCAAATGGTATGAATATTTGGAATTTAGGAATAGTTGTATTTCAATGAGTTCTAAATTGAAAATTAAGCCTCTCACTGGTCATAACACAAAACAAAACTCGATAAAATGACAAAACTTGATGAAATGGACACAAAATGAACACAAAACAGAGCAACACCAATTGATCACCTGGTCAATCGGTCATCGAAAAAATATCGCCTGCGATAATTACTATACATTTTTCGGTGATAAAAACTCGATAGTACAGGTATGGGACACTAGCTTTTGATAGACTCGCTGTATTATAAGACTTTTCTTTTGTTTTATTGATCGGGGTTAGACCCACCAGTTTATAAAAGAAAAGTTTTTTGGAAGATCTCCTCGCATAATGTGTAGTGAATGGCATGTGATGAATGGTAGCATTGTACAGGACTTAAAACTATGAATACCTACTCTTGCATTCGTTCTTGAATCGGATAACGACCCACAACCAGACAAATATGTAAAATACAACTCGATAATAGGAAAATGAAATGAAAAACAACTCAAAAATACTAAAAAACACTTACTACAAACAAAACAGTACTCAAAACATAGACACGACATGCCAGGACAAAGGGCCAACCTTTGCTGCATCTACACTGGTCTGGGCCACCACCTAGTCCCAGCCGAGCTTCAAAAAGGGGTCGGTGTAGATCACCCCAAGAACTCCCCGGCTCCGCGCGCGAGGGCGCGAATCCGTTTTGTTCTTTAGCTACTACAGTTCAGACTCGATGTCACGGTTCTGAATCTAATCTCACAAAGTGCAATGTGAGATTGATAAACCACCAAAGAGTCCAAATTCGGCAAATCGTTTTGGATAATTGATTTTTATAAAGAAGTGCCAAACATGGACTGCTTTGCCAGATACAGAGTCGCCACCTAAATGTTTTATTTTTGGGAAATTTAGGAAATCCTGACTCGTGCCTAAGGCCACGTGTCCGTCATCACCAAAGTTGCCTCGGCTCGGGAACTTGGGTATGAGAGGGGAAGGTCATGCAATGAGCACCCCCGCTCGCCCGATCAAAGATCGGCCTTTACTAACATGATATGTTGTTTTTGAAAGCACATGTGTTCTTATTCCGGTTATTAACCTAGAATTACTATGTGATGTGCACAGCATACAAGTATAGACTAGATCGCCTAAGTGGGAACAAAACATTTCATGTTCGTTTGTTTGAAAACGATTTGAAGTTTGCTACTCGCAAGTAGGCTAAGTCTTGGATTTTGCCATCCTCAAGTGGGCTTAGAAAACAATGATTTTGCCACCCTCAAGTGGGCTTAAAACACACAGTTTGATGAATTGTCCCAATTCAAGCAATCCAACCTTCACCCACAGGCATTCAAGCAGTTAATCACTTAAGCAGTTAGCCTCATGGCAAGCATGCTAACATGGCGAAATACACATCTCATGCAGTATGCTAAAGCGTAAACACTCACAGTGTACTTCGAGCCAAAACAGAGAACTAGTTAGAAATCATGCATGATCCTAGTTCATGTTAAGATGGCTAATACAACACATGCAAAAATGCAACTAATATAGGCTCGGCTATCCTAAGATGTCATGTGAATGCAACTTGATAACAAGCTGTTGAACACGTATTCAAGTAAATGTATTAAAATACAATGCAGTTAGTATGATGCATCGAGCCCGGTGCATACAAGACAGATGAATGGGTGCACGCATGCTAGCATAAGTATGCTAATTGAAACATGCCCTAAAACTAACCACTAAAAGTAGGTAAGTAAAAGAGAGAAAGAAATGGAGGTTGGAAGACATGCATCACACACACGCACGCTTATTACAACAGTTGGCCCTCTCGACGGAGGGTCCGAATAATGAGCTAACTAGCTAACCCAAGCTAATTAAACTAATTATTACAAAAAAAAAACTAATTAACTAATCCTAGTTAACTAATTATTACAAAACAAGCTAATTAACTAACAAGTTAACTAACTAGTTATTACAACACAAATAAGCAGCTAAATGCATTAACTACTTAAGTACAGAACTCAAGCATAAACTAGCTAAGGAAAAGAAGCTAAGTAAAGGAAAGCATTAAAAAGAGGTCATCGGGATGAGGAGTGCATGCATGCTCGGTTGCCTCGTTCAGAAATCCGTCGCGATGCCCCAACTTGCCTCTGTTTACAATTGTTCTCAGAACCTTGCACAAACTCCCAGATAGCTTCTACCTCACTTTGGGGACCCTCAGGAGGGTGGCCGACTAGTTGTTGATGTGGGAGACCACTTGCCGACCACTTGCCATTGCTGCAAACCAGAAAAAGTGGTCAGCCAGCTAGTTTTTCTGGTTGGCCGACCAGTTGTTGCTGCACTTCTCCAGTTTGCTGTAACCGAGAACAAGAAAGGGCATGGCAATGTATTTGCAAGATATGTGTGCACAACCACCCTCCCTATCATTTCATAAGCTCAAGGGAGTGTGGTTCTCGACCCTCGGGTCACCAATCATGCATCTCGATGCATGATGGCCGAGAAGCCAAATTGCACAATTCAATATGAAATGAATGCACACATAAACACATAAAGCCTTGACCTCTATCATGTATGATCAAGAGAGTCAGCGACCGAGAATTGAGGCACGTTTCATCACTTCAAGTATGAAACGTCCCTCATTTCTCGTGTTTGGACTAACACCTAATCCAAACACAATGCAACCAACAACATGCATAACACAATGCAATTAACAGCATGGCATACACAATGCAAAGAACAACATGGCATACACAATGCAAAGAACAACATGGCATACGCAATGCAATGTAACATAAGCATGCAAACAATATGGCATACTCAATGCTAAGAACAACATGGCATACTCAATGCAATGTAACATAAGCATGCAAGCAATATGCAAACAAACATGCTCAATGGACTTAAATCGAATATGGACAGACCTCAGTCATTCCAAAATGGTGGCCATAATGATAAAACTAAGGCATGAAGATCAAGACAAACATGCTCAATGCAATGGCCCATCAACTAGACATAAGAGCACAACTCTCATGAGTGCTCAAAGAGTGACAAGCATGGAGGTGTAACAACACTAAGTGCACTGAAATAAGGTATGAAATGATGCCAAATCACTCAAACAATACAAGTGTAACATGCAAAGGTCCTTAAGCATTAAAGCCAGCAAAGAGGACTATAAAGGGGGCATGCAATACATGGTACAAAGGCATGAACCAATCATGGACATAGCTCAAATAGGTCTAAACAAAGACCATAACATGCTAAGATGGAGGCTCAAAGGCCTAGGCAAGATGGCATACAAGCTAAGCCACAAACAAGGTAACAAATGCACAACCCTTAGAAGCACTCAAAGGTTGAAAGAAGTGGGAACATGGCAATGCTACATGCTCTAAAATGTCATCTTAAATGATGCCAAATCATACACACGATGCAAATGAAGCATGCTATGGTGCTCAAAACTCAAAGCTAGCATAGGCACTTGCACTATAGCTATACAAAACATGAAGCATATGGTCGAGGCAACCCAAAACAATCCTAGAACATGTCAAAATGAGTCTAAAACATGCATGTAAGGAAGCCAAAACAAGCTAGCATGAAGGGCATAAGGCATGATGCATACAAGGCCAAAAGGAAGGATTACACTACATCTATCAAGACCAAGCATGAGATGGCTTCGCCAACAAAAATCAGAGTTATATCATGGAAAAATAACCCCAAAAACACACAGAAATGATAGCTCGCATGCTTAGGCATGAAGGCATACGCAATGGCTCATGTTTAAGGCATAAAGCATGAACCTTTCAAAGCATGGAAAGAGTGACAAATGTGAGTGCATGAACATGAAACATGTATTGAAATCACATTTCAGATGATGCCAAATCATGATAATAGCCCAAGCAATGCATGCTAGTGGACTTGATACACAAAGCTAACAAGCTAGAATGCATTATAGCTATACAAAGCATGGCATGCATGACCAAAACAACACAAATCAAAGCTAGAGCATGCTAAAACATGGACAAAAGCTTCTTAGAGTTAAGCCAAAATCATGCTAGAATGACAGTCTAAAGCATGATACACATTAGGCTAGTGAATAGAAATGCACTACAAGTGCAATGAGCATGCATGGGGCCATCAAACCAACCCAAAAAAGATCTAAGGCACGTTAAAACAACACCAAATAGCTACTGAGATGGACTCAAAACATGCTAGAAAGACATGTTACTTCATGAGGCACACAAAGCTAGTTTGTAAGATTTACACTACAAGTGTACTAAGCATGCATGAGGTGACAAAACCAAGTCAAAATAGTGGTATGCCATGTTAAAATAATCCCAAATACATGCTAAGATGGAGCCAACACAAGCTTAACAAACATGCTCAAACATGAGGCAAATGAAGCAAGCATTCAAGAACACAAGGAGATGGGATGACCCTCTCCTATTTGGGACCTCAAAACACCATTTCCACCACTAAAATTCCTCTGAGTTTCAGTGGTGAAATGGCCAAAACAAGGTGGTCCCAATAGCTTAAAAAGATGGCACAAAAACAAGGCCAATCAAGGCCTAAGAGGGGGTAGAGTACCCCCAACACAAAAGAGACCTTAAACAAACATTACAAGCATGCAAAATCAGAACTTTTTGTAGTTAAAATTTAAGCCTAAAACAACATGCAAGTAGGGCCAAAAGCTTAAGCAAAAAGAAGGGTTTAAGAGGTTAGTTTCTCACCCTTGTAGAACAACTCTAGAGCAACAACTCCAGCAGCTTTTTCTAACCAAAACCAGTCCAAAAACTTCAAAACCAACTTCAAGGGACCTCAGCTCCAAGAGTATGGTGTTTGAGTGCAAAAGTATGATGAAAATGCACTTTCAAGCACAAAAATGAAGAGCAAGAGCAATATAGAGATAGATGGTATATGTATAGCTCAAACAACTTTTTCTGAACCTAAGGCATAAGAGAGGAGGCTCCCTTATATAGAAAAATATGCAACAAGCTTGTTGGACAAGCTTTAGGCCTAAAGCCATCCCTCTATACACGTGTATGGAGGATGGCTTCTATGCCCTCCAACTGTAACAACTGGCTAGAAAATATCTTCAGGAATCTGCTAGAAAGTGGCCGACGAGTTGAAGTGGTCGGCCAGCTACTTTTACTGGTCGGCCAGCTACTTTTTCTAGTCGGCAGGAAGAGCAAGTGGTCGGCAGGTGGCTGCCATGGCCAAAAAGTGACTGGAAAGTGTCCAAATTGAAGCCCCCAGAAGTTAGCTTTCCAATGGCACCATCCTTTCATCAAAATTCCAACTGTGCAAAAAGTTATGCCTGTTTTGGTTTGGTGAAGCCACGCAGTTCCGATCCAACCGGATTGAGTCCTACTTCGACCAACCATATCTCCCCCATCTGGACTTGGCTTTAGGAGATTCTTGAGTGCAAAATGAAGCCCCGGAAGTAAGCTTTCCAACGGTGGTGGCCTCATAGCTGAAATCCAAGTATTCAAAAGGATAGGCCTGATTTAGCAAGGACTGCTCGATTAAAAAAACCAGCTGGCCGACCAAAAAACTGGCTGGCAGGGAGGAAAAGTGGTCTCCAAGGGGAAGAACTGGTCTCCCACCCTTATACCACCTTCCAAACAAGGAAAACAAGGTTTATACCAAAAACAAACTAAAAAGGATGCAAGACGAAAGTCCGGAAGGCAAGGCGCATAGCCGGGAGCCTAAAAAACTAGTCTACGGGCACCAAAAGTGGTCTACGACCACAAAAGTGGTCTCCCAGGCCACAGTGGCCCTCTAGGCCAAGGCAACAAGGCATGGTTCGAAAACCAAGCCAAACGGAGAACGTTAAGCAGTTCCGAGACAAGGCGCGCGGCCGAAGGCTTCAAAAACCGGAAACTAGTTTCCAAGAGGGAAAAGTGGTCTACGAGACCTCTATCTCCCTCCAGGGAAGGTTAATAAGGCTTGGTTCAAAAACCGAGCCAAAACACGAAGAGTTCAGAGGCCCGGAGGCAAGGCACTCAGCCAAAAACTCTGGAAACTCAAAACGAGCACAAAGATGCACTATCACCGAACGCTCAATCGATGACATCTGAGTCTTAAGGTCAGTCAAAAATGGGGTGTCTACAGTTGTACAGTCGGTTAGTGCTGCCCAACTGTCATGCACTGCTCCTTCTAAAACTCTATAAATGGTGCTCCCATGCTTTTTTTCTAGCAAAATAACAAGTCATTGATATTTTGCTCTCAAGATGGAGATATCGCTCATCAATAGACTCTGGAAAAGGTGAATTTTCGCGGTTTCGGCCTAAACGCCCTTTTTCCTTTGAGTCGTACTTCACTTTGCTTTCCATTCCTCCATGCCGGAGTTCGATATTAGAACCCAGTGACACATATATTTCACTTTGGATCACAAGAGATGTGTCCAACACTTGAAGAATTTCAAGCACTGATGGAATCCCGGCGTGGCAAAGCAATCATACCTCAACCTCGTTTTGGCAATGCCCAAGCTTTGGGATGGACATGTGGAATATCATTGCACGAGGCTCAGTCTTTGGTACACAATGGGGAACTGGACATCCCTGGTCTGAATTGCCCCTAGTTATGGCTGAGCTAGTATCCGGTTGATCGAAGTGGCCCAATGCCTGAAAGAAGGTAAGAGTTGTATTAGTTTGGCATTGGCTGAAACCTTGATGGGCCTGGATGCTGTCCATCGACGGGAAACCATCAGGTTTGCAGGAAGTCCGCTACTTCTCCAGGTGTAATTTCCTACCCTTTTGCTTTATGATTCTAATGTCACTCAACACTTAAACTCTGGTTTTCTCTCAAAACCCCTTCTTTATTTTTCTCTCAACGTAGATCTCTCTATTCTTTAATCGCTCTTATTTGTATCCCGTCCCAAGCATAGTTAATGGATAAACTGAAAGTAGTAGACCCTTGCCCTGAGTACTTGGCTCATGCTTACTTCTTTAGTCAACAGTTAGTTGATTTCCCTTCAAAAGGGTTGTGGTATGACTAGATGTGTAGCCGATCCACAGTTGACATAGCTTGGCATTGCCCCTGGCTTGATTTGGCCGAATGGAGTTACAGCTTAACATGTCATCCCGGCATACAGTTGATTGGTCTAACGCACTGCGTGTTCTACTTCCCCTTCTAGTTCAGACGTCAGTTTGGACATAATCAGATTCATCTGGGTAAGGGAGTAGAATACCCAGTTCCATTCCCCGTTTGTGCTTCAAACCTGACTCGATACCTCACTGCTTGGAGAACAAGAGAGATTGTTGCCCCTACCCTAAATTCCAGTTACATCCTTCCTAGTGAGTGCTTGGCTTGGCTCGGGGAGGAACAGATTAGGCCAACTTTGGCTACAGAGACTTCCACGGGTGTGAACAAAAAGAAGAGAATTGACACCTGACTCATCTATGCCCCTAGTTTTATTGCTTTGACCTTTCTTTTCAAGTTTTATGTAAAAGCAACTTTTATCTGTATTAGAGAGTTGGAGAATGTACTTGATGTTGAAATCAATAAAATTGAAGTTGTGAGCATAAAAAAATTTCCTTTTGGTCCCAAAATGGTCTATGTTGTAAAAGGTAAATTTTTGAGAAAAAACTACATTAATTAAAAATTTTCAAAACCGCTTTCAAAAATGATCACTGCCTGACACGCACGGACTCAATCCTCAAGATGCACAGCTCCAAATCAGCAAATCATACCACTACTGCTTTGCATTGTAACCAACTCTTCTTTCCGAAACGAAGATCACAACCAAACTAGTAAATAATGAACAAAGATGACCTAATTAGACAGGACAGTTGAGCTGGAGATAATTACAACCGAACTTCAGGATGAAGTTGCCTACGTATCCCGAAGATGGGAATCAGGCCTTACGTAGTTCGGATCAGGTTCTCTCGAGTATTGACTCTCTCCTTTTACGTTCTAACTTTTTCCAAAGTTGCGCTTTAGGGTTTTCAACCTTGCGAGCTTAATTTTTCTTTATTTCTAATTTTGCATGCTCTAACTTTTACCTAGGTCGCCCTTTTGGGTTTTCGGCCTAGCAAGCCTCTCAGGGGTAATACTTCTTCAACTTGTCCATGTTGATTGGTTGTGAAAATTCCAGGCCATCTAGGTCCATGAGAATGACTGCTCCTCCTGACCAGACAGACTTAATGATGTAAGGACCAGTCCAATTGGGTCTAAACTTGCCCCTAGGGTCATGGATGGGAGCTTCGTTGTCTTTGAGCATCAGATCTCCTTCCTTGAGATTCCTAAACTTAATCTTCTTGTTAAAAGCCTTAGTAATTCTGTGTTGGTAGCCCTGGACATGATACAATGCCTTGGCCTTCTCTTATCAAACAGCATTAACTCCTCAAATCTATTTTGTTGCTAGTCGGCCTCTGTTATCTGACACTCAGCCATAACCCGCAGGGATGGCACTTCAACTTCAATTGGCAGAACAGCTTCCATGCCATAAACAAGAGAATAGGGGGTCGCCCCTATCAACGTCTGAATCTACATTCTATAACCCAAAGTGCAAACGGTAGTTTCTCTGGCCAGTCCCTTTAAGTCTCCACCATCTTTTGTAAAATTTTCTTGATGTTCTTGTTTGTAGCCTCAATGGCTGCATTGGTTTGTGGCCTGTATGTAGATGACTTATGAAACGCCACATTGTATTTATCCAACAAGTCCATCACCTCTTTCTTGAAGTGGAAGCCATTATCTGATATGATCTCGTTTGGAACTCTCTATCGGCAAATAATGTTGTTTCTGATGAACTTAGGCACATGTGCTGCTTTCAACACTGCATAGGACTGAGCTTTCACCCACTTTGTAAAGTAATCAATCGCCACCAGAATGTATTCATGCCTATTCGACCCTTTTGGTGTGACTGCGCCGATGATGTCGATTCCTCAGACTGAGAAAGGCCATGGTGAAGTCATGATGTACAGTTTTGACAGTGGGATGTTCATACGATTAGCATGAATTTGGCATTTGTGGAATCACCGAACAAAGCCAATACAATCTTCCTCCACGGTGGACCAGTAGTAACCTTGCATAAGAATCTTCCAGGCCAACATTACTCCGTTCATGTGTGCTCTGCAATCTCCTCCATAGATGGCCTCCATCAGGCACTTTGATTCCTCTTCCTCAACATACAACTTGTGCATTCCCAAATGGCCTCTTTTGTAGAGCTTACCCCCGCAGATAATATACTGGACGGCCAGACGCCGTATTCCTCATTTTTCCTTGGCATTTGCCCTTGGTGGATGCATCTCCTTTTCCAGAAAGTTCGAAATATCATAGTACTAGGGATTTTTATTTGAAGCCTCATCTATTGCGCCAACAATCTCATAGGTCGGTGTGTATTTCTGCTCGATAATGATTGGACGCATCCTGACTCCGAGCGGGATGTCTACCATAGAAGAGAGAGTTGCCAAAGTATCAGCAAACCTATTGTTTTCTCTCTGCGGATGCATGAACATCAACTTTTCGAACCTCGGGATTAGTATATCCAAAGTCTGGTGGTAAACCATCATCTTCTCTTCTTTGACTTTCCAGTCTCCATTTGCTTGAAAAGCAACCAAGTTCGAATCTCCGATAACATCCAACCGTATTGCCCCTAGTTCTAGGGCAGCTTCTAAACTAGCAATACATGCTTCATATTCTGCTTCGTTGTTGGATACCTTGAACCGGAGTTTGAAAGCTAAAGGTATATGGGAATCATCTGGCGCTATCAGCAACACACCGATCCCATAACCATATTGATTAGACACTCGTCAAAATACATCATCCAGGTTTCCTCCTTAACATGCAGAATATCTTCATCTGGGAATAGATATTCCACTGCTTCATCTCCCTCTACCGGGTGGTTCGCTAGGAATTCCGTTACAGCTTTTCCCTTGACGAACTTATGGGTGACATATTTGAGATCGAATTCGGAGAGGAGAAACAACCAATGGGCTAGCTTACCCGTAAGCACCTATTTCTCAAAGAGATATTTGATGGGATCTAATCTCGAAACTAGGATTACAGAGTGAGCTAACAAGTAGTGCCTCAACTTCCGGGTAGCCCATACCAAGGCTAGGCAAGCCTTCTCGAGGGAAGTGTAATGGGTCTCATAGTCTAGCATCTTCTTGCTCAAGTAGTAGATGGCCTTCTCCACCCTATCTTCAGATTCTTGTGCCAGCATGCATTCCATGGTCGTGTCCATTACTGATAAGTACAGAATCAAACGCTTTCCCAGCTCTGCTGGCGATAATACAGGCGGATTCTGGAGGTACTGCTTGGCCTACTCAAAGGCAAATTGACATCTATCGTCCCATCAAAATTTATTTCCTTTCTTCAAGAGACCAAGTAGTGGTCCACAAGTCAAGGTTAATTTGGAGATAAACCGTCTTATGAATTGCACTTTACCCATAAAGCCTCGCACCTCCTTTTCAATCCTTGGTGGTGGCATTTCTAGGATGGCCTTGATCTTGGATGGATCAACTTCGATTCCCCTCCGTGTGATCAAAAAGCCCAGCATTTTCCCTTCCGTTACACCGAAGGTGCACTTCTGTGGGTTTAACCTCAATCTGTATTCCCTGATCCTTTGAAGGAATTTTTCCAGAGCGATGTAGTGGCCCTCTCGGTCTTTGGACTTGACTATCAAGTCGTCTACGTACACTTCGACCTCTTTGTGGATCATATCATGCAAAATGGTAGTTACAGCCCTCTGATAGGTAGCCCCAGCATTTTTCAATCCAAACGGCATAACTCTATAGCAGTAGGTACCCCACGGTGTGGTGAAAGCAGTTTTCTCTCTATCCTCCGGTGCCATTAGAATCTGATTATACCCGAAAAACCCATCCATCAACAAAAGCAAAGCATGGCCAACGATGAAGTCTACCAGTTCATCGATGTGTGGCAATAGAAAGTCGTCTTTCGGACTTGCTCTATTCAGATCCCGAAAGTTGACGCAGACCCTAATTTTGCCATCCTCCTTTAGAACCGGAACTATATTGGCCAACCAGGTCGGATACTCAAATACCAATAAGAAACCTGCCTCGACCTATTTGGTGACCTCTTTCTTGATCTTCAGTGCCCAATCCGGGAAAATTCTGTACAATTTTTGCTTGATTGGTCAGGCCTCAGGGTCAAGAGGGATCCGGTGTTGTACGATCTCAGGGTCGATTCCAGGCATGTCTTCGTAGGACCACACAAAAACATCTTTGAAATTTTTTAATAAAGCGACTAAGCGCTTGCGTTTCTCCGAAGACAACGTGGACCCGATCTGGACCATGCGTGCATCCTTCTTAGTACCCACATTAATGGCAATGATTTTATCAACACAAAGTTTAATATACCTCTTCTCCTCTCGATTAATCAAGTTTTTCAAAGCTAGAGGAATTTCTTCCTCTTCGTTTTCATTAAAGGTTTGAAAATCTTGGTCAATGCAATAAATAAGCGGCACGGAGAAGTACTCAGAAACGACAGAGTTCTCATTCACAAGGTTCAGCTGTTTGGTTACAACGGACTCAAAAGCAAAAGAAAATGAAGACCTAGATAGGACTTTGGCATCCGGGTTACCACCCCCGGAAATGCCAGACTCAGACTCCTCAGACTGACTCGAATCTGATCCCAACCCTACAAACTCTATGGAATCAGATTTTAGCTCAGTATCCGATTCAGAACTGGAAAAGTATCATTTCTCCAGCTTCCAAGTAAGAGTTGGTGTAAAGTTTTCTAGATCGGTCGTAGGCTCTATTAGAAGACTAGCCAGTGCTTCCCTTACTCTAAGTTCACCACTATTTGAGTCAGTTTCCATGCTCTTCTCAGCTTCAATACTTGGTTCAATCATTTCCTCGGTATCACTATCTTGCAGCTGCAAGTCAAAGAAGATTTCGAACCCGGGGAACATGCTGATTCATGGAATTCATCCAGGGCTCGGAAAAGCCGCAAAAGAAGAAATCTTCTCCCTTCCGAACAAAGTGACCATTCAGCGTTCCTCGGATTGGCCTATGAACGAGCTCATAGTGTTTCCCAGCCTGCTTGGCTCTAGCTCTACTTGTCATCTCTTTCCTTTTCCTGACCCAATCCTCTTTGGTGTGCACATAGCCAAGACCAAAGGCATGCGAATTGTGTGGCACGTCGGCCAATGCTATGACACCTTTCCGGCCACTTCTTCCAAGTCCCATTCCTGGCATGTGTTGGAGCTTATTCATGAAATAGATTGATTAGGCGCTGACATACATGCCCTCATCCGCTGACAAGATGTTCTGTACTGTCCAAGCCTCGGCCAAAATAAACCCTGAGAGGAATACATCCTCCTTGCCATGGTCGATTTCCAACACTAGTGTAGTTACCTCTGGCGGCAGATGGATGGATGAGTTCCTGAAAACAATCGCTACTCCTTTCCTGTGAGGGTACTTCATCATTTCGTGAAGGATAGAGGAGACAGCTTTCACGTGATACAACCAAGGCCGTCCTAACAGTAAGTTGAAAGTGGCCGGCACATCCAGGACATGGAACTCGACATCTTGCTGAGTTGGGCCCACCTGGACTCTAATTTGCACCGTACCCATAACCTCTCTGCTTGTATTATCATATGCCCGAATTACTTGGGCTGTAGGTACAAAGTCTACTGGTTTAAGGCAAATTGGACAGGCTGTGCGGGAAGGACAAACATTGATCGTCGAACTGGTGTCTATTAACACCACCGGTACCCATTTCCTCTTGCATTCAACAGATATGTACAAGGATTTGTTATGAGCTGAGCCTTCCGGCAGTTGTTTTTTGTCAGAAAAGGTTAGGGTTGGTCCAGTGCCACCTGGAAAGACCAATCCCATAAGCTGTTCAGGCGTAGTGTCAATGGACAATTTAGCCTTGTCCATTGCCGACAACACTGCTTGTCGGTGTACCCGAGAGGCCATGAGAAGACCCCAAATTGAGATGTCAGTTTGGATTTTCTTCAGTTGCTTCAACACTGCTTGTTCTTCCAACTGCTTCTCTTTCTGTTTCTCGACCTCTTTATCTTTTTCAGATGCTTCAGCTTGATCTAAGTGCGGTGGCTTAAAATACAGCCTATTTCTCGTCATGTGATCTATTTCTTCCGCATACCATGTGTTGTTTGGAAGGCAGTTGCCCCAATCCTCGTAAGTGTGGGCCAGATGCAGATCATCATCATCCCATAATCCACCTTCAGCAGCTGATAAACAATTGTCCAACTCCACTTGTATCACTTTCACATTACAAGTATCCTCCCTAGGGAATTGGGTCAGTACAGATTCCTGGTTATTTTCAAGCCTTTCTAGTTTAAACTGTCTCAGTGCAACTTCCTGTTTTCCTTTCTTATCAGCAATTCCTGCTTCTTTTCCTTCTGGTTTCACTTCAATTCTTTCCTCCATATCAAGCTCATCACTAAGCCACCCAGAGTTGTCAGTTGATCCATTCAAGTCGAACCAACCAATCTGCACATCTCCTTGATCCTGCTCGTTAAAGAACTGCAGGTTGTCCAAGTCCTCTTCAAGTTCTACTAGATCATTCAATCCCTGGCTCGGGCTATCCTCTCAGACCACGTTAATCTTTGCTACAATTGGCAACATCAATCCTAGCTTGTTTTGATCAGGTGGTACAATGTAGTAGCTCAGATCATATACCCTTTTAGATAAGTCCTCAGAGCTCTCCAGCAACGGACTCATACTTTCCAAGGCCAGTCTCCCTTCTATTGCAACTGTCACCACCACAGGCTTAGGTAGAAGTGTAGACATGTCCATCATGCACAGATCTGTGCTTTCTGGAATGAACAACGTCAGTTTTGGTAGGTGGGAGGAGGTAATATATACGCTGGGGTCATAAGGGACGGCCAGTGTATGGATCAGATTTAGATTCAGAGGTAGGGGGACCTAATTATGAGTTGGCAGTGGGTTGGTAGTTGTATTTAGTTTCTTAAGTGGTGCGATCACCTTGTTGTCAATGAAGTCTTGAATCTCATGATCCAGTCAGAAGCATTAGTCAGTATCATGATCGTGTTGTTGGTGAAATGCACAATATTTTGTTGGGTTATGTTTTGGTGGAAGAGGATCAAGCAATGGGCGAGGCTCTAACGGTTTGAGGTGCCCTTTTTTTATCAGCACTTTCATGGCTTGGGATAGGGTCATGTAGAGTTGGGTAAACGTCCTCTGGGATCGGGCAAGGTTAGCTAAAGGTTGTGGAGCTGTATTGGCAAAGGGATTGGCGGCATTGGTTGTGGTGACAACACTTACATCTGATGGGCATGCAATTGTGCTACCACTGGTGGTTGCATTAGAACTACGCACAAAAGGTCTCTTGGTCTTCTATTTCTCATCATTGATCAACCCCTGTTTCATAGCGTCTTTAATTTGAACCCCTATCTCATAGAGTTCGGTGAATGTGAACAGAGGTAGGACAATCATTTTCTGCAACAATTTCCTGTGCAGATTACGAACTACCATCCTTATCTGATCGTTCTCGAAAGGTCGTGTAGTCATCATTGAAGCTTTAGCCCTCCACCTTATCACAAATTCTGAAAAGCACTCTTTTGGCTCCTGGCTCGTTGCCTCGAAATCACGGGTTGTGACTTCGATTTGTGTATTGTACGATCACTGTGCAATAAAGGCCTCAGTCATTTCCTCCCAACTCTACTTCACAGAATCCTCCAATTTTGCATACCATATGGCGGCTATACCAGATAGGGTCCGGCCAAAGAGTGAGAGTTTTTGCAATCTGGTTAGGCCCATAGGCCGCAGGATGTCTGAAAACAACCGAAAATGAACCATCGGGTCTCCGGAACCATCGAACCCATCGATATGTGGCATTTTGAACCGATCTGGCAATGTCACTGTAGAGTCGGTATACCCATCTTCTATGTCGGGGATGGACTTTACACCCTGTGCTCTCTTGAAGAGCTTCTCCAGCTTGTTGACTTTAAGCATAGTCAAGTCAACCTCAAACTCAAATGGAGCCTCGATTTGATGCATGTGTGCTTTGGAGGCTTGTGGTGGGATCGGCTCCGCTAGATTACCCTGATTCTCTTGGACATTAGTAGTGTGGGTAGTGGCTCTGGGTACTGGAATACTCGTAGAAGGTGCATAAGATGCAGAAGCTACTACCGACTGTGGTTGTTGCTGTTATAGCCTGGTTATTACCTCAGCCTAACAAGCAGTATCTTGTTGTAGTATCTTGACTGTCTATTTCAGGTGGTGTATTAGTTCTTCCATACTGTTTGGGGGATACTGTGCCATTGGAATAGGTGAGTGATCTCATGCTGGACTAGAAGTAGAAGACTGTCTTTGAGCTTGACTGGATACAGGTGAATTCAGGGGTGACTACTGTAAAAACTAGACCAATGAACTCTGCCTGACTCTCTGTCTCGTAACTGGTGGGAGTCAAGTAAACACAGGTTGTCCCTTAACAAGATCTCCGGCTTTGCAAAGCCTTCTGACTCGGGTCCAGAGTACTTGAGGGATATCCGAACTTTCTGAAGCTATGGTGTTAAACCACCTAGCAAAAAGAAATAAAGCAAAAGAGCAGCGATCAGAAACCGCACAGCACCTCAACTCAGATGTTAACAACAGACATCATCAAAGCTGTAGGACTGTACTCCACACTTAATTCTACCCCAAAATATATACCAACTGTACCACTGATACATACATTCCTGCACTGTTTCACTCTAAAGCACAAACCAGTTAAGAGAGAAACAAAACACCCCTACGAGGAAGGTAGGTTTACCTTGTCCTAGTTTCGTCAGGAACTAGGTTTCACTATTTCAATCAAGCGGTTTCACACAATCCTATATTTGGGTGAGCATCCTGTCCTAGTTTGGAATAGTCACTACAGCTTCACTATATGCAACTAGGTCGAATGGTCAAAACAGGGTACCTCAGCAAGACTACCTAATATACCTCTCACACCTAACACCGAGAAGTGAAAGGAGGATCAAACGGTACAGCGGTAGCCCAGATCCAAGGGTTATGTTCCCAACATGGTAGAGCTCACGACCGGTCAGCCTTTTGGCAAGCTTTTAGGCAAGCCTTCAGCAAACCATCCAAGATAGCAGATGGCAAACATAGTGACTTAAGCGCACCAATGCAAATGCAATGCAAAGAACATATATAGGTAGATAAAATTTCACATCATAAGTTTTAAGTCAAGTTCTCTAATTTCCCCAACAGAGACGCCAGAAATTGTTGCACGACTTTTCGCGCTCCTTTCGGAAGACGAATAAGCCCTACAGTATCGGACTCCCGCGGTTCTGAATCTGATTCCACAAGTGCAATGTGAAATAGATAAACACCAAAGAGTCCCAATTTGACAAATCGTTTTAGAAAATCAATTTTGAATCAAAAATGCCAAAAATGGACGGCTTTGCCAGATACAGAGTCTCCACCTAAATATTTTGGGAAATTTAGGAAACCCATGACTCGTGCCAAAGGCCATGTGTCCGTCATCACCAAGATTGTCTCGACTCGGGAACTTGGGTACAAGAGGGGAAGGTCATGAATTGAGCACCCCCGCTCGCTCGATCAAAGATCGGCCTCTACTAATCATGATGTGAATCTTATTTACATTATATGTTCTTGTTCCGATTATTAGGCTAGCATTACTATGTGATGCGCATACAAGTATAGACTAATTTTCACGAAAGTTAGAACATTTTGATTTCATATTTGTTTTGAAAAAGTGTTTTGATATGTACCACTTGAAAAAGTGATCTCATATATATACATTAATCAAAATATCCCAATTTTAGGAAATAGCCTTCATCTATAGGCATTCAAACAGGCATATCAACTAAGCATTTAGCCTTGTGGGAGCCGAATATTATTAGATCCATAAGGACGGATGAGCGTGTCCAGTCCGACACGTAACCTCTATTCAGCATATACCCCAGCCAATCAAGGAGCCGAATAAAATAACCAGTATCCCAGCCAATAGAACAGACGCCGAGTAAAGGTACATCTGACGGAACAAGGATGGGCCCAGCCCAAAGGCCCAAAGAAAATACTATAAATACGGGATCACCCATCAGAGAAAATGAGGTGAGAACTATTACACTTTACTTAAAATATAAGCAATTCAGAGATTAGAGACTGACTTGTCCGTCGGAGTGCTAATTCCGGCACCCCCGACCGGAGTGTTTATTCCTTTTCAGGTGACTAGAAGAGGATCAATAGCGTCCCCCGGGATCAGAAGAGTATTTCTAAACCGCTTCTCCACAATTGGCGCCGTCTGTGGGAATACTCAAACACATCCATAGCAGGCATAACAGAAGATCCTCCAATAGTCACTGATGAAACCACGCAAAGAGACGACCTCACTCCAACAAACATGCTTGGACCGCAGACTATCGCCCCAAGACGTGCCTTGAACTTCGCCTCACCCTCGACTTCGAAGCATGAGATAATACAGGCGATCATGGAGCAAGCAAAGCAAAATGAACAGAGGTTGGAGAACATGATTGCTGAGAACGATGGTCATCGTGAAGATTTGGCCTTGGAAGTGGAGAAGTCAAAACAAGCTGTACGCCTAAATCTGGAACGATCTCCGAAGGCAGGTGGTCGACGACCTCGAGCCTGACAAGATGACACTAATAGCGACTTCGACTCGTTATCCCCGGAGCCCAGGAAAAAGGGGCGACCTGAAACTACCAGTTCTGCTGAAGAAAGTCCCCGTATAAGGCACAAGCGAAGAAGGAATAGTTCAGACGAAGATCAACATGATCTCTTCGTATGACAGATTGCAAAGGCAGTGCTACCCAAGAAATTCAAAGCACCGTCATTCACCTTGTACGATGACAAATCAGACCCCACCGACCACATCCGCCACTACAAGCAAGCCATGACATTGTATACAGATGACGAGGCCCTCATGTGCCGAATATTTCCCAGCAGTTTGGAACCATTGGCTGTCAGGTGGTATTATAAACTGGAGCCGGCTTCGATCAAAACCTTCCACCAATTACAAAAATCCTTCAGGGCCAGATTCATCACCAACGAAGTCCAGCCGAAACAAGCCGACTCTCTCTGGGCAATGCAAATCCTGCTAGGAGAAACACTAAGAGCATATTCGGCGCGATATTGGGAATGCTTTAATCTTGTCGATAACGCTTGCAACGACTCCATGGCCATCACCGCCTTCAAAATGGGATTACATCCAGATAGTGCCTTCCGCAGTTCCTTGACTAGAAGACCCCCCAAAACGGTCTGGGGGTTAATGAAGAAAGTAGAGGAATACTGCAAAGTGGAAGATGACGCCTTGTGGGTTGAAGCCGGACACATGGCCAACAAAATGGCCCCTCCTGAAATTGTTCAGCCAATAAGTTCCGTACCACCTCAGAGCCCTGAATCGCAATAGCGGACTAAACGAGACAAGAGACGGGATTCTCGCCGATCAAGCGATCAATGCTCACACCGAGCAAATAAGCAACTGCAAGTTGATAGTAGGCGCACAAAGCGCGCCGACAAGAAATACACGGAGCTGTCAGAGCCAATCAGTTCGGTTATGTCCAAAATCCACCACCTTCCGTTCTTCAAATGGCCGTCCAAAATGGTGGGACCTCCTGACACGAGAAGGCGGGACAGGCAGTGTGAATATCACAAAAATCACGGTCATGATACGGACAGTTGCTATGCTTTGAAAGACCACCTTGAGGAATTGGTGCAAGATGGTCGACTCCAGCAACATGTCCGAAAGAGCGCAATCAAAACAGTTTCCCTTTGGCAGGATTCACCTCCACTCGGCGTCATTCATATGATATACAGCCTTCCAACGCCTCTTACCGTACATGCAATTCAGTCAGACCCCAGAAGCAATGCACACCAACGAAACGGCCCCGCGAAGCTCCGAGTATTATCTTCGATGATTCCGATCTTATCGGCATAACACTCCCCCACATTGATCCATTAGTCATTGAACTGCACGTAAACCGATTTATCGTTGAACGCGTCCTCATAGACCAGGGGAGCACTTCGGAGGTTATCTATTACGAGACCTTCATCAAACTCGGCTTCAACGAATCAGACCTGTCTCAGGCTCCTTATCCATTATTTGGCTTCATCGCAAATCAAGAGTACCCATTGGGGAAAATCACACTACCCGTTCGAGCATACTCCCAAACAGTGGATGTGGAATTCTTGGTCGTCAAGCTCCCTTTGCCGTATAATCTCATCATGGGGCGAACTTGGTTGCATACTATTCAGGCCGTACCAAGCACCTATCATCAGCTGCTACGCTTCCTGACCGAACACGGCATTGAGCATATCCGTGGTTCCCAGCAATCCGCACAAGCATGTTATCTCCTTTCTGGAAAGACACCAACAGAGTCGCAGGTCAACTCCACTGAAGTGACGAATCTAAACAGCCTCGACGATGTCGGACGCCTCCCTAGCGAAAAGCCACGGAAGCCCTAGGCGATACCAGCAGCAGCTTACCCGGTTGGATAATCAACGCATTCAGCTGCGTCGCTACACACCGGGAGAGTTGATCCCGATGATACTTCCGGATGACAAGAAACCGGTTGATGGAAAATTGGGTCCTAACTGAGATGGCCATTATCGGATAGATTCCATATCGGCTCAGAAATATGTCAGGAAGGAGTCTGCCACGGCCCTGGAACTCAACGCACTTGCGAAAATTCTGTCATTAAACCCGACTTGTGGGGAATGATCCTAGTTCTAAATGATTCGCCATGTACACATTCCACTTTTGTAATGCAAGGATTCTTGTTGAAAAGTTGTAATCCCACCCACTGCGAAATCTAGTTAAAAAGTGCTCCGACGAAAAAAGCCTCCGGATGCGGAGCCCCATCGGCGCATGACGTCTTTGGGCCGAAAAAGCCTCCAGATTCGGAGCACCCTTCGTGGATGTCACGATTGGCCAAAAAGCCTCCGGATTCGAAGCCCCATCAATGCATGACGTCTTTGGGCCAAAAAAGCCTCTGGATTCGGAGCCCCATCGGCGCATGATGTCTTTGGGCTGAAAAAGCCTCCAGATTCGGAGCGCCTTTCGTGGATATCACGATTGGCCAAAAAGCCTTCGGATTCGGAGCCCCATCGGTGTATGATGTCTTTGGGCCAAAAAAGCCTCCAGATTCGGAGCCCCATCGGTGCATGACGTCTTTGGACTAAAAAAGCCTCCGGATTCAGAGCGCCCTTCGTGGATGTCACCATTGGCCAAAAAGCCTCCGAATTCGGAGCCCCATCAATGCATGACGTCTTTGGGCCAAAAAAGCCTCTGGATTCGGAGCCCCATCGGCGCATGATGTCTTTGGGCTGAAAAAGCCTCCAAATTCGGAGCGCCCTTCGTGGATATCACGATTGGCCAAAAAGCCTCCGGATTCGGAGCCCCATTGGCGCATGACGTCTTTGGGCCAAAAACGCCTCCGGATTCGGAGCCCCATCGGCGCATGACGTCTTTGGGCTGAAAAAGCCTCCGGATTCAGAGCGCCCTTTGTGGATGTCACGATTGGCCAAAAGGCCTCTAGATTCAGCGCCCCATCGGCGCATGACGTCTTTGGGCCGAAAAAACCTCCGGATTCGGAGCCCCATCGGCGCATGACGTCTTTGGACCGAAAAATCCTCCGGATTCGGAGCGCCCTTCATGGATGTCACGATTGGACAAAAAGCCTCTAGATTCGGAGCCCCATCAGCACATGACGTCTTTGGGCCGAAAAAGCCTCCGGATTCGGAGCCCCGTCGACGCATGACGTCTTTGGGCCGAAAAAGCCTCCGGATTCGAAGCACCCTTCATGGATATCACGATTGGCCAAAAAGCCTCCGGATTTGGAGCCCCATCTGCGCATAACATCTTTGGGCCGAAAAAGCCTCCGGATTCGTAGCGCCCTTCATAGATATCACGATTGGCCAAATAAAGCCTCCGGATCTGGAGCCCCATCGGCGCATGATGTCTTTAGGCCGAAAAAGCCTTCGGATTCGGAGCGCCTTTCGTAGATATCACGATTGGCCAGTCTCCGGAGTCGGAGCCCCCTCAGCGCATGACGTCTTTGGCCGATAAAGTCTCCAAATTTGGCTGACCAAATAGTTCCACTAGGCGATGCTCAAGGGCCGAGTAATATTCCGAATTCGGAGCGCCCTCCAAAATTAAAACATTTACACATCAAAAAAGGGATATGTAAGTTGAGCCGACACAACCGCATGAACAAAACAAAACGTGCCAACATTCGAAATAAGATGCTTAATTAAGCATATAAAAATTCAGAATGAGATATAAACTTTTAAAATAAAACATTTTATTCGATCAAACAGTAATTACAAAAACGCAATCCGCATTTGAGCATTACAATATCTATTTTCATACGGCGTCGCCTCCATCCTCCCCCTTCTCAACTTCGAAGGTGAAAAAGGGGAAGCGGTCGCGTTGGTACAACGGCAGCACCGAATCAACGCCCGCTGCTCGGAGAGCATCCGCAGCTTGAAATGCTTTGATCTGACCGTGCTTGAATCCACGATGTTTACACCGGCGAGACAATCACCCTCAAGGTGAAGAGCTTTGACACCATAGACAACGTCAAGGCCAAGATCCAGGACAAGAAAGGAATTCCCCACGAAAACAGTAAAACTCAACGGTCGCAGCGCTACGTCGGCCTCATTTCTCAATCGCAGTTGTAGAGAACTTCCCCATTGCTGTTTCTCCCTTCGGGGTGATCTGCTTCGACGACTTGGAGGCTAATGTTTTTCCTGCTCTTTGAACGCCCTACCTCTCGTACGGGTGGGTTTTCTGCTGCGATTCATTGCAGTATTAAGCTCAGCCAAAGTTCGAGCTTCTCCTCTGCTGTTGAAGAAAACTCCATTTGACATTCACACTCATCTAACCCCACGCAACAAAATTGTTTTAAATCGAGTTTGAACATAGTAAGTGAAGTTACTGGCGCGAAGAGTCTGAGGCGATTTATTTCTAATCTTTGTAGTGACCCCAGGCGATGTCATTAACACCAAACTCCAAAAGACGGACGCCGATCGATTTTGGCCACAACCACTCCGTGTACTAATTTTCGGTTTTCTGGAGTTAAAATGGCCTAATTATCTAAACGACAATTATAGATGGGCTGACAGTCTCCAGATTCGGAGCCCCTAGTGCATGGCACCTTTGGGCCGATTGAGCCTCCAAATTCGGAGCCTCTTCGGTGCGTGACGCGTTTAGGCCGATAAAAGCCTCCGAATTCAGAGCCTCATCGGCGCATTGACCGTGCGTGACACGTATGCAAAATATATATTTAATGAAGAATGCTCATGACAAGCCGGCATATAACCGTTCAGAATTAAATGCCTAGTTGACTCGGGCTGGTCAATGTTTATACAATGAATCACATGCAAACACGCGTGTGCCGAGCGCAAATTACAATGAAACATTTAAAATATGATGTTTTATTCAATCAGGCAATAATTACATAACTACATAGCATTTTTATATGGCGTCGCCCTCATCCTCACTCTTCTCGACTTCAAAGGCGGAAAACAGAAAATGATTATGTTAGTAGACTGGCAATGCTGAATCAATGTCCGACGCTCGGAGAGCTTCCGCGGCTTGAGATGCCTTGATCCAACGCGCTTAAAGCCGCAATTTTCACATCGGCAAACTTCTTCGGCGAGTTTCTCTTTGGTCTTTTGAATTTTGACCAGTCAGCCGTCATGGAATCCTTTTTCATAAGCCGCGACTTTCGCAGTCTCAATCGCGAACATGCTAGCCGTATTACGATCGGCAATCGCATCACTAATCAGCCTTTGAGTAACCCTCTCTTCGACAACCGGGTTGGGGTGGCTGGTTGATTGGGGCCCGGCAGACTTGATTTTTCATAGCTCACGCTCGGCCTTCTCGGCGCAGCTTTTAACTTCTGAATGTGTTAATCTCTCTGTTCTATGTCGCAGCAAGCGGTGCGGAGACGCATGCCAATCTCATAAGCCGTGTACAGTCCTCTCACCGCCCCGTGAATGCATTCACGAAACACTCGAAGTCCGGCCGACCTGCCATCGACTGCTGAACTTCGGGTGGAAAAATCTGTCGAGCAAACTCGACTGCCACATTTGGATCTCGAATGATCGAATCCGCCTCTGTCATTGGTCTATTACCCACGAAGACCATGAAACTCAATGGGCGAGGAGTCGCGTCGGATTCCCTTCCAGGATGGGGTTGAGGAGACTTATGCTGTGGCTATTTGTCCCTCCTAGGTGACCTACTTCGACGACAAGGAGATTGGTGTCTCTCCCAATCCCTCGAAGTCCTACTACGCATGTGTGAAGGTTTACCGCTTCAACTCATGGCACCTCCCAGCTCAGCTAACGTCTTCGCTTCACCTCTGCTGTTGAAGAAAAGCTTATTTGACATTCATACTTGTTTAATCTTCCTCGAAGAGCTGGACTGAGTTGCTGACTGAGCACATAAATAGGACCCTCGTTCATGAAGTACACGCCCATTTATTCCCTACGAGGGTAGCACCTCTGAGGCAATCTCATTAATATTGAAGCGTCAACAACCCGGCGCCGACTGAGTCATATGCCCCAATCGCCACATCAACCACTGATATTCGGCATTCTACATTCATGAACCAGCTGGGGCAAGGGCAGATTCATCAATCTAGATGGCTTGAATGCCCCAGCCGTCCCACGAATCGATTCTTCAGTACCAGATTCATAAGTAACGTGTTATTCGGCGTTCTACGTTCATGAACCAGCTGGGGCAAGGGAAGATTCATCAATCTAGACGGCTTGAATGCCCCAGTCGTCCCACGAATCGATTCTCCAATACAAGATTCATAAGTAACGTGTCATTCGGCGTTCTACGTTTAGGAACCAGCTGGGGCAAGGGCAGATTCATCAATCTAGACGGCTTGAGTGCCCTAGATGTTCCATGAATCGATTTATCTGTACAGTAGTCATGAATTCATTTTGTTTATGATTAAATTAGATCCCTAATTTTAATCTGCTGTTTAGCCTGCTGTCTCACGTAATCTTGACATTTTGTTCTAACTGCTGATTCTCCTAACTATATACTCATATAGCAAACAATATGAGAAATTATTTGAGAGCATATAAAATTTTCATTCATAAATTGGGCGCTAGCAGCGGACATTTTACATATGAAAATCCAAAAAAGATGAGAGTCAACTAACAAAAAACATACATTGAAATTGAGTAAAGCCTAACAAAACTAGAATGTCACCCAAATCAAGTCTCAGGATCAGACTCAAGCGGCTCAACGTCCACTTGCTCATATGGAATTGGCATGGCCAATGTAACTCCAGTGGCAGCAAGGGCTTTGAGCCAGCCGTGTCTGAATCCCCGATTCTCAAATTTGGGGACTTCTTCTACGTAGTCATCAAAAGCAGCGCTCTTCCCAGCCTCGAACGCCGCGGAAGCCTTAGATTCGGCTTTTTCCTTGGCCTGCTTCAACCCTTCCAACTCGGCCTCCAGTTTCGCAAGCACCTCCTTGGCTAACCCGAGCGATTCCTCGCTCGCATTTGCCCTCTCCTCAGTGTCAGACCTGAGCTGATTAGCAGTCCTGGCCTTTTCCTTCTCAGCCTCCACCCGTGCACTTTCCATTGCGGCTCTCATTGCCTCAAACTTCGCCCTGCTTCTTTGGCCATCGACATCCTATTGCAAATGGCCAATCCTTTCGACAGCGTAACGCTGGCGTCGACCTAATTCGGCGATCCTTCCAACTGTTTGCAAAACAAAGGATCGTCACATTCCAAGAAATATCGAATGTAAACCAAAAGATCGTCACATTCCAAGGATAAACACGTACCAGAAGGGCCGACTGAGCAGCTAATGCTACCGTTGCCAAGTCCGGCTCGGCACTAAAGGTCGCCTTGTTAGCCGGTAAGGAGACCGCGGTGGCCAAGCTCAATGCCACAGCTGGATCTTTCAAAGCCGACGCTTCAGAGAAGATCGGCATGTTTTTTATCTTTGGTTCAATGATGAAAGGAGCAACCACAGCCGACTCTTCTAAGCGTGGCCGCTTATCAACAGGGCCCTCTTCAGAGTCGTCCTTGTCCTCGGAGCTTCTTTTTTTGCCTCGTTCCTCTGAAATCCGCCGCTCTTCTGTAATCGGGCGCTCAACATCCTTTTTCGTCTCAGCGACGACAACCTGAGCGGATTCCTCTACAACAATATGTTACAGAATAGTAGGTTGAACAGATTCAGTCGGGACAAGTCTGGAACGAATGGCCTCGGCCTTTTTTCAGGCGGCCATGTATTCGGCGTTCCTCTTCCATGCCATCTGCGCAAGATTTTTCCCAGCCATATCTTCAGAGTAATTGCCAGAAAGGTCTCCCAAGTTCGAGAAAATATCTTCGAAGGCATCCCCTTGGCCTGATGTAGACGGAGGGTCAGAAGAGTTTAATCCGGCCTCCTCAAAGGCCGAATTACTTGCTTCGTCAACTTCTGCGGCCAACCGGTCCGAATCCTCGGCGATTGGGTCGGCCACTTTTTCTTCCGCGTCTTCAGAATCAGATGACTCTAAACCGATCTGCCTCAAGTTTTTGAAGCTAGGGAAGATGAGGGCAGTAAGTTGATTGTCGCCTTGCGCGATCGGAATGTTGTCTGCCGCCGAGAACGTTGTGTAAGTCGGCTCGTACCGCAGGAGAATGTGGGCTGCCCTCCCTTGTTTTTGAAGGTTTGGATGGCCGATGAACTGTAGTGTAGTTTTGACTTCTGCGAGCACGACATCGTCGTCTAAAACCAACACTCTCTTCAAATCGCTGCCTACACAAACAAAACGATATGATGAACATAGTACCGAATACATATACATGCAAATATGAAAAGCAAAGTGATCTAATCGGCCACCTGGTTCGCCTTTTTTCCTTGACACCGGGTCTAGGCGATCTTCGCCTTCGCCGAACTCCTAGTTGCCGCAGACAACGACCATCACATCGTCGACACGCTTGCCAGAGCTGGCGAGCATAGTCACTAAGTGATGATCAGTATCCTTAGCTCTAAGAAAGTAGCGCCCTAGCCGGCCAGTAGATTTGGCTAGGGCGTAACAGTGCCGAATGGCAGGAATACCTAAATTGGTCCTAAGACGACGATTTAGTTCTACGATCCCCATTATGATGCGAAAGAAATTGACGTTGGGCTGGGAAGGGATTAGACTCCAGTATCTAAGAACGGCCCTCAAAAGTGGGTGAAGAGGAAAGCGAACTCCGCCCTCAGCAATTGATAGGAGAGGAAAGACGATTGTGCTCTCATCTTCCCTCTGCATATCAGTGATGCTGTCTGCCAAAAGTGATAGATGGACGTCATCAAGAATAGAGAAATGGCGTTGAAAGCCAGAGATTCGATCCGTCGAAAGGAGCTCTTTCAGATGTTTTTCCATTCTTTTTAAGCCGAACCCAAGGATTACGGAAAGTTAAAAGCAAATAAGGAAGTGGGATCAAAAATGAAGGAGAAGAAGACTTACAGGAGATAAAAGGAGAAGCGAGAAACAAGGAGTTGTAGAAGCCGCGAAGAGATAGAGTTGCACTAGAGGGCGAGCAAGATATCTTTTGAACATTCAGGACATACACTCGAAGAGACAATTTCAAATCATATTAAATGGAAGCAGTGTACGAAGGAGCGGGAAAGCGTTGCAATGACTAAGAAGCGTGTGCGCATTCTGACACGCATTAGGAAGAGGGTTAACCGCTGAATTTTTGACTTCCCAGCTAAAAGCCAAACACGCTGACTAACTGATGCTAGTAGGGTGTTTGGGGGGCAATTGTGGGAGCCGAATATTATTAGATCCATAGGGACGGATGAGTGTGCCCAGTCCGAGACGTAACCTCTATTCGGCATATACCCCAGCCAATCAAAGAGCCGAATAAAATAACCAGTATCCCAGCCAGTAGAACAGACGCCGAGTAGAGGTACATCTGACGAAACAAGGATGGGCCCAGCCCAAAGGCCCAAAGAAAATACTATAAATACGGGATCACCCATCAGAGAAAAGGAGGTGAGAACTATTACACTTTACTTAAAATATAAGCAATTCAGAGATTAGAGACTGACTTGCCCGTCGGAGTGCTAATTCCGGCACCCCCGACCGGAGTGTTTATTCCTTTTCAGGTGACTAGAAGAGGATCAATAGCGTCCCCTGGGATCAGAAGAGTATTTCTAAACCACTTCTCCACAAGCCTCATGGTAATATGTTCGATATGGCAGCAATCACACTAATGCACTATGTTAAAGCAAAAATGCTTACCTCAAATGTCTGAAGGTGAGTCAAAAGAAAGAAAATAGTTAGAGAAAAAGAATGCATGATCCTAAATAATGCAATAGGACTAATGCAACACATACAATGGGCAATTAATAGGCTCGGCTGCTAACATGGCATGTGAATCAATCCAAGGCATGTGATAGCACATGTATTCAAGTAAGGAGTTTGAAATTGACATTCGAGTAATATAATGAGCCAAACTTTTATGCATGCAAAACGAATGGATGCAATTCATGGAAAATGCTAAGGAAAACATGATGCTATATACTATCCATCATAAGCAGATAAATAAAAGGGAGAAAGAATGGGGGTTGGAAGACATACACAAATTATTACATATTTGTCCTCGTGCAGAAGGGTCCGAATATCCGAGTGTCCGAATTAAGTACTTATTACAAATCCAAATAACTATGACATATTACTATTAAAGCATTAAATCAAAGGCACTGGAAGCGAGGAGTCACATGCAAACGAATAAGAATATCCTCTCCAAAACTCTCTATTTAGTGTCAGCTTTTGTTCTGTTTCACAATCAAAAAAATAATTTGTTTTCACCCCAGCCTCTTTTTTGTTCTGCCATGAGAATGGCACTACCTGTAAAAAGTGGAGTGGCCGGCTAGATGGAAGTGTGGCCGAGCCGACCACTGAGTTTTGGTAGTGCCCTACTACCACAGAAAAGAAACAGAGCACAAACAGAGTGTTGCCAGGGGATTTTAGCCTCTCTGCTCCACCCTATCATGAAACAAATCAAGGGAGGAGTAGAATCCATCCACAAATCATTCATGGTCGCAAGGTTATTGCGTGATGATCCATGGCTTGATGGGACAAAGGCTCAATGAATGAAAAGAAAAGACCAACAAGACTTCCTCCATATCATGGAGTTACCTCAAGGGAAGTGGTAAACATTGACTCTTGAACCATTATTATCACTAAGAGTATGTATTGATTCAAGACTCAATGGGTTCAATTAATGTCCGATTGAACCCAGCTTGATTTTATTATCTTGTTTTACCTCTTTTAACCCATTTATTAGCCCTTTTAATTACCTTGTCGTTCTTTAGTCATTTTAGTCCAAAAATGAGAGTTATGTCGACTAAAATAAGAGAAGAGTCAAACAAGGAGTTGTTCTTGGCATGAGAGAGATATAATGCCTTGGTAATGAACCTCCGAAGAGATTAAACCATTTAGCGTAAAAGGTCTCTTTCTTATGCTAAAAACAACATATATGGGACTTCAATTCAGCATTTTCAATTAGATTACAACAATATACAATATAACAATAAATCAAAGCAAAAGAGCAAAATAAGTAAGAAATGCAAGAAAATGAAAGATTTGTGAAATTCACCTTCCAAGGAAAGGATGAACTCCTTAGTTCACAAGCTCCCTCTTGATCACCCTCAAGTATAGGAAGTGTGTTCTCAAATCCTCAATTCGAAACTATGAAGTTTATGGAGTTTATGGGAAGTGTTGGCTCAAGATTGAAATGTTTTCTCTCTTTTCTCTTTAACTCTTTCTAACTCTTTTGAATCATTGTTTTTTTCTGCCTCTCGAGCCTCTCCCTTTGATTGCTTTATATAAGCAACAAACTAACAAAATATAATAATAATATAAATATTATATATCTATATACATATAATATATAACATATATATGCCTTTGCTGAGATTGCTTTATATAAGCAACAAACAAACAAAATATAATCTAATAATATAAATATTATATAATATATCTATACACATATAATAAAATATATAATATATATGCCTTATGTTTGATTTGGATGTCAGCAGCCGAGGGCAGACCGACATCAAAAGATTCTTTTATTATTTTCTTTTATAATATAGAATATAATATATAAAATATATAATTTATACCAGTTTATATAAAAACATCAAAAATATGAACAAACACATAAAATTATGCAAAAGTACAAAATACTAAACTAATTAAATATTTAGTAGCTTAAAACAATTTGGCCAAAATGGTGAAGGGTGGGATTAAAGTTCAAATTTCATCTCTCTTACTGAGGGTTCTGTGAGAAACACATTCTAATTGTCATCATCGGGTAATCAAAAGAAAGCGCCCAAGTCTTAGGGCCAGTCCAAATTAGGGTGTCTAGAGGTAAGCTAGCCTGTTGGTTGCTTCTTCTCTCCGAATTTGATCTTAAGTATGTCACCTGCAAGTCAGTCAAGGGGAGAGCTGTAGCGGAGTTCCTGTCAGATCACCCAGTAGAAGGGGATAAAGCGGTGGAATACATGTTCCCAGATGAAGCCATTCTGCAAGTTGAGGCAAAGACTTGGACAATGTACTTTAACGGAGCATCCAATCAGTATGGTTATGGGATAGGTGTGTTGCTGATAACACCCGACAACGCCCATATACCTTTAGCCTTCAAACTCCAATTCATGGTGTCCACCAACAAAGCAAAATATGAAGCATGTATCGCTGGTTTAGAAGCCACAATGGAACTAGGGGCAAAAAGGTTGGATGTTATCGGAGACTCGAACTTAGTTGTTTCTCAAGTGAATGGAGACTGGAAAGTTAAAGAAGAAAAAATGAAGGCTTATCACCAAACCCTGGATGTTCTGATTCCTAGGTTTGAAAAGCTTACTTTCACGCATCTACTGAGAGAGAACAACAGGTTCGCTGATACTTTAGTAACTCTATCTTCTATGGTAGACATCCCACTTAGAGTCCGAATGCATCCGATCATCATTGATCAGAGATACACACCGGCCTATGAAACTATCGCCGCAATAGATAAAGCACAAGACAAAAATCCTTGGTACTACGATATTTGGAACTTCTTGGAAAAGGAGATTTACCCACCAGGGGAAAATGCTAAAGACAAAAGGGGAATACGGCGAATAGCTGTCCAATTTGTCATCTGGAGAGGTAAACTATACAAAAGAGGTCATCTGGGAATGCACAAGTTGTGTGCCGAAGAAGAGGAATCATAACGCGTGATAAAGGCCATCTACGGTGGGGAGTGCGGAGCGTACATGAATGGAGTGATGTTAGCCCGGAAAATTCTCAGGCAAGGCTACTACTGGTCCACTATGGAGGAAGATTGTATTGGTTTTGTTCGGCGATGCCACAAATGCCAAATTCATGCCAATCACATGAATATTCCGCCGTCAAAACTGTACAACATGACTTCGCCATGGCCTTTCTCAGTCTGGGGAATTGACGTCATCAGCGCAGTCACACTGAAAGGGTCTAATGGGCATGAATACATCCTGGTGGCAATTGATTACTTTACAAAGTGGGTGGAAGCTCAGTCCTATGTAATGTTGAAAGCATCGCATATGGCCAAGTTCATCAAAAACAACATCATTTGCCGGTATGGAGTCCTAAACGAGATCATATCAGATAATGGCTCCCACTTCAAGAAAGAGGTGATAGACTTGTTAGAGAAATACAATGTGGCTTTTCATGAGTCATCTACATACCGGCCACAAACTAATGGAGCTATTGAGGCCGCCAACAAGAACATTAAGAATATTTTGCAGAAGATGGTTGAGACCTACAGGGACTGGCCAGATAAATTGCCATTCGCACTCTGGGGCTATAGAACTTCAATTCGGACATCTACAAGGGAAACTCCTTATTCCCTCATCTATGGGATGGAAGCTGTTCTGCCAATTGAAATAGAAGTCCCGTCGCTGCGAGTTATGACTAAGTGTCAGATAGCAGAGGTGGACTGGCAACAGAGCAGATTCGAAGAGTTGATGTTGTTTGATGAGAGGAGGCTGAAAGCATTGTATCATGTTTAGGGCTACCAGCGCAGAATTGCTAGGGATTTTAACAAGAAAGTTAAGCCTCGAAATCTCAAAGAGGGGGATATGGTGCTGAAAGACAACCGAGCTCCCATTCATGACCCTAGGGGCAAGTTCAGACCCAATTGGACTAGTCCTTATATCATCAAAGCTATCTGGTCAGGTGGAGCTGTTATTCTCAGGGACCTGGATGCCCTGGAATTTTCACAACCGATCAACATGGACAAGTTGAAGAAATACTATCCCTGAGAGGCTGGCTAGGCCGAAAACCCGAAAGGGCGACCTAGGCAAAAGTTAGAGCATGAAAAATTAAAAATAAAGAAAAACTAAGCTCGCAAGGTTAAAAACCCTAAAAGGCAACTTTGGCAAAAGTTAGAGCGCCAAAGGAGAGAGTTAATACTCGAGTGAACCTGAACCGAACTACGTAAGGCCTGATTCCTATCTTCGGGATATATAGGCAACTTCATCCTGGAGTCCGGCCGTAATCATATCACGACTCAAACCCGCCCCTATAGGTTTAGCATCGTAACTGGCCAGTAATCCATCGATTACCGAAGGCCTCTGAACAAATTAACAAGATTAACGGGCTAGTGGAAATAAAAGCATAAATATAATTGTGCAATGAGTTGTGCTGACTTATATGAACAGAATAGTTAAAACTTTATATAAGCATGCAATAGTCATCCATACATTATACCCACACACATTAAAGTATCTTAAGTACAGCCAACAAAACTACCAAGTCTTATATATACACAGAACCAACAAAACTTAAACACAAGACTCTTCGGGAACCTCCACGTGAGGCACAAAGGTTGGCTGACAACAGAACGCAGATCTGAACAAAAGCCTTCAGGCTCGAACTCCAGAATGCCCACCTACATATATATATACACACAGTGAGCTAAAGCCCAGTGAAAAACATTAAGGTAAAGGGGTTAGTGAACAAAATCCGAATATATCAAAAGTAGAAAACAGACAAGACCATAATCATTCTCATATCATAACATAATAATGGTACATCCCATAGAACACATCACAGAACGTCTTCCGACTAGAGTAATCGGTTCCGGATACCGACTAAACACGTCACCACAATGAAGTGGCTAACGAGATCTCGTAAACTTGTATGTCATGAACCCGTATTTTCATGTCGTCGCCCATGACTTGGGACTATCTATGGGTGCCATAATAGATTTCAAACATGGATCATTCGTTCACGAAAACAGATATCATTTTAGAAATGGTAACTTATCATAATCCATTTGAAACATAATTCATATGAACGTATCTTTACAATAACGTTACTCACAGTGGTTTCCTGCAATGGTCAATCAACCCTCGAGTCTTGACCTACAACCACAAAATACATAACACAAGCATATCTTATCATTACACATTCAAGTGGCCAACACGACTAGCTTTCTCACTTTAATTGCCCATTCATTCCATGCTACATAATTTGTTCATATTGCCCATATACTCGGATTCAACACATATTTTCTAATTCACTTACTTATGTTATTTCTTAGCTTATTAATCTTTAACGGCTCATAAATCATGCCTAAGAATGCCCATAAAGAGATAGGAGTAAAGATATGCACTTAAAACATCTTTTGAAAACATGCTGAAAATAAGCTGGTGGCTAAAGCCAGCTTTTCTTGGCTAGAGCCAGCAGAAGGCAAAAATAGAGCTCGCTCGAGCCAGGACTTCTTCGCTTGAGACAGCTTTTGCAGAGTTCAAAATTCTGAGAGCTCGAAATGTTGGCTCGAGCCACCACTTCTTCACTCGAACCAACTATAAATTTCTGGGTAGTAAGCTTAACAAAAATGGCTTCTAAACCACCTTCAAATCTTGGGGTCTTGCATGATTTGATCAAACACACAAAAATAGCTTTAGAAAACTTCAATACAAGACCCTTGAAACATCTATTATTCAAAAACTCATCAATTCTTGAAAGGTTTGAACCAAAACTTCTTCATGCAATATTTTTCAACTCTTCCATGGTTTTTCAAAACATGCAAATGGTGATCAATAACTTCATGAATTCTGAAACCATGGACATGATTAAAGCTCACATGCATGCAAGGACTTCAAAACTCTAACAAAAAAATGATGGAACCAAAAGGTTAATCCCCAAGGATGCACATGCAAGACATCTACAAGCCCAAAGACCCACTTCTCTTGCTAATTTCATGAAATTGGTTCAAAGGTGAGTTGAAATCATGATGCATGGAAGAATATCTATAGAACATGTGCTTAAACTTTTACCTAGAGCTTGATTTCAAACCACAAGAGATGGACTCCCCTTAGCTCTCCTCTTCTCCTCCAAACCACACAAATGTAAAGCTTTCTCTCTCTAGAGTGAGCTATCTCTCTCTCTCTCTCTCTCTCTCTCTCTCTCTCTCTCTCTAAGATGAACTCTCTGCTCACAGTGGTAGGAAGAACAAGAAGAAGGTTGCCTACATCCCCTCACATCAGCAGATACACACAACACTCACACACTCTCACATTGAGCACAATACACGTGCACACACACACAAGAATTTATCCTCTACACTCAACACCACCAAGGCCTAGCACACCTTACTCTTTAATCACATCTTGGATCACTAATAGGATTAGATTAGGCACCAATCTTGCATTATTTAATCACACATAAGTAACCTTAATTTATTCAGGTTAGACCGAAATTCAATTAATCCAAAATAGTTCCCATCAAGGTTCAATTTAATCACATGCGATTTTTATCAAACCGAATCAATTTTTAACAAAACTTTTCAGATGGTTCTAAAAATTCTAATTAGTCAATCCATGTGCTCAATTCGGTTTCTGAAAGCATTTAGGCTAACAATTTCAGATTCAAAGTAGAAATCATGACAAATAATTTTCAAATCAGGTAGATATGCACAAATTACTACAAAGCACATATCACAATCAATAATAACACATAATTCCATTCTAAACACTTAGTTAGCATTCTTAATTACGAATTAGTAGCTAATTACGGACCGGGGTTGTTACAGTCTCCCCATCTTAAGAAGTTTGGTCCTCCAAACTCAAGTAATCTTATATCAGAAATACAGCTTCAACTCTTTACAACACAGAAGCATAACTATATACAGAGATTAGGGTTCATATCAAAACAGAGTCACGTACATATTCAGAATTTTAGTCAAGAACAGATTCAGATACATGTTCATATTCTTATTCTTGTCCAGATCATACACAGATGTCACC
Organism: Camellia japonica; assembly: GCA_030407325.1. Classification (NCBI taxonomy): domain Eukaryota; kingdom Viridiplantae; phylum Streptophyta; class Magnoliopsida; order Ericales; family Theaceae; genus Camellia; species Camellia japonica. The sequence continues at coordinate 51,911,015 of JAPPVO010000013.1, read as the reverse complement.
AATCTTGCTTAAACATACGTGGTGCATTCATTAGTACTAACAGAGCAGATACAGAACAGATTCAGATACATGTTCATATTCTTATTCTTGTCCAGATCATACACAGATGTCACCAATCTTGCTTAAACATACGTGGTGCATTCATTAGTACTAACAGAGCAGATATAGAACAGATGCAGACACGTGATGGTTATGAATAACCAGTTCCATAAAGGAACCTCCAAATCCGGGTAACAGAGAATAAACACGCTGAGCCCCATGATGGAGCCTTCGGTATGGGTAACAGAGTACAGACAGATTAAGTTCCATGATGGAACCTCTGATACCGGATGACAGCCAACACATATCACATAATATCAAGAGTCACACGAATACATATCAGAGATTGGACAATTATTCATTGCACAGTGCACATAACATGTCATTTCGGAAAACAGATCTTATTTTATCACACAGAAAATAGATACATTCGAACATAACTTTACTAAGTTATTACTCACATTACTTATATCAAGTACTTATCGGGTCATAGATTTACATTGTTTCCATTTTCATAAGTAATTTCCCCTGTTAAGTTATAGAGATTTGATTTATTCATTTCCGAGTCATTCATCTGGTCTTTGTTCAATTTGGTTTTCAATTCGGTAATCCATTACAGTTAGTCCAAGTCATCCAAAGGATAGCAGAAATACGAGGCAATTTCGTACATTAACCCCATAGCAGAAAACGAGATTCCGAAGTATTCATTCATATACTATTCATCAGCCTCAGTTTCCATAGATTCAATCGTACTATGTGTGACTACAAAAGCAGTCGTACTGATTACATATACTCCCAGATAGTCAGAGTTTATAATCAAACCAGGCTGTTGTCAACAAATTCCATCAGTTTTGAAGTACAGTAACACCAAAGCAATCATTCTCTAGTCAAACAAGTTCATAGTCATAACGGTAATACCGGGTAATTAATCACATGTCATATATACAGTATTCCCATATTCTCCAAGCATAAGTTACCAAATTCCATAATCCCATTCGCGTGTTTCCAATCGGTTATAGGCGTATGGTAAAAAGTCATTTATAATCACATAGTCCGCTTTTGACGGTTCACATTCTTCCTAAGTGTTCGAGATTGATTCAAATTTTCATTCGGTTAGTTCCCTTAGCAACACGGCCCTGTCATTCAATCATAAGCAATTCGCAATCCCCCATAATGTAATCAAATCAGATAGTAACTCTCAATAAGGGTCTCCTCAGATCAAATCAATGAAAGTTCAATCAGGTCATATCAGATGAAAGTTCTACCCAGTCATATCAAATAAAAGTTCAAAGCGTGAGTCATCAAACAGAAGTTCCATCAGTTAAACAAAGGTCTCATCAAACCACAGTTTTATCAAGTTAGATCAGGTGAAAGTTCTATCCTTATTATTTCCAAGCGAAGCACATTTGGTTCTATAGTTCATACTCCATTCGCTTAGATGCATAGTCAGTAGTTCTACAGTTGTTCTAAGTTCCTCGGTTCTCAAATCACATCAGAGTTATGTATCACAATAGTTCATATCGAAGAGTTCAGGTCATATACAATGTTACATTCTCCAAGTAAGTTCACATGTGGGTGCACAGGTATGTAATTGTTCATATCAAGAAGTAAGCATCACAGTCAATATAACAATTTCCCAGAGTCATAGTCCCAACGGTCAAGTTATCAACAAATAATCATCTCAATCAATCTGAGCAAAGGTATAATCATATATGTACATGTCCAGAGTCTAATAACATTCTCAAGCAAAGGTATGCATATCTATACAAGTCCAAACATTTTCTATAGCATAGGTAATTGTTAAACATAGAGCTTCGCAGTGTCGCACATATAGTCTGCATCAAACAGTAGATCTCAAAGGATTCATTAACCACAGTTCAACCCTATCAATTCTAATAGTATTGCAAGCATGGAAACATATATACAGGTACGAGTCTAAAATCACTTATCATTTAGGCATTCGTTCACAATTTATGAGCAAAAGTTCGTTCTTCCAAACTGACATAGGTTCTCAATTCCAAAAATTCTCCGCGTGACTGATTTACGTATACAATTCGAGATCACAGGTCTAATCATTCAATGATGTCAGTCAATATATAATGGTTCAGTTCAAGTCATGGTCATACAGATTTCCCAAATTATAGTCAATCATAATGTGTCCCTATGTCCAATAATTCTAGCATAGTTCAAAAGGTCATACCTAACAGTTCATACTAAATTTTTGCAATATGGTACAAAGATTTAGCCCAGCAAATTATCATTGTCCATAAGTCTCAACAATTCCCAAGGCTCAAGTGATTCGTTATAGGGTTTCAAGCATCTCACATAAAATTTACATTAAATAGTAAGTCTTCAAGACAGTCAATAACTAGGGTTCATAATGCTAATAATTCAATTGGTCCAATTAACATGTCCACAATCTATATCAAGTTAAGGAATGTACACCTTCCACACAAATTCCCATATAAACAATTGCACATAGTTAAGGTAATACCTGCGTCAGTCATTTCAGTATTCCGAGCATTTTCTGGAACTAGGGTGTAGGGACAGAGCCAGTCGTACTAGCATTAGGCTTAGTGTTGTTCGGATGAGTTCGCGGGCAAGATTTAGCCAAGTGCCCTTTCTGACCACATCTAAAACAAGCCCCTGATAGGCGGCGACAAGTGCCCCATGTTGTTTCCCACATTCTCTACATCTAGGTATACCATTGTTCACATTGCTTCCCCGACCTTCATTGTTCAAAGCTATCGCCCTAGATTTTTCATTCACAGAGACCATTGAATTACTAGTCATTTCAACTTTATGTTTCTTCTGTTTCGTTCTTTCTGATTCAGTTGATGATGTTGATTTTGATATTTTCAAAGCTGCTATGTTTGCCTCGGACATTAAGGCCCTATCAAGAACGTCCACGTACTTTGGCAACTTTAAAACGCCAACTCGGTCATACACATCTAGGTCAAGCCCACCTTCAAATTTTCTAGCCTTTTTGTAGTCAGTGTCTATCATGTGGGGTGCATACCGGGCTAATTCAGTAAATTTTGCTTCATATTCGGCCACAGTCATATCACCTTGCTTAAGTTGTTCAAACTCAGATACTTTTCTATCTCGGATGCATTGGGGAAAATATTTTTCGAAGAAAATTTCTCTAAATCTATCCTATGTCACACCTTCATTATCATTCCGTACTAACATCCACCATCTCCTAGCTTCTTCTTTGAGTGTGAATGTGGCCAACGAAACTTTCTGTGCCTCAGTACACGGAAATACTTCAAATATTTTCTCAGTTTCTAAAACCCAAGCCTCGGCTTTCAACGGTTCAATACTCCCCAGAAATTCCGGTGGTTTCATTTTATTGTATTTCTGTGTCAGAGTTATCATGTCATAATTAGCTGGTTCAGGTACATGTATTTGCCCTTGTTGCTGTTGTTTCAGATTTTCGGTTAAGGCTTCAACCATTCTTTCTAACCGGCTAATTCTAGCGTCAGAAGATTCAGATTCGTCTACATTTCTTGTCCTTTCCATTGGCTACACACAAACAGGTTACTTATTAATATAAGGAAAGTTCTCACTGTTCTCACATTTCATTTCATATCAGACGCGCTTATACTTTCCTTTCAATTCAGATACAGTCACATGATCCTTTACTTTCATACGTTCATGTTCACATAGATTCCACATTCGGTATTGAAATTAACATTACATGTTATTCCACTTAACTTCTTTGATCATGCACAAAGGTTTCATTTCAATTCATTTTCAATAAGGATGTGTTCATAGTAGTTCACACACTTAAACATGATGATGCAATGCCCCTATTTTCATTTCTAGGACATCCTATAGCTCATATGGACTCGTGTGTGCAGTATAACTCGTGCTCTGATACCACTCTGTCATGACCCAAACCCGCCCCTATAAGTTTAGCATCGTAACCGGCCAGTAATCCATGGATTACCGAAGGCCTCTGAATAAATTAACAAGATTAAGGGGCTAGCAGAAGCAAAAGCATAAATATAATTGTCCAATGAGCTGTGCTGACTTATATGAACATAATAGTTAAAACTTTATATAAGCATGCAATAGTCATTCATACATTATACCCACACACATTAAAGTATCTTAAGTACAGCCAACAAAACTACCAAGTCTTATATATACACAGAACCAACAGAACTTAAACACAGGACTCTTCGGGAACCTCCACGTGAGGCACAAAGGTTGGCTGACAACAGAACACAGATCTGAACAAAAGCCTTCAGGCTCGAACTCCAGAATGCCCACCTATATATATATATACACACAGTGAGCTAAAGCCCAGTGAATAACATTAAGGTAAAGGGGTTAGTGAACGAAATCCGAATATATCAAAAGCAGAAAATAGACCAGAGCATAATCATTCTCATATCAGAACATAATAATGGTACATCCCATAGAACACATCACAGAACGTCTTCCGACTAGAGTAATCGGTTCCGGATACCGATTAAACACATATCACCACAATGAAGTGGCTAACGAGATCTCGTAAACTTGTATGTCATGGACCCGCATTTTCATGCCGTCCCCCATGACTTGGGACTATCTATGGATGCCATAATAGATTTCAAACATGGATCATTCGTTCACGAAAACAAATATCATTTCAGAAATGGTAACTTATCATAATCCATTTGAAACATAATTCATATGAACGTATCTTTACAATAACGTTACTCACAGTGGTTTCCTGCAATGGTCAATCAACCCTCGAGTCTTGTCCTATAACCGCAAAATACATAACACAAGCATATCTTATCATTACACATTCAAGTGGCCAACACGACTAGCTTTCTCACTTTAATTGCCCATTCATTCCATGCTACATAACTTGTTCATAATGCCCATATACTCGGATTCAACACATTTTCTAATTCACTTACTTATGTTATTTCTTAGCTTATTAATCTTTAACGGCTCATAAATCATGCCTAAGAATGCCCATAAAGAGATGGGAGTGAAGATATGCACTTAAAACATCTTTTGAAAACATGCTGAAAATAAGCTGGTGGCTAGAGCCAACTTTTCTTGGCTAGAGCCAGCAGAAGGCAAAAATAGAGCTCGCTCGAGCCAGCTTTTGCAGAGTTCAAAATTCTGAGAGCTCGAAATGTTGGCTCGAGCCACCACTTCTTCGCTCGAACCAACTGTAAATTTCTGGGCAGTAAGCTTAACAAAAATGGCTTCCAAACCACCTTCAACCTTGGGGTCTTGCATGATTTGATCAAACACACAAAAATAGCTTTAGAAAACTTCAATACAAGACCCTTGAAACATCTATTATTCAAAAACTCATCAATTCTTGAAAGGTTTGAACCAAAACTTCTTCATGCAATATTTTTCAACTCTTCTATAGTTTTTCAAAACATGCAAATGGTGATCGATAACTTCATGAATTCTGAAACCACGGACATGATTAAAGCTCACATGCATGCAAGGACTTCAAAACTCTAACAAAAGAATGATGGAACCAAAAGGTTAATCCCCAAGGATGCACATGCAAGACATCTACAAGCCCAAAGACCCACTTCTCTTGCTAATTTCATGAAATTGGTTCAAAGGTGAGTTGAAATCATGATGCATGGAAGAATATCTATAGAAAATGTGCTTAAACTTTTACCTAGAGCTTGATTTCGAACCACAAGAGATGGACTCCCCTTAGCTCTCCTCTTCTCCTCCAAACCACACAAATGTAGAGCTTTCTCTCTCTAGAGTGAGCTATCTCTCTCTCTCTCTCTCTCTCTCTCTCTCTCTCTCTAAGATGAACTCTCTGCTCATAGTGGTAGGAAGAACAAGAAGAAGGTTGTCTACATCCCCTCACATCAGCAGATACCCACAACACTCACACACTCTCACATTGAGCACAATACACGTGCACACACACACAAGAATTTATCCTCTACACTCAACACCACCAAGGCCTAGCACACCTTACTCTTTAATCACATCTTGGATCACTAATAAGATTAGATTAGGCACCAATCTTGCTTTATTTAATCACACATAAGTAACCTTAATTTATTCAGGTTAGACCGAAATTCAATTAATCCAAAATAGTTCCCATCAAGGTTCAATTTAATCACATGCGATTTTTATCAAACCGAATCAATTTTTAACAAAACTTTTCAGATGCTTCTAAAAATTCTAATTAGTCAATCCATGTGCTCAATTCGGTTTTTGAAAGCATTTAGGCTAATAATTTCAGATTCAAAGTAGAAATCATGACAAATAATTTTCAAATCAGGTAGATATGCACAAATTACTACAAAGCACATATCACAATCAATAATAACACATAATTCCATTCTAAACACTTAGTTAGCATTCTTAATTACGAATTAGTAGCTAATTACAGACCAGGGTTGTTACAAATCACCTCCAACTCAACTGTCCTGTCCATGTGTCTGATCAGGTCATCTTTGTATGTTCTTTACCTGAGGGTTCGGTTGTGATCTTTACTCGGAGAGAAGAGCTGGTTACAATGCAAAGTAGTGTATTCACTCAAGGGGCAGTTATGATCTTTTAATTCGGCGTTGTACATCTTAAGGATTGATTCCATGCGTGTCAGGTGGTGATCCTTTTCGAAAATGGTTTTGGAAAGTTTTAATAAAAGTTGATTTTGTTCAAATTTTACATTTTATAACTTAGACCATTTTTGGACCAAAAGGAAAATTTTCAGTGCTCACAACTTTAATGTCATTGATTTCAACTTAAAGTTCTCCAACTCTCTGATACAAATCAAAGTTGCTTTTATTACATTGAAAAACATAAAAAGAAAGGTGAAAGCAATAAACTAAGGGCACAGATGACTTAGGTGCTCCTGCGTCCTCTTCTCGTACTTGTGGAAGCTTCTAAAGCCAAAGTGGGTCCGGTTTGTGCCTCATCCTCGAGCCAAGCGAAGCATTCGCCAGAAAGGGTGCAACTAAAACTAGGGGCAAAGGCCAGATGCTCTCTTGTCCTCCAAGCAGTGAGGTACCTAGCCAAATGTGAACCTCGGATGGGGAATGAAACCGGGTATTCTACCCCCTCTCATAGGCGGGTCTGATCATGCCCAAACTGACGTCTCAACCGGAAAGGGAAGTAGAACACACAGTGCATAAGGCTGATCAACTGTATGCCAGGCTGCCGAGCCATGCCATAACTCATCTCGGTCAGGTTAAGCTAGGCGCAACGCCAAGCTATGTCGGCAGCAGACCTGTTGCACATCCAGTTGCACCACTATCCCTCATTCAAGAAATCAACTAGTCGGTGGCGGAAGAAATAGCCTTGAGCTGAGTACTTAGGGCAAGAGTCCACTACCTTCAGCTTATCCATAAGCCACACCTGAGAAGGGATAAAAGAAATAGAGAGATTAAAGAATAGAAAGATGTATGTTGAGAGAAAAGTGAGAAATGGGGCTTTGAGAGAAAAATGGAGCATGAGTGCCGAGTGCTGTGAGAAACACATATGAGAAAGGTGGGAACAATACCTGAAGAAGTACTGGGCTCTCCACGAATTTGGTAGTCTCTATCCGATAGAAGATGTCTAAACCCATCAAGGTCTTGGCCAGCGCCAAACTAATACAACTCTTGCCTTCTTTGAGACCTCAGGCCACTTCAATCAACTGAATGCTGGACCCGTTGAAACTAAGGGCAAGAAGGAAATACACAAGTATACATAAACAGAGGGTATGTTGCCGAAAACCTCGCCAGAGAAGGTCACCTCAGTCATCGATATCAGAAAATCAATAAATCAAGCTGGGTATATCCAGCTCTCCGTTGTGGGCCGAAGATTGTGCTTTGTGTAAAGTGAGCCCACACATTCGTCCCAAAGCTTGGGCGTGGCCAAAACGGGGCTAAGGCATGATTTTCTCATTGCGCCGGGATTCCATGAGTACTTGAAATTCTTCAATTGTCGGGTATATTGCTTGTCTCCCAAAGCTAAAGACATGTGTAATCGGGTCCCAGCATCGAGCCACGGCATAGAGGAACGGAAAACAAAGTGGAGTATGGCTCAATAGAAAAAGTGCATTTATGCCAAAACCCTGAAAATTTACCTTTTCTGTGCCATCTAAATTCACTATTCAATCCGAGAGCTTTTCGGCAAAAAATGGCTCCATTTGGGAAAGAAATCGCAGTTGAAATGAAGTTCGGGAGAAGAAAACACGAAGTTGAACCTTTTGTAGAAGACAAGGCTGTAAGTGGAAGCCAGCTGTTAGCAATCTATCGATTCTCACATTTGTGGCCAGCAGGCTACCCTTGATGGCCGACAAGCTCTATCTCTGGCCGGCAGCCTTTTTCTCAGGCCTGTTGTCCACCTGTGTGCTGGGTAGTGCTGAAAGCATGTGTTTTGTTTTGCTCTTCGAGTATTTTAAGGTCTTGTTTTGAGTCTTTTTGGTTTTAGCAGGTTTGTTTCTTTTGTATGTGTTTTGTTCTTGTTTTGTTTATCGAGTTGAATTTGTATTTTGTATTTTGGTTGTTGGTCAACTCATTACCCGATTAAGAACATTGTTTCAATCAAGTGCTCTGTTGTCCAATTCGATCTCATGTCCATTTTATGCAAATATGGTGCTCATGATGCAAAAATAACAACACTTTTTATAAAAACTACGAGGTTTTATTCTGATCATGGTTTTTACAAAAGAGGAGTACAAGTTTCAAAGCAAAATAAACCGATCTGAGGCTATACAGGTGCTAATCCAACCAAACAAAAAGAAACTAAGCAAAAAAGTACAAAAAAATCAGCGCCAATCGCCTCAGGCTCAAAAGGCCCTCTTCGTCCTCTTCCTCGGAGGAGAGGACTCTGGGGCACTATCTCCATCAGTGCCGCTATCTGAATCCGTCTCTGAACCAAAACCCAAGCCGGTATCATCTCCACTCTCTACCTCAAAGCCCGCCTCGGCATCCCCTCCACTCTCGGGTCCCGAGCCGGCATCATTGCCTCCACTCTCGGACAACTTAGAATGCTGACTCACTACCTCCTTGGAGTCACTGGTCTCAGCATCATCATCGCTCAAGATGAGCTCTAGAGGATTGCTCTGGCCTTGGGTGCCCCTATCTCTGCCTCTCCTCCCTGCTACTGGAGAGGATACTGCCGGTACAAGTGCTGCTCCGCCGCCGCCGGAGCCATCGGTACAGATGGGATCTGAAAAAGACAATTGTCGATATATCAGCCACAGTGTGTGTATCAGATACAAGCATAGTATGTGGAATAACTGGTATGCAGAAATCAAACACAGTATAAGTACACTGTGTGAATACAGTGTGCCAATGTAGTCTATCAGTGTAGTTTGGGAAAGACTATAGTTGAAATGCCAGTGTATTAGTGGAAATTTGATAGCATGAAGCACAAATTGAAGGAAATTACTTGGACACCGTGGTGGCTGAGCAGCGTCTCCCTTCTCTGCACCATACTCATCAAGGATGCTATAAGCTCGAGACAGCTCCCCATGTACTCAATGGATTCCTACAAATGCATTTGAATGATCAGTGTCTACAATAAATGTATCTGTAATGAAATGTAAGGTGCGAATTGTAAAGTATAGTCCATACCTGAGTCGAGCCTCGAACCCTGACAAGCTCTTGTCCAGCCGCTGCAGGCTCAATCGAGATCTAGTACGTAGCTCCAGTATGTCACCAGCATGTGAGCGCAATAGGAAGCTCTGGCCAATGAGTGCTCTATCCTACAGAAGGAACCCCTCTAGCACGGGCCCTAGTTGTCTTGGTCGCTCTAGTCACCTCTCTCGCCGCAGGAGCCCTCGCCCCCTCCCCTCCACGAGCGCTTGTCAAAGGTGGCATGAGGTGGGTCTGAATAAAGGTCGCATAGTCGCCCTCTGCTCTGAAGTAATCAGCATCCAAGCCCACCATGAACTGAGTGACTACATCAATGGATAAGTTGTCAGCCAACCTTATAGACTCTGGTGGTGGCATCGAAACAATCGGATCCGGTAGGCCCGCGGTTTGGCGCACGAACCGTTCGCTCAAGAACTAGGCCCAGCAGACTGGGCCCTCCAGCAGAATGCAAAAGCGTGACGTGGCCTAAGCCTCAGCGTACTGGTCCCGTATCCCAGCTGGCATCAGAGGCCATGGCTGCCACATGAGCTACAAACAAGAGAATCAACAGATTATTAGTTGCTGTCAGTTGTTTAAATTTGAATCAGAACAGTTGTAAAGCAAAATGACTGTGTTTCGGGTTACCTCATGGGTGGCCACAGTGTTGAAATAATGGCGAAAGAATGCGAAGGACTCACGGCTCCGACACTGACATTGGCCATTAGGGGAGGAACCGCTACGGGAAGCTCCTCTATGGGTTCTAGGGCAAAAGCTGGAAAATATGCATAAACCCAGCTGCAAGGAAAATGCAGTGATATGTGATCAACAGAGCATGAACATATATAGAAAGTACAAAGCAGAAAGGACAATGCATGAACAGATATAGAAAATGCAAAGCAGAAAGCACAATGCATGAACAGATATAGAAAGTGCAAAATAGAAAGCACAGGGCATGAACAGATATAGAAAGTGCAAAGCAGAAAGATAGGTGTTGAACAGATATAAAGTAAAAAATGTAAAGTGCAAAGAGGGAACTGAAATGCATACCTCCCAGGCTTACCAGTAGCCTCCGATTAGTTTTCCCCTCAGGCAGGAGGTAGAGCTCAAGTAACTGTACAGGGTGGCGAAGCCAGCTTCGCCCCAGTCATAAAAGCGTACCCGGAGAAGGATTACCAAGGCACTCAGCAGATATAAGCCCACGGTGTTCCATCTATTCGAAAACAAGGTGGTACCAAGGACGAACATCAGGAAGCCTCTGGCGTACTGCTCCATCTCCTGTAATGTCTTAGGCTCGCTCCCTCTGAACTGCTCAGGAAACTAGCTATATCTGACCATGGCTAGCCGGTACAAGGGTGGATGCGCCCAACAGCTCGATCTAGGCCGCCTCCCATCCCCCCATGTCGGTGTCGAAAGGGATCGGATCGCCCCCTACTCCTAAACTAGTGATCATGGCAAAGTCATAGGGAGTCATCGTCATCTTCCCGGTAGTAGAAAAGTGGAAAGAGTTGGTGGTGTCCCACCACCTCTCCACAAGCACTCGTAAAAGAGGACAGCTAGCAATGACCTGTGTCAGGCCAGAGCAAAAGAGGCCAAAGCCGGTCTCGTCAATGATGTCACGGACTCCAGTAGGGAGCTCGTCGTACTAATCTCTCGCAGTCGTAGCTCCGTACCCTTTGTAGGCACAGGACTCCCCCTGTGGCAAAGAACAGATTAATCAAATTAAGGCAGTGATGAAAGTACAGTCAGATGAAATGCAGTTTAAAGAAAGGCAGGAATGCATGAGAACAGAGTTCATACCTCAGTGGCGCTGGATAAAAGGTAGGAAGCCGACTCCTTCAGCAAGAGGTCCTCCGATACACCGCGAGCGAAGTCGTTGAAGCGCCTAATGCCTCCAGGTGGCAAGATATGCATGCAGGGATAGTACCTCGCTGGATCAAAAGGTCGTACCCTCAATGGTAGCAGCTCTGGCTCTAACTCAGGCTCAAACTCCGCCTCGAAGTCGGCCTCAATACCTCCAGTTGCCTCGCCAGCCTCGGCAGCTACTGGCTCCTCTGTCTCGGGAATGGGTAGAAATGTAGGTGGAACCTCATGAGGAGCCCCATTATGTGGAATATCATCAGCCATTTGGAAAATGGGTGAAAAGTTGGTACGAAGTGAAGAAAAATGGACAAAAAAGGGTAAACTTGGAAAAAGTCAACCCTAGAAGAGAGAAAATGGGAGAAAAAGTCAAGGCGAAGAAAAGTGCATGAAACTCGAGGGAAACAAGCTTAAAGTGGTGGAAATCCAAGAGAATCAAGAGGTTTAGCGAATAAAGTGTGCGTGGGACGTTGGAAAACGCGTAAAAAGCTCGAATCTAGAGAGAAGAAGTGTCTAGAGAGAGAGGGAGAGCAATTTCGGACCTAAGGTTGTGAGGAAATGAAGCCTTGAGGCTTGTATGTAAAGACCCAAGGCAAAAGGACCAAATTGCCCCGAAATTGCCATCGGTGGCCGGCAAGACCTTTTGATGGCCGACAAGTGGCCGGCATTCTCCCCCTGTGGCCAGTGGTCTTCCTCTGCGTCCTGATGTTGTTTTATGTCTTTGTTTCCCAAAAAGTATAAGTAAGGTTCATTGTTGGGTTCAGATTGTTTCTATAAAAGCCCAAAAATATGCTCTAGTGCACAATGCTCATCACTTGTCAACATGAGCAAGGTGTATCCTTTTGAAACAAGTTGCAATTCCTCCAAGAGGTAAATCGGAGGTGCCACCGGATATTGTTTTATTAGTTTTATGCCTTTGTTCCCTTTTGTTGCATAGATTATGCATTTCACATATACGTATGATGCATGTGTGTCATGTATCAGTTATGATTCATGCATAGAATATGCTCATGCTCTTATTATGCTCGTTCATTTTGTGCATCTATCACACTTGTTCACTTTGTGCATCTATCGCACTTGTTCACTGTGTTCATCTATCGCACAAGCTCATTCCTCTTTGCATCTTTTGTTAGTATCTCAGGACGCGTAACACACGGCCCTAGGCGTGTTTTATCTCAGGACGAGTGAAACGCGAGCCCCAGTAGTTTCTCTTGTATCTCAGGACGCATGACGTACGGCCCTAGGCATGTTTTATCTCGGGACTCGTGAAGCGTGAGCTCGAGCGATTTCTCTTGTATCTCAAGATGCGTGACGCGCGGCCCTGGGCGTGTTTTATCTCCGGACGCGTGAAACGCGAGCTCGAGCGGTTTCTCTTGTATCTCAGGATGCGTGACGCGCGGCCCTGGGCATGTTTTATCTTGGGACGTGTAAAGCATGAGCCCGAGCGATTTCTCTTGTATCTCAGGACGCGTAAAGCGCAGCCCTGGGCGTGTTTTATCTCGAGACGTGTGAAACGTGAGTATGAGTAGTTTCTCTTGTATCTCAGGACGCGTGACGTGCGGCCCTGGGTGTGTTTTATCTCGAGACACGTGAAACGCAAGCCTGAGTGGTTTCTCTTGTATCTCAGGATGCATGACGCGTGATTCTGGGCGTGTTGTATCTCGGGACGCGTGAAACGCGAACCCAAGCAATTTTTCTTATTTCTCAAGATGCATAAAATTCGACCTTGAGTGACTTTTATCTCGGGACGTATGAAATGCAAGGCCAAGCAGTTTCTCTTGTATCTCAAGACGTGTGACGCACGGCTTTGGGCAGTTTTTCTTTTATCTCAGGATACGTGAAACATGACCCCGAGCGATTTTTGTTCCTCTAGTTCTCAGGGCACGTGAAACACGACCCCGAGCGGTTTTCGTTTCTCTGTTTCTCAGGATGCGTGAAACACGACCCTGAGCTGTGTTTTCTTTTCTCATCTCTTATTTTGGAGTGGTCATAGTGTTTAGATCTTTTTGCATAGAACCTATGTTGGCTTTAGCTTGAAGCTGCTTTCATATGTTGTTATCTTGCTTATTATTTCTTATTCTTGCTTATTGCATCATCTCGTATGAGCATGAGTTTTCAAAATAGTCGGCTTCGCGTAACGTGTGAGTCCAGCTTCAAAGTTGCACCGTGCATATCATTTGCATCTTGCCCTAGAACTATGCTAGTTTGATTCCTTGCAAAGAGATACATAGGCAGCCTGTAGGCGCAACCATTTATTTTTGCCTTTATTGTTTGTCCAAGTCTTATGGCCTTGCCAAAATGGGTCGTCTCCGGGTCTTGACACTCACTCACGTCATTTCATGACTCCAAGTTTTGTCAAAGAAGGGCAACTGTAGACACCCCGTTTTTTACGGCTATTACGACTTGGACGCCATCGCTTGCATACCTGATAATAAACGTATATGCTTCTCAAGTGCTTGAAGTCCTTCGCAGAATGCCACAGCTTTGAGCCCCTTCAAACCTTGAACCCCTGTTGCCACATTCTTGGACTAAACCTTTGTTTTTCAAGCCGGCAGCCTCTGGTAGCCTGCCAGCCATCACTATTGGTTACCGGCCATTGAAATGGCCTATCGGCCACCAGTGATGGCCGGCCGGTCACTAGTGTCTTTTGTAGATATTTTGTTTCAGCTGTGCCAGCTGTTTGCACAGATGCATGCATCTACTCCCACGTGTAAGGCTAGATGTTCTTAAGGGAAATTCACGTTTCCATATAGAGAGAGCCTCCCCTTTGGCCATGGGGTTAGAAAAATTTTGGAGCAAAATTTTTCCTCTCTCTCTCTACAATTCTCTTTCTCTAGCAAATTTCTTAGTCTTTGCCTATACACTCTTCACCTTTGCCTATATATCCTTAACAAAACCTCTCTATCTTCAAGTTGAGGTGTCTTTGAGCCTTGTTTGAGCTCTAGACGGTGTGTTTGCCTTGGTTTATAGCTTGAATTGCTTCTTCTCTTTAAGAGGTATAAGGCTTTGCCTCTTTACTTGCTTTATCTACTATTTTCCTTGTTGTTTTTCAAGTGTTTTGGGGCTATAAAACCTCTGTATTTTTGGGCTAAAACTTAGATTTTAAGGCCATTAAAGGTTGAGGGGTGGTTCACTCTCCTTTGTACCTTGCTTTGAAGGCCTTTACTCTTGTGTTTCCTATCTTTTTACTATCTTTTTTTGAGCTTTTAAACATTGTTTTTCATAGTTATTTCAGTGGCCAAAATCATGTTTTGAAGCCCAAATGTGGAGGGGTTAGCCTCCCCTCCTTGTGTTTTGCTTACTAGCTTAGCTTGTGTCATGTTTTAGCTTATTAATCTAGCTATTTTTGTCTTAGTTCCAGCATGTTTTAGGACTACTTTTAGACTATTTTAGCACTATTTTTGGTGGATAGTTGCATTTGAGCTTTGCTTTGTATGCTTGTAGTGTAATTGTCCTCATGAGATTGGTGTTCTAGGCCTTAGACACCATATTGTTTAAGTTGATTGCATTTATTTATGGCTTTTCATACTTGTGATCACTCTTAATCATCTCTGCAACCTCCCTCCTTTCTTAGGTTTTGTTTTGCTTTGAAAGTGGTTCAAACTACTTGTTTGTTTTAAGCATGAGATTGAGATGTCGTGCTTAATGGTTTAATCCCTTTAGGGGTTCATTACCAACGGTATGATGTCTCTTTCATGCCTAAAGAAACTTTTGGTTTGAGCCCTCTTTCCATTAGAGGACTTAAACTCACCCTTTGGACTCAATTGATTAAAGAATGAATGGTAATCTAAAATGGAGTAATTAAAATTGAGACTAAAAATTGTGAAAGATAATAATTTGGTTGTGTTCAATCGGACGTTAATTGAACACATAGAAGCTTGAGGCATTTCATACTCATTAGTGATGAAATGATTCAACTTTCCAAGGTCACCACTTCCCTTGATCAATTCATGAAAGGGAGGAGGTATGAGTATTATTTTGTTGCATTTATTGAACTTGCACACTTTGGTTCACAAGCCATCATGCAATAAAATTTCTTGAGTTGGTGGTTTGTGGCTTAAGTTTACTTCTCCTTTGATTTGTTCATAATAAGGAGGGGGGAATTGTGCAAACAACCCTTGAGAATACCCTATGCATGCTCTATTTGTCCTCTGTTACAGCAAGATGAACCTGTGCAGCAGTGGCCGGCAAGCCACTTTTCATGGCCAGCAGGCCACCACCAGTGGCCGGTAGGCCACTAATGCAAAATTCAGCAGTGTGTTTTTGGGGCAGAGCAGAGTTATTCTGGAAGTGGGCAACAGTGTAAGTGTTCTCTGTGCAACAGAGGCTCTCCAGAAGCAAAACAGTGGCCTTTTCAAGTGGAAACCGAGCATGCGCATGAACATCCCTCGCTTCCCGAGGCGAAGTAGTTAGCTTAGTACTTAATTGTTTACCTTAATTATTTATTTTAATTGCACTTGTGTTGTAATTATTTAATTAGTTAATGTAGTTAACTAGTTGTGATGTTGTAATCATTAATTAACTAGAATAGTTAATTAATTCATATGTTGTTGTCATAATTAGTTAAGTAGCTTAGCTAGTTTATTCATTTTGTTTTGTAATAGTTAATTAGCTTAGCTTAGCTTAGCTAGTTAGTTTATTCGGACTCTCCTTCGTGAGAGCGTATTATAATAACGTGTATGTCTTCCAACCCCACGTCTTTCTCCCTTTTATTTACTAGCTTATGATGGTTAGTTTAAGGACATCATGTTTTGCTTAGCATACTTCATGTTTGCATCCATTTGTATTGCATGCACCGGGACTCGGTTCATTATTCTAACTACAACATTATTGCTTAATACTTCTTTGAATACGTGCTTAAACCGCATGCTATCAAATTGTTTCATATGCCATGTTAAGTAGCCAGGCCTATTCAGATTGCATATTATATGTGTTGCATTAGTCATATTGCATAGTTAAGAATCATGCATTTTTTCTAAACTCTTTTGTTTATTTTGACTTGGAGTATTAGGTGAGCCTTTACTCGCTTTAGCATAATTGTATGAGTGTGATTATTGTTATATCTAACATGCTTGCCATGAGGCTAACTGCTTAAGTGCTATAACCGTTTGAATACCTATGGATGAAGGCTTATTGCTTAAATTGAAATAATTTGAGTAATGTTCATATGCGATCACTTTTTCAAGTGGTACATATTCAAAACAATTTTCAAAAAATAAACATGAATCAAGTGTTCCAATTCTTGGAAGTTAGTCTATACTTTTGTGTATGCGCATCACATAGTAATGCTAGCCTAATAAACCGGAACAAAAGCATATAATGTAGATAAGATTCATATCATGATTAGTAGAGGCCAATCTTTGATCGGGAGAGCAGGGGTGCTCAATTCATTCATGACCTTCCCCTCTCGTACCTAAGTTTCCGAGCCGAGACAATCTTGATGATGACGAACACGTGACCTTCGGCACGAGTCATTGGTTTCCTAAATTTCTCCAAAACAAAAATATTTAGGTGGGGACTCTGTATTTGGCAAAGCAGTCCATTTTTGGCATTTTGATTCAAAATCGATTTTTCAAAAGATTTGCTGAATTTGGACTCTTTGGTGTTTATTTATTTCACATTGCACTTGTGAGATTAGATTCAAAATCGCGGGAGTCCGATACTGTAGGGCTTATTTCGGCTTCCGAAAAGGGGCGCGAAAAAGTAGAGCTACAAGGACTCATGCACCAAAGTTGGCGGGTCTATGTGGCAACGCGTTCTTTGCCGTGTAACGATTCACGTCGTATATTTGGTTGCTCAAAACCATTATTGGGTGAATGGGAAATCAATGACAAAATGAGCTCCATGAAAATGGTGTTTTGGTGTGGTTTCCATAAGAGATGGATAAAAAGCTTGTCCCACATTGTTTGAATGGGCAAACTTGGTATGAGTTTATAAGCCTTGAGTTTGTATTTTGGGAAGGTACCCAAGTTTTGTGGAGAGGAAGGTTATAGGGAAAGTAGGCCTTGACCCATTCGATCCAAAAATTACCACACACCAACGCGAGCGCCGCCACCACCAACCCGAATTGAACTGGACCGGGTTTGGATGCGAGTACGAGGTGTGAGGTTGGGTTGGGCTTATGTAGTCCAATGCTTATCTTTTTGGGCCAAAACATTTGAATTTTATTTTTTTTTAAATTAAATTCTTACCGTTTGCAATTTGAATTTCGGCTTGAAATTCAAACTTAATTCCAAAATGGCCCCAACATTTCTGAACGTTGGCAGTTTGGTCCATTGCACCTTTTTAGCTTTTTCCCTCCAACCCGAACAGGCTCTTTGCCTGTTCAAGTCTGTTTCGAATAGGTTATTTGCCTGTTCAAGTCTATCCTGAATAGCCACCACTTCTATAAATAGACAAGTCCTCCATTTGATTTTTCAATCAATTTTTCGTTATTCTTTTTTCTTCTGCTTCCTGTATCTTGCTGCATTTATTTTTTGTGAGAAAAGGTATAAACAAAGTGTATTCGCTGGACATTTAGTTTGTAGTGTTGCTACTAATTATTGTCAATCATTTTATCTTGAGAGATAGATGTCTACATTCTGAAAGCACCGTAGAGAGGATGAATCTGTCTTAAAGAGACAGTGTTAAACACTGAACTTGATTGAATATCCGGAAAAGTAATGTTGTAAGTAGTTTATTTATAATTTTCATTTCTCGTTTCATTTTTTTTTTTTTTAAGATTCTATTTTTTTTCTTGTAACAAAATAAAAATCTAGTTTTTTATATTTTATTTTCTTTATTCTATTTTGATTTAATAATTAAACAGAATTTCTTCTTCCTTAATCTATTCTTCGAATACAGTGAAAATTGCCTAACAATCTAACAAATTGTACCATTAAAGCAGTTGTTACTTGCACTGAACACGATTAAATGTTTCAAAGATGACAACCCAGTTGGAGTTCACCTGAAAACTTGTTGTTACTGATATCGAGTCGCCTTAAACTCGGTGCAAGTGTCCTTGGAAGCTGACCGGTAAATAAGTTGTCGCTTAGCCTCAAGATTGTCAGATTGGATGATGTCCAGAGACCTGCTGGAATGCTACCGGAAAGGCGATTACCATGAACCCGAACAATCAACAAACTTGAACAATTCCCAAGTGAATTAGGCAATTCACCGGTGAGATTGTTATCAAATGCCACCACTCCTAATAGTTCACCATTAGCACACAAGTGCTCCGGCAACTTGCCAGTGAAATGGTTCGAGGGTATTTCGAACCCCCGGAGCTTCGAATATCGCCCAAAGTCTGGTGGCAATGTTCCAGAGAGATTGTTGTTGAACAATTTTACATCTCTCAGTGAAGGAAGGCGGCCAATGGTTTCTGGTATTTCACCAGAGAGTTGATTCTCAAACAGAGCCAAAACCGACAACATTGTTAGTTTGCCAAAATCAGCCGGTATTGTTTCGTTCAAGTTGTTTTGGGATAAATCAATTATCTGCATCTTCAAAGCTTCAATGGGCCAAGGAATCGCCCCAGACAAGTGATTTTTGTACAGATACAACTTTGTTAAATTCTTTAGCAGAAACAAACCACTTGGGATTGTACCAGTCAAATTATTGTTTGACAAGTCCAATTCCTCGAGCTCTGTTAAATTCCCGATTGTTACCGGGATTTCACCGATCAAACTTGAATTTTTGATCCATAGTTGTTTAAGTTTCCTCAACTGGGTAAAGCTCGACGGTATTGCCATCAGCGGAAATGCATTGTCGGACAGCTCCAACATCTCAAGATTTGACAGGTTTCCAATTTCTGGTGGGAAAGAGCCGTTTAGCTCATTTTGAAAAAGCCGAAGGACTCTGAGCTCGTGGAACCGCCCGATAGCCAGTGGGATGTCGCCGGTGAAGTTGTTGCCGTTGAGGTTGAGGACCCTGAGCCTGGTTGACAGCCGGTCAACGTCGCCAGGAATGCGGCCTACAAAGAAGTTTAGGGAGAGGTCTAAATGTTTCAGCTTGGAACAGTTGTAGAGAACCGTAGGAAATGGTCCTTGGATGTAATTGTACTGGAAATCGATGACGGTGAGGTTTTTGAGGTCACAAATGAACTGTGGGATTGTCACGGCAATGGTTTTGTTAGGGAGAGAAAGTCCGGTGACATAGCCGTTGGTGCAGGTGATCTCGGGCCAGTTACAGTGTGTCGATGAGTTGGAGTTGGGAAATTTTGGTGGAGTCCAGTGGCTGATGGAAGGTGGATTGTACCAGTGTTGTTTGAGTCTCAACAGAATTATTTGTTCTGAATCAGTAGTAGTAGATTGGGTGTTTCCATGCAAGGGTAGGGTGAGGAGTAGGAGGGAGAATATGGAGAAAAGGATTTGGAGGGAAGTTGTTGGGGTTATTTTGGACATTTTAGAGGTTGGTTTCGCGGGGGTTTTTGGGTGGTACATAGTTTGGGAAGTTCAGGTTTGGAGTGATGGTGAGAGGGTCGTGTTCGGCAGGCAGATGTTGAAAATTTCAAGCTGGTGGCTGGGTTTTATAATGTGAAGAGTCCAAGTTTCCTCAATCCTCAATCAATGGTTAATGAGGGAAAGAAACTTGCACTCCAAACAAACAGCCAACAACCAACTAATTTATTTTTTTATTTTATTTTAAATTTTTTTTTTTATGATAGAGGGTCCAAGTCAGTTAAACGCATTTTGATTAATTTTAAGGAGGGAAATGTTAAAGATCATAAAAAAAATTTTAAGAAAATGATCATAAAAGATTTGTAATCCTTAGATTATTTTGATTAGTGTGTGCTGTTTTATTGTAAGTGTAATCCAAATGTCATAAATCTTTCATGATCATTTTCATGAAAGACTTTTCATGATACTTAGTATTACTGTTTTAAAGCCTATGAAAAATCAAACAAGTTTGGGGCAGAGTCTGTAGGCATGATCCAAAAAAATAAATTGCTCCTAATAAAAGTTCACCGTGAGATCTCGATTAACTTTTACATTTTACTAGTTGTTTGTGATGTGTTATATAAGTATATTTTTTAATTTTTTAGTTAAAAAAATAGAAAAAAAAAAATGTATGTTTAGAATAATTTTTTAACTTTTTAAGAAAAGATGAGTAATAAATATTATAGTAAAATTAAAATAATAATATTTTATCTTTTTGACTTTTAACTAGATAATTGAATTTAAAGGGAAAAATAATAATTTTGCGCTAGTGACTTCCTCTACAAGCTATACTTAAATAGTACAAACTTTTTAACTTTTTTGCATGTTTCAGTAGACCTAAAAAAATATAAAGTCAAAAAATTACTACAAAAGTCAAAAAATTTAAACTATTCACGTGTTTTTTTTTTTTTTTTTTAGACTTAAAACAACAATACTGATCAGACGCCAAAAAGACCGAAATGGTCCTGTTTTTGTCCACAAATTCAAGTCAAGTGTGGACAAGCAACCTGTACATAAAATTTAAAAAAAAGCACTTTGTACATATCTTCTCTGGAGCCCCCACCACACATTACATTGCATGCACAAGCCGTCTCGTCTTGTCACGTGACGCACAGTTAGTACCAATATTTACATATTTATTACAATATTATAATACATATATTTCGTAAAAAATTAAAAAATTATTTTAGATATTTTTTTTCTTAACAGTTTTTAATTAAAAAAATCAAAAAAACATACTTATTTTTAACTTTTTTTTTTAATTTATACCAAATAAGGCTTTAATTGTCAAAATATACACCTTTCTTTTCCGCCTTTCTTTGTCCTAGATTCCTTTCTTTAACGAATTATTTTATAATTGATTATAATATTTTTCGCTATATATTTAGCATCTCATTGCATTTCATCGAGGAGATTAACTTCCGTCTAGATATGAATTGGAGAGGTATCTGTGTATGTATTATTTATAAAAATAAAATTGAAAAAAATTGATCGATTAGATATTTATAACATATTTATTTTATCTCGTTTTAAAAATCCATTTCCCATTCATTTTTATTTTTTTTTTTTTATAAACAAACATAGTAAATAAAAATGTTAAAATTATCGGATCGATCTATTTTTTTTTTATAAATAATATATACACAAAAATTCTTAAATAATGAACAATTTAAATTATCAAAATTGAGTCTAGACAGCGTCCACATCTAGACTAGAAAGGATCCCATCCATTCCATCAATAATAACATAGATGAATTGTAAGACCCATCAGATTGTTGTGTTGTTGATAAATAAATAGAATAAATTACATTTTTAAGTTTTTGTTGTTTTAAATTAAATAATTACAATACATAAAATTTAAGTCTTATTTTAATTTTATTATTTCATTTAAAGTAGTAGTTAAAATTAACGATTTTGTGGTAATTGTCAATCTCCTGACCTGTACATATAGAAAAATTAGCTATGATCTAAACCAAAAAAAAAAAAAAAAAATAATCAAATTAAAATTAGACTTAAAATGTAAGGGATCAAATTGTTCAATTTAAAACAATAGAGATCCAAGTAAAATTTGAGTCAAATTATAAGTCTGAAAATTATAATTTACCCAATAAAATTTGATAATATATATATATATATATATTAGGGAGAATTATAAAGACATCCCTCTCCAACTTTATGTAGTAGGAGAGGTCCAAGATTTTATTTTTTATTTTTTATTAGCTAAGGTCTCTCAACATTTTCACAAAGAAAATTCGACTTAGAGAAATTTTGCCTGACTCAGAGAAATTTCATCCGACTCATAAAATTTTTGAAATTTCTCTAGTATGATCATTGTGAAATTTCAAAATTTCTCTATGAAATCAGAGAAATTTTTCTGTGAAAATTGAAATTTCTCTGAGTCGAGACAAAATTTCTCTGAGTCAAATTTTCTCTGTAGAAATGTTGAGGGACCTTAATTATTACGAAAATATTATGTCACTTATCTTATAAAATCTTAATATCATAGACTTTAAAAATAATTCCTCTATATTTTATTGTATTATTATTTATAGTACCAATATTATGATAACATTTTTTAACATATTTTGTTTACTATTCCATGTATTAGTATTATGTTACTGAGTGACAAACATAAATGATATAACTCATTAGGTTATGCTATAAATTATTTTTTAATCATAATTAAAAAAAATAATGAGTCATAATAAAATACAATATAAGATATAATAAAAGATTTTTTTTCGATCATAATCAAAATAATAATCATAATTAATATCACAATCAACTATAATTAATCCCACAATAAATTATAACAAAACCCTACAAATATCCTAACCAACTGAACATATACACAACTTTTGTGTAGCATAGAATTACAAGTTATGGCAAACAGCACATGTCATCATAACACTATAATAAGTTTTGTTTGGTTTTAGATTTTTGGTTAAAAAAGTATTAAAATAAATAAATAAAATTAATTACATAAATTAATAAGACAAAATATTACATTTAAACTATAATCATTATACTTTTTCTCTCACAAAAGTCAAAAAAATCAAGAAAAATAAACCAAACGAGATTTAAAAAATCGGACTAAAAAAGTCTCAACACAAAAAAAGTCAGCTAAAAAAACTAAGGTCAAACGAAGACTAAATAATTTTGTAACCCCTCAATTATCAAAAATTATGTTGACACTTCTTGTCAGAAGTTTATGAATTATTTGGAATGTGCTATATAAGTACACTTTTAACTTTTTTGTTAAAAAAATAAAGAAAAAAATATGTATATTTGGGATAACTTTTTGACTTTTTACGAAAAGATGTGTAATAAAATATTATAGTAAAATCAAAATGAAAATTTTATCCTTTTGATTTTTTCACTTTTAACTTTTTGACTTTTTGAGTAGTTGAATTCAAAGGGCAAAAATTTTGCCCTAGTGGCTTCCCCCACAAACTACCCTGGAATAGTATAGATTTTTTTAACATTTTTAGTAACTGTTTCACTTTTTGACTTTTTTAATTTATCCCAAACAAGGCCTTAGTGCAATGGTGAAATACCAATAAGGACCTCATTTGAGATTCTAATTTTCATTATGTCAAAAGAACAGAGAAGGGCAAACAAATCTAATTTTAATTCTAGAAATACAAACAAACCTAGTGAAAAATACAAAAGATTTTTCCAATAGCAATTCTTCAATAATAAAAGAAACCTCTTCAATGAAAACCACCACCCAAAAAGCTATCCAAAGCAAAACCCTTAAAACTTTTAAATTCCTACGCACCAATATTGTTAATATAATAATCATGGAGGAGAAGTAAAAGATAGAGATAGAGAGGGGGCGAAGGGAAGGAACCCAAATCTAGCGATTCCTTATCACAATAGCCCATTTCCTCTAAACTATATCAAAGGATCCATCGATGGCAGATTGCTCTGTGTCTGTGTGTGTGTGTGTGTGTGTGTGTGTGTGTGTAACACCCCGAAATAAACATAATATATCCATCTCATAATAACCAATAAATAGCAACATAAATGAATTGATAAGCTTTTATTAATCAGAGTTTGATATACAGAAGGTGACACATGCGATATACATTCATAAACAGTACAACCTGAATCTACAGCATGTGTTACAAGATTGTGAAAAGAAATGAAAGCTAAACAAATATTCATATGCCCTAAAGGCTTACATCTTTCCAAGTCAAGGTTTGGGTACATCAAAAGTGAGTCTTAAGCTTAATACAGATAAAGCCCTAGGCTTGTACAAAATTAAATGCAAAATAACAACACTGAGCCTTCAGCTCCACAGTCCTCTGAAGCTAAGTCTTTGGTGGAGGCATATCACCAGCACCTAAAAATGATTTTTCCCAGATAAGGTGAGCCAAAGCCTAGTAGAAACACTACAACACAATGTATAAATCTTAACAAAGCCATAAGATTTTATGCATATGCAATGCTAGTACCAAAATATTTATAACATTTTTCAAAAGTCGTGCTATGCCAGGTTTATATCACAATTCTCAAAACCATGCCCTTTACAACAGAAAGCAAGGGGAAATCTCAAACCAGTACAACCTTTCACAGATATTTCGTCTATGGGAAACTGTCAAATGGCACCCATGTAAACATAGTCTATACATGCACTACTATTGCCATTTTATAGATATTTTGTTCGCGGGAACCAGCACCCATGTATACGAGCGTTTTTCGGGACTTTCACCCTAGACACGCAGACCAACTTGATTTGGTGATACACACATTTTTCCCACGTTCACTCGTTTTTCTCAAAATCATATACATTTTCAATGTATTAAATGAGCAACAATGTTTAATGCAGATGGATGAGAAATTAGTTTTAATTCACCTAATTCTCGTGCAATTTCTACAACATTCATAGCTATCCTCCACCGATAGCCCAAAACAGATATCTCTAAACAGATAAATAAATTTCATTAAAGATACATTTTTCCAAAATCTCAAGTTGGGAGTGATAGTACATATCCAACTCTGCCATCATCATCAACATTACTTCAATTTTATAATTCTCAACATCAATTTCATTTTCTCTTTACAATCTCAAACATTCACATTTTAGGGCAAAATCCCTTTCTCTTTGAAAATCAATTTCAATGTAGGAAATACCTCATTTCAACATAGATCAACTCCAATTTCATACCCACAAGCTCTTCCAAAAAACCATTTGAAAACCCCTCATTTTCATTTTGATTTTAAACCCTAGGTTTTATCAAACCCCTCCTCCAAACCACTATAATATTTTGAAATAGCAAATAACTAAAGTAAAACTCATACAAGAGTGTGAAAAATCCTTACCTCAAGCTTAGAAAATGATTGAGAGAGTGAGAAAACTTCAACAACGTCGAAACCCAACTTTGTTCGGATGAAAATGAAGCTCTATGTGAGCTCTACCTTCTTTTCAAAGGGAATAAGGTAGAGAAATCAATGGATCTGGGTATTTAGAAGAGAGAATGTGAGTTTTAGAGAGAGTGTGTGTGTAGATCTAGGGTTTTTAGAAAGTTTAGAGAGAGGAATAAATGACAAAATGATGTAAAAAGTGACTTTCACGGACTGATATACGTACAAACTGCTCAAGCACAAGAAGTGATGCTCGAGCGTAAGACACAAAAAATGTGACCGCTCGAGTGCAAAAAGTTATTGCTCGAGCATGAAATACAAACCCCCAATAGTTTTACAGATGGAAGGCCAACGCTCGAGCGCAATAAGGGCCGCTCGAGCCAAGACCGCTCGAATACAAAAAGTTTTGCTTGAGTAAAGAATATCAATTCCCAATAGTTTTACGGACCTGTAAAAGTATTGAGAGTTCACAAAGACTGCTCGAGCGCAAGAAGTGACGCTCAAGTGTAAAAGAAAAATTCTAGGCAACAAGGTTTTTGAAAAACAAGGTACTAACATATTCCAAACGCAACCAACACAACCCAAGGAAATAAGACGTAAATGACTATACAAGACAATGAAACCCGAATCCAAAACATCAAATGGTTCGAGTCCAAACCAGAATAGCTATAATCTTCCCTCCTTAAAGAATTTGTCCTCAAAATTAAAACCATGTTTAAACCAATTACAACAATGATAATCAACTAATCCCATTACCATGACCCACTCACCGGTCATTCATTCATATCAACATGATAAACAAGTTCTCAATATTGAATATACAATTCACATTTCCAAAACATATATAATGTTTACATTATATTAACACAACAAAACTCTCAAAACATACTTAAGTACTAACAAATAGGTCCGGATACTTCTTACGAACTTCCAACTCATGTTCCCTAGGTGCTTCCTTAACCCCGTAATGTTTCCATAACACTTTAACTAAATGAATTGTCTTGCCTCACAAGATTTGGTCTTGAATATCTAAAACTATAACCGGTCTCTCATCATACAAGGCATCCTCGTCTACCTCTAACTCAGTCCAATCTAACATGTGTGAAGGATCTAGCTCATACTTCCAAAGCATATAGATGTGAAACATGTCATAAACCTTGGAAACCTATGGCAGCAAGGCCAAGCAATAAGCTACCTCCCCAATCCACTCTAGGATCTCAAAAAGCCCAATAAACCTAGGAGACAACATCCCGCTCTTCCCAAATCTCATCAAACCTAGCCTAGGTGATATCTTTAGGAAGACGTGATCTCCTACATCAAAGGACAACGGTCTCCTTCTATGGTCGGCATAGCTCTCCTGACGACTCTGAGCCGCAACCAACCTCTTTTGGATAAGTGCAACTTTCTCAATCGTTTCCCGGACCAACTCTGGACCCAACATAAGTGCATCGCCCACCTCAGCCCAACATACAAGAGACTTACATGGTCGGCCATACAAGGCCTCAAACGATGTCGTGCCAATACTCGACTGAAAGCTATTGTTATAGACAAACTCCACTAAGGGCAAGTGCCTCTCCTACGACCCCTTAAAGTCAAGAACACAACCTCAAAGCATATCCTCTAGAATTTGAATGGTGCCCTCTGACTGCCCGTCAGTCTGAGGATGATATGCGGTGCTAAAAGTCAATCTCGTGTGACAACCCCGACCTCTGATTAACGTTAATCCATGATTAATTGTGTCTAATAAGTAATTAAGATGAAATTTTTGCATTTGTTACATGTTTTATGTGTTATATGAGTTTCTATTTGTTTTGTGTAGGAATATCTGTCTGTGATTTTGTTCTATTTTGTAAAATTTAAGGTCTTATCGGCATCCGATCACGAAATTAACTTGGAATATAAGTTAGAATTTTTAGAACATTATGGCAAGTTCAATTGAAATTCGATTCGGAACGAATTAATTAGAATAATTTGTGCCCATTTAATTAGTGGTAAGCTTAATTAATTGAACTCCCTAACCAAGCCTATATAAGGCTAGTGTGTGTGCATTAACTTCTCTTTTTACACACCTTTGAGCCTAATCAACCAATCAAACTGTGAGAGAGAGTAAGAGAAGGAAGAAGTTGAGATCAAAGCTAGGAAAGGAAAGAATTGCTAGAGAATTAAGGCGAATTGAAGAAATTGAGCAAGAACTCACTATAATTCAAGGAGTTGAGAACCTAAGGTAAGAAATCAAACCTTTAGTTGTATAATTAGGGTACTTAACACACGCATTCAAAAGAATTAAGTGAGTTGAGGCAAGAATTAAGCTTAATGAAGTAGAAGAGAAGAGTATACATACATGCATGTGCATTACATTGCATTTAGAGCATGTTGTCTAAGAATTTGTCACATGCATGCTCATATTTTTGTTATAGTTTAAGAATTCACTATGTTTTTTAGTAGAATATCTCATTTGATCATGTTTTGGAAGCTATGAACTCAAATGAATATATGCATGTTATGTTTACATCATGTTCTTACATTTCAAGTTGAATTTTTGCACAATTGACATACTTTTGGGACTTGATTTCATGAAATGATCTTTAATCCTTCATAATTTACAAGTTTGCATATGGTTCCTCAAGTTTTGCGCCCAAAAGGATGTAAATTGTAGCCTTGAATTTCAGTTTTGAGCTGAGAAGAGCAATTTGGAAATCCCATATTCTACTTCTTCGCTCAAGCGACAAATCCTGCACTCGAGCGACCACTTTCATTTTCACACTTCTGCTCAAGCGATCAAAAGTCTGCTCGAGCGTAAAATGCATGTTTCCAGAAGTTTACGTGTTTTGCAGACTGCTCGAGCGACAAAAGTTGCGCTCGAGCGAGGGCATGAGTCTTACGCTCGAGCAAGCGTTGAGCGAGCATCGAGCGGAAAAATCAAGCAACCAGCACTTTTGCAGAAGTTTGCAGACCGCTCGAGCAACAGAAGTTACGCTCGAGCGACCACTCACATTTGGCATGTCCGCTCGAGCGAAGAAAGCTACGCTCAAGCGAGGCCCCTATTTTCAGTAAGTTTTACAAAATGTTTTCAAGTGCATTTTAGCATCCTCATTGCATCCTAGGCATCCTAGGCCAAGATTAGGACACTATAATGAGGACAAGAAGTAGAAACGCACAAAGAGCAAAGTGAAATGAGTTATGTACTATTCGAGCGTGTGTTTCATATATATATATATTTGTTATGTGTTTGTGTAGGTTGCACGTCATAGGCTATCCGGTTATCTGTTCTGTCTATCTGCTTTGGGACTATCTGTGAGTAATAACCTTGTAAAGCTATGTTTACATTTAAGTAATCTCTTATATAATATGATATGACAAGAAATGCACTATTTTGTGAAATGTTATATTCTGCTCATAAATGATGATCCATGTTTTTGAAATGTTTATGTGGTATCCTTAGCAGAGGCCCTCGCCCAGGGAAAATAGTAATGTGGCTTATGGTCATGAGGCCCTCGCCCGGGGGAATAATACCGTGGCATAAGCCCTCGCCTGGAGGAATAATACCGTGACCCATGTATGAGATATGATACCCGGTACTGGAGGTTCCATTATGAAACTTGATATGCTTGACCAAAGAGATATGTTCATGCTAATAGATGTACCACACATGATTTGACAATGATTATAACTATGACTCTGTTTTTTATACGAACATGCCTATGTTTCTGTTTGACAAGTGGATTAAAAGCTATATATGTAACAGACATCGTTCATTTAAACCCTTTACATCTGTTATTATTCACTGGGCTTCCCCTCACTATTTATTTATATATGTAGGTGAGCAGGCTCATAACCAGGCTTAAAATGATGCCTGAAGAATTTTGTGTTTGTTAACCACCTTTTACGCCTCCCGAGGAGGTTCCGGACTAAGTCAAGTCTCGTGGTAGTGTTTTGTGAATGTTTAAGACTTTGTTTCTTTTGATTTATGAACAAAATTTTCGTTTATACGTACATGGGGTGATGTATAACTACTGCATCTTTTGATGTCACGCGTATGTTTTAAAAAAAAAAAAGGTTTAAGATTATCTGTCCCATATATGTCTGCACAGCTCGATGGACTATGTATATTTCTATATATTGCTTCCGCAGCCCCTAATTATATGTTATTCTGTTAAGAGGCTTTTAGTAATCTAAGGATTACTGACCGGTTACGACACTAAACCTATAGGGGCGGGTTTGGGTCGTGACATCTCATGCCTAAGGCATTTTGTAGGCTCTACCACGAACGAGCCGTAAAACGCAGATCTCTGTCCTAAACAATCGTTACAGGGACCCAATGCAACCTCACTATGTCCCTAACGAAAAGGTCGGCTAGATAATCTACCGAGTCTCTTATGTGCATAGGTACAAAGTGCGCTGACTTGGTCAATCGATCAACTACCACCCAAATGGCATCATTACCCCGTTGAGTTCTCGAAAGACGTACAATAAAATTCATTGTGACATGCTCCCACTTCCACTCGGCTATAGGCAAGGGTTGTAACAAACCCGCTGGCCTCTAATGCTCGACCTTCACTTGTTGACAAGTAAGGCACTTCGATACAAACACGGCCACATCCTTTTTCATCCTCTTCCACCAAAACTGACGACTAAGATCATGATACATCTTTGCGCCTCTCGGATGCACCGCAATGCGTGAATGGTGAAACTCTCGGAGTACTTCCTCTCGGTAAGACTCCGGTATGAAAGGACGGTCAAGGTATCTAACACTCAAGTCAGAATACACATTCAAGCCCTTCTCTACCTTTCCACTAGAGATCTTCTTCCGGAGGGTTTCTACCTCAAGATCACCCCTCTGTGCTTCTATCACTCGCCTCACAAGTATAGGTTGTGCAACTATGGAAAACAAGACTGTAAACTCAACGGACTCGCCAAGATGTAAGTCAAACTCACCAATAGCACCCAACATCTCCCATTCCCAAATGGCCATACTAGCTACCCTGCTAATGGATTTCCTACTTAAGGCATCGGCCACAACATTGGCCTTCCCCGGATGATAATGCAAGTCAAAGTCATGATCTTCTATAAAGTCCATCCACCCCCTCTGCCTCAGATTCAAGTCGTTCTGTGCAAACAGATATTTCAAACTATTGTGATCAGAAAATACTTCAAACTTGTCACCATACAAATAATGCCTCCAAATTTTCAAAGCAAAGATCACGACTTCTAGTTTTAGGTCATGAGTGGGGTAGTTCCTCTCATGTGTTTTCAACTGACGTGAGCCATATGCCACTACTTTCCCTTCTTGCATCAAGACGCAAACCCAAACCTTCCCGTGACGCATCACAATATACCGAATAGCCCAAACCCCTCTCCGAAATAATTAACACTGGTGCAGTGGTAAGTCTAACCTTAAGCTCTTGAAATGATTTCTCACAAGTCTCACTCCACACAAATTTAATCCCCTTTCTCGTCAGTCTAGTCAATGGTGAGGCTAACCTAGAGAAATCTTTCACAAATCGACGGCAATACCCAGCCAACCCCAAGAAACTATAAATCTCAAAAGTATTCTTAGGTTATTCCTAATCCTGTACTGCTTCTATCTTGGATGAATCTACAGTCACCCCTTCCCCGGCTACCATACGGCCTAACAACTTTACTTCTCTTAACCAGAATTCACACTTTCCAAATTTAGAGTATAACTTGTGGGCTCTAAGCAACTCAAGCACAACTCGCAAGTATTCCTTGTGTTCCTCCTCGAAGGGTGAGTAAATCAAGATTTCATCAACAAAGACGACTACAAAAACTCACAGAAGATTCGGTTCATCAAATCCATAAACACATCTGGTGCATTGGTTAGCCCAAAAGGCATCACTAGGAATTCATAATGGTCATACTGCGTACGAAATGCCGTCTTTTGGATATCTTCCTCCTTTACTCGCAAGAAGGTTGCAAGAAGACCACCAAGCTCACTTCGACCACGTGGATCATACACCAGCGATAAAACTCGATAGGCTCTGTCTCCATGAAATAAAAATAGTCACCACTCAAGGTACATACAGTAACCCTCTGATGGTAACAGTCTATGACAGCCCGATACGATGACAACCAATCCATACCCAATATAGCATCAAAACTCGACATGTTAATCAACACAAATGCAAAAGGAAGTCGGCGACCGGCAACCTCTATCTCACAACCTCAACACCCCTGTTCCAAAACAATCTCACCACCAATAGGTGACTCTACACTGAGTGGAGATGCTAACCGAGCCAATTCTAACCCCAATGCCGATGCAAATGCAGACGAGATGAATGAATGGGATGCACCTGTATCAATTAACACATTGGCAATAGAATTGCATAACAAGAAAGTACCTCTCACAACTGAAGGTGTTGGTACTAAGTCTGGTGTAGTAATAGCATACACACACCCTAAAGGTCTCTGCTCCACCTACTCACCCTTCGGAGCATAAGTTTGATGCACTGACTTAGCCGAAGAGGCTCCCTGATTGGCCCTCGAGGCCTGTGCTATGTGTCTGCCTCCAACCAGACGCACCAGGTGTGTCACCTAACTGAGGGCAAAACCTCTTCAAGTGCCCTGCCTGGCCATATTGATAACAAGTGAGCAGTTGTCCTTTCCTCTTACTCTAGCTATGGAAACAAGCCGCAGATGAAACAGTTTGTTGCCCTCCTCCTATTTGTGGGCAAGTTAGAGACTTGTGGCCTAACTAGCCATACTTAAAACAAATGAAATCTCCCTGACCACTTCTTCCAGAACCCGAACTCAATACTGGAAAAGTGGACCTCGATTGTGCTCCCTGGGACTGCTGTGGGTTAGAACCCCTCTGCCTTTTACTGTCCCCCTGAACATCCTGACTCCTCCTAGAGCCTCTCATCCTTTCATCCCCTATTTGCATCACGGTCTCAAGATGAGCCGCCAACTCTACAAGTCGCCTATAATCTCTAATCATTGAACTGGCTACCTTGAAAAGAAGCCCAGTCCTTAACCTTTTCTCGAACTCCATACAACGGCGCTCCTCTGTCGCCACTAACTCTGGTGCAAATCTAGAGAGGCTAGTAAAGACTGCCTCAAACTCGGCGACAGGCATGTTGAGCTACTTGAGCTTTGAGAACTACTCCCTTAACTTCTTCCTAACCATGGGAGGTAAGAACTTGTCCTGAAAGGTGTCAAGCCCTAAAATTTGGATAATTAAACATTCAATCAATATATCATCATCCAAATCTTAGGGGTGAAACAAAATCTAAATGCTCTCGTCTCCATAAAGTTTAAGTAAATTTCAATGCTAAAAAAAAATACAAGGGATAAAAAACAAATTAATAAATGCCAACCAAACTATCTATCATAAATTCATAACTATCTAATACCTCCAATATTAAGGTAGCAACAACTAATCAAAACAACTTGAATAATGTAAAGTTGAAAAAATAACCCACAATGCCAAATCGTCAAAATACTAAGATCATAAAAAAAAAAAAAAAAAAAAAAGAGGGGATAATAAATACATAAACTAATATCAATCCATAAACTCTAAACTCCAGAAAACAAAATAAGTCAAACGACATGTCTAACAACTATAGTTATTTCTCGTCACCACCGTAGCCCCAACTAATTCTGCAAAGGAAGCTCAGCTGTGCTCAAATAGAACACACCTAAGATGCCAAGAGATAAAACGGGTCAGTATACAAGTATACTGGTATGAGTACAAATATTTGACACCCACGTGTCCATCAGACACAAATAAAAATACATTTAATTCTTATTATGGGACAAGACAAGTAGTTTCATCCGCACCGAGACGAAGGGGTAGTTTCCCGAGATATAGTGGCATTTAGTTTCTTACCCGTACACAACTAAATATAAATGGAGTATAAAATAAACAAAATAAACATAAAAATATGGTGGGTCAGCCCTATATAAAAAAAAAAATAGTAAGACCCACCATTCTGCAAAAAAAAAATAAAGTTAGTATAATTTAATCATAAGTGAATTGCTACAGAAGTATAAACAAACGCACTGTTTCATGCTTAAATACTTTAAATTGATCAAAACTCAAAGAACAAAAGTTGTACAGAATCAAATTTCCTAAAGAATATCGTGAACGAGTTTAGTATAAACTGAACAGGTTGAGAGAAAAACTTAATAGAAGAACCTAGACGAAATTCAACTGAAAAATTTGAACCTGAAAACAAAAAGAAACTGTCCTAAGATGACTTTTTTCGAAAAAGTTCAAAACACAAAAATGTTCAGAATAATGTTTTACTGTAGTTTATTCAAAACCAATAAAAATGAGCTCGTTTTGTGGGTTAAAACAACATCTAAAATCTACATTGCTAAAATGAACAAAAACTGTTATAACCAAGATAATCCGATTACAAGTTCTAATTGATCTTTTTAGTAAAAAGTTAAAACACAAAAGTTGTCTATAATTACGTATACATGTCTCTGCCCAAATTTCATAATTTATCAAGGTTGTTTACTATTTTTCGAGATGTACAAATCAAAGCAATTCAAACTATACCAATAAGTTCATATTTAATTCTTTGTACCTTAACTCCACCATTTTGGCACTTTACTTCCGGCCTACACGTATATCTCATATGCCTCTCGTATACCTAACACCACTCCGAAGCCAAAATTGAACGGGGATATCGTCCCGAGTTTGACCCACACTCCCCGGATAGTTAGCATATACGTACGCACGAAAATCAAAGCACTCGTCTACTCCTGAGAACGAGGCAACAATATATATACACAATCTCTCATCTACTCATGAGAACAAACATAACAATGCCAAACGTAAGGCATTCAAATAAATCTCCTAATTCTTACATTTTTTTTATACACTTTTTCTCACCAACACTCAAATAAAACAACAATCCATGGAGTCATGATGGAGTGTAAGGAATTTATCTATGGGTTCTAAATTTATTTTAATTTCATATAACCATGAGTGTGATTACAATCATAAAATAAATATATATAAAAACCCTAAACCTTACATACACATTTAACCAAATAATGAAATCAATCCATCATCTACATGCAAATACAAAATCAAACCAACATCAAATAAATAAATAAAAACAACGAATTAAACATAAATCAAGGATAGTGGGTTTTGCACTCACAATATTTTTTTGAAGATCAAAGAATCACTTGGAGAATTAATGGAGCCATCAAAATAAAACCCTAACCCATTTTGTTTTTGTCTCTCTTCCTCACCTCTCTTTCCCGTCTCTCTCTTCTCTCCCTGTCGGTTTTCACTCTTTGATTCCTCACAGAGCCTCTCTCTCTCTCTCTCTCTCTCTCTCTCTCTCCTAATGGCTTGCTTCTCTCTCTTTTTTTTGTTTTGTTTTAGTGAGCCTCTAAGCTTTGTACCCTAATTGGCATACATTATTGTATTATAATTTACAAATACAACCTAAATACAACATATATAAATATAAATATCTTATATATAAAATCTATATAAATAATTTATATATATATATATATAAATATTCATATTAATTATATATAATTAACTAACACATTAAATTAACTAAATATCACATTAAATTCTCATGTATCCGCACAATTAATGAAGCCAAAAAAAAATAAAGTAATAATAACAATAATAAATAATGTCTTAAGAAAATTAGGGTCGCTACATAAGGCGTTGACAAAAGCCTCCCGAGTCACTCCAATGCGCCCATGCGCATACTTCTACCATTGACCCGCATCTCCCTTCAGCTGGAAGGATGCCAAGGTCACTCTCAGTCTATCGTCTTTGATGCCAGGCATCTCACACGTCTTCACTATCTGCTCTAGACACTTATCTGCCTTCAGTTGCTCCTTAGGATCACCCAAAAACTCATCCGAATTAGACCTGAAGAACTCTATCTTTAAGAACAACGACCCTGCTTCAACAACTTGGACCTGGACTTGATTCTCAGCTGTAAGAATGTCCATGGATTCCCATAAAGCTTCGGCCATTTCACGGGCCAAGGTGCCCATGGCCTGCTGACCAATTGGTTCGGCCACATTGGCCTGACCAACCCCTTCCTCTTTTGCTGGAATCTCATACGGTAAAGGAACCTCATGCCTCCTAGGCCTACCACACCTACCACCACCATGTCCACATTCTAACATCCTAATGAAGATAATAAAAGAGATTAACACATTTACAAATATGCCGAAGCTAACTCACTTGCGTCCTAATGCGATGAACAACAGTAATTTACTCCACATAAGCACATAGTCACATAAACACATACGAATTTTCTTCTTAGATAATGATCGTCCCGCGGTATTGCCAGAGTTCCAATTAGAAACAGCAGTGATCAAGTGCTCTTCTAATAGGACTTCTAGAAACCTATAGGCCCAATCAATATCTTAGGAACTAAATCTCATACCCATATAACGACATAAGCATATTATCGCTTAAGCATTTCAGACATACAAATATCTCTATCAAGCGAAACAAACCCATTGTGCTAATAACTACTTCCCACGTACCCAAAGTATTCAAACTCGGTATGCTCTGATACCAAGTTGTAACGTCCCGAAATAAACATAATATACCGATCTCATAACAACCAATAAATAGCAACATAAATGAATTGATAAGCTTTCATTAATTAGAGTTTGATATACAAAATGTGACACATGCGATATACATTCATAAACAGTACATCCTAAATCTACAACATATGTTACAAGATTGTGAAAAGAAATGAAAACTAAACAAATATTCATATGCCCTAAAGGCTTACATCTTTCCAAGTCAAGGCTTGGGTACATCAAAAGTGAGTCTTAAACTCAATACAGATAAAGCCCTAGGCTTGTACAAAATTAAATACAAAATAACAACACTGAGCCTTCAGCTCCACAGTCTTCCCAAGCTAAGTCCTTAGTGGGGGTATATCACTAGCACCTAAAAATGGTTTTTCCCACATAGGGTGAGCCAAAGCCTAGTAGAAACACTACAACACAATGTATAAATCTTAACAAAGCCATAAGGTTTTATGCATACGTAATGCCAGTACCAAAACATTTATAACCTTTTTCAAAAGTCGTGCTATGCCCTGTTTATATCACAATTCTCAAAATCATGCCCTTTACAATAGAAAGCAGGGGGAAATCTCAAACCAGTATAACCTTTCACGGATATTTCGTCCGCGGGAAACTGTCAAACGGCACCTATGTAAACGTAGCATATACAAATGCTACTATGGCCATTTTACGGATATTTCATCCGCGGGAACTGGCACCCATGTATACGCTCGTTTTTCAAAATTTTCACCCTAGACACACAAGCCAACTTGATTTGGTGATGCACACCTCTTTCCCATGTTTATCCCTTTTTTTCTTAAAATCATATATGTAGCGATCCCAGTTTTGGCCCTTCTTTCATGTTTTGCCACTTCGCTGAGTATGTCGGGGATTGAGCTGGCCGGTCAGCTCGCGGGAGTCTAGGGGGTAGCACCCCTTGGCGGGCCGAGGACAGCGCCCTGGCGGGGTCGAGGGGCAGCACCCCCAAAGCAAAAATGCAAAATGCATTCGAAATTGCTTGTCCGCTCGAGCAAAGCTTCTTGCGCTCGAGCGAGGAGTGTGTCTGAAAAACTTCTGAAGCTAGGTATTTTACACTCGAGCGAGAACTCCTTTGCTCGAGCGAGCCTGGTGTATATCATTTACCAGCAGCGCCGTTTTGCTTCACTTTTGATTTCCGTTTCACTCAAAAACCCTAAATCTGCAACTCCTCTCTCTAGAAGTCACCTTCTCTCTTTGATTTCTCCAAATCCATTGGGATTTAGGCCTAAGTTCTTTACGAAAGTTGGTCATCACCTCGAGGGCTTTGTTGTGTGCGGTGGAGATCGAGTTTCAACATCATAAATTTTGGGGTTTCATCTCAATTTTTCTTCCAAACTTGAGGTAGGGATTTCCTTAGAGTTATATATATATTTTTGCAAGATCTAGATGATTTTCGAAATCATCCTTCGATAGCTTTGAAAATTGATTGTTGATTCAAGAAGTTGAGCGATTTTGACAGTGGGTTTGTCTCTTGTTCTTTGAAAATGATCTTATGGGTTTTGATCTTCGTTGATTGAAGAAAAGATGATTTTGGAAAGTTTTCTTTCAAAAGATTTGAGTCGTATAGTCTTGGTGAGAAAACCTAGAATTTGGAAAAAGAATTTAAAGAGATTAAAAATCCATGAATGATATTGTTATATTTATTTTGTGTGTTAAAATAAATGGATATTTAAAAAATTTCTTATTTATATTTATATAAATGATGAATTTCAGAGAATATGAGAATTGTTGTTCACTTTGGAAATTATTGTTCAAAACGTTGAAATAGTCTTGAAATGACAAATTGTTGAGGATACTTGAGAAAATGTAATTGTTTTATTCCTTGGATGATGAATTGGAATAAAAGTATTTATATTCATCTTGTGTTATTGGCATATCGATTCATTTGATTACATTAAACTCTGAAAGTTGATTTGAAAACTTGCATTGAGAAAAGAATGTTGAGAAACAAGTTTCCATGAATTGGTTTTGGGGTAAATACGGTGGTAAGCCTTGACAAGTGGTTTAGATGAAATTGAATAAGTATCGAGTCTTCTAGTTAATACTGGTAAAAATGACAGATTACAGGTGTCGAGCCTTCCAATCAATGCTGGTAAAAATGACCAATTGGTAGCACTTGTATAGTCTATTTGCAGACACCAACCTAGGGATTACCAGAGTCGTATTTACCGCTCTTGAAATGAATTGTTAAGTCTTGAAGAATTGAAATTGCATGACATCATTGAGCATGATGGTTTTCAAAGATGAAGATGTGATTTTCTTTCAAAAGGGCATAGCATGGCATGTGCATTTCATCTCTTGAGACTTGTATAAAATGTATATACTTTGTTAAGAATTTCCTACTGGGCTTTATGCTCATCCTATGGGATTTTTGTGCAGGAAAAGATGTGGTGATGCCGCCTAACTAAAGGCGAGGAAATGTGTGTTGAGAGTACGAGACTCTCATTTTGCTGTAACTTTGTGTGTAAGCCAAGGGCTGTATGTGTGTGGGTTTGAATAACCGTTTTATGTAACCAGGCTTAAGCCTTGGAAACTTGTAAACCCTTGAGGGTATTTATTTGTTTATTTACTTGTTGTTGGATTAATATAAGTTTGGAGATTTATATTCGGTTTTCCTTGAAAGAGCCATGATTGTTGTATTATCATTTGGGCTAGAAATTTGGGGCGTTACAATATACATTTTTAATGTATTAAATGAGCAACAATGTTCAATGCACATGGATGAGAAATTATTTTTAATTCACCTAATTCTCATGCAATTGCTACAACACTAATAACTATCCTCCACCAATAGTCCAAAACAAATATCTCTAAATAGATAAATAAATTTCATTAAAGGTACATATTTCCAAGATCTCAAGGTGGGAGTGATAGTACATATGCAACTCTACCATCATTATCAACATTACTTCAATTTCATAATTTTCAACATCAATTCCATTTTCTCTTTACAATCTCAAACATCTTCATTTTAGGGCAAAATCCCTTTTCTCTTTGAAAATCAATTTCAATGTAAGAAATACCTCATTTCAACACATATCAACTCCAATTTCATACTCACAAGCTTTTCCAAAAAATCATTTGAAAACCCGTCATTTTCATTTTGATTTTAAACCCTAGGTTTTACCAAGCCCCTCTCTCTCTCTCTCTCTCTCCCCCCCCCCCCCAAAAAAAAAAAAAAAAAAGCCACTATAATCTTTTGAAATAGAAAATAACTAAGGTAAAACTCATACAAGAGTGTGAAGAATCCCTACCTCAAGCTTAGAAGATAATTGAAAGAGTAAGGAAACTTCAACAATGTCGAAACTCAACTTTGTTCGGATGAAAATAAAGCTCTAAGTGAGCTCTACCTTCTTCTCAAAGGGAATGGGGTAGATAAATCTATGGATCTAGATGTTTTCGATGGAAGAATGTGAGTTTTAGAGAGAGAGAGAGAGAGAGAGAGAGAGAGAGAGAGAGAGATGAAAAAGTGATGTAAAAAGTGACTTTTATGGACTGATATACACGCAGACCACTCGAGAGCAAGAAGTGACGCTCGAGCGTAAGACACAAAAAATGTGGCTGCTCGAGCGCAAAAAGTTGTTGCTCGAGTGTGAAATACAAACCCCCAGTAGTTTTATAGATAAAAGGCCAACGCTCGAGCGTAATAAGGACCGCTCGAGCCAAGACCGCTTGAGCGCAAGAAGTTTCGCTCGAGCAAATAATACCAATTCCCAGTAGTTTTGTAGACCCACAAAAGTACTGAGAGTTCATAAAGACTGCTCGAGCGCAAGAAGTGACGCTCGAGCGTAGAAGAAAAATTCTGGACAACAAGGTTTTTGAAAAACAAGGTACCAACCTGTTCCAAACGCAACCAACACAACCCAAAAGCCAATCTCAAAGGGGTA
Organism: Camellia japonica; assembly: GCA_030407325.1. NCBI lineage: Eukaryota > Viridiplantae > Streptophyta > Magnoliopsida > Ericales > Theaceae > Camellia > Camellia japonica. The sequence continues at coordinate 51,871,307 of JAPPVO010000013.1, read as the reverse complement.
TAAGGGAAATAAGACATAAATGATTATACAAGGCAATGAAACCCGGATCCAAAACATCAAATGGTTTGGGTCCAAACCAGAATCACTATACTCTCTCCCTCATAACATAAAAACCTATCAATGATTTCATAGAAGATGCTTCCATAGGCGATAGAGGTACATGGCTGACCCTGGCTTAAGGCAAACAAGGCAGCATCTTGGGCTCTTAAATTTCCTCAAATTTTAAGCGTGTCAAATAATTTTAACTATTATGGTGTTAGTAGGTTTACAAATGAGAAATGTTAGAGACCCATAATGATGCAGTAAGAGAGTTGGGCCCTATATCATTGGATTTGTAATAAATCAAAAATTGACACATATGATGTCACATTACTGTTGATACAATTGTGGGTATTTTTAGAAATCTCAAATATGTTCCTTTAAGAATAAAGGTCCAAACCAACTAATAAAAGTCTTTAGAGCATCTCCTACTCTTCATTACTTCTTTTTTTTTTTTCATAGTGGTTGCGGCGCGTTGAGGCACTTCTTTGCCCATGCTGCTATTTGCCGCCTAAGCGCTCGAGATTCATGCTAAATAGCTTTCTGCATCATCAGCGGTGCTAGAGTAGGTTTTTTTTTCCTTCTGCCCAACTCCCCGGCCTTATCAATTAGAAACCAAATCATAAACTTAGTTTTTCGTCACACGAAACTCAACTCTTTTGAAACCGGTATTTTCGAAAGGATTGGCACTTTCCATACTTCATGGGTGCAGCATCAACAAATTCACTCATGATCAAGTTATAGCCTAAGATATATGACCATATTATGTTATCTGTTTGTATTTCGTTCATTCCATCAGTATGCTCCTAGGTATCCGTAATTGTGATTTGACTTTTAATTTTAGTAAAAAATCTGATTTGATATGAACTAGTCCAACTCTTTTTTCAAATTTTCATCAAAACCTTTCTAACAATTTTTTTCAAATCCCAAATTTCCCTTTTCATCAAGGTAATCTTCAATACTTTAATGAATTCAAAAAAATTATGTTCATCAAATTTTATGTTTTTAAATTTGATCAAATTCAAATTTAATGAATTCTCATTTTGATATTAAAAATAAATAAATAAATAAATAAAACCTTCTTTCTTAAAAACTAAATAAAAAAATATATTTATAAATTTCATTCATTTTAAGTATAAATTGAATTACACTAACTTTGAATATTTAGCATGGATGGAGATGATGAGTTCTAACGAAATGGGGTTTGCTTGATTCTCTATTGAGATACTGTTGTGCAAACCTCTTTTTATTTTTTATTTATTTATTTTTTGTATATACGTTCAATCTAGAAGATTATCCAGCCCTTTTTTTTTTTTTTTTGGTATTTAACTGATAGTTCGGAAAATTTTCTTCTTTGTAAGTTTTCTATCTAGAAGTTTCTATAGCTGTACTCTATCTATTTGTAAATCTGGTTCACACCTTTGCTTTGAATAATTTTAGGTTCTAACGCAGAATATGACTTTGACTTTATAGATTAAGATTTGAATTTGATTATTTATGCACACATGTGAATTGAGGGATTTATGCACATATTTGAAGATTTCCTTAATCAAATTAGTTTTTGACCGAGCTGTTTGTTTAAGCTTGTACAAGTTAATTATAGTTTATTTTAATTTTAAAGTATGTGTTAGACTAATTGATAAGCTTCTGCTTATAGATTATTGGATAAAATTTGTTTAAATAAACTAAAAAAAATTAATTATATAAAAGTTAAGGGAGAGATATTTTTAACTCCTATTTTTTAATTAACAGCTTTTAACTTAAAAAAATTATAACAAACAGGGCCGATGTTTCTTCTGATAGATTTTAGTTTTGAATATATATATATATATATATATATATGATACAATTGTGTGTTTGGTAGGGATGGGATCGGATTCACATGTCCTTGATCCTTTATAATGATTCCAATGAGTCAATTAAATCATAATTAAAAATCATAATTAAAACTACTTGAAATATAATTACAAATCTCTTCAATTATAATTAAAATAATAATTATAAAATATTATAATAAATTATAATTAAATATAAAAATAATTATAACTGAAATATATAATACATACGTTTTTAAAAATATTTTTTAATGTGTATTATAAAAACTCACAACAAGAATATGCACCAAACATAGTTTTGTCTTTTATGTTTCTAAAATTATTAGTAGGAACGAGCACAGTATTAAACTAAATCCATATTCCATGAGAATGACTTTGACTTGACCATAAAGACTCAGGGAACCAGGTGGCCATGGCACGCACCAGATGTTTGATAATTTAACCCACTAAAGAAAAGGCTAAGAATTAGTGAAGTAGAAAGGCAACATTATGGGTGATTATTGGATTTTTTTTTTAGTACGGTTACATAGTATTTTATGATATTATAATTGATAGAGAAATTGAGATATTATGATTTTGTGTGAATGATTAAGAAACATAAAAAGATATAATTAATGATGATTGGTGAAAGATACTTCAAGAATATTTAATAATTTTTCACATTTTATGAGAGCCGCTCAATCTAATAACATATTGATAAATTCTGTTCCTAGACCAAATCAGGATTAATAACCACATAATTAATTATATAATAAAATAATCATTAAATGACTATTTCATTTAGATTGCTTTCAAGTGTATCTTTTGTCACCACGCGAGTGTTTTGTATTGACTATTACCGGAGCAGTCCTAAAAATAAGATTATCGCCTTGAATTCCTAAGTGCGCAATCCAAACTAAAAGTTGATTGAAGTAGTTAATTATTAAAAATAATGAATGATTATTTTTTAAATGTATAAATTATTTGTTAACTAAATCGGTTATTATTGTGAACGAACCTTTATAAAATTAAAATTGATAAGATCTTACATTTGATTAACCATGTCATAAAAAATTGAACGAATTATTTATATTATCTATTAAAAAGAATGTGGCGAATAAGTTATAATATGCAAGAATAATTTATAATTTTACATTTAAAAATACGAGAAGAATAATATTTATCTGATATTTTACTGTATTATTTTTTTTTATTTGGTATTATAAATTTTAATTTTGTTTGATATATATATTGATTTTCTAAATTATAAAGCAACAAGAACAAATTTTTAGTAACTTTTTCAATCATTGTAATGATCTCTTCATATATAGTACCTAAGTAAATTTTAACATATAATTTTAATAATTATATATGCAACAAGACTTTGCGTGAATACTAGCAAATAAAAAAAAAATTTGCACGTACTTATGATTTTGCCCATAAACTATTTTTGTTACCATTACGCATAAAGATTCTTATTTTGTAAGTTCGCCTAGGACTTCCAAAGAACCCAAGATTGCGCTTGGACACAACACAATTGCAAATAATGTTTTTTTTCTTTTTTACTAAATTTGTGTCGATTTTTATGTTTTTTATTTTTTTTTTATTTTTTGTTAATAGATAGGAGAATAATTACAATCATTGACAAATATTTACATAATTGAACAGACGACTAGTCTATAACAATTAAAAAGTTTAACAACCAATAACCGAAAACCCACCAAGCCCAACACAACTAACTCACCAAGCTTAAACCCAACAACTACATACAATCAACCCCGTTAATGGGGATAACAAAAACCATAACACTATCAAACTTTTCTCTATAGGAGTTGAATCTAATACCTCACACGACAAACGGGTACTACATAACCACTAGATTAAATATCTAAATTTGTATCAATTTTTATGTTGTCAGATATAGTTTTTGTTTTCTCATTGGCTAGTGTGGAGATATAATTTAGAGTTATTCACGTGGCTTAGGTGGATAGCAGAAGTACTACATGGGTAATTCTAATTGGCCAATGTATGATTAAATCACATCTGAATCCGAGATATTTGAATGAGGGATTAGAGTCTTAGATGATGATAGACTCTCTATTTGAGTAAGGTTGGACTCTTGAGAGAGTTGATCTTAATCCAAATAGGATGAGTCTTAGATAAGTGATATCCTTGTAAATGATAGAGTCCTATGAAGTGATACTTCTAGGAGACGAGGATACTGTTGACTATAAAAGTAAGGCCCCCGTGCGTCTAAGGTATGTTTTTACTTGTGCACTAGTACTTGAGTTGATATCTTTGTGAGATAAGTTGACTGATTTGATTGTCGGAGTGCCCTCGGGTGGACAAGCTACCATCATATTTCTTATTTTCTTGTGTGTAGGTGTTGGTTTAATCTATTCTGCAGAGAAGTCTATTTGGTTGTGAGGTCAAAAATCAGCACCCACAATTTGGTGCCGTCAGTAGGAACTTAGTAGGAATAGATAACCAACATCTGACAAGGAGGATAAGAAGGATAATCTTGATTCTTGGTTCTTTGTTTTTGACGAGTGGACATTTGAATCCTTATTTCATGAAACTGACGAGTCATGATCTCGGTCAGAGGAGTATCTTTAGCATGTTGTTTAGCCGACATATTGAAAGATTTGACGAAATAGGTTCCGTCATCTCAAGTTGCCGAAGTAATAGAACCTAGGGGGCAGTTGTGGGGACATAATTTTGAGTTGTCCACGTGGCCTAGGTGGTTAGCGGAAGTGCCACGTGGTTGATTCTGATTGGTTGAGGTGTGGTTAAACCACATCAGCATCCGAGATGTTCGAATGAGGGACTACAGTCCTAGATGATGACAGACTCTTTGTTTGGGTAATGTTGAACTTTTGAGAGAGTTGATCTTAATCCAAATAGGAGGAGTCTTAGATAAGTGATATCTTTGTAAATGATAAAGTCCTATGAAGTGATACTTCTAGGGAACGAGAGCACTGTTGACTATAAAAGTAAGACATCCCCGTGGGTCTAAGGTATGCTTTTACTTGTGCACTGTTGCTTGAGTTGATATCTTTGTGAGATAAGTTGACTATCGTTGGAATCCTCACGGTGGTATTTCTTACTCTCTTGTGTGTAGGTATTGGCTTAATTTATTTTGTTGCGTGCTCTCTAACTAAATTCCCTAGATCTCTGCAGAAAGGTCTATTTGGTTGTGAGGTCAGAAATCAATACCCACAACTAGCATATGTTCGCAAAAATTTTTGTGATTAGTTTTTTTACCACCATTACACCTTAATTGTATTTTTTTTAGCCCAATTGTTTGCGTCAGCATCTTCAATGTCAAAAACATTAGTAATTTTTATATGTGGATAAGATGTGTGTCATGTGATACTTTTATTATTATAATTAGTTTTGACAGTAACGTCTACTACATTTATATTGGGTGTTTGCAGAACAATAAGGAGTATATATATTTATAATTGATAGAAGATAATATTATATGACATCCTCTTGACATATAAATTTTTTTGCAGAAACAATAATTTTTGCGTTCAGTATTCAATATTTTTCTATGACCATTGATCCCACCAGCTAAAAAAACGTGTTATTTACATCGGAAAAAGAGAAAATGTTGAAATGTTGAAAGTAAGAAGTCCTTTATTCTTATTCTTAGATTTATTGATCAAAAACTAGTGGATAGCTTGCAAAGATGACTCCCAATGACCACGTTTGGTTGTGACTATCACAATAATGGTTCTATCCTTAGAAAATGGGTTTGTTTGTGTTGTCAGAAAGGAACCTTGAAGGAAATTGTGTTCATTGCTCATGGAATTCCTCGAGAATTGATCAGGAATCTGAGAAAAGTAAATTTTGTAATTGGAAAAATTAGAGTATGTCGCTTTTATGGTTGGTCATTTTTTATTTTAATTTTTAAAATTTATTTTTTATTATTTTGATCTTTTATATTTTAATTTTTTTTAAATTTACCTCTAAATTTTTTTATTAAAAATAAATAAAAAATGATAGATTAACAATTACGTGACATATAAATATTTTATTATATATAACTCATATCTTTAAACTAAACTTAAATTTTAATATAATAATATAATTTTTTATTATATGATAATTATTATGACATTTTATGTCTAATTTTAAATAGAAATTAAATTTAAAAGTAAATTAAAAAATTAAAATACAAAGGGTCAAATAAAAATAAATAAATTTTAAGAAGTAAAATAATAAAAAACAATAATAATTTACCTTTCGCAATTTCATGAAAAGTATTCAAATTGACTCATCAACACTTAAACATCTGACGTCATCTAATGATGACAACAATGATGTAATTGACAAAGATGGCAATCTAACACGAGCAATAAGTCTACATGCAAACACAAACATATGAAGAAAATTGCACATAAAAATCAATCGCAATTGGTTCACTTTATTTATTTATTTTTTTTTTTGGAATCCAGCTCCTCTCAGTTCACAATAGATTAGACGATTCAGTCTAGTTTGTTATAAGGCTCATTTCAATAATTTATTCTGATTATTTTTAAGTCTTGATATATTAATCATTTATAAAAAATTTAAATTAATCTAAAATGTAATTGTGAAAGGTAAAATTTTCTCAATAAGAAAAACGAGATAGCGTGTCCATTTCTTCACTCTATCAAGATAGACCAAAACATCAGTAATCATCCCCCGGACCCCATGAAGATAGGTCGGAAGGACCATTCGATGGTCCGCCGGACCTTCATGCTTTCGGGCACACGCCAGCTTGCTGCCAATTGTTCCTAATGGACTCCTAAAAGGCTCATATGAGCCTTTCCTTTCTTCTAGGTTGATGTTTAATTGATTTGGGCTTGAGCTATTATTTTATCCATCCACGATAATCATATACTTTAATCATATATCTTCAAAAAAAAAATAATAATAAAATAAACAATAAATATGATTTTTAAAATAAATTATTCTTTAGTTAGCAATAAAATATTAAAATGATATGATACAATTGTTAATATTTTTATTTTTATTTTTTTTTATTTTATATAATCTATACACTAGGACATAAAATACAAAGTGAAAAGATTATTCTGAACTCCACGCACTTGAGACAAGCTAGATTCTTTTTTGTGAATTATTGCATTCGCAAATGCACACCCCACTCAAAAGTAGCAATAGCAGATCTTGAATAATAATGTTCTATTTACGGAAAATTAAATAATATCAAATACATGGAGAATTAAAAATGAATTAAAATAAGGATGAGAAGGTAAAAATAACTGCAAAAAAAAGAAAAAAAAAAAAGTGGTGATTTTTACTCTTTTGCCTCTTAGCCTCTCTCATCTCCTCGTTTTCCTTGCCTTGACTGCCTTTCCTGTTGGCCACCCCTCCTCATCCTCCTCAGTCACAAACCACCCCTTTGCCACTCAACATTGCCACTACCAACTCCAACCTTAACTCCCTTCTCCATGCCAATTGTCCAGTGCAAGGAAGATTGCGACAAGAGTAAAGAGAAAAAGAAAGAGAGAAGAGGGCATTTTTCTAATTTATAGGGCATTGCTATTAAATTGGTTTTCCAGATGTTCACAAACTTTGGATAGAGTTAATCAAGCTAATGCCAGGGTCCAAACTGTAGTCAATGTACCATGAACACACACAACCCATGTAACATTTTTTAGTTGAAAAGGGCAAGAAATCATCTTCCAATAAACTGCACAAAATTCAAAACTTTTGGACAGAATTATTTGTCTCACTTGTAAATAAGTACCAATCTGGATAAAGAATTCAGGTTGTAATCCCCAATCTGGATAAATAATTACTTCTAATAACATGTTCAGTTGTTGAAAATAGATTTAAATAGAGACCTGAGGATAAGATTCAATATCTTAAGTTCAAGTTTCTCAAAAGATCACTAGAGGTTTGTCTAGGTGTTAACTTTAGGTTCCCGGCTGTCCTGATATGAGGTAACTCAGGGCCAATTAGGCTAAACTAGGCAGTTAATACCTTGGATTATCAAAATAATAAAAAATAAAAAATAGACAAATAACAAAAAACAAAGAGTAGATTGAAAAACATAGCCAAACCCGACAACTTTGTTTAGACTTCCAAAGTCGTGCAGTATTGTTCAAGTTGTTTTCGGATAAATTGATTACCTCCATCTTTCAAAGCTTCAATGGGCCGATGAGTTGCCCCACTCAAGTGACTTTTGTAGAGGTAAAACAGTGTTGTTAAATTCATCAGCAGAAATTCATCAGCAGAAACAAGTCACTTGGAATGGTACAGTCAAGTTCTTGTTTGTCAAGTCAGATTCCTGGAGCTCTTTTAAATTCTTGTTTGTTTTTGGGATTTCTCAATCTTTGATGAAGAGTTGAAGAGTGGTCTTAGAGTATTTTTTGGACAGTTGAGATTTAATTCTATAAAAGTTAAGGGTGCAATAATTATTTCACCTTCTAACTTATTAACCTTAACCCTATCACTTTAAGATCACTTCGAGAAAAATTACTCTAAAAAAGATTCTGACCATTTTTAGGTGGTCCATAGCTAGCAAAGTTGAGGTTTGGAGTAGTGATGGAGGAAAGAACGTTGTATTGGTGTGGCAAAGGCAGGTGTTTCAAAACTTAATAGTTTTGTCAATGGTAAAAGTGAGAAAAAACATAGGGCGCCAACTGCCAACTAACTTTAAAAAAACGTATCAAGAAAGATAATATGTAATTAAAATTTATTTTAAGTGTGGATCTGACAATGTAACAATTGAATTTACATCATGAGTTTGGATTTCCTATAGTTCATTCTCTGTAATGCACACTATAAAATGACATTGTTGTGTGTTTCTTTTTTCATTTTTTTTTTTTTCAGTCTTATGAAACCCACGACGACTATGGTGTCCTCTCCAAGGTTCCTCCGCCAATGTCAATCTTTGCAACACCACCTCTCTCCCAAGCGTCAATAACTTTCTCTTCAACAAATCCCCCAACCTCTCTCCCAAGCGTCAATAACTTTCTCTTCAACAAATCCCCCAATTTACTGTTGTTGTTTCCATGGTTGGTTCTGTTTGATTTCTTGTCCTCTGTTGAGCCATTGTTCAGGCCCAAAAGTTCCCTTCTGCACCTGATCCCAGATGCATTGCACAGTGACTGCAATAAACAGACACAACCTAGATCACACAAGCAAAATCAAATTTAAACCTAGAACCCCAAAACACTAATCAAAACACAACCATTGAAATAATCAGGAACTCTGTTAGGGATAATAGCCAACCTTCCAAATCTAAAATCAGAGCATATATGGCATAAAAGATCTATGCTTGTGTTCCCAAGTTTTCACGCCCCAATTTGTTTTCTTCTCTCCCTATATACTTAATTCTAGTGGTCCAATTTTTGAGATGGGTTTGTGATGTAGAACAAGTAGATGATGAACTCTTTGAACAATTGGATCATCAAACGGTAAGGAATAGTCAAATTGAGGATAATAGTGACACTTTTGTGACCAATTTGGAATTATCCCAAATTTGGTATTCTAATTGGAAATAGCTTTTAAATCAAAGTCATCACCATTTTGGAGATAATGTATGGTGGATTTTAGCCAAATTCCTTCACTTAAGTTCTCAAATTAGTGATTTTTCTGTTTTAGGGAAGCTTCGTTTTAGCAATAACTTTATTTTGAGAAGTCCATTTTTAGTGTTGTCTATTTTGGTGCTTTTCTATTGTTTCTTGGTATTCAGATTTGAGTTTGACTTAAAAAAAAAAAAAAAAATTTGGGGTAATTTTCTGTTTATTTTTGTGTCTAACAAGGAATTAACCTAATTTCTTGTTTTCTTGTCTAGTTAGGGTTTCGTTCATTTTATATAAGGATATATGATTTAGGGCAAATCAACTTCTATTCAATATAATTCAAATTCTCTTTGAGAATTCTTTGTTTTTTTGTAGATTCAAGGTGTTCTTTGTCTGCTAGAGTGATATCTAACCTTGTGTGATATATTCTGATGTGTCAGTTTGTGTGTATTGTGTAGATTGTTGCAGAACAATATCTCCGGTGAAATTTTGCTGGATCTCGGCTCTCTTCTGAACCTTCAGACCCTAGATCTGTTCAATAATCGGTTCTCTGGTTACGTCGCGCATCGCCGCCAGTAGTAGTCGCCACCTACTCATCCACCCTCCTTTCCCTTTTCTCTCTCGATCTCGCTGGTCTTCACGGTAGAGCGATCACCAAAGATGGTGGGTTGGGGGTAGGGTGGAGAGAGGAGGTGGCTTTGGCGGGGTTCAGGGTGGGGTGGGTGGTTGTCGAAGGAAGCTACTTTGTCTTAAATAATAAAGGGTTAATTACACTAATAGTCCCTATAGTTTGGGACTTGTGTCACTTTGGTCCCTGACTTTTTAATTGTGACACATTTGACCCTGAAGTTTGAATCTTGTTCCAAATAAGGACAATTGAAAATATTATTAGATTTTTCAAGGGTAAAATCGTTAATTTGATAAAATATAAACTAATTTGACAAAAATAAATGTCAAAAAAATATTTTTAATTTTTTTAAAATTATTTTTATCCACCAATGATAAAATTATTTAAAATTAATAAAAATTACATGATTAATTTTTTAAAATTAATTTTACATGATCATCATCCAAACACATAATAAAATTAATTTGGTAAAAAAAATAAATAAATGTCCAAAAGATTTATTAATTTTACATAATTTTATTTTTAGTAGTTAGAAATAATTTTTAAAAATTCAAAAATATTTGCTTGACATTTATTTTTGTCAAATTAGTTTATATTTTATCAAATTGACAATTTTATCCTTGAAAAATCTAATTATATATTCAATTGTCCTTATTTGAAACAAGATTCAAAACTCAGGGTCAAATGTGTCACAATTGAAAAGTCAGGGACCAAAGTGATACAAGCCCTAAACTATAGGGACTATTTGTGTAATTTGCCCAATAATAAACAAAACGATGCCATTTTGATGCAGTACAAAATGTACTATACAGTGTGCCCTATAGAGAATCTAAATTCTTAGATCATACGGTGATTTTTATTACTAATAATCTTTTTTATCTAAATTCTTGGTCCCTATCATTATTCAACATGGCAAATTTTATTTCTTTTTTTTTGTTCCTTTTTCTTTGGACTGTGGAATCAATAATGTTGTAATGCTTTCATTTTTATTTTATTTTACTATGTTTTTGTTTATGATCTCAATTTATTGATAATAGAAAAAAAAAAGAAAAAAAAAAAAGTTGTGGGATTCATTAAACTATTATAATGCCCAGGTACAGAACACAATATATAGATTATTATTATAAAAGGATTAAACATCCCTTAAGTTTAAATTTTTGAATGAATTATTTAGGTCTATGGGCTAATTATGAATCCCATTTCAATTATTTAAATTATTCATTTTATAAGATCCTTTGCATATATTATCCAGGAAAAGATTATATCAATCCGATAATTACAACATTTTTATTTTATCGCATGAAAAAATAGATGCTAAATATGTATTTAAAAATAGACCGTCATCCTTTTTTTTTTTTTTTTTTTTTTTTGGCAAACAGACACGTAAAAAAAATAGACCTAATTTTTTTACATTTACAGTTATGAGAATTTTTGTTTTATTTTATTATTTAGGATTTATAATAAATTAAAGTTTTAGTGATAAAACCTTAGAGAAAAAATCACATTTTAAGAACGAAGAATTGTAGGTACTAAAAGTGTATTTTTATCAATGACATTGAACACTTAGAAACGAATATCCTTTTAGTGACATTTTCTTAATTTTATTGTTAAAAGTTTCCTTATTTGACTTTTCGAGATGGGCTATAGTGACAACATGAAATAATCTCTTAATAACTTTTTGTAATAAAATTTGTACTTTTAGAGAGTTTGATCTCTAAAATTCTTAAATATTGTAGTATCCCAACATTTTCCTCACAAGCACCTAAATACTGCTTGCATATACATCACTAGGGCATGGCTTTGAGACTCGTTTGAAGTAGTGTTTTTAAAAAATTAAGGGGACTGTCTATATTCTAATTGATAGACTTATCGTCTAATAAGTCTTGTAATAATTAGTGACATTTTCATAAATAAATAAATAAATAAAAGTCTAATTATCAGTTTTTATAGATAATTTTAAAAATTCGTCATAGAAAAACGTTGTTAATTGTTAATTTTTAGGGCAAAATACCAATAGGTACTACTTTTGAGACTTGTTACCTATTAAGTCTTATTTTATCAGTCTCTTATTTTTATGAATAAATTTATAGTGTTTATCAGTCTCTTATTTTTATAGTGATAAATTTATCAGTTAGGACCTGTAAATAAATAAGTCTAGTTAATAAGACTGATTGGTAAATATCCCTAATTTTTAGCGACATCTTTAGAAAAACATCACAGAATATGTCTCTAATTATCAGTTTTTAGTGACATTTAGAAAAACATTAATTGTTGGTTTTTAGCGACATCAAAAAAAGTCACAAAAAGTGTTATTAATTATCAATTTTAAGCAATGATTTTGATAGGATCAACTTTCTGCTATGAATTTTTTGAATTTAATAAGAATTAGTCCAACTATTAAAACTTATTGATATCCAAAAATGAAAAACAAAGCACACATACCAAACTTATTTTTGTCCTATGCTTTTAGACCCACTGTGAGACTAGCTAGGTAAAAACTCACCTCTGATTGGATGATGCTAAACTGACTTGGAGTAAATCAAAAGATCTGGGAGAAGAAAGTACCATCTATGGCCACCCACCACACCAGATGTTTGACTATGAAGCACATATATTCTAAAAAATATATGATATGAGTATTAGATATATATCGGATATAGATACGCATCGGATATGACAAAATATGTATTTAATATGGCAAATAAGTATTTAATTTTTTATTTATTTTTATTTTTTATTTTTATTTTTTGTAAATTTCAAATATGGAAGGGTTATACAAAAGTTACTTGAAAGATACGGCAAGATACGTGAGGGATATGTCAAATAAGTATCCAATTTTTTTTCTCATTTTTAATTTTTTATATTTTAATATGCCAAATAAGTATATAATTTTTTTTTCAATTTTTTTCTTATTTTATATTTATATTTATATTTTTTCAATGGTCAATATACTTTGCTCTTGTTCTCCCCCCCCAAAAAAAATCTATTAGGTAGCTTTATTTAATTTTTTTTCCTCGTTTTTTTTCCTACATTGTTTTAATGTAAGTATTTCTTTACCAAATTTTTAATTTTAGGAACTTTAATGTTAGTATTTCTTTGGGGGAATTACATGTAAGCCTTAATATGTGGACTCATTGTTCAATAGCTCATGTGAGAATTAATGGTGATTTTTATCAAATACTATAAAAAAGCATCACTAATTATTAATTTTCAACAACAGTTCAAAAAAGCGTCACAAAAAGTCACTAATTTTCAACTTTCAGCGACAATTTGAAAGATTCGTCACAGAAAAACGTCACTAATTGTAAGTTTTTAGCAACAATTTATAAAAGTTGTGACAAAAAAAGTTACTAATTGTCAAAATTTAGCAACATATGCAAAAAATCATCACAAAAAATTATTTTTAGTGACGATTTTACTAAAAATAAGACTTGATGAAAATTAAGTCAAACTATTAGAACCTATTGATAGTTTTCCATATTTCTTTATTTAATAGGAATCCATCTCTTTATTTATTAATTTGCTTTAGGTTTTATTTTCATTCATGTTACATTATTAAAATTATAAAAAAAATTGTTTTTACAAATGTATGCCCGCTTTATCCATATATTACTTTTTCAGATTTTGACATATTGCCGTATCCATATCACCATATCCCATTTCCGTATCCATGATTCCTAGATGTTTGATAATTTAACCCACAGTCACCCAATTTGTTCAGACAAGTGGTCTGTGAAACGATCTTTTGTTAGGATTTATGGTTTTTATAGGTTTATTTTGGGCTAACTTTGAGCCCTAATTTGAATGAGGTACACACGTTTTTTCATATAGGTCCAAAGAGGTGACGTGTTCATTGTTGCATGGCAAGTCACACGGTGCAAACGGTTCGTCAAAACCATTTATAAGTGAATGGGAAGTTGACGTTGTTTTTGGGTTCGTGGAATGGACAAATAAAGAATAAAATATGGGTTTCCTTGTAAGGCTTGTCCCACATTGGAAACTTAAGAGAACTTATATGTGTATATAAGTTCTAGGTAGCAACACTTAGATTGGTCCTCGAGGGGCACCCCAAGTTTATAGAAGGGAGGAGTTATGGACAAAGTGAACCTTGGCTTAAACCACATACGCACGCCCGCACCGCCGCCGTGCCGGGCGCAGTTGTGGGTTGGGTCAGTTCTAACATTAATTTTTTAGACAAAATTTATTTGAATTTTTTCAAATTCTTGCAGGAAATTATTTGAATTTCAAAATGAAATTAATTCAAACTTGAATTCAAATTTTTTGTCCAAAAATTGTGCCTCTTCCAAGTCTGAATTCCACAACAGATAAACTATCTAAACAGTTATAAAACTGCTAGCAGTTGAACAGATTCAAAACTGTTCGCACATGTTCCAGTTTGAAAATAGATCTGTTTATCCTTTTTGTACCTGTTCGGACAGATCTAAAGGTCACCTATTTTGCTTATAAATATCACATCATTTCAAACAGATTTCGATTCCGAAAATCACATTCTTACCTTCCTTGTGCTCTCTTGCATCAATTTATTCTTCATATTATTTTAGGAAAAATTTGGAGAGTATAGAACATAGGTTTTGTTCATCGTACAAATTGTTTGGAGTGCTACTACAATTTGTGAAGATCATTGTATCCTAAAAGATAGACGCCATTTTTCCATAAGCACCGTAGCGAGACGAATCTGTCTTAAGCACTCGACTTGATCTTTTAAATATTTAGTTGGTTCGGTAAAATAAATTCTATAAGTAATTTATTTTTATCTGTTTGATTTGTTTCAACTTATTTACTTTATACAGAAGATTATTCCAATAATCTTAAGACAGATTTGAATTATTCTGTTTAAACAGAATTTTTTCGTTTGTTTCATTTTCTTCGTTTCTTCTTCTTACAGAAATTAATTTTCTGTGGTTTTACAAAATAATATTCTGATTGGAAAAACAAATAGTAGTAATATATTGTTCAAAAAATAGTAATAATATATTATTTATTTTCTGTGACAACTAGTAGTAATATAGTGGTAGTCATTAACAATTCAGAATAGTTATTTGTAAAGTTGGTCAAAAATTAATTTTGGTTTTCAGAAATTATTTCTGAGTTTTTATTAATTAAAATTCTGTTTCAGTATTTTATTTTTTGAAGTGCTACAGAAATTTAATTTTCTGTGTAGAATTAATTTGTTTAAATAAAATTTTATTTTATTTTCAAATTAATTGAAAATAAAAGTTACAATTCTTGTTTCTTTTATTTTTACAAAATTTAATTATGTGGTTTTGGTTTAATTTTCTGTATAGTATAAAAATTCTAATTATAATTTTGTTTTATAATTTAGAATTCATGACTACAGAAACTGGTCAAACTAATGTTCGAACTAGTACTAGTATAGTGGCTGCAATTGCGCCAACCCCTCCTCATGTTGTCACTATGCCAGTGAATCACGGTGAAAACCCAGAGAAGTTCTTAGGAACTGGTTTACGCAAAGGCAAAGGAAGATCAAGCAAGAAGGCTGCTCAAGCCAATATGACCGAAGTGGATAAAATTTCTAATGGTGTTGATGACATAAATCTTTATGCAGTTGTTTCCGAGGAAAACTTTGCTGGAAATCCTAAAGAATGATGGGTGGACACTGGTGCTACTCGCCATATTTGTGCCGACAAAAAGATGTTAACATCTTATTCTGTAGTGGACAACGGTGAACAACTTTTTATTGGTAACTCTTCGACTTCTAAAGTCGAAGGACAATGAAAGATTATTCTGAAGATGACATTTAGAAAGGAACTCACTCTCAAAAATGTATTACATGTACCGGACATTCGCAAGAATCTAGTCTCCTGATCTTTGTTGAGTAAAAATGGGTTTAAGCTAGTTTTTGTACTTACCAAAAACGGGATGGATGTAAGAAAATGTTACATGTCTGATGGCCTTTTCAAACTAAATGTAATAACTGTTGTACTCCCTTTAATTAATAAAAATACATCTTCTTCTTACTTGCTTGAATATTCAAATTTATGGCATGGTAGACTTGGACATGTTAATTATGGATCTTTGTGTAGATTAATTAATATGGAATGTTTACCTAAATTTGACATTAATTTAAATCATAAATGTGAAATTTGTGTTGAGACAAAATTATCCAAAACTCCTTTTCATACAATTGAAAGAAGTACGGAACCACTTGAATTAATTCATAGTGACATTTGTGATTTTAAATCATTCAAACTAGACGTGGGAAAAATATTTTATCACTTTTATAGATGACTATACTACATATAGTTATGTTTATTTAATTCAAACCAATGATGAAACTTTGGAAACTTTCATTCAATATAAGAATAAAGTTGAAAATTAACTTGGTAAAAAAATTAAAAAACTTAGAAGTGATAGAGGTGATGAATATGAATCACCTTTTGGTGAGTTTTGTAAAGAATGTGGAATAATTCATCAAACCACCGCTCCTTACTCACCTCAACAAAATGGAATTGCTGAAAGGAAAAATAGGACTTTAAAAGAAATGATGAATGTCATGTTGATAAGCTTTGTATCACCTCAAAACTTGTGGGGGAAAGAAATACTTTCTGCTAATTATATTCTAAACAACGTACCCCGAAAAAAAGTGAATCAAACACCTTATGAAATGTGGCATGGGAGAGTATCATCCTACAAATACTTAAAAATGTGGGGGTGTGTTGGCTAAAGTGGATATTCTTAGTCCAAAAAAGGCTAAGATAGGTCCTAAAACTGTTGATTGCATTTTCATTGGTTATGCCATGAGTAGTAGTACATATCGATTTTTTATTCATAACTCAGAACATTCCGAAATGCATATAAATACTATTATTGAATCTCGGAATGCGTCTTTCTTTGAACATGTGTTTCCAAATAAAACTAGACAAGAGACTAGTACTAACAAAACATCTCATGATGCTATTACTAGTCAGGATCAAGAACATGATCAAGAACAAGAATAAGAGATAAATCAAAATGAGGAAGAAGAACCTAGGCATAGTAAACGTGCTAGAACCTCAAAATCTTTTGGTTCAGATTTTCTAACATTTTTGTTAGAAAATGAGCCTTTAACTTTTAAAGAAGCTATGTCCAGTTCTGAGGCTCCTTTATGGAAAGAAGCTATAAACAACGAAGTTGAATCCATCCTGCAAAATCACACTTGGGAATTAGTGGATTTGCCACCAGGTTGTAAACCTCTTGGGTACAAGTGAATTTTCAAAAGAAAAATGAAAGCAGATGGATCAATTGACAAATACAAGGCAAGACTTGTGGTCAAAGCACATAGACAAAAAGAAGGTCTTGATTACTTTGACACATACTCACCAATTACCAGAATAACATCCATTAGAATGCTAATTGCCATTGCATCTTTGTATAATCTAGAAATTCATTAAACATATGTAAAAACCGCTTTCTTAAATTGTGAGCTAGATGAAGAAATTTATATGGAACAACCAGAAGGATTTTCTGTTCTAGGAAAAGAAAAGAAAGTGTGTAAATTGATTAAATCATTATATGGTTTAAAACAAGTGCCAAAGCAATGGCATGAGAAATTTGACAAAGCAATGATGTCAAATGGATTCAAAATTAATGAATGTGACAAATGTGTTTACATTAAAAACACAAGCAAGGGTTATGTTATAGTATGTCTTTATGTGGATGATATGCTCATCATAGGTAGTAATAATGATATGATTAAAACTACCAAGAAAATGTTGAATAAATATTTTGACATGAAGGACATAGGGATTGCTGATGTAATTCTTGGTATGAAAATTACCAAAACATCAGAAAGTTATGCTTTGTCACAATCACATTACATTGAGAAAATACTTGACAAATTTAGCAAAGATGATGATCATCTTGCTAGAACACATGTGGATGTTAATTTGTTTCTTTTTAAGAATGTACAAGAGAGTATTTCTCAATTAGACTATGCCCAAATTATTGAAAACTTACTTGATGAACTACACTCGCCCAGATATAGCTTATGCAATAAGTAAATTAAGTAGGTATACAAGTAATCTAGGAGTAGAACACTGGAAAACAATTATAAGGGTTCTAAGATATCTCCGATTTACTTGTAACATTGGGCTTAATTATACTAGATATTTAGCAGTACTTGAAGGATACTGTGACGCAAACTGGATATTGGATACTAGAGACTCAAAATCCACCAGTGGGTATGTCTTTACTCTTGGTGGTGAGGTGTATCTTGGAAATCTTCCAAACAGACTTGCATTGCTAGGTTTATTATGGAATTAGAATTTATAGCTTTAGATAAAGCTAGGGAAGAAACAGAATGGCTTCACCACTTCCTTGAAGATATTCTAACGTGTCCAAAATCGGTGCCTGCTATATGCATACATTGTGATAGTCAATCAGTGATAAGTAGAGCACAGAGTCATATGTATAACGGTAAGTCATGACACATTCGTCGTCGATATAACACCGTAAGACAACTACTCTCTAATAGAACTATTTCCTTTGAATATGTAAAGCCTAAAGACAACATAGCGGATCCACTAACCAAAGGGTTAGCAAGAGAGTTAGTTGATAATTCATTGAGAGAAATAGGACTTAAGCCTATTAAATAAGAGTTACCACAATGCCAACCTAACCTAGCTAACTGGAGATCCCAAGATCTAGGTTTGGAGAGACAACCGAGTTGTGTATGACTCATAAGGATCACTGGGGAGTCAAAACTCCTACCCATTTCTATGATGAAATAATGATGTCTGTAGCATTTTAGGTTAAGTAATACTTTTGATGATTCTTATATCTAGGTATGCCTAGTGGAGTATGGCAGGATACTCTTCATAAGAATCACCTATATGAGTGTGAACTGGGCCGGTTCTATGAGATTTGTAAAGGACTACAATTCTCTAGAGCACTCATGAAAGACCAGGTTGTTTAGGCCAAAATGAACACAATAGTGAGAACTAAACTGTGTTTGGTAATATACTGTGTGGGTTCTATTGTCTTGGTTTACACAAATGGTTGAACAACTGAAGACATCATGTTCACTGGTTAGCTAGTAAATCCGATAGTGTCTGACAAGGGAAGGTTCAAAGCCAAAAGCTACCTATCCTTTGCAAAATATTCCCAATTTCTATACTCTCTGTAATTAGATCATGTTGTTGCATTTTCTCTCCGTCAAATTCCATTCGTGTGGGGGATTGTTGGGATTTATGGTTTTTATAGGCTTATTTTGGGCTAACTTTGAGCCCAAATTTGAGTGAGATCCACACGTCTTTTGAGGTGGGTCCAAAGAGGTGACATATTCATTACCGTATGGCGTATCACACGGTGGAAACGGTTCATCAAAACTATTTATGAGTGAATAGGAAGTTGACGTAATTTTCGGGTTTGTGGAATGGACAAATAAAGAATAAAATGTGGGTTTCCTTGTAAGGCTTGTCCCACATTCGAAACTTAAAAGAACTTATGTGTGTATATAAGTTCTAGGTGGCAACACTTGGGTTGGGCCCCAAGGGACACCCCAAGTTTGTAGAAGGGAGGAGTTATGGACAAAGTGAACCTTGGCTCAAACTACCACACACGTGCACGCGCGCGCCATCGTCTATCCGCTTGTCCGACAGGCCGGCCGAGCCGTGTCGTGCCAGCATGGGTGTGGGTTATGGGTCTGGTCGATTCTAACATTAATTTTTTAGACAAAATTTATTTGAATTTTTTCAAATTCTTCCAGGAAATTATTTGAATTTCAAAATGAAATTAATTCAAATTTGAATTCAAATTATTTGTCCAAAAATTGTGCCTCTTCCAACTCCGAATTCCACAACAGATAAACTATCAAAACAGTTATAAAACTGCCAGCAGTTGGACAGATTCAAAACTATTGTAGTTATCTGTTCAAAACTGTTTGCACCTGTTCCAGTTTGAAAACAGATCTATTTATCCTTTTTGTACCTGTTCGGACAGATCTAAAGGTCACCTATTTTGCCTATAAATACCATATCATTTCTAGCAGATTTCGATTCCGAAAATCATCTTCTTGCTTTCCTTTTGCTCTCTTACATCAATTTATTCTTCATATTATTTTAGAGAAAATTTGGAGAGTATAAAACACAGGTTTTGTTCGCCATACAAATTGTTTGGAGTGCTACTACAATTTATGAAGATCATTGTATCCTGGGAGATAGACGCCATTTTTCTGTAAACACCGTAGTGGGGCGAATCTGCCTTAAGGACAGAGTGTCACACACTCAACTTGATCTTTTAAATATTTATTCGGTTCGGTAAAATAAATTCTGTAAGTAA
This sequence comes from Camellia japonica, assembly GCA_030407325.1. Taxonomy (NCBI): domain Eukaryota; kingdom Viridiplantae; phylum Streptophyta; class Magnoliopsida; order Ericales; family Theaceae; genus Camellia; species Camellia japonica. Next base: position 51,850,983 of record JAPPVO010000013.1, on the reverse strand, counting down.
TTTATTTTTATTTGTTTGATTTGTTTCAACTTATTTACTTTGCATAGAAGATTGTTCCAACATCTTTTATCTGAACACATTTGGGTTTATATTTTGGTCTGACCATATTTTGCTAATAACAAAATGTGAATGTCAAATATGAATGATAACAAATTGTGATTGACAAATATGATCAAAGATCATATCACAAACTATGAAGTTTAAAGATCTGTCAAGAAATAAAATTAATGAGAAAAATTAATATCATTCATAAAACAATAACGTTCGCTGTTAAACAAACTATTTCACTCAAATTACCCTAGATGCATTTTCTGTAACTGAGCCTGGTCGACATCTAATCGATGTTGTTGGAAATGTGGCCGATGAAGAAGTTTTGGGAAAGGTCTAAATGTTCCAACTTGGAACAATTATAGAGAGCAGTAGGTAACGGTCCAGGAATAATATTGTACAGAAGGTTAATAGTGGCGAGGTTTTTCAGATCACAAATAAACGGTAGGATTGCTCTGGTGATGGTTTTCAGTAGGATTATTTGTTCTAAATCAGTAGCTTGTGGGCGGAGCTATTCATTGTTTAGTTAAACTGGACTTTTAAATTTTGTTCAAATATATATGGAATTTTGTCCAACAGTTTTGAGTTTTAGCAAAATGACCCCAGTGAATCTAGAAATAAAATATTAAATTTTGGAATACAACAAATTGACTCAATGAAGTTAAAAATATAAAAATATATATACAAATTTTTAATATTTTAGAAGGAAAATGTCATACAATTTGTTAACCTTTTTTTACTAATAAATGCCTCATGGAATTACACTGCTAGAAATTAAAACATAACTCACTTCAATGATATAATAGGTGTCATATCAGTGAGTAAAGTTTTGATACTTTGAATAACATTATTCCTTTATGAAACAAGCTCACTGTAGCCTTTATTTTATTTTATTTTATTTTTTTTTGTTATTATCAACAAAAAGAACCTTTATTGATGAAATAACCATTCTAAGGCCTCATTTGGGAACATGCTATTTTAGTAACTTTTTGACTTTTTGACTAAAATATGAGGTAAAAAAACTATTATGTTTAGAATGACTTTTTTTATTTTTTACGAAAAGATGTGCAAAAAAGTAGAAAAAAAATCTTTGATTTTTTTTGTATAGGTTATAGACTTTTTGGTTTTTTTAATAACTTTTTGACTTTTAAACTAGAACTCTCGCATACCAAACGAGGCGCAAGTACATAGATATTACATCAATAGAAGAGAAACCAACAATTCCAACTGAGTTGGCACCAAGAAACAAGCACAATCATATGATAACACCCACTACAATTGGTAAGAAATCAACCCAAGTAGAAAACAGAAAATGAACCAAAACTAGAAAAAGGCTTCCTAGCAGTAGCCAACAAGTCAAGCAACATTAGTTTGACAAAATCTGATTTGGCTAAGACACTCCACTAGTTCGTGTACTAAATAAGGCACTTCCGGCAGATTAGACTTTGCCCAAATTGCTACCCTTACCTTCACAATATCAGCTAACTCCACCGAATTAGGTTCACAGGCTTTAAATATACATTCATTTCTTAATTTCCATACTGATCAGAGCATAGCCATAGGTACAAGCTTCCAGATTTTCAGCAATAGCTTTTTAAACTTAGCACCCAACCATCACTAAAGTAGTCCCTCCACAGTTGCAGGTGTCACCGATTGGACCTTCTACCACTACAATAGACTTGACTAGACTTTTCGGATCACAGGGCATAGCAGAAAAACATGGTTCACATTTCTTGGTTCATTCCTACAAAAGGGACACGCATTCTCCACACTGCTACTCAGTACCCTAATGTTCTATAGATAGCCTGCTATTTTTAACCCTTCATTTCTGTTAGGTTTTTGTTATTGGCAATCTCGTTTGACAAAAATCCATTCAGTTGTAATTTTATTCGTTCTTTTATTTTAGTGAGGCTGTGAGTATTTAGATGTGAATCCAACCTGAATTGTGCCTATGCAGAGGAGTTCGTGATCTTAATCCTATTATGTTTGCCACTTCGTTGACTATGTCGGGGATCGCCTGAAAAGTACTGGGAGTTGTATTTTTCTGCTCGAGCAGCCTTTCCTGTGCTCGAGCGTAGATCCTTGTTCTGAAACACGCGTTTTAGTCAATTCGCTCGAGCGGCCATTCTCGCGCTTGAGTGGAGATCGCAATAATGTTTTCTATAAATATATGGTTGTATCAAATTTTGGGGTTACGGCTTCCAGATCTTCTTCTTGGATAGTAGGGTTTTCATCTGGAGTTTCTTTGCTTGTTTCCTTTGATATCTGTGAGAGTTTAATCATGAATTAATAAGTAGATTATATCAAAGGGTTTGTTTAGTTTGTTTTATTCACAAAAGAGAGAGTTGTTCTTCAGAGGATTTCGTAAAACTTGATTCTGAAGCTTTGGTGGATTTAGGAGTGGTTCATCATCGTGGATTCAACAATGGCGTTATGGATTTAATGCTGGACAAGACAATTCCAAGGTGAAGATAGGGCAGGAAAAGGCACATATGGGTCGGTTCGATTCGAGTGTGAATTCGCTAGGTAATTGGGAGTATACTTGTGTAATTCCTTTGTGTCTTCTTAGTAGATTGTTTTGTGGCTTTTGCCCGTGATTTTTTTTATCACAATTGGAGGGGCCCCAATTGTGGTTTTCCCATGTTAAATCGTTGTGTTGGTTTGTCTTTGATTGTTTGATTGGGATTGTTATTTATTGTTCAAAATTGATACATTATCACAAATAAATATCTCAGGGATTTTTAGATTTTTCACTTTCCATGCCAACCAACTGAGGATTTGGGCTCTAGAGGGAGCCACATTGCCCCAGATCAATTTAGGAATAAGCAAACTAGGCCCTTTTTATTTCTCACATCAATCCCTGGTTGTAGCAATAGTAAATTTAACTGAAGGGGATGCACTCCATCTTAATGAATCTGGGCATCCCACAATAAGCCTTAAAGGTTCACCTAATAAGCCTAACAATCTCCCCAACTCCTCCTCCTCCCAAGTAAGTAATTGCCTTCTGAATTCAAGTTTTCACTCCCCTGTGTTGTTCCTTGAAATGTCCTTTGATTGCACATATATACTCAGAGGCCATGTTTGTTTGGGCAGACTGGATTATGTTGGATTAGCATTCTTATGACTAATAGTCTTAGGACTACGAATCCCTTTGGATTGTGTATCCTATCCTATATTTGGATTGAGTTAGGATTATAAAGAGGGACTAATAGTCTAGACTTTGGCTTAGTCCTCCAATTTATATCCCACCCCTCTGTGGGATTGAATAGTCCATCATATGTGGGATACCTTATCCGGAAGGATTGCTAGTCTGTATTTCAATTTTTTAACTAAACATTGGATTAATAATTTTATTGGACTATTAGTCCAATCCTAAGCTTATGTCCACCCAAACAAACATGGCAAGAGTACCTTCCTTATCAGTTGATAGTGTATACAACCTGAGGAATTCGTCCTTCAGTATTGGCTCCCTCAATGCTTCATTCTACAACAACCATTGTTGCCTTGCTATTGATGCATTCCTTCATTTGTTCTCTCTCTCTCTCTCTCTCTTTGACATTTGTTCCAGTCACAACAATCACAATTTTATTGAAGTAATAATATCCCAATTTTTTTTTGTTTATACTTGTAACTTAACGTAGTTTGAATTACTTTTGTTAGTGTGATTGAGAATGTATAAAATTTACATGGCATCATTTGAGCATTAATGTTGATAGGTTCTATAAAACTAAAAAATGACTGTTTATATGAGGATATGTGACAAGATTTGTATTAATTGATTCCATAATAGTTATCTTCAAAGAAGATAATCAACCACTGGTATTTATATAGGTAGCGATAAGAGAGAGAAAAAAAATGATAGATATATTACATTTCTTAAACTAAAAATAAGATATAATAACACTGATAATGACTTGCTGAATGATCCCACTGAATGAAGTTCCTAGCTACGCCAGGACAGGGTGAGGAATTGGAGGGTAAATATGGAGAAAGGTATTTGGAGGGATATTGTTGGGGTTATTTTGGATATTTTAGAGGTGGGTGTTTGGTTTTTTGGTGGTGCATAGCTAGCAAAGTTCGGGGTGGTGGTGGTGGTGGTGGGAGGTTGTATTTGGTGTGGCAATGACATAGGTTTAAAACTTTTTTAAGAGTCAATTTTTGTCAATGGTTGTTAAAAGAGAGAAAACTCTGTGCCAAAAAGCCAATAAAATTTTGAATTCTAATGTGAAAATAAACTTTCTTTTTCTCTCTTCCTTTTTCTGTGGAGTGTTTTAGGCTGCATTCATCGAAATTGTAATTGTAAATACAAGACCAACTTCACACACACATGAGATGAGAGAAAGTGGAAGCATCCAAGGCAACTACCCTTTTATATTTTCCTTGTGAAATGAAGGCACATGAATTGATATATGAGAGTTTTCCTAAGGTGTACTTAAAACTTTGATCCTTCTATAATATATGCCCTCAAAAAGGGTATATTATATGTAAGTTATGACATTTTATAGTGTTAATATCATAAAGGCTTAATTATACTTTTTACTTATGTAATTTGATTCAAATTTCGCTTTAGCTTCTATAGTTTTAAATTGAATAATTTAGTCCCTACACTTTTGTGTAATTTCAATTTGGTATGTCCATTCAAATTGGAGGTTAAAATTAATAATTTTAGAACATTTATTAATTTTTTAAGGTGTACATGTGGACAAAATTAACAGAAATTTAGATAGAATGACCAAATTGAAACAATAAGAATTAAAGTGAAATTTAAGTCAAACTATAGGATGAAAAGTATGGAGGAGGATTCCCTCCGATCCAAATTTTGGACTGGATGATGTTGTTTGGGCCTGTAAGGCCCATCGTGGGCCCTATTTCAATGATTTGAACTGTTCATTTTGTCGGCACTTAGTGTATTTCATCCCCAAAAAAGATTAGGTTGATTCAATAATTATAACTTGTTCAATTTATTACATTTCTTACTAAAAAAATGTATGATTTATTTTAAAAAAACACAATTGTTGTCTATTTTTTTAGTGAAAAATTGAATAAGTTACAGTTATCGGATCAACCTAATTTTTTTGTGTGGATGAGATACGGGAAGTACCCGACAAAATGAACAATTCAAATCATCGAAATGGGACCCCGTGGTGGGCCTCACATGCCCAAACAACACCCTCTAATCTAAAATTTGAACTGGAAGGGATCCTCCTTTGAAAAGTATAATTAACCCTATCATAAAATATCATAACTTCAATTATACCTATAAAGGCAACAACCATAATAAAATTTTTTTTTTTCCGATCATAACCAAAAATAATTATAATTATGTGATAACCAATACTTTAATGGGTCATAACCAAATACTATTTCAGAATAATAAAAAAAATCAGAATATAGGATATAACTAAGTCAAAACCAACTCTTGTGATGTAGAACAAGTAGCCGAAGACTTCTTCGAACAGTTGTACCAACAAAAGGCAAGAAAGATGTAGAACAAAATTCTATAATTTTTATATTTCTTAATTTTATTATTTTAGAATTAGATTTTGATTAGGATTTTAAATAGTTTAGAATTTTAGTCTTTTAAGTTTCCTAATTTGTGTTGATTTAAGTTTCCTAGTTTCCTTTTCTCTTAGGTTTCTTAATTTGTGTTGATTTAAGTTTTCTAGTTTATTTTAGAATTACTTTTCCTACAAGTATTAGGTCTAGTTTATTATAAATAAGCCTACAAACATATGTAATTCATTCATTCAATTAATAGTATTTTAAAGAGTTTTTCTTTTATCTTCTTTGTGGTTTAAAGGGTGCTCTTGTGGATTCAAGAATTCTCGTCCACTAGAACGATATTTAGTCTCATGTGATTTATTTTGCTGCATCAAGTGGTATCAGAGCAAGGAGTCACCTGGCTTAATGCACAAGGCAGAGTAGATCATGCAAACCCTACTGGCGGTGATCGTGGGGTCAAGGCCCTGTGGATAGCATATGAGAAACAACAAGAGCAGTTGAATGAAATTCGTAATCTACTTATTGGCCTGAATCTCAATGCCAACAATAGGCCACCAGTGGTTGATAGGGTTTGTGCTGAGGGAGTTGCCCAAGGCCAACCTGTTAACCAGAACAGAGTGCGCACCGAAGGATTCGCCTAAGGTCAACCTGTTCAGAATGCTCCTAGACGTCCCCTTCATTGTCCATCTAATAGTGAGGAGGAGTCTGAACCAGAGTTTGAACCACTTCCAGCTAACTATTAACCCAAAAGGCAACAACAACAAGGGTTCAATGAGTACCGAATGAAGATGGATCTTCCCCAGTTCAATAGAAATCTGCATATTGAGGATTTTCTTGATTGGCTTTCAGAGATGGAGAGATTTTTTGACATGATGAATGTTCCAGAATCAAAGATGGTGAAATTGGTGGCGTACAAACTAAAAGGAGGCGTTGCGGTATGGTGGGATCAATTGCAGAAAAATAGGCATCGACAAGGAAAAGAATTTGTACGGACTTGGCGGCGGATGAAACAACTTCTTGAAGACAGATTTTTACCACCAGATTATGATCAATACTTATTTCAGTTGTACCAAAATTACACCCAAGGAAGCAATCTATATTTGATTATAAAACTGAATTTTGCGGACTTTTAGATCGCAATAATCTGAATGAGACCGAAAGATAGCGTGTAGCCCGGTATCTCAATGGGTTAAATTAACCATTCGAGAGAAGATGAGGTTATTAGTAGTGTGGACTGTGGATGAAGCACATAATATGGCTCTCAAAGCCGAGCTAATGGAGCGCAAGACAACCTATTCTGGATATCGTCGGAACCTTCTTGATTCGTCATTTCCTACTAAGAAAAAAGGAAAAGGGGTTGCCCAACCAATAGTTCCAGTAAATTAGCAGAGGAATACTGCTGGTGGAGAAGGAAACCAGATGACTGGATCAAGTAGCAGGGAGGCACCTCGAAACACAAATCCTTATGCCAAACCAGCAACGGATAAGTGTTATAGATGTGGCAAGCCTGGCCATCGCTCTGATGTGCGCATAAAGAAGGACTGTTAATTTAGTTGAAGAAGAAGATGAAATTGGGGATGATGAAAACGCAGAATATGAGGGTGATCAGTATAAAGGTGCTGAACTCGCTAGAGAAGAAGGAGAACGAGTCAACTGTGTAGTTTAAAGGGTTCCTATTTACACAAAAACTAAGGACCTCAGTTAACGTCACAATATTTTTTGCTTTTGTTGTACCATAAATCAAAAGGTGTGTGACCTTATTGTGGACAGTGAAAGTTGTGAAAATTTTGTGGCTAGACGATTGGTAGTGTACCTGAAGTTGTCTCCTGAACCACACCCCTCTCTCTACAGTATTGGCTAAATCAAAAAAGGACCTGCTGTTAAGATAACCGAAGTATGTAAGGTACCTATTTCTATTGGCAAACATTATAAATCCAATGGATTATGTGATGTGGTTGATATGGATGCTAGTCATGTATTACTTAGAAGACCTTGGCAATTTGATGCGGATATTACATTTAGAGGGCGAGACAACACTTATGTGTTTAATTGGGGGTCTCATAAAATTGCTATGAGTTCCTTAAAGTAACACACAATGCCTTTGAAAGTCAAAGCGAAGTCTTTCCTCACTATAACCAATTAAGTGGCCGAGTTTGTGGCAGATGTGAAAACTTCACAAGAGTTATATGCTATGGTTGTGAAAACAATGGTACCTGCGGCCAAGGAGAACACAATCACACCAATCCCTTAGAAAATTCAACCATTGAAGGAATTCCAGGAGCTTACTATTGACGAGTTGCCAAATGAACTTCCACCCATGAGGGACATTCAACAACAGATAGATTTCATACCTGGAGCAAGTCTGCCAAACCTACCACACTATAGAATGAGTCCAAAAGAGAGTGAGATCCTGCGGGAGAAAAGTCAAAGAATTGCTGCGAAAGGGACTTATTCGTGAAAGCCTAAGTCCATAACGCCAAAGAAAGATGGAAGTTGTGAATGTGTGTAGACGACCGAGCCATTAACAAGGTTACCATCAAGTACATATTTCCCATTCCCCGACTAGATGATATGTTGGACATGCTGGAAGGATCAAAGTGGTTTTCAAAGATCGATCTGCAAAGTAGGTACCATCAAATTCGAATCTGTCCTGGGGATGAATGGAAAATAACATTCAAGACTTAGGATGGTTTGTATGAATGGTTCGTTATGCCATTCGGCCTTTCTAATGCTCCCAGCACCTTTATACGAGTTATGCATCAGGTATTACGACCTTTCATTGGGAAATTTGTCGTGGTTTATTTTGATGACATCTTAATCAACAGTAAATTAGAGGAGGACCACATGGTCCCTTTACGGGAGGTGTTGACATCATTGGAGGTAAGCAAGTTGTACGTTAACCTTAAGAAGTGCAGTTTCCTCACAAGTAGCTTGATGTTCTTGAGTTATGTGGTTAGGTCAAATGGCATTCATGTGGATCAAGAGAAGGTTCGAGCCATCCAAGAGTGGCCAACACCCAAGACTGTTAGTGATGTTCGGAGTTTCGATGGGTTGGTTACGTTTTATAGGCGTTTCATTTGAAGTTTCAGCACTATTGTGGCACCAATAACAGAGTGCATGAAGAAAAGAAAATTCCTGTGGCATAATGATGTAGAAAAGAGCTTATTGTTGATCAAAGAGAAGTTGTGCACTGCACCAGTGGCCTTTTTCAACAAAAAATTAAGTGAAGCTCGGCAAAAGTGGAGCACTTATGACCAAGAATTTTATGCAGTGGTTCGAGCTTTGAAGCATTGGGAACATTACCTGATACAGAGAGAGTTTGTGTTGTATACTGATCATCAACCCTTAAAGTTTATCAACAACCAGAAGCACCTAGATAACATGCATGTAAGATGGTCTACTTTCCTTCAGAAATTTCCTTTTACTATTCGCCACAAATTAGGGGTTTTGAATCAAGTCGCTGATGCCTTGAGTCGATGGGCTAGTTTATTAGTCATGTTGACACATAAGATTGTGGGGTTTGAGTTCTTGAAAGAACTTTATCCTGATGATGGAGATATGGGCAAAGTGTATTTAAAAGCAATCAGTCACTGATTTCCACATCACTGATGCCTATCTATTTCGAAGAAATCGCTTATGCATTCCCCGTACCTCTTTGCGAGAGAAACTAATTCGGGATCTCCATGGTAGTGGCTTAAGTGGACATTTGGGCATGGACAAGACTATCGTAAGTATGGAAGAACGAGATTTCTGGTCTCAATTGAAGCGAGATGTTGGCAATTTTGTGAGGAAGTGCTACATTTGTCAGGTATCCAAAGGACGGCCTCAGAATACTGGCCTCTATATGCCTCTACCTGTTTCTAACAGCATTTAGGAAGACTTGTCGATGGACTTTGTGTTGGGACTCCCTCGTATCCAATGTGGAGTTGATTCTGTGTTCGTAGTAGTTGACAGGTTTTTAAAGATGGCGCATTTTATTTCTTGTCGAAAGACTTCAGACACCTCTTATGTGGCTCGATTATTCTTTCGAGAAGTAGTTCGTTTGCATGGAGTCCCTCAATCCATTACCTCAGATCGTGATGTCAAGTTCCTTAGCCACTTCTGGGTGACTTTGTGCAAAATATTTAACACAGCCTTGAATCGTAGTTCAACCACTCATCCTCAAACAGATGGTCAAACAGAGGTAACTAATAGGACTTTGGGCAATTTGGTTCGCAGCATTTGTGGAGACAAACCAAAGCAATGGGATCTTACTTTGCCTCAAGCAGAATTCGCATATAATAGGGCAGTTCATAGTGCCACAGGAAAGTCACCATTATCTCTGGTATATGTCACGCCTCCAAAACATGTAGTTGATTTGCTCCGTTTGTCTTGAGGTCCAGGAGTGAGTACTGCCACCGAAACCATGGCCAAACAAGCCCAAGCAGTACAAAAAGAAGTACAACAGAAGCTGGATGAAACAAATACCAAATATAAGGCAGTTACAGACAACCATCGACGCTCCAAACTGTTCAAGGATGGAGATTCAGTAATGGTGTTTTTACGCAAAGACAGATTTCCAGTCAGCACATACAACAAATTGAAGCCTCACAAGTATGGTCCATATAGGGTGTTGAAGAAAATCAATGACAATGCATATGTGATTGAGCTACCAGACGACATGAAGATTTCCAAGACTTTTAATGTAGCTAATTTATATGAGTATAATGCTGAAGAACCCCTCTATCCAAAACCGAACTCGAGGTTGAGTTCTCTCTAAGAAGAAGGGACTGATGTAGAACAAGTAGCTGAAGACTTCTTGGAACAATTGGATAGACAAAAGGCAAGAAAGATGTAGAACAAAATTCTATAATTTTTATATTTCTTAATTTTATTATTTTAGAATTAGATTTTTTACTAGGATTTTAAATAGTTTATAATTTTAGTCTCTTAGGTTTCCTAATTTGTGTTGATTTAAGTTTCATAGTTTATTTTAGAATTACTTTTCCTACAAGTATTAGGTTTAGTTTATTATAAATAAGCTTACAAACATATGTTCATTCATTCAATTAATAGTATTTTAAAGAGTTTTTCTTTTATTTTCCTTGTGGATTCAAGAGTGTTCTTGTGGATTCAAGAATTCTCGTCTACTAGAACGATATCTAGCCTTGTGTGATTTATTTCGCTGCGTCATCTTGTATGGGTCAAAATAAAATACAACAAAGATCCTAATGCTAAATTTTTTTTTTTTGGGTCAATTGATAAGAGAATAATTACATTATGAAAAATATTTACATTATCAAACAACCCACTAAGCACAATAGCTAGAAGAGGAAATATCATTTTGCCCCCCCAAACTATCATGCATTTTTCACATTGACCCTCATGCTTTGATTTATTTCAATTTAGTACCTGAACTTTTCACAAATTGATCAATTAGACCCCTGTCATCACCTTCCGTCTACAATTGGACGGAATGTACTGATGTGGCATTTAAAATCTCATTTTACCCCCCCAAACTATACCTTAAAAATCAATTTACCCCTTAAATTAAAAATCAATTTTTCCCCCCAAACTATACTTTAAAAATCAATTTGCCCCCCACATCAACAGATTTCGTGCAATTGTGGACGGAAGGTGATGGCAGGAGTCTAATTGATCAATTTATGAAAAGTTTAGGTACTAAATTGAAATAAATCGAAGTATGGGGCTTAACGTGAAAAACGCGTGATAGTTTGGAGGGGAAAATAATATTTCCTCTAGCTAGAAAGTCAACAAAACTTAACAATCCTGACCAAGCTGTTAACCAAGCCAAGCCAAGCCCAACAATCACTAAATACAACCTCCATAATAGGGAATAAATAAGCTAATCAACTAGAAGAGTATCAAATTTCTTTTCATAAAAGTTGAATCTAAAATCTTATACCACAAATTACGCTGAACACCCATCAGGTAAAATGTCCTAATTTAACTGCAACATATAATACACATTGTTTTAAATATGTATCAAATTTCCCTAAAAGTAGCAACTACCAAGTGGATAGGATTTTCGTAAAAAAAGTATTCAATCAAATATCTAAGAAAGTAAAAGAAAAGTGGTTAGCAGCTCGAATTTAAGTGTGCTCGAAAGTTTGAATTTATATGTATTGGTCGACCATCCAAACGACTACTCAGACGGCTAGTGCAACACTTGTCTACCGTAGTTGTCACTTTTGTCGATAGTGGCTTTCACCTTCTTGTCGAACGACCGACCGGACTACCGACAAACCAAAATTCAAGCGATTTCGAACAAACTCATATTCAAACTACCAAACAGTGCTGAAAAGTAGAATGCATAGATCACAATTGTTTTAAAATAGTTTACCCAATAACAAATTTAAATTACACCACATTCTATTTTCAAAATAAAAATTGATGACACTTTTTTATAACAAATTAATTTTCCCCTAAATATACAAGATCAATTAATGCCCATAAATTTTTTATTCGAAGAATTCCATGGACACAGGACATACTTTATTATACAAATAATGTTATATTTAACAACTCCGCTACATCGACACAAATTATTGTCTCCCGAGTAGTCCGAATGACGCGGCTAGAGAAGGATGAAGCTAAATCCCAGTTGCTCCAAAAGGTGAAATCCTAACCTATAAATATACTTGTTTGAGGGTTTTTTTTTTATTTTTTATTTTTTATTTTTTTTATTTTTATTTATGACTGTTTGAGCATTGTTGGAAAAAAAAGAAAGAAGGGTTTTTGGTAAATTTAATGTGAAATTAAAGTAGATCCTAACAATTGGTTGAGGTAGGATTAAATGGGTTTAGATTATTTGTAACAAGATCTTTACACCACAAAAAGAATGACAAAAAATCATTAAGAATTGAATGAGAAATTGTCTCATAAAGTTGGCCTCATGAATGAGGTATTGGGAATTGTGTATAACTACCAATCCCACATTGATTCGGGTTCGGGTTCGGGTTCGTAGTCTGTGATCCGTGATCCGTGGGTCGTGGATCTTGGGACTTGGGCTTGAGGCTTGCTGGAATGGATTAGGTTTGGGCTGGGCCAGGTTGGTGGTCCACCAACCTAATCTTTTTGGGCTAGGTCTGCTATAGAAATGTATATACACATATGTTTATAATTTGTGTAACTCACACTTAGAATTTCCATCAATTTTGGTGCATTACTCTAGCAGTTTTCAAAAGTAATGGCCTGCATTTGGTGCCAGCCTTGATGGTTGGAGGCTCCACCTCTCTCCCCCATGGTGTATAAAAGGAGGCCCATCTTCCTTGGTTTGGTACAAAAATTTTTGCTGTTATATTATAGTCAAGTCAGTCTCCTCCTATAATATATTCTTCCTGTGTTGAGAGGGTGCTGCCATTGTCGGTTCGCCAAAACTAACAGAAGGTGCTTCTACATTAGCCAGTCTAAACCGTTGTATCCTGGGAGATAGAAGTCAACGTACCTTCAGCACCTACGGTGAGGCGGCTAATCTGTTTTAAGGAGACTGTGATATCACACAGGTTTCGGTTTGCTTCTTTACCATTTTTCTATTTGATATGTATTTTCTGTTCATCATGTTTATGTTCTGGAATTTATTTTATTAAATATGAATTTATTTGTTTTATTTAATTACATAATTTGTATAACAATCTTAAAACAAATTAATATTCTTTTCCATGAAATTGAACAAATAGATTCATCTAGTAATTTAGAATAACTCATATTCATGTATAAGACTAATTGGTTTTGATTTCCGTGACTAAATAGCATGTTGTGTCTAGATCACTGTTTCAATATGATAAGGAGGTTCATCTTTAATGTTAATAAATCACACCGCTTGTATCTATTGACTAGGGAAATATATATATATATATATATTTATGTAATTGTTTTGGTTATGGTCTTTCGGGTGATGTTCGTTGTCCTATATTTCAGTAGAGATACAACATGCTTGCTATTGTTATTATTGGTTATGTGTCATAGCAGTTTTCTACAAAATGAATGGCCACTGTTTGAATTCATGATTTAATTGCATGCCTCTTGTATACATTCCTACCATTATGTTAGTATCTTTGAATAATAAAAGCCCGCTGTTACATATATGAATTCTTGGTTACAAATTCGTGTTTAGTTTGATAAATTCACATATGAAATGGTGTGTTTTAATTTTTCAATGTTTATTTGGTTTAGTATAATTTTAATGAGCATGATTCATAATTTCCTACCATACTTTGCATGTCTTATTATGTTATAATTTTATAATATAATGTGCATGCTCATAAGTGTTTAAATTTATTTTCATGACATACCAATCAGTTTCTACTTTTTTAGTATCATATACATGTTCAGTTTTCCTATGTGCTAGATCAATTCACATGTTTATAGGAAATGTGCATGTTCTTTGTTTTCTAGATTTTAGTTTGATACATGCTTATAATTTCCTAGTGTGGTTGCATGATTTTAATTGTTAGAATTATTTACATTTTTTGTGAATTAAATTCATTTATAACTCATGGCAATTAATTTTTATTTAATTTTGGAGTTATAAAATATTTGTAACTTGGCTATATTTATGTACATGATTATTGTGTAATCTTCTCCTATAAACTCTTGTCAATTAATTTAATTTAATTTTTAGAGTTATAATGTTTGTAATTTATTTGGGAGTTATAAGGTTAATTGTATAACTTGTCGAACATTTTAATTTTGCTATTAAACAAATTTATTATTGTTACAGTTTTTTTTTTTTGCCGAAACTACACGAGATTCTACATGAGAGTTCCAAATAATTCTACACGAGATTCATGCAAAGGGAATGTTCCTGAGTGAATCAATCCAAGCAGCTGCGCTGATTGAGAAGCTGTCTAACGGCTGGAAAGGCTTCAACAATTACTTAAAGCATGAACAAAAAGAGATGACAGTCGAAGAGCTCGTTGTTAGGCTACGAATTGAGGAAGACAATAAAAGGAAATAGGGGAATACCTCCACTATGAAAGCAAACGTGGTTGAGCATGGTCGGGGGTAAAGAAAAAGCCACCGATAGGCAAAAGCTCAAAGCTGGGGGCAAGAGGCGGTGTCTCCAAAAGACCAGTCTACAAGCCGTAGGAACCTACTTTTAAGTTCAATGGAAAGTGCTTCAACTGTGGAAGTGATGGGCATCAGGCGGTTGACTGCTGCAAGAAGAAGAAGCCTTACAACAAGTATCTTCCACAAAACAAAAGTCGGGCACACATGGCTAAAATGGAGGATCGATCACAAGATGTGGACGACATGCATCTGGTAGCTGTCGTCTCCGAAGTGAACATGGTAGGGTCCAACCCGAAGGAATGGTGGGTGAACACTAGGGCCACTCGCCACCTCTGTGCGAAGAAGAAAATGTTCACAACCTTCGCACTAGTTTCAAACGGTGAGAAGTTGTTCATGGGGAACTCTACCACCTCAACTGTTGAGGATAAAGGCAAGGTGGTCCTGAAGATGACTTCAAGAAAAGAGCTGACTTTGAACAATGTCCTATATGTGCCGGACATTCCTAAGAACCTTGTCTCAGGGTCGCTCTTAAGTAAGCATGGCTTCCACATGGTGTTTAAGTCGGATAAGGTCATATTGACCAAGAGTGGGTCTATGTGGGGAAATGGTATATGTCGGGCGGTATGTTTAAGTTCCATGTAATGACTCTTGTCCTTGAAATTAATGAATAAGCTTATTCTTCTGCTTATATGCTTCAATCCCCTAATTTATGGCATGGTAGACTAGGTCATATAAATTTTGCCTCTCTGCGTAGATTAATCAAGTTAGATCACATACTATCTTTTAAGATTAATCCAAATCACAAATGTGAAACTTGTGTAGAAGCCAAATTGACAAAGACTTCTTTTCATTCTGTTGAAAGAAGTACCAAGCCTTTGGATTTAGTGCACAGTGATGTGTGTGACTTGAAAGTCGTACAATCACGTGGTGGCAACAAATAATTCATCACTTTTGTTAATGATTGCACTAAATACTGTTATGTTTATTTGCTAAAAAACAAAGATGAGACGATTCATAAATTTATTCTTTTCAAGAATGAAGTTAAGAATCAACTAAGCTGAAAAATCAAGGCAATAAAAAGTGATCATGGTGGTGAGTATGAATCCCCGTTTTGTTGAGATTTGTACTCAATTTGGGATTATTCACCAAACCACAATGTTTTACTCCCTTCAGTCAAATGGTGTTGTTGAGTGGAAGAATAGAATGTTAAAAGAAATGATGAATACAATGTTAATAAGTTCTGAGTTGCCACAAAACTTGTGGGAAGAAGCTATTCTCTCCACGAATTACATTCTCAATAGAATCCCTTGGAAGAAAGTAGACAAGACTCCATATAAATTATGGAAAAGCCGCAAGCCTTCATATAATTTCCTACGAATGTGGGGGTGTCTTGCAAAAGTGGCTGTACCTACACCCAAGCGGGTTAGGATAGGTTCGAAAACCATGGATTTTATATTCATTGGTTATGCATAGAATAGTAGTGCATATAGGTTTCTTGGGCACAATTCTAATATTTCAGATATCCATAAGAATACCATAATGGAGTCAAGGAATGCGTCATTCTTTTGAAGACATATTTCCTTGCTGAAATCGAGGAAATGATCAAAGTTCTGAGAAGGAACTTGAAGATGATTAAGTAGATGATCAAGATGAGGAAGTAGATGGGCTAAGAAGGAGAAAAAGGGATAGGACTGCCAAGTCCTTTAGCCCGGACTTCTTGACTTATGTGTTAGAGGGAGAACCTCAACCTTTTCATGAAGCTGTGACTTCACCTGAAAGTCCCTTATGGAAAGAAGCAATTAAGAGTGAAATTTTCTCCATCTTATAGAAACATACTTGGGAGTTGGTTTATCTACCCCCAGGCAGTAAGGCCTTGGGGAGTAAGTGGATCTTTAGAAGAAAGATGAAAGCGGATGGGTCAGTTGATAAGTATAAAGCTAGGCTAGTTATCAAAGGATACAGGCAGCAAGAAGGCTTGGATTACTTTGACACGTATTCACCTGTGACAAGGATTACATCCATTCGCATGGTGATTGCGATAGCCGCTTTACACGGTTTGGAGATACATCAAATGGATGTAAAGACAACTTTCTTACATAGAGATTTAGATGAAGAAATCTACATTGAGCAACTTGAGGGGTTTTCAGCTCCAAGGAAAAATAAGAAAGTCTGTAAGCTTGTCAAGTCATTATATGGTTTGAAACAAGCTCCTAAGTAATGATATGAGAAGTTTGACAATGCTATGTTGTCAAATGGATTTAGAATCAATGAGTGTGACAAGTGCGTATATGTTAAAGACACTGACAGAGGTTATGTCATTTTGTGTTTATACGTAGATGACATACTCATTGTTGGTAGTAATGATGAAATGATTCGAACTACCAAGAGATTATTAAACTCTAAGTTTGACATGAAAGATATGGGCCTTGCAGATGTCATTTCGGGTATTAAGATTACCAGAACATCTAGTGGCATTGTACTTTCTCAGTCTCACTATATTGAGAAGATATTTGAGAAATTTGGTAAATCATATACAAGTGTGTCTAGGACACCGGTAAACGTGAGTCTACATTTGACCAAGAATAATGGTGAGAGTCTCTCTTAGCTAGAATATTCTCGGGTCATTGGAAGTTTGATGTATCTGATGAGTTGTACAAGGCCGGATATAGCTTACTCTATTAGCAGGCTTAGTAGATAAATGTGTAATCTGAACACCACTCATTGGAGGGGCATTATGCGGGTGTTAGGTTATCTACATTACACCCGGGATTGTGGGCTGCATTATACCAGATACCCAACAGTACTAAAAGGGTATAGTGACGCTAATTGGATATCTGATATAAAGGAATCCAAATCCACTAGTGGTTATGTGTTTACCCTTGGAGAGGCAACCATGTCTTGGAAATCTTCCAAGCAAACGTGTATATTGAGATCAACGATGGAATTTGAGTTAATTGTTTTGGATAAGGCAACTAAAAAAGCTGAATGGTTTTGCCAGTACGTTGAGGATATTCCACATTGGCCGAGGCCTGTGCCTGCTATCTGTATTCATTGTGATAGCCAATCGGCGATTTGACGGGCACAAAGTCATATGTATAATGGAAAGTCTAGACATATCTGCCGTAGACAAAATTCCATACGACAACTACTCTCTAATGGAGTTGTCTCTCTAGACTATGTAAAGTCTAAAGACAACATTGCGGATCTGCTAACCAAAGGGTTAACTCGAGAGTTAGTAGAAATGTCGTTGAGATGAATGGGGTTAAGACCATTAGTAATATTACCGGAATAGAAAACCCAACCTAGTTGACTGGAGATCCCAAGATCTAGGTTCAAAGGGATAACCTAATTTCGTGTAACGAGTAAGTCACTGAAGAGGTAAATCCTCTTGTCCATTCCTTTGTACAGTGATACCCCGTGGGGGCGGAAGGTTAAGCTAATGCTTTTAATGACCCAAGTGATATGAATAATCAACCGTGGTATAATGAGATACCTTATATACGCCACCTATGTGAGTGCGAAGTGGGGCTGGTTCTTTAAGAATTGGAAAGACCGAATTCTTTAAAAACACTCACTAAACCAGGCTAGTGTTCCAGGGCCATACCGGACACACCAGTGAGAACAAGAACAATAGTTAGACTAACTCTTGTGTGAGGTCTATTGTCTCGTTTTACACAAACGGTAGACCAGTTCAAGATATCACGTTCACTGGTTAGCTAGTAAATCTGATAGACTTTCACTACGAAAGGTTCAAGGCTAACAGCTACCTTTTCTGATGCAGGGTTAGTCTGTGTGCTATTTCTTTTGAGTCTTTGTTGTAAACGTTGTTGGTTTTCTTTATTCGGTCAATTTTTATTCATATGGGGGATTCTTGGGGAAAAAAATGTGTTTTTGGTAACTTTAATGTGAAAATAAAGTAGATCCAAACCATTGGTTGAGATGGGATTCAATGGGTTTAGATTCTTTGTAACAAGGTCTTTACACCACAAAAAGAATGACCAAACTATTAAGAATTGGATGAGAAGTTATCTCATAAAGTTGGCCTCATGAGTGAGGTATTATGAATTGTGTATAACTACCAATTCCATATTGATCCGAGTCTTGGTCCGAGTCCGTAGTCCATGATCCGTGGGTCGTGGATCTTGGATCTTTAGACTTGGGCTTGAGGCTTGCTGGAATGGATTAGGTTTGGGTTGGGCTGGGTTGGTGGTCCACCAACCTAATCTTTTTGGGCCAGGTCTGCTACAGATATGTATATACACAAATGTGTATAATGTGTGTAACTCACTTTGAATTCCCATCAGTTTTGATACTGTAATACTCCTGTTCGGTATTTTGTTAATTGGTCCCTAATACGTATGTGATTAGATGTCTTGATATGATTTTGTGTGCCATTATATGGATATATGTGATTTTCGAACTCTATCTGTTCACCGTAGGAATATCTGTTTGAATAATCTGCTTTGGAAATTAAATTGAGGGCCTTATCGGCCACAGAACCTGAAATTGATTACGCCGTTGTGATGGGCATAATTGTTAGAGCCTACGGTGAAATTTAATTAGAAATTGATTCTGGTCAGATTAAACTGATTAAATTAATGAACTAGGTGGCCAATTGTTTTATATTAAAATATTGGTTGAGTGGGGGGCCTTTAAACACTCAATCTCTCTCTCCCTAGCCTTATTTTGGCTGATCAAATTCAAGAGGAGAAGAGAGGGTCGGTTAGAAGAAGAGGGAAAAGGAGATTCAAGGTTTGGGCAAGAACTTGGAGAACTGGAGGATTAAACCCAAGAATTTGCCGTAGCTTGGAAGGATTGAGCCTCTAGGTAGGTAATTGATCTTGAATTCATAAGTTTGAATTTGTAATTTTGTAAGTTCAAGGCTTGTTTGTGATCAAGGGCATGTTTTGAGTTCATCTTGTTGAATTGGAAGACCATATATGCATGCATGTATGTAATTGTTTGGAATTTGCATAATTGAGCTTGAAATCCATGTAAATTGTAGTTAAAGCTCATGTATAATCACCATTGGTATCATCTAAGTTGAGAATGGGAACTAGACATCACATGCATGTACAATCTATGAAGATAAGAGCTTTGAATGCATGAATGTGCATGTTAGAATTGAGTTTGGTGTCAATTTGAGCCATGCATGTGGTAAATTGTGAAATTGAGCTCCATTATGATGTAGTTGGGTGTTTGTACCAAGTTAGTATATAAACATATGAAGTTTGAGTCATAAACATGCATTTGGAACCTTTGAACATCGAAGTGAAGCTCAAGAACATGTTCTGGATTTTCCAGAAATTTGAGTCCCGCTCGAGCGGGGAGACTGCCGCTCGAGCGGAGAAATCGAGCTCCCAGCATTTTCTGCAGACCTGGTTCCCGCTCGAGCGGGGAATTTGACGCTCGAGCAGGGAGCTATGTAGGCAGGAAGTCCGCTCGAGCGGCTGAGTTTGCGCTCGAGCGAGAATTGAGGGCAACCAGTACTTTTGCAAACCTAAGGGTCTGCTCGAGCGGGGAAGTCCACGCTCGAGCGGGGACCCTGTTTCCTGAAATTTTGAAAATGCATTTTGTGTTCTGTTTTCCGTTCCCTTTTACTTCTAAGCACCCTTAGGCATACATTGAGCATAGTAAATGAGTTAAAGAGATAAGAACAAAGCCTAAGAGGAAAATGTGAATTTTGAACGGATTGAATTGATAGTGACTCTTTTATATTCATGACATGTGTAGGGTCGAGTTCCAGGGCGAACCAATCTACCGATCACTGTGAGTAATATTTGAAATATGTTATTGTCCAATTACTTGCTTCCATGTAAGTTTTATAAGGTTCATACATTTTGAATGGTGGACACAGTTTGATATGAAAGTCTGAAAGGCCTACGTGCTAGTTTGATATGAAAGTCTGAAAGGCCTACGCGCCAGTTTGATATAAAAGTCTGAAAGGCCTACGTGCCAGTTTGATATGAAAGTCTGAAAGGCCTACGCACCAGTTTGATATGAAAGTCTGAAAGGCCTATGCGCCAGTTTGATATGAAAGTCCGAAAGGCCTACGTGCCAGTTTGACATGAAACTCTGAAAGGCCTATGTGCCAGTTTGACATGAAAGTTTGAATGGCATAAGAGCCAGTCTGATATAAAGGCCTAAGAGCTAGTCCGATATAAAGGCCTAAGTGCCAGTTTGATATAAAGGCCTAAGTGCCAGTCTGATATAAAGGCTAAGGAGCCAGTCTGATATGAAAGTTTGAAAAGGCCAAAGGCCAGTTAACATGAATGAATTGGGGCCCAAGGCCGTCTGTTGTATAATGTTTCAATGCATTTCCTTTATTTAATATTATTCACTGGGCTTTCGCTCATGCTCATTCATGTGTTTGTAGGTGAGCCAAGGGAGGCCCAGACCCAGCCCCAGTAAAGCCTAAGTGGATCAACATAAGTTTTGGAGAGTCAGCCCTTGTGTCTCACGCACGAGACCCATCTTCGCCTTTTGTTTTGTAGTTATATTTTGCCATGTTGGCGAAGCTCTGTATATGTTTGTATATAGCCTCACGGGTTGACATAGTTTTGGGATGATCCTGTATGTGCTGAACTTTGGATACTTAATTTCCGTCGTGAGTTATTGATGTTTATATGTATACCTTGTTTGACGTGCCATGTAAGCACAGCTCTAAGGACAAAGTTTTTAAGTTGCTTCCATTTGGCCCCCATTAACTCTGTTAAAATGCGTTTGGTTAGGTTTGAGGCCGTAGGTAATCTCACGATTACTGGCCGGTTATGCCCTTAATCCACGGGGGCGGGTTAGGGTCATGACAGATTGGTATCAGAGCACGAGTTAATAACTCACACACTTGTCCGAAAGAGCAATAAGCGTCTAGAAAAGAACTGGGACGCATGCATAAGTATGAATTTAAAAGCATTGAGAATGTGCTTAACTGTTTCATGTGAACAACTGTATGTTACAAAGTTGCGAACTACTTACATTACAAACTATCTGAATGTATATATATATGCTCCTTGTTACATGCATATTTCTGTACCTTTTTGTATAAACTATAATGCAAGTTTAATCAGATGGTGAGGACGAGGGGTGATGAGATAGAAGAGTCCACTACTACTAGACTGGATAGAATAGAGAGACTGATTCAGGAAATGGCAGAGTCTTTGAGGCAACAACAAGAATGGCAACAACAGTGGCAGCAGCCACATCCCCCACCTCCGCCTCCGGCACCTCCTGTGCCAGATAATCAGAATGATGACCGAGCCATAGCCCTCACCAAAGAGTTCAAGAAAATGAAACCACCTCAGTTCCATGGTGGGCTAGATCCTTTGAAAGCTGAAGCTTGGGTCCTCGGCATCGAAAAACTGTTTGAAGTATTTCCGTGTTCAGAGACACAGAAAGTGCTCCTAGCCACCTTTATGCTAGAAGATGAAGCGAGAAGATGGTGGATGTTGATGCGCGAGAGTTACAAAGATGCTGATTGGGAAAAATTTTTGGAGATCTTTTATGACAAGTACTTCCCGCAGTGTGTTCGGGATAGGAAGGTGGCAGAGTTCATGGAACTGAAGTAAGACAGCATGACTGTGGCCGAGTATGAGGCCAAATTCACTGAGTTAGCCAGGTTTGCGCCACATGTAATTGCCACGGACTATAAGAAGGCAAGACATTTTGAAGGTGGGCTCCGAAGTGATATCCTAGAAAGGGTGAACGTCTTGAAGTTGGAAACATACATAGGAGTGCTAGACAGGGCCATTATATCTGAGGCCAACATAGCTAGACAAGCCAAGCCAACAACAGAATGGAAAGGTAACAAAAGGCAGGGCTTCTTTTCAAAGAAGAAGTTTCTGAAAAAGCAAAATACGGGCTCCTCAAATACCTCGAATTCTTCCCAAGACACATCTCCCATGTGCAACATTTGCAGCAAAAGGCACCGTGGGGTTTGTTACCGTGTGTCAGGGGCCTGTTTCAAGTGTGGTAAACAAGGGCACATGGCCCGAGATTGTAATCAAAATGGGGGAAAGAAAGCTGCTAGTTCCACTGCATCAATCCCAAAGCCAGGAAACACTTTGAGGTCTGCAACCACCGGGGATACCGTGAGACAGGGGAGAGTTTTTGCGCTTGTTCCGGGTGATACACGGAATGCCAATGCCGTTGTCTCAGGTACTATCTCAATATGTAATCAAGATGCTTTTGTATTAATTGATTCCGGATCAACGCACTCATTTGTGACATATGCATTTGCATCTAGACTGAAAAGACCCCTAGAATTGTTACCATATTTGTTATGTGTGTCTGCTCCATCGGGGGAATCTGTGTTATGTGACTATATATATCGGTTTTGTGACATGCATATTGAGGATGCTACCCTATATGTAGATTTGTTGCCCTTAAACTTTAGACACTTCGATGTAATTTTGGGCATGGATTGGTTGACCAAATATTGTGCCACCATAGATTGTGTGACAAAGAGGGTTGTGTTTAAACCACCAGAACAGAAAGAGATTGTGTTTGTGGGAAATGGGGTAGTGCCTCCACCATATTTGATATCTGCAATGAAAGCATGTAAATTGATCAGGAAAGGGTGCCAGGGTTATTTGTGTTATGTATTGACTGAACAATCTGTGAATGTTGAATTGAATGATATTCCCATTGTTAGAGAATTTCCGGATGTGTTTCCAAATGAATTGCCAGGGGAATTGGTAGACAGGGAGATAGAATTTACAATTGAGACTGTGCCAGGCACCCAACCTATTTCCAAAGCTCCCTACAGAATGGCTACCGCCGAAATGAAAGAACTGAAAGAACAGTTGCAAGACCTGCTGGATAAGGGATTCATCCGACCTAGCACTTCGCCTTGGGGTGCACCAGTGTTATTTGTGAAAAAGAAGGATGGAACTTTGCGTTTGTGCATCGACTACCGGGAACTGAATAAGGTAACAATAAAGAACAAGTACCCCCTACCCCGTATTGATGATTTATTTGACCAGTTGCAGGGATCACAGGTGTTTTCCAAGATTGATTTGAGGTCCGGGTACCATCAATTGAAAGTAAAGGCAGAAGATGTTGAGAAAACAGCGTTTAGAACAAGGTATGGTCATTTTGAGTTTCTCGTTATGCCATTTGGAGTGACCAATGCTCCGGCAGCATTTATGGACTTAATGAACCGTATTTTTAAGACCTACCTTGATGAATTTGTCGTAGTCTTCATTGATGATATTTTGATATACTCTAAAGATAAGTCTGAACACGAACAGCATTTAAGGACCGTCCTACAAATACTTAGGGAAAGGAAATTGTTTGCTAAACTAAAGAAATGTGAGTTTTGGTTAGATGAAGTTGTTTTCCTAGGGCATGTGATCAACAGAGAAGGGATTTCAGTGGACCCACAGAAAATAGAGGCAATTGTGAATTGGCCTACACCGACCAATGTAACAGAAGTTCGCAGTTTTATGGGTTTAGCTGGGTACTACAGGAGGTTCGTGAAGGATTTTTCAAAAATAGCTGTACCTCTTACCCAACTGACACGCAAGGGGCAATCTTTTGAGTGGAACGATGAAAAGGAATCAGCCTTTCATGAATTGAAAACAAGATTGACCACCGCCCCAATTTTGACATTACCTTCAGGTACGGAAAATTTTGTGATTTTCAGTGATGCATCTTATAAAGGTCTGGGGTGTGTGTTAATGCAGAACGGAAAGGTTATTGCCTACGCCTCCCGACAGTTGAAACCACATGAGAAGAATTATCCAACGCATGACCTAGAATTGGCCGCAGTTGTTTTTGCTTTGAAAATCTGGCGGCATTATCTATATGGAGCGAAGTGTGAAGTTTACACGGACCACAAAAGTTTGAAATACTTCTTCACACAGAAAGAGTTGAATATGCGCCAGAGAAGATGGCTGGAATTGATAAAGGATTATGATTTAGAGATTCAGTATCACCCCGGGAAAGCTAACACAGTCGCTGATGCCTTGAGCAGAAAGTCAACGGGTAGTATGGCTTGTTTGCTTACCGAACAGAAGGAGATCTTGCAAGATTTTGAGAATTCTGAAATTGAAGTGGTAATGTGTAAACAGGACGGATTGATAGCCGTTATTACAGCCGAGCCGGCGATCATTGATGAAATCAAGCGGAAACAAAAGGAGGATGAGTTCCTCAAGAAAGTGATTGACGAATTTGAGGCAAGCCCGAAAGCAGAATTCAGTATTGAGAATGGAATGTTGAAATTCCGAAACCGAATATGTGTCCCTGATACCCCAGAACTAAAGAAGAGAGTTTTAGATGAAGCCCACAGATCCGCATTTGCTATGCATCCGGGTAACAACAAAATGTATCGAGATTTAAAACAAACCTATTGGTGGCCTAAAATGAAGAAGGAAATTGCAGAATATGTATCCAAATGCCTTCAATGTCAGCAAGTCAAAGCCGAACATCAGAAACCGGGCGGTCTACTTCAGCCTCTCCCTATTCCTGAATGGAAGTGGGAACATGTGACTATGGATTTCGTTGTCGGCCTACCTCGGACTTCACGAGGTATGGATTCTGTTTGGGTTGTAGTTGATAGACTGACTAAATCCGCACATTTTCTGCCTGTCAAAACTACATTTACTGCTTATAGATTGGCTACCATTTACGTTGATGAGATTGTCCGTTTACACGGAGTCCCAGTGTCTATTGTGTCGGATAGAGACCCGAAATTTGTATCTAGACTGTGGAAGAGTTTGCAGGAAGCTATGGGAACAGAACTAAGGTTCAGTACTGCATTTCACCCACAGACAGACGGGCAGTCAGAACGAACGATACAAACTTTGGAAGATATGCTTCGCATGTGTGCTTTGGATTTTCAGGGGAGTTGGGAAGACTATTTGCCACTTGCAGAATTTGCTTATAACAACAGTTTCCACTCCAGCATCGGGATGGCACCGTACGAGGCTTTGTATGGTAGAAGGTGTAGATCACCTATTTGTTGGACAGAGGTCGGAGATAGAGCTTTACTTGGGCCTGAAATTGTGCAAGACACTTCTGAGAAAATCAAGACTATTCGTCAAAGGCTCAAAACAGCTCAAGACCGACAGAAGAATTATGCTGACGTTCGGAGAAGACCTCTTGAGTATGAGGTTGGTGACCATGTGTTCGTCCGTGTTTCCCCGATGAAAGGCCAAATCAGATTTGGGAAAAAGGGCAAGTTGTCGCCCCGTTACATTGGGCCGTTTCAGATTTTGGAGAGACTTGGTCCAGTTGCATATAGAATTGCCTTGCCACCGGGATTTGAACAAATCCACAATGTGTTTCACGTGTCGATGTTGAGAGGTTACCTCCGAGACCCGTTTCATGTGATTGACTATCACCGGGTTGCTATTGATGAGAATATGGAATATGCTGAATGGCCAGAACGGATTGTTGACAGGCAAGTGAAACAGTTGAGGAGCAAGTCCATCCCAATGGTGAAAGTGGAATGGAAGGAGCACTATGGGACGGATGCCACATGGGAAAAAGAAGAGGAGATGCGACTACGCTATCCACATTTGTTTCCCGATGAAGGTAACTTAAGTTCGGAGGACCAAACTTCCTAAAGGGGGGAAGACTGTAATACCCCTGTTCGGTATTTTGTTAATTGGTCCCTAATACGTATGTGATTATATGTCTTGATATGATTTTGTGTGCCATTATATGGATATATGTGATTTTCGAACTCTATCTGTTCACCGTAGGAATATCTGTTTGAATAATCTGCTTTGGAAATTAAATTGAGGGCCTTATCGGCCACAGAACCTGAAATTGATTACGCCATTGTGATTGGCATAATTTTTAGAGCCTACGGTGAAATTTAATTAGAAATTGATTCTGGTCAGATTAAACTGATTAAATTGATGAACTAAGTGGCCAATTGTTTTATATTAAAATATTGGTTGAGTGGGGGGCCTTTAAACACTCAATCTCTCTCTCCCTAGCCTTATTTTGGCTGATCAAATTCAAGAGGAGAAGAGAGGGTCGGTTAGAGGAAGAGGGAATAGGAGATTCAAGGTTTGGGCAAGAACTTGGAGAATTGGAGGATTAAACCCAAGAATTTGCCATAGCTTGGAAGGATTGAGCCTCTAGGTAGGTAATTGATCTTGAATTCATAAGTTTGAATTTGTAATTTTGTAAGTTCAAGGCTTGTTTGTGATCAAGGGCATGTTTTGAGTTCATCTTGTTGAATTGGAAGACCATATATGCATGCATGTATGTAATTGTTTGGAATTTGCATAATTGAGCTTGAAATCCATGTAAATTGTAGTTAAAGCTCATGTATAATCACCATTGGTATCATCTAAGTTGAGAATGGGAACTAGACATCACATGCATGTACAATCTATGAAGATAAGAGCTTTGAATGCATGAATGTGCATGTTAGAATTGAGTTTGGTGTCAATTTGAGCCATGCATGTGGTAAATTGTGAAATTGAGCTCCATTATGATGTAGTTGGGTGTTTGTACCAAGTTAGTATATAAACATATGAAGTTTGAGTCATAAACATGCATTTGGAACCTTTGAACATCGAAGTGAAGCTCAAGAACATGTTCTGGATTTTCCAGAAATTTGAGTCCCGCTCGAGCGGGGAGACTGCCGCTCGAGCGGAGAAATCGAGCTCCCAGCATTTTTTGCAGACCTGGTTCCCGCTCGAGCGGGGAATTTGACGCTCGAGCAGGGAGCTATGTAGGCAGGAAGTCCGCTCGAGCGGTTGAGTTTGTGCTCGAGCGAGAATTGAGGGCAACCAGTACTTTTGCAGACCTAAGGGTCCGCTCGAGCGGGGAAGTCCACGCTCGAGCGGGGACCCTGTTTCCTGAAATTTTGAAAATGCATTCTGTGTTTTGTTTTCCATTCCCTTTCACTTCTAAGCACCCTTAGGCATACATTGAGCATAGTAAATGAGTTAAAGAGATAAGAACAAAGCCTAAGAGGAAAATGTGAATTTTGAACGGATTGAATTGATAGTGACTCTTTTATATTCATGACATGTGTAGGGTCGAGTTCCAGGGCGAACCAATCTACCGATCACTGTGAGTAATATTTGAAATATGTTATTGTCCAATTACTTGCTTCCATGTAAGTTTTATAAGGTTCATACATTTTGAATGGTGGACACAGTTTGATATGAAAGTCTGAAAGGCCTACGTGCCAGTTTGATATAAAAGTCTGAAAGGCCTACGCGCCAGTTTGATATGAAAGTCTGAAAGGCCTACGTGCCAGTTTGATATGAAAGTCTGAAAGGCCTACGCGCCAGTTTGATATGAAAGTCTGAAAGGCCTATGCGCCAGTTTGATATGAAAGTCCGAAAGGCCTACGTGCCAGTTTGACATGAAAGTCTGAAAGGCCTATGTGCCAGTTTGACATGAAAGTTTGAATGGCATAAGAGCCAGTCTGATATAAAGGCCTAAGAGCCAGTCCGATATAAAGGCCTAAGTGCCAGTCTGATATAAAGGCCTAAGTGCCAGTCTGATATAAAGGCTAAGGAGCCAGTCTGATATGAAAGTTTGAAAAGGCCAAAGGCCAGTTAACATGAATGAATTGGGGCCCAAGGCCGTCTATTGTATAATGTTTCAATGCATTTCCTTTATTTAATATTATTCACTGGGCTTTCGCTCATGCTCATTCATGTGTTTGTAGGTGAGCCAAGGGAGGCCCAGACCCAGCCCCAGTAAAGCCTAAGTGGATCAACATAAGATTTTGGAGAGTCAGCCCTTGTGTCTCACGCACGAGACCCATCTTCGCCTTTTGTTTTGTAGTTATATTTTGCCATGTTGGCGAAGCTCTGTATATGTTTGTATATAGCCTCACAGGTTGACATAGTTTTGGGGATGATCCTGTGTGTGCTGAACTTTGGATACTTAGTTTCCGTCGTGAGTTATTGATGTTTATATGTATACCTTGTTTGACGTGCCATGTAAGCACAGCTCTAAGGACAAAGTTTTTAAGTTGCTTCCATTTGGCCCCCATTAACTCTGTTAAAATGCGTTTGGTTAGGTTTGAGGCCGTAGGTAATCTCACGATTACTGGCCGGTTATGCCCTTAATCCACGGGGGCGGGTTAGGGTCATGACAGATACATTACTCTAGCAGTTTTTAGGAGTAATGGCCTGCATTTGGTGCCAGCCTTGATGGCTGGAGGCTCCCCCTCTCCCCCCCATGGTGTATAAAAGGAGGCCTATCTTCCTTGGTTTGGTACAGAAATTTTTGCTCTCATATTATATTCAAGTCAGTCTCCTCTTATAATATATTCTTCCTGTGTTGAGAGAGTGTTGCCATTATCGGTTCGCCAAAGCTAACTGAGAGTCCTTCTATGTTAGCCAATCTAAACCATCGTATTTTAGAAGACAGAAGTCGACGTACTTCTAGCACCCATAGTGAGGTGGCTAATCTGTTTTAAGGAGACTGTGGTATCACACAAGTTTCGGTTTACTTCTTCACCATTTTTCTATTTGATATGTATTTTCTGTTCATCATGTTTATGTTCTGAAATTTATTTTATTAAATTTTATTAATAGGTCTCACTTTGGGTTCAATTTGATGATTTAAACTGTTTACTCTTTAAATTAGATCGAGTAGAACATATCTATAAGAAAAATAAATTAATCGAATATCGGTAACCTTTCTATTAAATCATGTTTTTATTAAATTTTACACTTCAAATCACACTTACCATTTCTTTTTTATATATGTACAAATGGATAGTTCTTTTTCATATTTTGAATAAAATTTTCGAATATGCTACATTTATCAGATTAACTTTAAAAGAATTAGATTAATCCAATAAACATAAAAGGTTAAATTTGTCACGTTTGTCTCCAAAAACAAAATAAAAAAAATGAACTTACAAGTATGTTCTTTTAAGATAGACTATCAATTTTTTGGGTGATAAATGATACAATGAAAAGAATATGACTATCAAATCAATCTAATCTTTTCATCAATAATATACATAAGCGATCTTACAAAATGAATGATGTAAATTACTAAAATAAAATTATGACGGGCTCTATAGACATGGACACTATCCAATTTAGTCCAATTTAGATCTAAAATTGGAAAGAAGCGAGAATCAAACGGAAACTATTACAACTTATATTTATATATGGAAAATATTTAGAATCCTCAAAATTTGTGATTCCTACAATTCTCAATTGATTTCTGGCCACTCATTATGTTTTTTTTTTCCCTCTCTCTCTCTCTCTCCCTCTCTCTTACGAATGTGTGGGGAGTGAGGGTGCTGGAGGTCTATATCACAGTATATATTTACCATTATAACAATACCTATTATTTTTTTAATAAAACAGTTAACCAACCAAACAACTTCTAATGCTGAGTGCTTGGTTGATGATGGGTGTTCCATTCACCATCTTAAAAATAATACAACTATGATAGTCTTAAGGGTTGTTTAGGATGATCTAAATAAGTGTATTTTTTGACTTTTTATGAAATATGGGTTGGATTTGGGTTGTGTTTGAAGTGATGTGTTAAAGAGGTGATGTGACTTAAATAAGATGATGTGATTTAAATAAGATAGTGACTTTTTATAGCGACCCCGGTCTTTCCCATTTGGTGGTTGTATTCGGACTTAGGTTCCGTGGATCTTGTTGTTACATAATTGTGGTT
Source organism: Camellia japonica (assembly GCA_030407325.1). NCBI lineage: Eukaryota > Viridiplantae > Streptophyta > Magnoliopsida > Ericales > Theaceae > Camellia > Camellia japonica. The sequence goes on along the minus strand of JAPPVO010000013.1, from coordinate 51,820,794 downwards.
GTCGTCCTTTAATTTCTTATTTATGAGTTATGGGTTGCATTGGGTAGGTTTATTACAGGTTGGGAGTGTTTGGGAGCAAAGGGTTGCTGTCCAGAATTTTGGCCATTCGCTCGAGCGAGCAGTTTGTCGCTCGAGCGAGATCTTTGTTTTGGTCATTCGCTCGAGCTAGGGTTTATTCGCTCGAGCAAGCTTGTTTTATATAAATACGCAGCAGCGGTTTTAAATACACTTTTTCATCCTCTTTTTGATTTCAAAACCCTAGGTCCGTGTTCTCTCTCCCTCCACTCACCCTCTCTCTTAGGTTTCATCTAGTTTTAGGGTGTTTCTACCCTAGGTTCTTTGTTAAAAAGATAGAGGGACACGAGGGCTTTTCTTTAATCTGAGAGTTTGGCGGTTTGGAGCACTTTGGACTTTCGTCATCTTCTCCATTCGAGTTCTTCACTTCAAGGTAGGGATACCCTACTCCATATTATAGGTTTTGTCCTAAGTTTTGGTCATTTTGATATGTGGGTGTTGTTTGGTAATTTTGGGGTTTGAATTATAATTTGAGAACAATGGGGTTTTTCATATATTAAACATCATATGTTTGTAAGTCATGAAAAATGACACTGATAGTTTTAAATTGAGAAAATTGAACCTTAGGGTTGATTTTGAGGAAAAAGGGGAAAAACCCTAATTGTTGTAACAAATTAATTTGTATAATTAATTTTGGGAAAAACGTGGAATTAAGTTTAATTCATGGAATTGGAAAATTATGAGTTTATATTTGTTGATACATTTATTTCCTGTTTAGAAATAACTGTTTTGGGCTATCGGTGGAGGATAGTCGTGATTGTTGTAGACATTGCATGTTGATTAGGGAAAACTGAAACTAATCACATTGAATAAGTCATTGAATATGACGGTTAAATTAATACAGCAAATACGTGTATTGATTGAATATTGTGTATGACAAGTGTTTAATACATTATATATGCATATTGTTTGGGAGGAGATAGGGGATGTACTCCACGGTTTGGGAGGAGATAGGGGATGGACTCCTAAACCGGATTTTGTTTAGGAGGAGAAAGGGGATGGACTCCATTAGTACAACAAATATGTGTACTTATTGATTTATGGAAGTGTTTCAGTATGAGCCTTAGTCTCATTTGAATTGTTGGTATTAGGAGTAATGTTGATGTGAGATGTAGTCTCATTTTGTAGTTTGGCCAGGTTCTGAGCCATGTTTGTATAAATGAAAAGTTGAATAGTAACGGAAAGTGAAACATGTCATGGACATTATTGTCATGAAACTAAATTGTGTTATAATTGATTTTAAGTGGTAACCATCTATCGAATGCTATTGTTTTAGTCAATTTCTATATTTGGTTTAGTATATTTCTGCTGGGCTGTGGCTCACCCTATACGGAACATCATTTTCAGGTTCAGGTGATATGCTACCTCCAAGGACTTAGCTTGGAAGGATTTGGAGTTGAAGACTCTGTTTAGATTAGTTGTTATTTTGTTTTAGTTTGATATTACATGTAAACTCAAGCCAAGGGCTTAATGTGTAATTGAGTTAGTACTCAGACTTTTGTGTCCAAGTGTTGGCTTGGAAAGATGTAAGCCCGTAGGGCATTTACTTTCGTTATTACATATAATGTCTTTTAATAAGATTACTCTGATGAATGGAATAAGGTTTTGTCTTTCTTAATCAATGCATGTTAATATTGTATATATTACGGGTTTATTTTGGGGGCGTTACAACTTGGTATCAAAGCGTACCGGGTTCGAATACTTTGGGTACGTGGGAAGTGATTAGTATCACAAGGGGTTCGTCTCGCTTGATAGAGACTTAGCTGTACTGATATATGCTTATATGATAACATGTTTATGTGATTATGTGGGTATGGAACGTAGTTTCTAGGATGTTGATTGGACCCTTGAGTTCCTAGTAGTCTTGTTGGAAAGGCACTTGATCAATGCTGCTTCCAATGGAACTCTAGCAACGCTTCGGGACTGTCATTATCCGGGAATGAAATTCGTAGGTGCTTATGTGATTATGTGCTTACGTGGAGTGAATTACTGTTGTCCAATGCATTAGGACGCGAGTGTTATAGCTTCAGCACACTTATTAATGTGCTAACGTCTTTGTTACCTTTATTAGGATGTCAGGACGAGGACGAGGACGTGGTAGGCGTGGTAGACAGGGTAGACAGGAAGTGCCTATGTTGGAGGAGATTCCGGAGCAGCAGGAGGGAGTTGGCCAGGCCAATGTGGCCGAGCCAGTAGGTCAGCAGGCTATGGGCGCTTTGGCCCGAGAGATAGCAGGAGCATTCAGGGAGTCTGTAGGCATTCTCAGAGTTGAGAATCAGGCCCAGGTTTATGTTGCAGATGCAGGGCCTTCTTTTCTGAAGAGGGAGTTCTTCCGGTCTAACCCGGACGAATTTTTGGGTGATCCTAAAGAGCCACTTAAGGCAGATGAATGGCTCGAACAGACAACGAAGACGTTTGAGATGCTTGGCATCGAAGACGGGGTGTTGAAAGTGACCTTGGCATCTTTCCAGCTAAAGGGGGATGCGGGTCAGTGGTGGAAGTTCACAAAGGGCCGTATAGCAGGGATGTGGGAGGCTTTTGTGGATGCTTTCCAGGAGAAGTTCCTGTCTCCAACTGTTAAGGAGAAGTTGAGGGATCAGTTCTGCCAGCTTAAGCAGCTGAGTTATTCAGTGGCCGAATTTGAGGCTGCATTTACTAGCTTATCCAGGTTTGCACCTGAACTAGTGGCATCTGAGGAACGCCGTTGTATAGAGTTCGAGAAGAAGTTGAGGCGCAACCTCAAGCTGAGAGTAGGAGGGACTATGATTCGAGATTTTGGGCATCTGGTTGATGCTGCAGCCCATATAGAGATCATGATGCAGGAGGAGGAGGACGGGCAGAAAGGCTTCAAGAGGAGTCAGGATGGCCAGAGTGATGGCAAGAGACAAAGAGGTTTTAACCCTTAGCAGTCTCAGGGTAGCTTTACTAGATCTACTTTTCCAGTGCCGAGTGCAAGTTCTGGGAAAGGCAGCCAGGGAGACATTACCTGTTTCAAGTGTGGCCAGCTGGGCCACAAGTCTCCAGTTTGCCCGCAGAAGGGAGGAGTACAGAGAGCAGCATCATCTTCGGCTCGATCTCAGAGCCAGAGTCAGGGTAGAGGCCAGCCGCTCTCGTGTTATCAGTTTGGTTTGGCAGGGCACCTAAAGAGGTTTTTCCCGCAGTTGAGTGGCACATCTGGTGCATCTAGTTTGAGGCAGACTCAGAGTCATCAGCCAGCTCAGTCTGTTCAGGCCTCGAGGGCCAATCAGGGGGCTTCATCGTCCCAGTCTGTGCAGCAGTCTTATGCTCCTGGGGGTGAGCAGGTAGATCAGAGACCATCTGGGCGCGTGTATGCTGTTACTGCGCAGGATCTTGTACCGGCTCCATCTGTTGTGAGAGGTACCTTTTTGTTTTGCAACTCGGTTGCTAATGTGTTGATTGATACGGGAGCATCTCATTCTTTTATATCTGCTGCATTTGCATCTGTTTTGGGATTGGAATTGGCACAGTTAGCATCTCCTATATGTGTAGTATCACCTGTTGGGGGTGAGTTGATTTTGAAACAAGGGTGTAGAGGTTGTGATATAGAGGTCGTTGATCGTCGGCTTCCCTTTCCTTTTGTAGTTATGCCCATGTCGGGATTTGATGTTATCTTAGGTATGGACTGGTTATCGTCATATCGGGCAGTTATTGATTGTTACCGCCAGAGGGTCACAGTATGTACTTTGAGCGGGGATTGTTTTTATTTCTTGGGGGATCGGGTTGGTAGTGTTTTGCCACCGGTGTATGATCCGCGGGGGCGGAGTGAGTTGAGTGGTCTTCTTGCTAGCCTTTTGAGTAGTGAGTGTGATGAGACCCAGATTGTGTTACCGAGGGTGGTTTGTGAGTACTCGGACGTCTTTCCCGATGATCTTGTTAGTTTGCTACCTCACAGAGAGATCGAGTTCTCTATTGACCTAGTGCCCGGCACGGCGCCGATTTCTATGGCACCTTATCGTTTTGCCCCAGCCGAGTTAGTTGAGTTGAAGATTCAACTCCAGGAGTTGCTAGATAAGGGCTATATTCGCCCAAGTGTTTCGCCGTGGGGAGCACCGGCCCTCTTTGCTAAAAAGAAAGGTGGTGCTTTGAGACTGTGTATCGACTACCAGAAGTTGAACCGGGCTACAGTTAAGAATAAGTACCCTATGCCCCGTATAGATGATTTGTTTGACCAGTTGAAGGGTTCCTGTTGTTTCTCTAAGATAGACTTGAGATCGGGTTACCACCAGTTGAGGGTCAGGGAGGAGGATATTCCGACGACGGCATTCCGTACGCGGTATGGCCACTATGAGTTTCTGGTGATGCCATTTGGGCTCACCAATGCACCGGCAGTGTTTATGGATTTGATGAACCGGATCTTCCGGGAATTCTTAGATCGTTTTGTGGTCATTTTCGTGGATGACATTTTGATTTATTCGCCTTCAGAGGAGGAGCACAAGGAACACTTGAGAGTGGTGCTTGAGTTACTTAGAGCCCATAAGCTTTATGCTAAGTTTGGGAAGTGTGAGTTCTGGCTAAAGGAGGTGAAGTTCTTAGGCCATGTGGCTTCTGGGGAAGGGGTGTCTGTTGATACATCCAAGACGGAGGCAGTGCAAGATTGGGCACAGCCTAAGAGTGTGTTTGAGATCCGCAGTTTTCTGGGATTAGCTGGGTATTACCGCCGGTTTGTGAAGGATTTCTCTAGGTTAGCTTCGCCGTTGACTAGACTGACTCGGAAAGGAGTCAAATTTGTATGGAGTGAGACTTGTGAAGAGTCGTTTCAGGAGTTGAAAGTTAGATTGACCACCGCTCCGGTCTTCATTATTCTGGAGAGAGGGTTGGGTTATGCTGTTTATTGTGATGCCTCACGAGAGGGTTTGGGTTGTGTGTTGATGCAAGAGGGGAAAGTGGTAGCCTATGGCTCACGTCAGTTGAAAATACACGAGAAGAATTACCCTACGCATGACCTAGAGTTAGCAGCTGTGATCTTTGCCTTGAAAATCTGGAGGCACTTCCTGTATGGTGAGAGATTCGAGGTGTTCTCGGATCATAAGAGTCTGAAATATCTGTTTACACAGAAATACTTGAACTTGAGGCAGAGGAGGTGGATGGAGTTCATTGAGGATTATGATTTCGAGTTGCATTATCATCCGGGGAAGGCCAATGTGGTGGCCGATGCCCTTAGCAGGAAATCTGTTGGTGACGTAGCTAGTATAGCCATCCGGGAATGGGAGATGTTGGGTACACTTGGGGAGTTTGATTTGCTTTTGGGCGAATCCGTTGAGACTGCGACCTTGTTTTCTGTTGTTGCGCAGCCTACACTTGTGACTCGAGTGTTAGAGGCACAGAGAGGTGACCTTGAGGTAGATTCCCTCCGAGAGAAGATCTCCAGTGGGAAGGTTGAGAAGGGTTTGACGGTGTATCCCGACCTGAGTGTGAGATATCGAGACCGTTTGTTTGTGCCGGAGTCTTGCCGAGAGGAAGTACTCTCAGAGTTTCACCATTCATGCCTTGTGGTGCATCCGGGAGGCACTAAGATGTATCGTGATTTGGGTCGCCAGTTTTGGTGGCGGGGTATGAAGAGAGATGTGGCAGTTTTCGTGTCTAAGTGTCTTACTTGTTAGCAAGTGAAGGCCGAGCATCAGAGGCCAGTGGGTTTGTTACAGCCCTTGCCTATTGCCGAGTGGAAGTGGGAGCATGTCACTATAGACTTCGTTGTAGGTCTTCCGAAGACTCAGCGGGGTAGTGATGCTATTTGGGTGGTTGTAGACCGGTTGACTAAGTCGGCGCACTTCATTCCTATGCGCGTGAAAGATTCGGTAGATCATCTTGCTGACTTGTATATTCGGGACATAGTGAGGTTGCACAGGGTTCCAGTGACGATCGTCTCGGATAGAGATCCTCGTTTTACTGCCAGGTTGTGACGGAGTTTGCAGAGTGCCTTGGGCACTAAGTTGACCTTTAGCACGGCTTATCATCCTCAGACTAATGGGCAGTCCGAGCGTACTATTCAGATCCTTGAGGATATGCTTCGGGGTTGTGTTCTTGACTTTAGTGGGTCGTGGGAGAGACACTTGCCCTTAGTGGAGTTTGCCTACAACAACAGTTTCTAGTCTAGTATCGGTATGGCACCGTTGGAGGCCTTGTATGGCCGACCGTGTAGGTCTCCAGTTTGTTGGGCCGAGGTGGGTGATGCACCTTTATTGGGCCCGGAGTTGGTGAGGGAAACGACGGAGAAGGTTGAGCTTATCCGTAGGAGGCTTGTTACAACCCAGAGTCGTCAGAAATCGTATGCCGACCGTAGGAGGAGACCTTTGGTATTTGAGGTGAGTGATCATGTCTTTCTAAAGATATCACCTAGGCGGGGATTGATGAGATTCGGGAAGAGTGGGAAGTTGTCCCCTTGATTTATTGGCCCTTTTGAGATCCTTGAGAGGATTGGTGAGGCTACCTATCGTTTAGCTTTACCACCGCAGTTGTCCGGAGTTCATGACGTGTTTCATGTGAGTATGCTTCGGAAGTATGAGCCGGATCCATCGCATGTATTGGATTGGACCGACTTAGAGGTAGATGAGGATGCCTCGTATGAGGAGAGGCCGGTTCGGGTCTTGGATAGGCGGGATCAAGTTTTGCGAGGCAAGACCATCCCTTTGGTAAAGGTTTTGTGGAAACATCACGGGGTGGAGGAAGCCACTTGGGAACGTGAGTTGGAGGTCCGAGAGAAATATCCGGATCTGTTTGTAGATGCTTGAGCATATGTTGTTTATTTTGTTGTAATATTGAACCTTAAGTGTATTGAATATAACTTAGGTTGTGAAACATGGTTTATGTTTTGAGTTTATGGAAGTATTTTGAAACTTGCCTCATAATAGAAGTTTAGTGTAACATTGCATATGTTGATTGTGTTGTAGAATTGGAGTTATATCATGGAATTAAGTATGATATGGAAATGGGAATCACATATATTGAAAATCGTTGAATTTGAAAGGAAATTGCATATTGATAATGTAGGTTGAAATATATATTGTTAAATGCCTCATGATAAGAGATGAAATGATCGGTAATGGGTCAAGTTGTTTATTATTGTGATGTAATATTATTGGAATTTGAGAAAAACCTGTTTTTGAAAACTCATGCTTAATTTCGGGGACGAAATTCTTTAAGGGAGGGAGGTTATAGCGACCCCGGCCTTTTCCATTTGGTGGTTGTACCCGGACTTAGGTTCCGTGGATCCTGTTGTTACATAATTGTGGTTGTCGTCCTTTAATTTCTTATTTCTGAGTTATGGGTTGCATTGGCAGGTTTATTACAGGTTGGGAGTGTTTGGGAGCAAAGGGTTGCTGCCCAGAATTTTGGCCATTCGCTCGAGTGAGATCTTTGTTTTGGTCCTTCGCTCGAGCTAGGGTTTATTCGCTCAAGCGAGCCTGTTTTATATAAATACGCAGCAGCAGTTTTAAATATACTTTTTCTTCATCTTTTTGATTTCAAAACCCTAGGTCCGTGTTCTCTCTCCCTCCACTCACTCTCTCTCTCTTAGGTTTCATCTAGTTTTAGGGTGTTTCTACCCTAGGTTCTTTGTTAAAAAGATAAAGGGACACGAGGGCTTTACTTTAATCTGAGAGTTTGGCAGTTTGGAGCACTTTGGACTTTCGTCATCTTCTCCATTCGAGTTCTTCACTTCGAGGTAGGGATACCCTGCTCCATATTATAGGTTTTGTCCTAAGTTTTGGTCATTTTGATATGTGGGTGTTATTTGGTAATTTTGGGGTTTGAATTATAATTTGAGAACAATGGGGTTTTTCATATATTAAACATCATATGTTTGTAAGTCATGAAAAATGACACTGATAGTGTTAAATTGAGAAAATTGAACCTTTGGGTTGATTTTGAGGAAAAAGGGGAAAAACCCTAATTGTTGTAACAAATTAATTTGTATAATTAATTTTGGGAAAAACGTGGAATTAAGTTTAATTCATGGAATTGGAAAATTATGAGTTTATATTTGTTGATACATTTATTTCCTGTTTAGAAATAACTGTTTTGGGCTATCGGTGGAGGATAGTCGTGATTGTTGTAGACATTGCATGTTGATTAGGGAAAACTGAAACTAATCACATTGAATAAGTCATTGAATATGACGGTTAAATTAATACAGCAAATACGTGTATTGATTGAATATTGTGTATGACAAGTGTTTAATACATTATATATGCATATTGTTTGGGAGGAGATAGGGGATGTACTCCACGGTTTGGGAGGAGATAGGGGATGGACTCCTAAACCGGATTTTGTTTAGGAGGAGAAAGGGGATGGACTCCATTAGTACAACAAATATGTGTACTTATTGATTTATGGAAGTGTTTCAGTATGAGCCTTAGTCTCATTTGAATTGTTGGTATTAGGAGTAATGTTGATGTGAGATGTAGTCTCATTTTGTAGTTTGGCCAGGTTCTGAGCCATGTTTGTATAAATGAAAAGTTGAATAGAAACGGAAAGTGAAACATGTCATGGACATTATTGTCATGAAACTAAATTGTGTTATAATTGATTTTAAGTGGTAACCATCTATCGAATGCTATTGTTTTAGTCAATTTCTATATTTGGTTTAGTATATTTCTGCTGGGCTGTGGCTCACCCTATACGGAACATCATTTTCAGGTTCAGGTGATATGCTACCTCCAAGGACTTAGCTTGGAAGGATTTGGAGTTGAAGACTCTGTTTAGATTAGTTGTTATTTTGTTTTAGTTTGATATTACATGTAAACTCAAGCCAAGGGCTTAATGTGTAATTGAGTTAGTACTCAGACTTTTGTGTCCAAGTGTTGGTTTGGAAAGATGTAAGCCCGTAGGGCATTTACTTTCGTTATTACATGTAATGTCTTTTAATAAGATTACTCTGATGAATGGAATAAGGTTTTGTCTTTCTTAATCACTGCATGTTAATATTGTATATATTACGGGTTTATTTTGAGTGCGTTACACTTTTTGACTTTTTAACTTTTTTTAAACATGCCAAAACTAGCCCTTATTTTATTTCGCGATAGAAGTGAGATTCTAGATGTAGAAATATAAGAAGGTCAACTTTTTCCCCATCAACAGAAATGAGACTATTGTGGATATAACACACTGAAAACATTAACTAAATTAAAAAAGTTAAAAAATTATTTAAAAAGTTAAAAAGTTTATATTATGCAAGGGTATATTATGGAGGAAGCTATTAGGGCAAAATAATTTTTGCCCTTTGCATTTAATTATCCAAAAAGTCAAAAAGTCAAAAGAGTAAAATAGTCATTTTGATTTTATTACAATATTTTTGTACACATTTTTTTGTAAAAATTCAAAAAGTTATCCCAAACATACATATTTTTTTAACCAAAAATTTAAAAAGTACATTTATATAACACATCCGAAACAATTATTAAATTTACATTATAGAGGCAATTAACAAAGTTGTACAAGTGAATGTATAATTTTTTATTTTTTTTAAAAAAGAAAAGAAAAAGTGCTCGGTCGAAAAGTCTAATTTGAAATTTGTTTAATTTAAAAATTCACACGTTAAATTATTCAGTCCATAAAGACATATTTCTGTATGATGCCCAAACTACTCATTCTTTGTTCTACTATCTTCACCGGTCATAGTTTCTCTCAGATAAAGTTTTTGTTTTATCTGTCTAAAAACTCTCTCTCCCTCTCTTCGTTCGTTCTCTCTCTCTCTCTCTCCCTCCTCTCTGCAACTTCTCCCTCAACTCTCTCTTCTCTTTCTATCATCTCTTCTCTTCGACAACACACAAATCCGAAAAACAGAGATACCTCTCTCTTTCTCTCTCTCTCTCTCTGTACATTTCTCTTTCGCCTTCTTGACTGGAGGTGCACCGCCTCGTCAAACAAAGAGAGAGCATCGGAGGAGGAGGAGAAAATGGTGGTGGGATCGAGTACTTCTTCCCAAACCTCGACCTGACTTCAACGATCTTGTTCAGATCTTTGAGCTTCTCCAAAAGAGCGAGCTCGGGAAGATAGTTCTCGTCCGAGGAAACTAGGGTTTTCACCCCTTCGGATTTCAAGATCTCGTTCTTGAGTCTAGAGTTCTCGCGACTATTCAGGGATTTGTGGAGGTGAAGGGTTTTGGACATGACATTAGTGACTTCGCACTTGCACCGGCGCAGAGATGTCCTTTCAGCTAGATCTGAGCAAAGATGGAGTTGTTTGGCATAAGAGTCTCTTCATCTTCATCATTGACATTTTGGAGGCAGCGGCGGACTTCGTCGTCACCCGAAAGTGCCTAGCGGTGACATTGGCGGTTCGTTGAAGGGGTCGTCCGGCAGCCGGAAGTTCATCTGTGAATGGCCTTGCTAGTGGTGAGATCCCTCCGATAGGAAGTTGATGAAGATTGGTTATCTTATTTTAATAGGTACAAAGATCAAAAAGAAGAAGTTGAGTGAGATAGAAAAAGATTGTAAACAAATAGTGGGTTTGTGGAAAGATTTGAACAAATATGTTCAACAGAAAAGAAAAAATAGATTAAAAAAATTCAACAGATAAAAAATTATTTGAACAGATACTGAGTTTGTCGATGGAGAAAGAGAGATTTGATTAGATCTGTTCAACAGATAAAATAATAGGTTAAAAAATTCAACAAATAAAAAAAGATTTGAACAAATAGGTTAAAAAATTCAATAGATAAAAAAAAGATTTGAACAGATAAGGTAAAAAATAAAATAGAAAAATTATAAATAAAATGGCAAAATTAAAAATAAAATATCTTCCAAAATAATAAAATGTATTTCTCACCACGATAATTTGCAAAACATATACTTCTCACCCAAAGAAAGTATCCAACGGACCCAACTCAAGCAATCTTCAAATTGAATTTATCATCAATTTTCTATAAAATATATATATATATATATATATTTTGATTTAATCCAACCAATCTTGCTTGCGCCATAGAAAGGGTCACTATCTTGTATTAAAATTGTTTAATATGTCTCGTCACACAAAGGCCATGATGATTATATTTTACTTTTAGATCTTGTATTATGCGTTACATGTTTGTTAACAATGTTGTATTGACACATAACAAAACAAAGTATGAAAACAAAGTCATCTATGGTAAAATAAATAAATAAAACAAAACAAAGTCATCATAAAATTAATTTTCTCATTTTTCTTGAATAAATTTACTTTATTATATATAATGTATATGTTAGTATGATGAGACCTATCTCTAGTGAACTAGTAAAGATAGCGACAAATATGCCGATAAAAAATAAATAAATAAAAGAAAAAGATATCGACAAAAAAGAATACCTCCAAGTGAATGCTACCTATTGACATATACACACTGTAAGAAAATCGGGAATTTGCGGCGTTTTTAAAACGCCGCAATAGGCCAGAAAAACGCCGCAAAAAGAAAATATGACGTTTATAACATTCGTCGATGATACGGCCGTCGCTGTATCTTCATGACGTTTTAAAAACGCCACTAAAGACCTTTAACGACATTTTTAAAACGCCTTTGATTCTCTTAACAGCTGTTAACTATGCACGTTAGAGGAGTTATCTCTGACGTAATCATGACGACATTTTGCGACGTTTTTAAGAAAAACGCCACAGTTTGTCATTTTTTTAAAAAATAAAATAAAAATCATAATTAATGATCTGTTTACTTTTGTCCAAACCAAACCTATATTATCCATCACCAATCTCAAAATATATATAGCGACCCCGGTCTTTTTCCCATTCGATTATTGTATCCGGACTTACGTTCCGTGGATTCCGCTGTTATATTTGTTGTTGTTGTCCTTTAATTCCTTATTCTTGGGTTATAGGATGTGTTTAGCAGGTTGGTTGCAGATTGGTTGGGTTTAGAAACCAAGTCTGCATGTTCAGTTTTTGGCTTGGTCGCTCGAGCGAGCTTCTCTTCGCTCGAGCGAGGTCTTCGTTTTTGGTTCTTCGCTCGAGCGAGCTTTCCTTGGCTCGAGCGAGCCTTGCGTCCAGTACATAGACCTGAGAGATGTGTTTCTTGGCTCGAGCGAGCTTCCTTCGCTCGAGCGAGCGAGGTGTATGTTTTCGAGTTCTTCGCTCGAGCGAGCTTTCCTTCGCTCGAGCGAGCTTCTGGGTTGCAGACCTGAAGCATCGAGTTTTTGGCTCGAGCGAGCTTTTCTTCGCTCGAGCGAGGATTTCTTGTGTCTGGTCGCTCGAGCGACCAGGTCTTCGCTCGAGCGAGCCTGTCCAGTTTAAATACGCAGCAACAGTTTTAAAACGTTTTTTTTACAACTTTTTGATCCAGAAACCCTAGTTACGAGTTTTCTCTCTTCCAACTCACCTTCTCTCCTAGGTTTGATCTAGTTAGGGTGTGTTTTTACCCTAGTTGCTTTACAAATAAGATAGAGGAGAGTGAGGGCTTCCATTTAATCTGAACGGTTGTTGATTTGGAGCACTTTGGAGTTTGGGCTATCATCTCCGTCTTCTTCTTTTTGGGTTCTTGCTTTGAGGTAGGGATTTCCTACTCCACTTATACGCTTTAATCCTAAGTGTTTGTATTTTGGTATGTGGGGGTAGTTTGGTAATTTTGGGAAAAACCTTAGGGTTTTGGCTTAGATTAATTTGTATAATTAATTTAAGGGAAAAATGTGGAATTAGGTTTAATTCATGAAGTTGGGAAAATTATGAGATTAATGATATAGTTGGGTAGTTTAAATACTTACCTATGAGAAGGTTGATTTTACATTCATTGTTGTATTTATTTCTTGTTTAGAAATAACTGTTTTGGGCTATCGGTGGAGGATAGTCGTGATTGTTGTAGACCTTGCATGTGGCTTAGGTATAACTGAAATTAAGTCATTTATCTTGACTGTTGAATTAATACAGAACATTCATGTATTGATTATGTGTTGTATATGGCAATTGTGTGTTTCATTGCATATGCATTTCATTTGGAGGAGATAGGGGATGAACTCCACGGTTTAGGGGAAGATAGGGGATGGACCTCTAAACCGGATTTGTTGGGAGGAGATAGGGGATGGACTCCAGTAGCATCACTCATATGTGTGCTTATTGATAATAGCAATATTGCTATCTGTTGTTGATATGATACATCATTATAATGTGTATCAGTTGGAAGAATGGAAGTGTTGTGGTTTGAGCTTTAGTCTCATTTATTTTTGTGACATCTGGATCACTATTATAGTTGGCCAGGTTCTGAGCCATGATGATATAATTGGAAAGTTGAATAGATATTAGAAAGTGAAGAGTGTCATAGACAATATGTCATAGACAACGTAGACATTAGTGTCATGAAATTGGAAACTAATTATCTTGTGTTAACCATGTATCGAATGCTAATGCTTTAGTTAATTCTTATGCTTGGTTTAGTATTTTTCTACTGGGCTGTGGCTCACCCTATATGGGAACTTCATTTTCAGGTTCAGGTGGTTCATTACCTCCAAGGACTTAGCTTGTGAGGATTTGGACTCGAAGACTTGCTTTATTTTATTTGTTTTATTTGAATAACTTGTAAACTTTTAAGCCTAGGGCTTTATTTGTTTTTGAGTTAGAACTCATGGAATTGTGTCCAAGTGTTGGCTTGGCAAGATGTAAGCCCATAGGGCATTTATTATGATGTTTTTATTTCATGGTACTCTGATGAATGGAATAAGATACTTTATTTCCTTATAATTCCGCATGTTAATGTTATGTATTATGGGTTTATTTTGAGGGCGTGACAACTTATACATGGATGAGCATTCATTTTTCAATTTTTCATAAAAAAAAATAAAATAAAAAATAAAATCCCGTAAAACGCAATCTCCAGATTCTCTGAAAATAACTTCATCCACAGTTCTCTTCAGCTTCATCAAGTCATCCATAATCTTCACCAAAATGATGATTATATACCTGAATCATCCAATTCCATTAACACAACTTCAATAAACTTGAATGATTGGAAAATCTACATACTCTTGGGAAATATACATCAAGTCTGAAAAGCATAATCAACTTAAGACAGCATAAACCTTTTTTTTCCCCCCAGAAATTAAAGCAAGCTGATATTATAGAAAAAAAATATGGGAAATATATGCATCATACAGGGGGCATACATCATACAGGCACAACAAGGGTGGAAACCATAGATGGGGCCAGCCACAACCAAAGTATAGACAAAAATACAACAAGATAAAGAGGACATGAGCTTACAACAATTTAAACCCCACACAGCAACAACAAATTTTCATGCAAAGTTTTAGGTTTCCTCAAAAAATCAAGACACATTCCTTCATTCATCTCATAAAGAAAAATTGCTGCTTACTAATCTTATTCCCAGAAAATGCTTGGCATGTGCACTGCCCCCTTTAGAGCTTGATTGCTAAATCAGCATAATATTTATTCTAAAAGGAGATTAAACAACAAACCATTTCTTGATTTCAATCTTTTAATCCATCAAAAGTAATGACACTTAACAGGAAGAACGTGGGATCCAATATAAAAAATTATATTGACAAATAAACTAATTAAATAATGATTGCAACTGCCAATCAATGAAAAGTTTAATTGATTAATAAAGTAACAGTCATGCTGTGTTAAAAGAAAAATGAATATATATATATATATATATAAGAAAATGAGAGATATCCCTAAAGTCTCTAGATGATTGAGAGCTTTTACCAATGACGCTAAGTGCTCAGAAGAAACAACAAAAGTTGATGAAAACAGATAAAACTCTGCTACCACATTCATATTACAAATAACAAAAAAATAATTCAAAAACATCAATCAAGAATGATTAGTCAAAATGAGATCAAATAACCTAATGAAAGAAAGATGGGGATGGGAGTGGGGATGGAGGGAACATAAAGGGAAAATGAACGAGTCAAATAATAGAAAGCAAACCTGTGGTGGATTTTCCCGAGGTATAATGAAAAGAACCCTCATTGGGTGGAGATCTGCAAGTGGCGGTTTAGCCATTTCAATTATGGTTATCCCTAGAGACCAAATATCTGCCTGCATCATACAAAGGTTCTCAGCATATTGCAATTGCAAGGCTCAACAATGGAAATTGAAGGGGACAGTAATGACAAGAACAAAGTAAGACAAAACAACCCTATAAAACCAAAGTGCCAAAAGTATTTCCCCCAAGAGATACCTTTTCTTTGTATCCTTCCGAATTTTGAATTACCTCCGGAGCCATCTAAAATGGAGTTCCTACAAAAGTCTGTTAATGTTAAATGCATTAGTGAGACTCTTGATGACTTGTGCTAAAATTTCCATCTAAACACAAAGCAAGAGAAAATCATAAAAAAAAAAAGAACAAAAATGCAGAATTTTTAAAACAAAGGAAAAAAAACACTCATCAGGTTCTTGGATAGTCTAAGAAGATGGAGAGGGGTATAAAAGAGGCAGAAAGCATTATTATCTTCTAAACAAACATAAATATGAAATATCTCATAGCATTGAATACTTAACAGATTGGTTAAAGTTTTTGTTACATATTAACAAAATCAAGTAAAGACAAATTTCTTAAACCAATAAGCTTGGTCTTGATGGAAAATCAGGAAGACAATGTCTGTGCAACCTCTAAATAGCGGGGAAAACAGAAAAGGAAAAAAAAAATCAATAATCTGAAAAAATTTATAGAATGATGGACAAGGCCAATGTTTGTGTGCGCACACTCGCAGAGGAAGAGTGAGGAGTGAGGGAGGGAGTTTATCACCAGGCAAAAGGCCTTCGCATAAGCAGAACAGGTTATCAAACAAGGGTCCTTAAACTCTAATAACTTGATGACAGACAAAATATGCAGAGTCACAAAGGTTGGGGGTTGAAGATTCATATAAAGGTACTCATGCATCTACTTTAAAGTTGATAAGAAATTCACTCAAACATTTAGTTTATTATAAGAAGACTAAATGCCACAGCAAACAGATTTTACTGAAGTTAAATTTAAAAGGAATATTAAAGGACTAAGTGCTAGCTGAATGGTGAACTGACATGGATCACACATCTGAACAGAGAATTTCCAAACAGGAAAAATAATTACTCAATATGATAAAGCACGAATTCAATAAATCAAAATTCAGAAAGGTAATCCTAAAGCGAATCATTGAGAGTGTTTACCTTAAAAGCATTGGAGATTGTGTTAGTAATTTTATCCAGAACTTGACCTCCTGCTATTGTTCCCAATATTCCGGAGACAATTGTGATCCCCCCAAAAACCAAATCTGCATCGCTCTGCCAAAAGACCCAAGTTATGTGTTTTTACACCTACTGTTATTTTATCTGAAATTATCTTTTAACATGCAATAAACACAAAAGAAAGATGAATCAGGTGTCATATGGAGTGATATATATTATAACCAGCTTTTGGCCCCCAATCACCTATGACAAAGTTGTACGCTATGTAACCTGCAAGTGAGCATTCACAGTAGAAGAATTACTATATAGAAACATAGGATACAAACATAATTATTAAAGTCATTATATTCTAGTATATACAGAGTGAATGCTTCAACAACTACATAATTGTAGTTACACTTACGAAGACAACACTGTAAAGCAAATAAATTAGCCATCAAGTCTATTGGTGCATTAAAAATATCAAACAAAAACTTATCTATGATAACCTTTCTACAAATAAGAAACTAGCATGAAAGTCGAAGTGAAGTTTGATGAACAATATACCTAGAACATTTACGACATAAACCTGCTCAAGCAAAAGCACTTTCATATCTCTCAAAAATCTTGATAACTGATCCAGATTAATAAATCCACATTTTGGCCTGTAACAAAAATAAGATCCAAAAAAATTAATCAATATTCCTGTCTATCCTGAGCTTGTACAACTTCGAAGGCAGCACAAATTCATGCCCAATCATATGCAATCATAGGTCACAAATCATGAGCTTCAGGAGGAAAGTCCTCACTCTTCTCTCTCTCCTCCCCTGCTTCTTGTTTTCTCACTCCTGAATCTCAAATAAAAGAAAATTGAAGTACCAAGAAACCCGGAGGTCCTGTGCCACTACCACCATTGCTGCCATCAACTCCAGCTACACCAGCAAAACCACATAAATTAACCAACACTTTCTAATATACACAAATAAATATATGTATCTATAAATATATATGTGGGGTGTATTTGCAAAGCATGACTGTAATATCGGAAAAATTCTTCAATTTGGCCCTCAGAATATGGTTGGTTTTATAGTCTTCATCACATCAACAATCAAAATCTCTCTTTGAAGCATGGATTTAAAGATTAGAAGAGGTATTGTCAAAAGAATTAACATGACATGATATGCATTAGAGTATGAACCATTTTTTCTCCCAGATGAAGAATGTGGCTCATACATCATAACTTTTTCAAGTAAATGAATAAACTACTCATCTTTGTGATATCATATGTTTCATAAATTGGCAAATGAGGGTATGATGTCAATACGGCTTCATTAATTCATAAACAATTTTAAAATTATAGTTTTTTTTAACAATTCTCTAGTTTGAATACTTTTAGTTACTCATAATATTGGAAGGTATGCACATAAAAGTAGTAATACTTTGACCGTAAAGGATGATATTCTCCTGCTTTGCGCCATAGCTTTCCTCAAGACATTTATATATAGCCTCAATATCTGCGTAGGTATTCTGCTCACTTGGCTGCAACACAGGGAAGGTATGAGCTGTAGATGACACTTTTAGGCACTACAAGTCGCACCATATAACTTAATTAACAAGAAACTGTTATGTAGAAAAAAAATTCAATTGTCACACACCTTCCCGGAAGACTGTCCGTACCCGGAATAGTCATACCTGCACAAAGTTAAATGCTTAAATAAACTTCTTTATATCAGCAGATGTATATGACTAAAATTAGCAAATCTTTCAAATGCAATAAGAAATCCCAACCATCAGTTAATCAAACATTCGCATTTATTAGTCCTTTTAACATATAAGGCTTTGTCTCAACAAAGAAATCCCAAGCATTAAAGGTGTCCGTTAAACAAAGATTAATTCCTTTTCGATAATCATGCAATCCAAAAAAAAAAAAAAAGAACAACAAAAATCTGCAGGAAAAGATCATCATAACAATCCATCAAATCAGGTATTAAACTTAAGAAAACCCAATATATAAAGAAAATACACCAAAGCATCGATTTTTATTATTTGATGAGCATAACCCTCCACCAAACCTAATAAAATAAATAGGTTAATTAACAAAATTACAAGAAATCCCAAGAACACTCAATTGATTTCGTTGCTCATAGAAAAAGAAAAAAAAAATCAGATTAAAACAGAAGCACCAATAGAATCGAAAACACCATCAAAAGACAAAGTAGCAGAAAGAGAATCGGAATCGAAAAGCAAAATAAAAAGATAGAGGAAGTGTGTACCGATCTGGAAGATTGATTCAAAACCAGGAAATCAAAAATCTGATTCCGGATTCTCTCTCTCTCTCTTGAAGCGATTGAGAGAGTGTGAATTACGCTTTTATAGCTTGAAGGAGTAGCCATGACGAGTCTCAAGGGGCTCTAAAACCCTAGAGCTCCAATCAAACCCTAGATCGGCAATGCGGTGGCGACTCCATCGTCATCGTCCTCCTCATCATTCACGCTCTCCTCTGAACTGTCCTCACCATCATCTTCTCTATTACTCCCGTGAATCAACCTATCTCCTCTCTTGCTCCGACTCGACCGATCTCGGTCCCCGTCCCTGTCTCGATCTCGATGATCTCGAATTAGATCTGAACAAGTAATGGAAATCGAACCGGGTGAATCTCTCAAGGAGAATGAGGAGAGACAGAGAAAACCCTAGATCTAGATCTAGGACGGTGAGAGAAAACGAGAAGAGAAAGAAATGAAGACTGAAGGAGACGGAGCTCCGTTATAAAGTGGAAGCGTGTTTAACGCGTGTCTTTTAATTTAACTTTAGGTCTTTCACAGCGTTTTTCAAAACACGTTGTCTAAGAAACGTGGTTATAGGCAATTTTTGTTGTAGTGACATTTTAAATATTTTTCTATAATTCATTTATGTGTAGTTAGAGTTACATTATTTTTAGGATAAAAGACAGTTTTAATACTTAAAGTATGTGTTGTTTTTCATTTTAATCTCTTAAGTTTTAATTTTGTCATTTTGATCCTCAAAATAGTCAATTTAAGTCAATTTGGTCATAGGTCTAACGTCCATATATATTTATAACAAAAATATGGATAAAAGAAAATTTTGGTCCCTAAAGTATGTGTTTCTTGTCATTTTAGTCTCTCAAGTTTTAAATTTTGTCATTTTGGTCCTCAATGTTGTCAATTTGAGTTAATTTGATCTTAGCTCAAATTAAATTAGCTTAAACTGACACTGTTGAGGATCAAAATGACAAAAATTTAGAACGTATGGGACTAAAATGACAAGAAATGCATATTTTAGGGACCAAAATTGTCTTTTAGATTAAATATTTTTTCCATTAACAATGTAAACAAACGTTAGAGATATGGCTAAATTAACTCAAATTGACAATTTTCATAATCAAAATGATAAAATTAAAATTTAAGAAATTAAAATAATAAAAAATGCATCCTTTAAGAATTAAAGTTGTCTTTTATCCTTATTTCTAGTTGGCAAGCCTATGGAATTAGGCTTTGCCTATATGCAAATGCAAAAATCTTCCAATTGCTACTGAAGATACAGTAGCAAGTTTACAAAATTGAAACTTGTTACCGAAGATGAGGGTTGGTGAACAAGCTTCATATCTCATCTCTTTATGCTTATGTACTTTTTTTTTATAGGTTTCAATTCTAAACTCGCATTGATGATTCAAATTGTCTATTTTGTAGACATTGTAATAAAAGTTATTCATGCAAAAAATTAACTTCATCGAACAACTATAAACATATGAATAAATAACATTTTATTTTAAAAAATAAATGGTTTAAGTACAATCGCATTTGTTATTCATTTTATAAAATAAAATGTGATTTTTTTTCTTATGTTTATAAATATCCGATGAAATTAATTTTTTGTATGAATGGCCTTTATTGCAAAATCCACGAGATAGATGGTTCGAATAATTAGTATGGGTTTAGAATTAAGTCTCATAAGAAGAGTATGAAAAGACATAGAGAAATAAAGTATAGAGGGGAGCCTATCCCGAATCCAAGAGGATGAATTGGATTAATTAAAAATAAACGCCCTTTAAAAAAAAAAACAACTTTCCTTAGAAAATTAGACATATGACAAAAATAAGACCAAGATATTAAGTAAGAAACATTTGTGAACATTTGTGAGTGAGTAAATCAAAGGAATAAAATAATAGATAGGGAAAGAGAATTCCTCCACTGACTGAATTGCTTTCTTACATCACATTACTTAACCCAAGCATTGTGGATTTACAATTCTTTATTCCTTTGTTTAAATCCCTCAACAACCAATCTCAGTATCTTAAGGGGGTCGTTGTTTGATGAGATTAGGTATGGAATTGGACTCCATATTTATCAAAATAAATAGTCCAAACATTTGGTTAAAAAAAGATAAGTTTGGATTAATAGTTCGGTCGGACTAAAAGTTCCACATATGTAGAATAACTTAATCACATGGGATATGTAGGATAGAAATTGATGAACTCAACTATACTTTTAATTAGCTAGTTACATAATGAAATTGATCCAAATATAAGATTTCTGTAGACGTCCCCGAACGCCCCGGGAGGGTTAAGTCCCGTTCCGTTCGTTTTTGCGGGTCTACTACAGTTCGGACTCAAATTGTCACGGTTCTAAATCTGAACCAAAGAGTCCAAATCCGGCAAATCGTTTTGAGAAACAGATTTTTGAAAAGAAGTGCCAAACATGGACTGCTTTGCCAGATACAGAGTAGCCACCTAAATATTTTTTAATGGGGGAATTTAGGAAACCCTGACACGGTGCCGAAGGCCACGTGTCTGTCATCACCAAAGTTGTCTTGGCTCGGGAGCTTGGGTACGATCGGGGAAGGTCAGCTATGAGCACCCCCTTTCGCCCGGTCCGAAGACCGGCTACTACTAACCATGATATCCGATTTTGAAAACGTTATGTATTCTTATTCCGGTTATTAGCCTAGAATTACTATGTTATGCACACAGCAAACAAGTATAGACTGGATTGCCTAATTTGGAAACAAGCATTGCATATCCGTTTGTTTTGAAAAGCGCTTTGGAATTTGCTACTCGCAAGTAGGCTAAAACACGGATTTCAATGAGTTTTTCCAACTCAAACAATCCAACCTCCACCCACAGGCATTCAAACAGTTTATCTCATGTAAGCACTTAGCCTCATGGTAATCATGCTGTTATGTTAACATTCACATGCATGCGAGATGCTAAAGCATAAATACTTACATCGTACTCCGTGCCAAAACAATAAACTAGTTAGCAAACATGAATGTCCTAGTTCATGTTAAAATGACTAATGCATCGCAGGCAAGGGTGCAATCTAGAGTAGGCTCGGCTAACCCTAAAATGGCATGTGAAATGCTACAAGTAACAAGTATTCAATTTGGGAATTGAAATACATTGCAGTTAGCGTGATGTACCGAGCCCGGTGCATGTAAGACCAATGTATGAATGCACGCATGCTATCATGCTGTATGCTAATTTAAACGTGCCCTAATCTACCATCATAAGCGGGTAAATAAAAAGGAAGAAAGAAGTGGGGTTGGAAGACATGCACACCATTCACACACGCTTATTACAAATACGCCCTCACTCAGAGGGGCAAAAGAATATACAAATTAATTAACTACGCAAGCTAATTAAATTACAGACCCATTAAATTAATTAAACGAATTAATTAATCTAATTAAAACAGCAAACCGCCTCGGGAAGAGAGCCAGATGCAGCGCATGCTCGGGACTTGCTCGGAATCGCACTGCCATGCATAGTCTGCCTCTGTTTTCCCTGCTTTGCTCCTCTGGAAACTGCCAAAGTCTCAGGAATGCCTCTCAGGACACTGGGGGATACCATCGGCTAAGGGGGAGAGCCACCGGCTCTGTAGGATGGTCATCGGCACAAAATGAATCCGTCAGCTGAGGACTTACTGCCGGCGGGCAGAAAATGTTGCCGGTCGGCAAACAATGCCTGCAGAACCTGCAACTCACAGCAGTAGAGGGCAAAACTTGCATGGCAATACAATTCAAACAATGTATGCACCAATCACATTCCTTATCATGTTAATGACTCAAAGGGGGATGTGCCTCGATTCTCGGACCACCAATCACGCATTTCCAAGCATGATGGCCCAAAGAATCAAGTGTGCAACTTTAATTTCAAATGAAATGCAATGCAAATGACCCAATGAAGGGGACTTAACCTCTATCACACTCACTTCAAAAGGCTAAGCATGCATGCTCATGCAAGGCAACCCTAAGCATGCGGAGCTAGGTATGCAACATGGCAAGGCAAGAAATCATGCAAGTCATGAGGCAATGCAACTAATGAAAAGATGGACTTAAACATGACTTAGGCAACTCTAATTAGGCCCAAAATCAGTGGCCAAAACCAAGGAAATGAAGGCCAAAATGCACACACACATGCATGCAATCATGGTTCAACACCTTAAGCATAAACAAGGCAACTCTTAAGCACACTTAAAGAGACCAAACAATAGACAATTAGCATGCAACACAAGCTTTGAAATTGCACAAAATAGAGGTGCCAAACCAACTAATTCAAGCAAGTAAAGTATGCAAATGGCCCAAGTACTTGAGGCAAGCCAAGAGGCTCAAACCAAGGTCAAACCCACCAAGCCTCACAAGGCTAAGGGGACTCAAAACAGGTCAAAGGCAGACCTAAACAACACCCAAAGAATTCCTAGATGGCATCTAAAGGGCTCAAGTCCAAAGGCATGCACAAATGCACTTTCAAGGAGCATACAACACAAGCTTATAAGGCGTTAAAGAGGCATGCAAGGCAAGCATACGAACATGTAAAAGGGACTGAAATAACATGAAAAATGACTCTATTCCACTAGATCAAAGCAAACAAAGCATGCTATACACTTACATACTTAAGGCCAACAAGCCCAAAAATGCAAAGAGGCTATATAATGCATGTTAGGGTCGACTCAAACAACCTAAGACAGACCTAAAGCATGGCAAAATAAGCACAAAAGCTTCACAAATCTAAGCCTAAAACATGCTAAAACAAAGGCACACAACCTAAGGCATATTAAGGCAATCACAAGGCATTACAAGGTAGGTATGCAAGGCATGCATGGTACACCAAAACCAACTTAAAACCATGTTATATTATGGCAATATAAGCATGAAAAACAGTCATGGCATGCTCAACACACACTCAAACATGGGCTCCCTTAAGAGACCAAAGATGGTCCCTTTCAAGGACAACAAGGAGAGGGGGTGGCCCTTCCCTTTTGGAGACTTCAAGGCACCATCTTCACCACTGAAATCCCTCAAGATTTCAGTGGTGAAGAGGCCCAAATACCAAAGTCTCGAAACTTGCACAAAATAGCACAAAAATGGGGCCTTTCAAGGCCTAAGGGTGGTCAAACACACCCAAACCACAAAACACTCTTAACAAACAATCAAGAGGGCCTAAAAATAGAACTTTTTTATGTTATACACTAAACACAAAAACAGCTCTAAGATAGGTAGAAATATGATGTAAAAATGGGGTAAAAAGGGCTAGTTTCTTACCCTTGAAGCCTTTCTTCAACAATGGTGGTCTTGTTGCCTCCTTGAGCTCCAATCCAACCAAGAACAGCAAGAAGAAGCCCTTAGAACCTCAGTAGATAAGGGAAGGTGAAACACTAGGTGCTTGTATGCAATAGTATGGACTAAAACACACACAAGAGTAATATAGAGATAGGATGTCTATTGAACCCTAACCCTAAAACCAGAGCTTCCTCTGTATTTTCTAAGCAAAAAGCTCTAATTTTTCTAACCCTTGAGCAAGGGAGAGGAGGGCTCCTCTTATAGAGGAGCCAATCTTGTAAACTTACAATGTAAGCTAACAAGAGGGGCATCCCTCCATACACGTGTATGGAGGGGAAGCAAATGCCAACCAGCTGTTTCAAAATATCTCCAAAAGCAGCTGAACAGTAGTCGGCCGGCCAAAAATGTCATTTTGACAAACTTGATTGCCGACCGGCAACAAAGAGTGCCGACCGGCAACATACATTGCCGGTGGCGACAAAAACCAGCTGGTGGCTTCTAGCCACTGCCGGTGGTGTGTGGGGATGCCTCACAAGGCATTCCCTGCCCCTCCAAGGCAAAACACAAGTGTTTGGTGCAAAACCAGACACAAAACGGTCGAGTTCGGAGATCCTGAGACAAGGCGCGTAGCCGAGAACTCCGGGAACTCCAAACGAACACAAACATGGATAATCATCGAGTGTTCAAACGGTGACGTCCAAGTCTTGAGGACGGTCAAAAATGGGGTGTCTACAGTTGCCCCTCTTTGACAGAACTCGAAAGTCATAATAATGACGGGAGTGAATGTCAAAGCCCAGAGACGACCCATTTTTGACAAGGCCGAAGACTTGGACAAACATGCAAGACAAACAAGGTATGTGCCCGAAGGCAGGGGCAAAATGCAATTGAAAATGCAAGAAGCCGAGCATAACTTATGATCATGCAAAGAAAGCTGTAACGAAGCACACATGCAACAGTTTTAAGCTAGCATACACCAGACTACACTACAATGCAGAAAGGATGTAAGAAAATTATGTAATTCTCGATACGTCTCACTCGGAGGATACAATACCTGTGCGGCTCGTCCGGTTGCACCAGCCTCGAATGAACCGTACATACAATATCGTGCCTGAAAAGAAAACAAACTTACAGGTACAATGTCGTTAGCAGCATGCATGACAATGCAAACGAGACACGCATGCCAATGCAGATAAGACGACACGCATGCCAACGAAAATGTGACACGCATGCCAATGGAAATGAGGCACACATGCCGATGAAGATGGGGAGGCACACGTGCTGATGCGAATGAGGAGGCACACGTGCCAATGGAAATGGGGCACACGTGCCAATACGAATGAGGCACACGTGACGATGCAAATGAGGCACACGTGCCGATGCGAATGAGGCACACGTGCCAATGAGAATGAGGAGGCACACGTGCCGATGCAAATGAGGAGGCACACGTGCCAATGGGAATGATAAACGATGCAAGTGTGACACGCATGCCACACAGAATGGAAAATGATGCAAAATGAAACAAATGAGACACGCATGCCTCATAAGAATGCAAAATGATGTAAGTGTGACACACATGCCACACGAAATGTAAAATGATGCCAATGAGGTACGCGTGCCTCAAAGGATGCAAAATGCTGCCAATGAGGTACGCGTGCCTCAAAGGATGCAAAATGAAGCCAATGAGGTACGCGTGCCTCAAAGGATGCAAAATGATGCAAGTGAGGTACGCATGCCTCACGGAGATGTAAAATGATGCCAATGAGGTACGCGTGCCTCAAAGGATGCAAAATGCTGCCAATGAGGTACGCGTGCCTCAAAGGATGCAAAATGATGCAAGTGAGGTACGCATGCCTCACGGAGATGTAAAATGATGCCAATGAGGTACGCGTGCCTCAAAGGATGCAAAATGCTGCCAATGAGGTACGCGTGCCTCAAAGGATGCAAAATGTTGCCAATGAGGTACGCGTGCCTCAAAGGATGCAAAATGATGCCAATGAGGTATGCGTGCCTCAAAGGATGCAAAATGATGCCAATGAGGTACGCGTGCCTCAAAGGATGCAAAATGCTGCCAATGAGGTACGCGTGCCTCAAAGGATGCAAAATGATGCCAATAAGGTACGCGTGCCTCAAAGGATGCAAAATGAAGCCAATGAGGTACGCGTGCCTCAAAGGATGCAAAATGATGCAAGTGAGGTACGCATGCCTCACGGAGATGTAAAATGATGCAAGTGTGACACGCATGCCACAAGGAGATGTAAAACAATGCAAGTGTGACACGCATGCCACACGAAATGTAAAACAACGCAAATGAACTCGAGTGCGCGACAACGCACGTTTTTTTCTTTTTGAAATGCATGATAATGCAAAACAAGGAGATGCACGACAACACAAATGATGTGCGAGGCGACGTATGTATTGAGGTGCATGACAATGCATGACAACGCTTGTAATAACATGCATGACAATGCATGAGGGATGTGCATGACGGCGCGACGCAACGCACCAAACAACATGATGAATGCATGCAACGCGCGCGGGGCAAGTTTTGAGTCTTGTAAGAGGCAAAAGGATACAAAAGGATACAATCATTGCATGAATTTGAGTGCCACGCACAGAAGACACGGTCCGAGGTCAAAACGGAAGCCGGTTGAGCGTCGGAGATGCACTTTTCTTGCACTTTCTTGAGCTATGAAGACCAAAAACTACTCATATTGCCTAAACAAGGTCGTGGGAACACCACCGGCTGGGAGGGGAAGCCACCGGCTGTCCACCGGCTACAAAATAATTCCATCGGCACAATATTCTGCTGGCCGGCACAAAATGTTGCCGACCGGCAAAAAGTTCCTGGATCGGGGCAGATTCGACTTTTCACCATGGGTGATTTAAATAGGGTTTCTAAACCCTATTCTATTCATTAGCCTCCGCCGAAAACAAACTCTCTCTCTCTCTAGAGTCTCTTTTCTTCCTCGTTTCCTTGTTTCTTCGCGTTCTCGCGCCCTTTTCTTCGTCGGATTCGCGATTACCTTCGCGTTTCGGACATTTTCAACCGAACAAATCTTTGTTTCAGTGCCTCTTTTGCCGTTTCCACCTTTTTGGGGTTTGTTCCCCTCACTTTCCTCTCCATTTCCGTGCCTTTTCACATCCCGACCTTTCCGGCCATTTTTCACCCTCCCGGGGGTTGACTTTTCGGTTGACTCTTCGTATTCCGACCCGATTTTCGTTCTCCGACCATTTTCTCATCACTCTTGACATGGCCGACGATATTCCACGTGTTGGGACTCCCCCGGATCACGAGATGGATCCCGGGGTAGAGCTCCTCCCCTTGAGCGAGCGTCCGTTCGACCCGGCGACCTACCGGCTGGCGATCCATATGCTACCTCCCGACGGACTTCGTCAGTTTCGGAGTTTCGACAGGGCTCTGGACCCGGAGCTCCTTCTGCGTGAGCCTACCTCCCACCTGTCCTTCGGCGCTTTCGAGGTAACATTTTTGCTCTGTCTTACTTTCTGCAATGTAGAAATTTTAACTGTTAACTGCCATAGCTAGTTTCATTCTTTAATTGCTTTAGCTCAGATACTCTGATGCACTGTGTACTGTAGTTGATCGCAAACAAACTCGCAACTGATATCTGTTTAAGAACGACACGTGCACACACACTGTACTAGCCTTGAACCACTCAAACACACGGCACACACCGTATTTCACTGCAAACACCGGCACCCGATACCTGTTTGAATCTGAAAATATGCACACATGCTAGATTTGCATCGAAGCACTCAAACACGCTGACGCATCACACGTTGTAGTTCACTGTAAGCACACCGGCACCCGGTATCTGTTTGAATCTGATAAACTTGCACGCATGCCAAATTTGCACTGAACCACTCACACACGCTGACGCATCACACGTTGTAGTTCACTATAAACACACCGGCACCCGGTATCTGTTTGAATCTGAAAGTATGCACGCATGCCACATTTGCACTGAACCACTCAAACACGCTGACGCATCACACGTTGTAGTTCACTGTAAACACACCGGCACCCGGTATCTGTTTGAATCTGAAAGTATGCACGCATGCCACACTTGCACTGATTTTGACTGTTTCTTCAAAACTGTACATTTTATATTGCTTCGCAACTACTTGCTCGAAAACAGGGAGATTCCCATACCATCCGCGGGTATGGGAATACTACCGCTCGTGAGTGGTACGCCGAGCTTCTCGACGCAGTTCGCCACATTGTGGAGCAGGCCGGCTTTGGCGCATTTTGTAGGGGGCTGTCCAGACTCACTACATGCAGACCTCTCCTTGCCGCTCTGGTGGAGAGGTGGTGGGACACCACCGATTCGTTTCATTTTTCTGTGATGGGGGACATGACGATGACCCCTTATGACTTCTCGGTGCTCACAGGCATCGGGGTAGGGGGTGATCCGATCCCCTTTGATACAGGTATGGACGAGTGGACCGGGCTCAGGTCTACTTGCTCGGCGCGGCACCGCCTCTTGCGCGTCCTGGCTTCGTCCGATACTCCTGGTTTGAGGTGCAGTTCAGGGTCCAGCCCCTCCTTGTGGATGCAGCCCCGATGACTCAGGAGGCCGTGGAGAGATACGCAAGCGGCTTCCTCATGTTCTTGTTCGGGACGACCATTTTCGCCGACCGGGCGAACACCGTGCCTCTTTGCCTGCTCAGCGCACTGGTGGACGTCAGAGACATCTTGCATTATGACTGGGGGTGCGCCGCTCTGGCCACTCTCTATGGATATATGAGCTCAGCTTCTCGCGGCAGCGGACAGTTGCTCGGGGGTTACTGGCGTACTTGGGAGGTACATTTCTTTTTCTGCCTTTCATTTCTATTCTAGATTTTCTATACTCTGTACACTGCACACACTGTAGTCTGCTTTACACTTGCTGTATACTGTACACACGGCACACACATACTCTGTTTTACACTGCTCACCCTGTACACTCTGCACAATACACTGCACAACACACGGCTCTGCTATTTCTGCTTTTACTCTATATTCTGCTTTATCTGATAAGATGCACTGGTATTTACCTTGCAGTTGTGGGTTTATGCCTACTTTCCTAGGCTTGCTCCCGTACCCGACGCAGAGACCCCTCTCGTCATCCCATTCTCACGCCGTTTCGACGGGAGGTGCGTGCGGAGGCCCCGAGAGACCTTTAGCTTCTTCCGCCGCTACTTCGACACCATCACCCCCGCAGAGGTATGTTTTACTTGCAGTGTAGTTAAGCTTCGCCTTTCCACTGCATATTTCAATAACAGTAGATAACAAATTGTATTTCATTTTCAGATCGTCTGGCAGCCTTGGGCTCCTTTGCCAGGCGTGGCGCGGGATCGGTTTGTCGGCGCCGATGAGACCTCGCGTTTCCGGATTCTGCTGGAGGGCCCGGTCTGTCGGGCTTGGTACCTGGGCGAGCGTTTCCTACGCCAGACCCTGGGTTTACCGGAGCAGATAGTCCCGGTGCACCCTCCTGAGCATATGAGGGATACCGAGAGATTCACTGCCGAGCAGATGGCGGTCCACACCATTGGCTGGGAGGCAGACGGCTTCAGAGGCGAGGGCGATTACTCGGAGTACGTCCGGACCTTCATCATGCGACCTCTGAGCGGCGGCCGCCGAGCGAAGAGAGAGAGACCAGTGGCGCCAGCGGCCGGAGCAGGAGTAGGAGCGCCGAGGGGAGTTCGAGTCCGCGGCAGGGGTAGAGTTCAGAGGGGACGAGGGACCGGTTGGCCTGCTCTGCCCGCTTCACTGACTTTCAGAGGGCAGGGTGGGGCGACCTACCAGATCCCCTTTGCTCCTCCGCCGGCTGATCATGAGTTTGTCGGTGTCCTCGACTTACCTCTGGTATGTATTACTTCATTCTTCATCTTGCACTGTTATTTCATTTCAGTTTATTTGATATTCGACAAAATATTGATGCATCTGATACTTTTGCAGGCGTCTTCTGAGTACACCCGGCAGTCATTGGAGATGAATGCCTCCATGATGGAGATGCTACATGCACGCGGACATTCGACCTCCTAGCCCTTTACAGCATTCCGGTATGTTCTTTCTGACCACAGCCTCAACCATACCTAAAACTGCTTTACATAATCTGATGCATCACACATCTGATAACTGCTACGGCATCTGATACATGATACTCACACACTGCATCCTGCATCTGATCCACTGCTCACAGCATACATATATTGTATTCATACATCGTATTCTTACTGATAAACTGCTCACAGCACCCACACTGTATTCATACACCGTATTTCTGCACGGATAAACTGCTCACAGCACCCACACACTGTACTCATACACTACATTCTGTACTGATAAACTGCTCACCGTATTCACACACTGTACTCATACACTGCATTCTGCACGGATAAACTGCTCACAGTATTCACACACTGTACTCATACATTGCATTATGTACTGATAAACTGCTCACAGTATTCTGATGCATTCGCCTTTCATGTTTTTTCAGCCTCCCTTCCGATTCCTCCTCCGTGGGTGGCGCTCCAGCTGGACCTCCCATTTCTACTACCCGGGATGGAAGAGTATATCCCCATACCAGAGGGGGGCGCACTCATGTCGGGAGCAGCTCACGGGCTCCAGTTCCGGATGACGAGTCTGAGGTAGAGACCGAGGCGGAGGAGACCAGTGATGGCTCGGACTCGAGCTCAGACGGCGATGCCCCTGGTGATGCTCCTGGTGATGATGCTCCTGGACCTTCGTCCAGGAAGAGGACTAGGATAGATTGATAGCCCCGGGGCCATTTTTGACATTTGATACAGATTTTTGCTGCTGTTTTTTTTTTTCCTTTTTGCACTTTCCCCTTTTGTTAGTGGTTAGGATACTTTGTACTGCCGCAGGCAGATTTTGTTTCCAAAACTTATGTACTTGAAAAGATTATGAAATGAAAAACTTTTTGTCCGAAAAAGAGTGTTGTATCTGTGCATTTCATACCTTGCACTGTATTGCATCATATTACACACATAACACTCAAAATGTAAATATTGATCTGTTGTCTGAAAATTGAATACTTGTAATTTTGATAATCAGATCACTAACCAGCTAACAGCAAGCACTCATATAAACCACTGCTCAAACTGAACAATACAAGCTCATACTCTACTGGGGATTGATCTGCATACAGCCCATGACCACGCCCATGACACAGCACTCGTTCATTCCGCACACAGCAAACCCTGAACAAACAGCCCCAATCTGACAAGATGGACCACAAAAGCTGACATGGTTGCAGTTGAAACACACTCGGATGTCCTAATTTTTCCTTTTTCTTCTCTTGCTTCGCACGAATGTAGAGAATGACACAGCATTCTGAGCACAAACGATTTTTGAAATAAAGAAGGGTTTTTCAACCGGGGTATCGAGCCTACCACGGAACACAGCGGACGACCTGAAACACGAGACACACTCGGAAAAGACTCAAAGCCAAAATCGAGACCGACAAATCAAAAGACACGACACACGGACATGTTTACACAAAAGACCTCAAATCTCGAGGAGCCAATTCCTCCGGGTATTATTTCCCGCCCTTTCTGATTTGTGATACTCACATCACTCGGCCCTCAGGCTCGGTTTTTCTCTCAAAACCCTCTTCTTACTTTTCTCTCTGCTTACACCTCTCTATTCTTTATTCTCTCATTTTTTATCCCTCCCCAGGGTGATTAATGGATGAATAGGAAGTCGCAGGTTCACGCCCAGCACTGTTAGCTCACGGCTATTTCTTCCTAGTGGTAGAGTGCCTTTCTGGCGAGTATGTTGACGGGGAAAGACAGAAGACCTGACTCAATTGTGCCCCTAGTTCGTCACTTTGACCATTTTTTTGTTTTTTTCTTCCTAAAACAAGTTTTGACCAAATGAGAGTTGGATTAACATACTTGTTCGATTTTTGATTTGAAAATCATACAAGTCAGGCTGTGAGCACTGAAAATTCTCCTTTTGGGTCCAAGAAAATGGTCCGGTTTTGGAAAATGAAATAGTTTTCGAGAAAATAGTCAACTTCAGTAAAAATTTTCAAAAACTATTTTTGCAAACAATCAACGCTCGACGAGCGCGGAACTTACCCTGAGATGCGCAACCTCGGATCGGAGGCAATGGGAAATTGCCCCTTGCTTAAAGGGGGGGCATGGCAACGGAAAGTTGCCCCTGGTTTGGACGGCAACTCAGGGCAACTTATGGCACTAAATGGCAACGGAAAGTTGCCCCTTGTTTGGATGATGCCGCGGCATGCTGTAAGCCAGTCCTCGTTGATGACGATCGGACCCTCGGACGCGGAGGAGACGAAGACGGTTTGAATCAATATATGGACACAGTCACCTGGAAGGTGTTGGTGGTTGGACTTCAAGAGGAAGTTAATCACGTAGTTCCAGGTTGCTGCAATCGAGACATGGATTCGGAGGAGGCACAAGTGATCAAAACCATGACATGGACTGAGACGCTATGGAAGCGTTGGGGGCTGGACTTCAAGATGAAGTTGCCTACGTATCCCAAACATGGGAATCAAGCCTTACGTAGTTCCGGTTAAGGTACACTCGGGTATTTTAACCTTCACTTTTAGGCTCTAACTTTTGCCAAGGTGCCCAATGCGGGTTTTCGACCTTGCGAGCTATGTTTTTCTTTTCTTTTTCTTTTCTTTTCTTTCTTTTGCATTTTCATTTTTTTTCTTTCTTTGCTATTTTTTCTTTTGCTTCTTTTTTTTCTTCTCTTTTTTTTTTTTTTTTTTTTTTCTTTTTTTTTCTTTTTTTTTTCTTTGCTCTAACTTTTGCCTGGGTCGCCCTTCCGGGTTTTCGGCCCAGCGAGCCTCTCAAAGGGTAAAAGTGTAGCAAGCCCATGCCAAATGGTTTTGAGATTGAAGCCTTTCTGTGTCCAGGAGAATGACTGTTGTGTTGATTTGCAGAAAAGTCCATCACGGTTGCTTCACGAGCCTTGCCGGGTGGGATCTGATCTCCTTGATCTGACTTTGATGCCTCTTGCTCGAGGGCTGCCTCAAAATGGGCCACACAGGCGTTTCATGGCACTGTTGAACGTTTTGAACGGATTCCAGTTTGCAACAGATAAATTGAATCTTGAGGCTGAGAGCGATCCTGGGCTGCACAATCTCAAGAGCGATTCCACACAGGTCTTCGCAGACCGCGCAAAACATTTTGTTTTTGAAAGTTTTTAAGAAAGCGACAAATCGCTCGCGCAAAGATAGTGTGGAACCAGTCTGGATCAAACCAGGATCCTTCTCAGTACTCACGCCGACAAGCATGATTTCATTCATAAAAAGGCTTAGCATGCCTATCTTTCTCTCAAAATGATCAAAGTTTTGCAAAACCCGAGGAATTCCTTCCTCTTTGTTTTCATCACCGCAGTGTTCAAAAGGGTTTTTATGAAAAGCTTAGGTCATTACAACGATGTTTAAGGCACAAGAGAGTAGGTAAATGTACTGTCGTTCCATTCACATCTCTGGCACAACTAACTCAAACTAAAACAAGCACGAAGTGATAGCCACAGCTGTTTCATTCAGATTTGTGGGTATAACTGGCTCCTCGGCAGAGACAGACTCAAAAACAAAAACAAATTACAAGACAAAACGGTGTTCGAGGCAACAACCCCGAAATCACCTGGTATACTATACAAGAGGGACTGACTCATTACAACAAGACAGACCCTGTAAGCAAAAAGACTGACTCAAGACAAGAGACAGACTCAAAACAAAAAGAAAAGACTGACCGACACAAGCCAGAATTTACAAAATTAGCAACCGCAGATGCTCAAAAATGCGTGCCAGACGCCACATCAAAAATATGCCAAGTACCGCCCGCAGGTGGTTCACTTCCTGATTACATACTTGCACTATCGGTATCCTCAAAATCCAAGAACTCTGTAGTGACTGACTTGGCCGAGGTAGGCGGGAGGATAACCTCGTTGTCAATCAAATCCTGCACCTCATGACGGAGGCGGAAGCAATTGTCGTAGGGTGGCCTGTCTGCTGGTGGTACGCACAGTACTGAGCAGGTCATGTGTAGCAGGGAGATTCTTCGGGAGGGGTCGGGCTCAAGAGGTGTAAGATGCCCCTTTTTGGCCAAAATCAAAAGTGCCCTAGACAAAGGCATGTAGAGAGGATGGAAGACTCGGCGCCCTCGAGGCAGGTACTTTGGAGCCTGAGCACTCTTGCTAGATGCACTAGCGAACGGATCGGCGGGTGCGGCCTTGGATTTCTGATCCTTCCCGGAAGCGGGGTTGGGAGTGGGAAGAACTGTTTTGGCATGACGGGGCCTATCCCGGTTCTCTGATTGACTGGAACTGCCCTCAGGCGGAGTGGGGAAAGCGTCCTCCACAGCTTTTGTCACAACTGCAGATATCTGTTGCTTGTTCATCCCCCGGCTTTCAAAGCCTCTACTGCCCACAGCAGTTGTTCGATAGGATCGGCATCTGCCTTCATTTTACCTTTGTCTCGGGCCTCAGCCTGATCTAGGATTTGAGTTGGTGTTGACATGTCATTGTTATAACTGGAGGCCATCTCCGGGACTAAGTTCAATAACAATTCGGCCCAACAGCGGGGGCTCCTGGGGTACAAAGCTCCCGGCATACGGTGCGGCTGGCGGTGAAGCTGACATTCCATAGGCGAGATCCGCCACGGATCTTTGAAGATCACCTATCATTCCCATTAGTTCAAATGTAGTAGGCTCGCGAGCCTGATATAGTTGAGGGGCCCAAACTGGGTGCGCAGCCGGCGATCTGGGTGGATGCGGCATATCAACAGTAGTCTCACACTGTGTAGGGTGATTCCTTGATCCAACGCGGCCGTCATGACCACGATCTCTTCTGAATTCTGCGTCATGCTAAGTCCTGCCTCAGCAAGGAGAAGACACTAGCTATTCTGGATCAACTCTCTGAATCTCTGAACTGAAACGGAAAACAAGCAGTATTTCAGCCCAAACAGATCAAACACGGGTGTAGCCGATCAACTGCACTCTACTACTGATCACTGTTCCCAGAATCACTGTTCAAAACTGAACTGATACCCGCAGACATAACTGATTCTCAACAACACTGATACTGGTGCCCTCGGGCCTGATACCCAACTTGCAAACTGATATATGCGTTTTCCTGTAGAGATACACTCTAAAAGCACATAGCAAGTAAAAGAGAGCCAATACACCCCTATGTTGGGGTAGGGTTTCCCTGTCCTATTTTGTCAGGAGCTAGGGTCTCACTACGCACACAGCGGTTTCAAACAACCTATATCGGGTAAGCAACCTGTCCTAGTTTGGAATGGTCACTATGGATTCCGAATATGCACTAGGTCGAATGGTCAAAAAGGGTGCCCCGGTAAAACCGGGGTTTGTGTTCCCATGCTGTCAGAGCCCATAACCGGTCAGCCTTATGGTCATGCCTTGACAAGACAAGCCTCCGGCAAACCGTTCAGGAATGGCAGATGGCAAACACGGTGTCCTAGGCGCACCAATGCACATGCAATGCAAAGAAACACATAATGAAATCAAAACAGGATATCACGAGTTCGAGTCAAGCTCTCTAAAATCCCCAGCAGAGTCGCCAGAAACTGTAGACGTCCCCGCCGCCCGGGAGGGTTACTCCCGTTCCGTTCGTTCGGGTTACTACAGTTCGGACTCAAATTGTCACGGTTCTAAATCTGAACCAAAGAGTCCAATCTGCAAATCGTTTTGAGAAACAGATTTTTGAAAAGAAGTGCCAAACATGGACTGCTTTGCCAGATACAGAGTCGCCACCTAAATATTTTTTAATGGGAAATTTAGGAAACCCTGACTCGGTGCCGAAGGCCACGTGTCCGTCATCACCAAAGTTGTCTTGGCTCGGGAGCTTGGGTACGATCGGGGAAGGTCAGCTATGAGCACCCCCTTTCGCCCGGTCCGAAGACCGGCCTCTACTAACCATGATATCCGATTTTGAAAACGTTATGTGTTCTTATTCCGGTTATTAGCCTAGAATTACTATGTTATGCGCACAGCAAACAAGTATAGACTAGATTGCCTAATTTGGAAACAAGCATTGCATATCCGTTTGTTTTGAAAAGCGCTTTGGAATTTGCTACTCGCAAGTAGGCTAAAACACGGATTTCAACGAGTTTTTCCAACTCAAACAATCCAACCTCCACCCACAGGCATTCAAACAGTTTATCTCATATAAGCATTTAGCCACATGGTAATCATGCTGTCATGTTAACATTCACACGCATCGCATGCGAGATGCTAAAGCATAAATACTTACATCGTACTCCGTGCCAAAACAATAAACTAGTTAGCAAACATGCATGTCCTAGTTCATGTTAAAATGACTAATGCATCGCAGGCAAGGGCAATCTAGAGTAGGCTCGGCTAACCCTAAAATGGCATGTGAAATGCTACAAGTAACACGTATTCAATTTGGAATTGAAATACAATGCAGTTTGCGTGATGTACCGAGCCCGGTGCATGTAAGACAAATGCATGGATGCACGCATGCATTGCATAAGGTATGCTAAAATAAACGTGCCCTAATCTACCATCATAAGCGGTAAATAAAAGGGAAGAAAGAAGTGGGGTTGGAAGACATGCACACCACTCACACACGCTTATTACAGATTTGCCCTCGCTCGGAGGGACCAAAAGAATATACAAATTAATTAACTACGCAAGCTAATTAAATTACAGACCCATTAAATTAATTAAACGAATTAATTAATCTAATTAAAACAGTAAACCCCGCCTCGGAAGAGGGCCAGATGCAGCGCATGCTCGGGACTTGCTCGGAATCGCACTGCCATGCATAGTCTGCCTCTGTTTTCCCTGCTTTGCTCCTCTGAAAACTGCCAAAGTCTCAGGAATGCCTCTCAGGACACTGGGGGATACCACCGGCTGAGGGGAGAGCACCGGCACTGTAGGATGGTCATCGGCACAAAATGAATCCATCGGCTGAGGACTTACTGCCGGCCGGCAGAAAATGTTGCCGGTCGGCAAACAATGCCTGCAGAACCTGCAACTCACAGCAGCAGAGGCAAAACTTGCATGGCAATACAATTCAAACAATGTATGCACCAATCACATTCCTTATCATGTTAATGACTCAAAGGGGATGTGCCTCGATTCTCGGACCACCAATCACGCATTTCCATGCATGATGGCCCAAAGAATCAAGTGTGCAACTTTCATGTCAAATGAAATGCAAACAAATCACCCAATGAAAGGGGACTTAACCTCTATCACACTCACTCAAGGAACAAGCATGCATGCTCATGCAATGCAACCTAAGCATGCAAGCTAGGATGCAACATGGCAAGGCAAGTAATCATGCAAGCAAATGAGGCAATGCAACTAATGAAAAGATGGACTTAAACATGACTTAGGCAACTCTAATTAGGCCCAAAATCAGTGGCCAAAACCAAGGAAATGAAGGCCAAAATGCACACACACACATGCATGCAATCATGGTCCAACACCTTAAGCATAAACAAGGCAACTCTTAAGCACACTTAAAGAGACCAAACAATGGACAATTAGCATGCAACACAAGCTCTGAAATTGCACAAAATAGAGGTGCCAAACCAACTAATTCAAGCAAGTAAAGCATGCAAATGGCCAAGTACTTGAGGCAAGCCAAGAGGCTTAAACCAAGGTCAAACCCACCAAGCCTCACAAGGCTAAGGGCTCAAAACAGGTCAAAGGCAGACCTAAACAACACCCAAGGAACACCTAGATGGCATCTAAATGGCTCAAATCCAAAGGCATACACAATGCCTTTCAAGGAGCATACAACACAAGCTTTAAGCGTTAAAGAGGCATGCAAGGCAAGCATACAAACATGTTAAAGGGACTGAAATACATGAAAAATGACTGTTCCAAACCACTAAATCAAAGCAAACAAAGCATGCTATACACTTACATACTTAAGGCCAACAAGCCCAAAAATGCAAAGAGGCTATATAATGCATGCTAGGGTCGACTCAAACAACCTAAGACAGACCTAAAGCATGGCAAAATAAGCACAAAAGCTTCACAAATCTAAGCCTAAAACATGCTAAAACAAAGGCACACAACCTAAGGCATATTAAGGCAATCACAAGGCATTACAAGGTAGGTATGCAAGGCATGCATGGTACACCAAAACCAACTTAAAACCATGTTATATTATGGCAATATAAGCATGAAAAACAGTCATGGCATGCTCAACACACACTCAAACATGGGCTCCCTTAGAGACCAAAAATGGTCCCTTTCAAGGACAACAAGGAGAGGGGGTGGCCTCCCCTTTTTGGAGACTTCAAGGCACCATCTTCACCACTGAAATCCCTCAAGATTTCAGTGGTGAAGAGGCCCAAACACCAAAGTCTCGAAACTTGCACAAAATAGCACAAAAATGGGGCCTTTCAAGGCCTAAGGGTGGTCAAACACACCCAAACCACAAAACACTCTTAACAAACAATCAAGAGGGCCTAAAAACAGAACTTTTTTATGTTATACACTAAACACAAAAACAGCTCTAAGATAGGTAGAAATATGATGCAAAAATGGGTAAAAAGGCTAGTTTCTTACCCTTGAAGCCTTTCTTCACAATGGTGGTCTTGTTGCCTCCTTGAGCTCCAATCCAGCCAAGAACAGCAAGAATAAGCCCTTAGAACCTCAGTAGCCAAGGGAAGGTGAAACACTAGGTGCTTGTGTGCAATAGTATGGACTAAAACACACACAAGAGTAATATAGAGATAGGATGTGTATTGAACCCTAACCCTAAAACCAGAGCTTCCTCTGTATTTTCTAAGCAAAAAGCTCTAATTTTTCTAACCCTTGAGCAAGGGAGAGGAGGGCTCCTCTTATAGAGGAGCCAATCTTGTAAACTTACAATGTAAGCTAACAAGAGGGGCATCCCTCCATACACGTGTATGGAGGGGAAGCAAATGCCAGCCAGCTGTTTCAAAATATCTCCAAAAGCAGCTGAACAGTAGTCGGCCGGCCAAAAATGTCATTTTGACAAAATGACTGCCGACCGGCAACAAAGAGTGCCGACCGGCAACATACATTGCCGGTGGCAACAAAAACCAGCCGGTGGCCTCTAGCCACTGCCGGTGGTGTGTGGGGATGCCTCACAAGGCATTCCCTGCCCCTCCGAGGCAAAACACAAGTGTTTGGTGCAAAACCAGACACAAAACGGTCAAGTTCGGAGATCCTGAGGCAGGGCGCGTAGCCGAGAACTCCGGGAACTCCAAACGAACACAAACATGGATAATCACCGAGTGTTCAAACGGTGACGTCAAAGTCTTGAGGACGGTCAAAAATGGGGTGTCTACAATTTCTTTTCTTTTCCTTTTGTTTTGTTTAAAATATTTTTTTAAACACTTTAGATTTTTTTTGTTAATAAACATGTTTAAATTAATCTCATAATATATAATAGTATTTTTCTTCTTTCTTTTTCTTTTTTGTTAATACAAAATCATAAATAGAAATACACTTTTAATGTAGTTTTTAAAATATAATTAAAAATGGTCATATTAAAATAAAATAAAATATATTTCAAATTTCGCATTGCTATTATAAACAATTCAAAATGATAAAATGGCCTTAAGAAGTTATCATTTTCATATAATTTCCTAATTAAAATGAGATTTATTAAAATAGACATCTAATTCTATGACAAAATAAATATGAGATACAAATCATTTTCAATTAAATAGTCTAAGAACGATTTATCCTTACATTGTAATTCCTATTGGGTTTTGTGGACCTGACAAGTACTGTTCACTAGGTCCTAGGTATAATGGGGGGTTTGGGGACCTCTCTTACCAAATTTTTTGGGGTATTTTGGTAATTTCTTGTTACTTCCGCATAGCCTTAATTTTATACTTATAAATAGATGAAGGGATTTTTTTTTGTAAGAGAGTTGTATTGTTTTTTTATCTTAGTGAAAATTACGACAGCCGTGGATGCAGTCGTATTCTAAGGTGAACCATGTAAATCGTGTGTGCGTATGATTTCTTTGATTTATTTTGTCTTTCTTGTTTGTTATTTCGTATCTTACTGATGTTGATTAGGAAGAGGTAATTTTCTAACAACTAATGTCAGAGCTTTGCTTTGAGCGGAAGTAATGGCTACAAACAAAGGAAAGGTCAAAATCAATATATTCAATGGCACATATTTCAGATTTTGGAAGATATAGATTGAAGACTATCTGTATCAGAAAAATATATATATAAACCCCTTTTAAGGTCGAAACCAGAAATGATGAAGGATGATGATTGGAGTCTTCTTGATAAACAAGCACTGGATGTTATTCAGCTAATGTCATCTTGTAACGTTACATTTAACATTGCGAAGGAGAAGACTACAATGGGTCTCATGGAGACCCTCTCAAACATGTATGAAAAACCCTCTGCCTCAAATAAAATTTATTTAATGCGTAGATTGTTTAATCTGAGGTGTTTCAGTGGTTGAGCATCTGAACGAATTCAATATAATGGTGACCCATTTGAGTTTAGCACATATTAAGTTTGATAATGAGGTTAGGGCTTTGAATAGTACAGAACAAGTGATTTTTGTAGAGGAATAATTTTGACAAATTTTTTAGTAGAAACAAACCGCTCGGGTTGTACTAGTCAAGTTATTGTTTGACAAGTCCAATTCCTCGAGCTTTGTTAAATTCCTAATTGATTTTCGGATTTCTTTGATCAACCTTAATTTTTTTTTATTTTATTTTATTTATTTATTTTTTATTATCAAGAGTTGTTTAAGTTTCCTCAACTAAGTAAAACTCAACATTTCAAGATTTGAGAGGTTGTTGATTTCTGAAAGGAAAGAGCCATTGAACTCATTTTGAAAAATTGAAGGGCTTTGAGCTCTAGAGCCCGATGGTTGCTATGATGTCACTGGTGAAGTTTATGCCAATGAGGTTGAGGATCTGGAGTTAGGTTAAAAGCCGATTAACATCGTTGGGAACGAGGTGACCAATAAGTTTAGGGAGAGATCTATATATTTCAACTTTGAATAGTTGTAGAGAACTATAGGGAATGGTCTAGCAATATAATTGTCAGGCCCGATTTTGGGGGCAAGCCCTCAAAGCACCGCTTTGGGCCCCCAAACAAAGGCTAAAAAAAAGGCCTCAAAATTATTTTGGCTCTTGTACTTGTCTATAAGAAAACAAAGTCCACTTGAATTTTAAAGGTCCACATTTGTTTTTTAATGGGCAAATTACCTGCAAGTTCTCTTTGAAACAGGTGTACTCTATTTAATCCCAAACCTTTTGGGTAGACCCAATGGTCCTGCACGCCTTATTTCTTCTCTTTATATCTCTTTCTAATATCCAGAAACCGGTGACCATGCCTTTCTTGTTCTCTTTCTTTTTCTGATATATAGTCACCGCAACTGACGATTATCATCGATTGAGGTTCAAAAACAACCACTGATCACCGACACTTTACTTCACCCTTACCAACAGCGAAGGAAATGAGTTTCCGACAAAAAAAATGAGTAGATCTACATCAAATCCAATTAGATCTAAATCAAAAATAGTTGTCAGAGTACAATCCTCTCTTTATAT
Organism: Camellia japonica; assembly: GCA_030407325.1. NCBI lineage: Eukaryota > Viridiplantae > Streptophyta > Magnoliopsida > Ericales > Theaceae > Camellia > Camellia japonica. The sequence continues at coordinate 51,779,471 of JAPPVO010000013.1, read as the reverse complement.
CTGTCTCTCCTTGTTTTTTCTACTTTTTCTCTACTACACACTTCTCTTTTCCTGTTTTAATGGAGAAAATTTTGAAGTTCTGAAAAAGTTATTTTCTATTTTTGGTTACAGGTAGTAAAAACTGTAAAATTTTTCAGTTTCAATTTTTTTAGTGCTGAAATGAATGATACTTTAAAGATGCAAAATTTTATAGTTTCATAACATGCTTTAAAACTATAAATTCTGCATTTTCATAACATGCTTTTACTACAAAATTTGTTAGTTCGTAACATATTTTTCAGTTTGATTAATAAGAATAAATGTTTAATAGAATCATGCTTTGAAACTGTAATAATTTTACAGTTTCAAATCTTACTTTTCAGTTTGATCAATATTGAAAATTATTTGCTTAAATCCTGTAAAATTTGAAAAATAACATATGGTCTTTTTCTTTTTCTTTTTTTTTCATTATTGTTGTTTGTTGTTGTTACATTTTTTTCCCCTTCCAGTTATCATTTTGCTATTTTTTTCGTTCTAATTTATCTATTTATTCTTTTTTTTTTTCACAATATTTTGGACATTCCGGTGAATCTCTGACGATATTCATGATGTCCAACGAATGTTCTAGACATTCTGGCAACTTTCGGTGATGTTGAACATTCTAGCGAGCCTCCAGTGACCGTCTGATGAAAATCTAATGGTAGTGGGATATAGCAACGTCTTAAATTTTTTTTTAAAATGATTTTTTTTGGTAACAATTAAAAATATATAGGACTATTGGTGCAAGTGTTTTGTTTTAGAATTAGATAGATTTTGAATTTTGTATATGAGACATACCGGTAAGTGCCCATTTTTTTTAATAAAAAGACCCAATCCAAATTAGAGATCTGTAAAAATAGGCCGACTTGAATTTTGAAGGTCCAAAGTTGTTTCTTAGAAAAGGCCCAATCTGAATTAGAAAAACCTCCAAAATTGATAACTTTTGAGGCCCAAGTGTAAATAGTATAAAAGCAAAGTTTTGACTTACCTGGTGGGTCTCCCTCGGTTGTAAGAATTGGGGGAACAATACAGAAAACTTTCAAGCCCTACGAGTAAGAGCGACACTATATTAAAGTCCAAAGACTATAAAATTGGAGGTGTAATCTATCATAAGCATCGAAGGTACTTTATTTTCTTTTTTATTTTATTTATTTATTAATTTTTATAGAACTATTCATCTAAACTTTTTGACATTAATTGGGAACTATTATGTTTCTGAACTTTTTTTGTATTATTTTTTTTCTTTTGTTTTTTTTATTTACTAAATTATGATGGTAAATCTCATATCATATTTGCAATATAAAATAGGATTTCAAGTTACAATATTTGTAATGGGTATGTGTTCATATTTTTATTTGAATAAAAATTTGTTTGATGATGATTAGATGATTTTTTTTTTCTGTTATGATGACAGGATTTTTATTTTATTTTATTTTATGTCTCATTTCATTGCTTATTTGATTTGTTATAGTTGAAGACCAACTTAGCATTATAATAATGATATTAGTAATTTTTGGTAAACGTATCAAAGAAGTCATGCTTTCTAAAAATATATTTTGAATATGAAAGAAAAAATTATTTGTATATATAATCTTTTCATCGCAAATTTTTTTTCTTTTAATATGTATGAAAAGCTCTACATTTAAGGTTCGCTTTGGGTTCCGGAAAAGTCGGAGCCAGCCCTGGTAATTGTAGTACAGATCGATGGCAATGAGGTTTTTCAAATCACAAATGAACGGTGGGATTGGCCCGGTGAAGGTTTTGTCATGAGAGAAAGTCTGGTGATGGAGTCGTTGATGGAGGTGGTCTCCGGCCATTGACAATGGATAGTGTCAAGAACGAATCCAAGATTATCAATATGGGGGGCAAAAGTATGTTTGGTTGTGCAAATCCCTCTAATTTTTAATTATTTTAAATTTTTTAGTATAATATATGATATTTTTTAAATTTTTGGGGTACAGTCGCTCCCGCCTATATTCCCCTAGATCCATCATTGGGTGGTGCTTTTGGAGTTCGGTGGTGTTGGTGGAGTCCAAGGATCACCAAAATCAATTCTAAAATAAGTCTAAACACACTCTTTCAAGTTGAAATAACAAATTTGAGAGAAGCTAACTCGTTTTTTTCATTTCATATTTTAATCAAAAAGTCAAAAAATTACAAAAAAAAACTTGTTCCCAAATAAGACCTGAGAGATCTTGGATCAGGCAATTCTATTGTTAGATCAAGCAATGTAGAGAACAAAAAGGAAATAATCAAATCAAATCATCGAATGACTCGGCTATATTGTCAAGTTGATGTAGTGAAGTTTGATTTCGCTTGTTTGAAAAAATTCATCGGCGGTCACTACTACAAAAACAGATAAAGATCACACTTTTTTTGTGTGATGTTTGTTATTTAATCACACCTTTTAAGTTTTAGTAAAGTGTGATCTTTGGGAGTGTGATTAAAAGGGATCATTTTTAATCACACCTTTTAAGTGTGATTAAAAACATTTAGATTACACATTTTAAGTGTGATTAATAACATTTAGATCACATCTTTTAAGTGTGATTAATAACTAATAAAACATGTGATAATGAACATTTAGATTACAGATTTTAAGTGTGATTAATATCTAATAAAACACGTGATTAATAATCAGATAAGATCACATGTTATATGTATTTGAAGAATGTAATACACACTATTTACTATATTTTGAATCACAACCATATATTGAATGGAATAACGTCATATATTTCATAAATGAAAGTTAAATGTTCAAAAAGTATATATTAGTAAAAAGTTTTTAACTGTGCTTACATATATTAAAAAGAAAAAAAAAACTAGAAAAAAGTAAGTTGTTAAATTCTTTGACCATATTTTGCATTTCTCCAAAAAACTTCTGACCTAAAAAATAAATACACAAATTAATTCAGAAACCGCTAGAAGCATATGAATAAACTTAATATTTTTGTAGAGACTTACAAAAGACAAAAATCGAACGTTTTCTCATCACACTGACTCTTCATCTTCTACATTAATAGAAAAGAAATGACAACTTTGATTGTTACTAATATAAAATGTTTGGATTACCATATATAAATATGACATATACATAGAATCAATAAATCCAAAATGAAAATCTTCAATGTATGATCAGATATTTTAAAGTCATAAAACCAAATATACATAGAATCAACAAATCTAAAATGAAATCTTGAAGTGATTATATATTCTTTACCAACTAAAGAAATTGTTGATTAGTAATTTAAAGAACGGAAGTTATATCATACTTACATCGGATTTCAACTCATATTCTTTAGTACGAAATTAATCCATTCAACTCGCACTTCATCAAGTTCGATTTCTGTGTAAGTCTTTTTTCCATTGAACTGCAAGAGGTTATTTACAAACAATTAGATGATGAAGAAGATGTACAAGTATCATGAATATAATAGTAATAAAAGTTTAGAATTTATCTCACATTTTGTTTTCTTAGGATGCTTTGATCTCTAATGAGGTCTTTCATATACCGCATTACATAAAACCCACATCCCACGTTTGTAGGTTGTTGCGGGGACTACATAAAAACATTTTCATTATTATTAGAAACTATATATAAAGTGTTATGATCAAGTAGAACAATCATTAGCATAAATATAAGTATGATAAAATTAGAGAAAATAATATTGATTACTTGAACTACTTTCCAAATTGGATTGGTCCTCCTCCTCCTTTGGGTAGTTTCATAAATTTTCAAAGCACTTTACAAAAGAAATTCCAGATGTCAAAATATTTTTAGAGTAACTCAAATTGCTTAAAAATGTATGAACTAGCCAAACTTACGTGTTTATTACAATTTCAAAGCTTGTGTTTATTTTAGAATTAATCGGATCAAGCAAGTACACAATCATCAATGCTAGATCAATGACTAACAATATCCAATGGTACCTACAATTGAACAAGTCACAAGTATAAGCTTAATAAGTTTATTATCATTTGAACACATGAAATAAATAGTTTTAGATACTTACCCAATATTGTAAGGAATTAAAATCAATTGTTCTAGCATAGCCTCCTCTAATCTTCTTGCAAGCAACACTGATTTTGATTTCTCCACAGCCATAGTTTTTCCACTAACGACACAAGGGTTAACAAATACAAATTGTTTCCTCCAATTGGAAGCCTTCAACACTTGATGGAGATGACTAATAAAATAAACAAATTTTAATTAAATTCGTAATTCATAAAATCTGCAGAAATAACTATTGATGTAGCAAATTTTCCTTACCTTATGTACAACATGATACATGTAACAGATAATTCTTTTACATGACATATGTACTCCATGTCTACTCTTTGAAGTTGGATATTGATCTCCTCCCCAAATATGTTTTTCTCTAGTGGAATGTCTATGGCTTTATCATACTTGATATGCTCAACTAATGAAACAAAAGATTGAAGGGACTCTTGATATTTTCCACATTCAACATTAATTGAAGCTCCCTAAGTTTAAAATTTTCAAAATAAACAAATATAAGTCAACTTTAACTTTAAGAAATTGTAATAAAGTTTTTAAGTTTGAATATTTTACCTCATCACCGACCAATACAAGATTTTTGGGCGAAGCAACAAAAAATCCCACTGCTTCTCCAACAATAAGCATTTCATCTGGGATAGGTATAGGAAGAGGGGCATCTTTTTGAATAACAACTTCAACAGACACACGTACATTGGATTCTCCTAATGGCACCGTATGAATGGTTTCATTGTGTTCAATTCTCTCATACACCGTACCATAAGCAACAATATTTTCAATGGAACCTATTGCGAGTTTACATGGTTTGCCCTATAACACAAAGTTAAAAATGTAACTTCTAATAATATCACTAACGATATTAGAAATTATAACATCAATAGATAAAAACTACACACCTTTCTCTTATTTTGTTTAGGATCTTGAGGTGGAATGTCGTCCTTAGTTCTCACCATATTTTCTGCTAATAAAGAATCGTGTTGAAAATTGCCTCTACCACCATTTTTCAATGTGTTTGAACATTTGCTCTATAACAAACACACAGATAACAACAAAAGCACTAATAAAATTACTAACAGTATTAGAAAATATAACAACTTTAGGTGTTCTAAATGCTACACACCTTTATGATCTTTTGGGTAAGAGCTTGGGGTGGAATGTCATCCTTAGTTCTCACTCTATTTTCTGTTAAGAGAAAATCAGGCTGAAAATTTCCTTCATAACCACTTCTCAAGATGTTTGAACTAACATGTTCAGATTCTGGTATATATGGTATTTGTTGTTCCACTGCACTAAGCCTAGCTTGCAATTGTACCACCACTGCCTCAAGATCATTACACTTCTTCTCCCAATGTGACTGATTCCCACGTCTAGGCAAGTGAAAGTAGGTGCTAGGTGTGACAGAATTTCCTACACCCCTTACTCGACTAGAAGATTCAGGAGTACCCAATGCCATAGTAAGAATGTCATTGCATCCTTCAATCTTTAAACTCCCATCACTTTTTTGTTTGGTCAACTCATCTTACAATATTGCATTACTATATAAGAAAGATGAACAGTTAAGATAATATAAAATAAATGCAATCAGTACACACAAATATCTTACAATTTTTGCAGCTTGTTCCATAATTGTCTTGTCATCATATTCTCCATTTTTATTTTGACGAGCCTTTTTCTATAGAACGCTTCTGTCCAAATCTTCAGTAGATCCGGTCATACGTTTTTATCAATTAAACATACATCAAATTTTCAAAATAATGATATCAAAATTGTTATTAAATAATAAAATTTATAACCACTTACATAGTCTTCTTGAAAGTGAGCATAGCCCGTTCGACTAATTCTATGGTTATACTTATTTTGACTTCGTCTCCATTTATGAACCTGGCTCAAAATCTTTGAAAATGTAACACACAAAAGTAATCCAAATGTATAGCATTTAATATTTTTTTTAGGTGAATGAGTCATAAAATAAAACATAAAATTTACAAGATTACAAGGGGCATGCCGCTGTTATTACAGAACTATACGAAGTTTGATGGGTCTAGCATTTAATACTGACATTTTAAATAACTAAAGTTTGATTATTTTTACCTCAAACTCTTCTGATAGTCGCCTTTCAAGAAATGAGTCCCAATGTCTTTGTTCAATGAATCCATAAATTGCTGGTGGGTTTGATATGATCTCAGGATTGGACTTGTTTTCACGTATGTACTTGGTAAGTTCTTTCTTGAATGTCTTCCATTTTGAACAAATTGAAGATAACACATTTTTCTTACTTCTTTCATCCACTTTGTTTGTTAACTAAGTAGTCAAAAAATATAACGTTATAAAATTCTAATTTTGATTGCACTTAAATACATGTTTAAGTGTCTTACTTACCTCCACACAACTCCATAATTTTTCTTTCAGTTCAGCTGGCACCTCAAACCAGTCTTTATAGCATATCAGAATCATTGTGCGAGCCAACACCCCATGATGGCTTGAACATTTGATTGAATTGTTTCCAATCAATTGACCACTCTCGTTATAGTCAATGGCTTTTCGTACACCAGAACTCCTATCCTTTATGACATCCAGTAATGTTGTCGAACCTCTGCCTTTTCTTTTATTAGATGTTGGTTCTGTTGCTGGTAACCATGCATCCTCTCCATCAGTAGGCAAGACATGAGAAGTATCCATCCTATGAATAAAATAAAATAAAAATTTAAGAAAAAAATGTGAAATAGTTAGACAATTAAATATAAAGACATGAAGAAAATGAATATAAGTCAAACATTTTAACATGAAAATACAATACTTAGACATACATTCTTACAAAGACATTTTTTTTTTCATCATGGATTATCGAGCCAAGTTCCCTCACAATCTCCTCACATGTAAGATGACATAGAATCATCAACCACATCTAATGATTCAACTTCTGGCAAAACTTTTGTAAAGACATGATGCTCTATACAAAAATCATTGAACTTATCATCCTTTTCACAAGAATATTGTTTTTGAGGAGGTTCTAGCACAACTTGAAAAATTTAGAAATCCTCTAGATGTTGATTTGTGATTATGTATAAATTTTAAGCAGTATATAACAATCCCAATCAAACAATCAAGACAAATCGACACAACGGTTTTACGTGGAAAAACCACAATTGGACACCTCTAATTGTGATAAAAAACCATGGGCAAAAGCCACAAAACAATCCACTAAAAAGACATAAAGGAATTACACAGGTATACTCTCAATTACCTAGCGAATCCACGCCCAAATTGAACCAACCCCTATGTGCCTCTTCCAACCCCGTCTTCACCTCGGAATTGTCTTGACGATGAGCCACTCCAGAATCCACCAAAGCTTCAGGCTCGAATTCTTCAGAATCCACCGAAGAACAACTCTCTCTTTTGAGTAGAACAAACAAATAATCCTTTGATGTATACTCTTTAAACCATGAGTTGAATACTCAATCAAAACATCAAAGAAAACTAGCAAAATAGCCCCAGATATAAACCCTAGAACCCAAGAAGAAGATCTGGAGGCGTAACCCTAGATTTGGAGCAACTTGCAAATTTATAGAATCTAAAATCGCGAGGTCCACTCGAGCGTGGGAATGGACGCTTGAACGGGGACACTATATGACGTGTTCCAAACTATGATGTACGCTCGAGCAGGGATTTCGACGCTCGAGCGTGAAAACACGGATCACAGTATTTTTGCAGACACGCATACTTCTGGAACTCACCAATCTCCGCTCGAGCGGGGGAATGTTCGCTTGAGCGGACAAGCAACTTTGAATGCACTTTTGCATTTTGCTTTGGGGGCGCTGCCCCTCGACCTTGCCGTGGCGCTGCCCCAGACCCGCCAAGGGGCGTTGCCCCCTGGACCCCCGCTAGCTGATCGGGCAGCTCGTTCCCCGTCATAATCAGCGAAGTGGCAATCTTGAAAGAATTAACATCACAAACTTCTCTACAAGGCATAATTCGGGTTGGATTCGCATCTAAAAACTCATAGCCTCACTGAAATAAAAAGTGTGAAAATAAGTACAACTGAAAGGAGTTTTGTCAAACGGAATTGCCAAGAATAAAAACCTAACAATCTCCCCTTTTGGCAATGCCATGACAAAACACACCTAACAAATAAAATCCTAATTACCCCAACCCATTACAGCCAACAAACACAAATTTCTTTATCAAGGTTTAAGATCTGCAAAACAGGTATTAGTGCCACAATCTCCAAAACAACTATTTGTCCCACAAGAGTATATGAAAAAGCAAAAACATATGGCTAGATTATCTTGAAGCATTTGAAGCCTGAGATGGAAAACATGAATAGATGCGACTTGGAGATTTTAAGAACATGTAGCATGAAAACCTGAAAACTAAGACACATGCACCCGACACATGGCATGAATACATGAAATCCTAAGACACATGCACCGAACAACATTACTCTCCCTTTTTGTCACGAATTGACAAAGAAAGCTTAATCAACTAAAGCAAGATCATAAACTATACAAGCAATGATAAGATTATGTAAATATCAGGAGCATGCAAGAAGGAAATAATAAAGACGCAGTGCATAATATCATGCAAACCAGCTAAAGCCAATCTCCCTTTCACTCAAAGCAACCACAAACACTGTACAGAAAACAATGAACAAGAAGAAACCGACAAAAATAATATGGTGGAGCAAGCAAGGAATTTCAGATTTGAATCTTAAAACACACAAGATTATCCAAGAAGCACAATTACTTGAAAACACACTGTGCACGGTCTGTAGAAGATTCCTCATGAAAGAAAGTGATGCCACATGCGAAAAGCATAGATCCCATGAGAAAAGTGTGTATGTGACTCTTGGAGTTCGACAAACACTAGATTCAATCCTAGTAGTGATATGAAAGTTGGACCTTCGACAAGAGAATCTAAGCACAACAAAGGAAAGTCAAACCACTAGGAATCAAGGGTATTTAGTGAGTAAAAGCGGAGGCTCCCCCTCAATCAATGAATTTTTTTCTTTCTTTTTTTTCACACATTTTTTCTTTTCTTTCTTTTGCACATTTTTTTTTCTTTTCTTTCTTGTGCACATTTTTTTCTTTTCTTTTGCACACTCATTGGCGGCTGACACGCTCAACAATATGAAAATCGAACCAGAGAAGCATGGATATAATAAGGATAGCCTAGTTGGTGACTCTGAGGTAGCCTTTTCCTCATGCCTGGACTACAAAGAACAGAGAGGAAAGCCATGGAGATGCAAAAAGATGGAAGATGGTTAAGAGACTCAAACATCACCCATGATATGCTAGTATAGGTCAATTCCTCTAGAAAAGCAAAAGATACAATGCCAGAAGTCCATAGAGAAAAAAGATTACTAAGGCGGAAGACTCCAATATTTGCTAATCCAAGAGTGTGTACAGAATGAGACATACTAATCAAAGAACACACACTCCGAAATGAGTAATGACCACAAAAAGCACACACATATTAACATGTAATGGATATTCTCATCAATTCCAATATGCACCAAGGACCACTCAAAAATTTCAAGCTTGCAAAACCATACTAGGAAAATCTTTTTGGGAATTTTTTTTTCATGTTTTTTCTTTTTCTAAACAAAGCAAGACAGAGAACGAACACGCACACACTAAATGACTCAAAAAAAAAAAAAAAAAAAAACAAAAACCCAAAAACCAAAACTAATAAATAAATTAACACAAATCAAGTTTTCTTACCCAAACCGCTTTAGTATGAACAAGGTTGTGAGAATTGCGGTTCTTGGGTAGTGTCTTGACGTTGTGATTCCCTTCCCCTTCAATGAGAACCCGTCTTGGCATGGTTTCCAACTTCGTATTCATAGAGCTAGGCAAATGCAAACTCGCTCCATGTTTGGTCTCAAGCATATCAAAATAACGAGGTTTAATATGACCCTTAACCTCATTACCACCAATGAAGTGTCTCCTACCCCACGAGATGTTGGAATTTCTTCCATCTCTATGAGACACTCTCCTATGCAACTTATAACAATAAGGGCGAATATGACCATGCATACCACAATGATGACAAATAAACACAGGGTGTACCTTCTTTTCTTTTGCCTTACCAACTCTAGGAAGTTTGAGAAGTCCATCCTCATGTTGAATTTTTTGTTCTCCCTTTTCTTGAGTTCTTGTATCATGAGATGTGGAAGCACTCTGTTTTTGCTCTTTCTTACCACCAAAGCCAATGCCACTCTTGTCAGAACAAATTTGTTGAGACCCAATGATATTGTCCAAAGTCTTTAATCCTCTATTCCAAAGACCAATGGTAGCCATAGCACACTTGAGTTCTTTCTCTTTCTTGATCATTAGTTCTTCCAAGGCAACTTGAGACATCTCGAGAGATTCAATCTTTTCTTCATACATTGCATAGATTTGCTGTAGCTCATTCCTCTCTGTCTCACAAGTCAAGAGTTTTGCACAAAGAGCTTGTCGATCATTAGCTATCTTGATGGCATCAATCCTAGCCTCGGAAATCTCCTCCTTTAGTTTGACATTCTCACTTTCACATGCTTTGAGTCTCATGGTGAGTTTGTCATTCAATTTGGATAAGTTAAGAGATTCCTTATACAACTTTTCATAAGCTTGCTCAAGCTCTTCATCATCACTTCCCGAGGATTCATCATCAGTGGCATTCTCAACCGGCCACTTCGGATACTCTGTTCGTCCTTCAGTTTTGGAAGCTGCCATGAAAGTGAGGGCTTTCTTTGTGATAGTGAGGGCTTTCTTTTTCTTCAAACGAGTGGGGCATTCTGAAGCAAAGCGGCCAAATCCTTGGCATTCATAGCATTGGACTCTTTCAGAGTTCCCTTGTACCTTTCCTTTCTCCTTCTTGGCTATAGAATTAATTTTGAGTTTATCTTTGCCTTTAGATTTATGAGTATGAGTAGATTCCAGAAGATTAGGATTCTTTTTCAGAAAAGATTTTTTAAATTGTTTTACGAAAGCATCCGTAATCTTGGAATTTATCTCACAATCCTCATTAGAATCCTCTCCAACTCTATGAGCACTACTATAAGCAATAGTATCTTTTTGTTTCTTTTTGAAATTCCTATGTACCTCATAAGTTTGGAGATTTCCAACCAAATGATCCAGCTTGAGGTTGTCAACATCTTGAGCCTCCTCAATAGCCGTAACATTTGGTTGGAACTGATCGGGCAAGGACCTCAAAATTTTTCCTACAATCTTGGATTCCGGTATTTTTTCACCTAAATTGAAGCTGGAATTTACAATGTCACTCAACTTCGCATAAAATTCATCAAAGGTCTCACTATCTTTCATTGAAAGGTTTTCGAAACTAGACGTGAGTCTTTGAAGTTTTGAGCGTTTAATAGAAGGAGTGCCCTCATGAATAGTTTGTAAGATATCCTAAGCCTCTTTTGTGACTTCACAATTGCAAATTCGACTAAACTTTTCAGGTGTGACAGCGCAAAAGAGAGAATTGATAGATTTACTAGTCCAGCTACTATTTTGGTAATCAATTGTGTCCCACTTATCAATTGGTTTGGGGAAAGTTACTCCATCAACGGTAATCGTCGGTTCAGTCCACCCATACATGACAGATTGCCAAACTTTTTCATCAATAGATTTTAAAAATGATCTCATCCGAGCTTTCCAAAATGAATAATTGGATCCGTCAAGTAGGGGTGTGTAGACACCCCATTTTTGACCAACCTTAAGACTCAGACGTCACCGATTGAGTGCTCGGTGATGTTGCGTTTTGTGCTCGTTCAGAAGTCTCAGAGTCGCGGCCGTGAGCCCTGCCTCCGGATTTCTGAACCTTCTTCTGTGCCTTGCCTCGGTTTGCGAACCAGACTCGGTTTTCTCTGTTTCTTTTCCTGAGGGGAAGGAGAGGTCTCGTAGACCATCTCTCGGTGGCCGTGGGCTACATTTCGTGGTCGTAGGCCATTTTGCCCATTTCGGAGCCCGGTTCCCGATTTTCGGAGCCGTCAGGCCGTGTGCCTCGGTTCGGGACCGCCTAACTACCTCCGTTTGCTCCGGTTTTTTGGCATGCATCTCATTTACTCCCTTTTGAGGGACACTGTGGTCTGAGAGACCCACTTCGTGGTCAAATACCACTCTCGGTGCTTAACAGTCGGTTTTCGGGGCCTCGGACTGCGCGTTTCGGCCCCCGAACCTTCATTTTGCATCGGTTTTCGTTCATTTTTGGCAGGTACCTCTGTTTCATCACCAGGAAGGCCGTAGAAGGGTGAGAGGCTAGCAATTGTTTCAGCAACCAGTTATATTCCTCCGGCGCCCTCCGACGCCCGTTTTTCTCACTTTCAAGCTAATGTTGACCACTCTAGGGTCACTTTCTTCAATCCTAACCCCCATATTTGTGTTGTAGACACCTGGGAGGACACAAATATTATATGGCCGGCCATTAATTCTACTTGAACCTTTTGAACCCCTTGGAAAAATGGCTTGTTCTCTCTCCTGTTTCACTTCCTCCAGTTTTGAACCACAGGGTTGTGTTGAGGGCACCTGGGAGGACACCAATATCTGGTGGCTGGCCAGAAATTCAATTTGACCATTTTGCCCCTTGGCCGGCCGGCCATAGGGGGTGGCCGGCCGGCCACCTGCAGCTCCAATACCTAGCCGGCCATGATCCTCAGGTTGAATACATACAGCTGTATATTTGTTTTCCCTCCAAAACCTGTATCCGGAGGGAACAACTTTTGGGGGGAAATTTGGCTTGTTTTCCGCCCACTGTTTCCCTCCCTTTCTCCCCCTCTTTGGTCCATATAACCAGCTGCAAAAACCTGGTTTTAGGGTTGGAAAAATTTGCCTTAAGCCTTGTATACACATCTCCCTCCATCTCTCTCTTTCAAGCTCAAGCATCCAAGTTCCTTGCACCATTCCTTCATCACTACATAGCATCACCACCACTACTCCATTTCCAGCAGCTTGGGGAGCTTTCCAGCAGCTGGGAGGCATCACTTCTCAAGCCAAGAAGCAACCAAGGGTTGGTCTTCAAAGGTAAGTGTCAATTCCCTCTTTTTGAGCTTAATTTTGCAACACTTTTCTAGCCATTTTTCTTGCTGTTTTGAGCTCCGACCAAAACTGAAAACATCATTTTTTTGAGCTATATTCCATGTTTCATTAAGGGCTCATTGTAGTTTGAAGATTATTTTTGGCACTTGCTTCATTATCCTCTTGAATGCCATTATTTTGCATGATATTTTTAGCCCATGAGTGATCTGTTTTGGAGCATGTCATAAACTGTAGATAGGCTTATTTTCAGCCCTTCTTCAACATTGAAGAAGGACTCAACACTGTTGGGGACCTCCATGTATCACTTACCATTATACCCCTCTTTGGTCCCCATTTTTGCATGTTTTGTTAGCTTATCTTGCTTCTGTTTTTCGGCCATGATCAGAACTGAGAGTGGCCATATTTTGACCCCCTTGTCATGTTTAAGTAAGGGTCTTTGGCTGTTTGATGAATGTTTTGTGTACTTCATGTTATAGCCCCCTTATGGCCTTAATCTTGCATTGCATTTTGAGCATGTTTGTATACTGATTTGGGGCTTGTCATATACTGTAAATAGCCATATTTTTGGTCCCTCTTCAGTATTGTAGAAGGGTATTTTTCTGTTTGGGCTTTGCATCTACCACTTGCTTCATTGCCTCCTTTGCGGAGCCATTTTTGCATGCCATCTTAGCCCTACTTGTGCTTCCTGTTTGGCCATGCTTTGAACTGTAAAAATTCTTGTCTCAGGGCTTCCTATCTTCTTTCTTCACACTTCATGTACGAATCATGCATTCATTGCATAGCTATAGGCCATTTCATGTGCTTAATTCCATGTTTCGGGACTCGTTCCTTGCATCGGGTTTCATTTCGCCATGTTTCGGGGCTGTTTTGCATGTCATTTTGCCTCTGAAATTTGCATGTTTGCATATCATATTCCATGTCTCGCCATGTCTCATTAGAGTGGCATTCCGTGCCGTAGGTTCGGTCCTCGGTTTGCGTGCATGCGTGCACGTATTTCGAGTTGTCTCATTTTCATCTAATGGCCTCCTATGTGAGTGTGGCTGAGGCTCTCTCATGTTGGTGTAAGCCCATTGTGCATTGCGTATGCCATTTCATCCATAGCATTGTGTATGCTCGGTTGTGTATTACCTCGTGCATCGTGTTTGTCATTTCATAGCATTGCGCATGTTAGGTTGTATCTTAGTCGCATTTCATGCATATCATGCATATTGCATCGTGTTCGGGATAGGAGTTAGCCCAGGCACGGGAAACGAGGTACGTTCCGTACTCTGAGTGACGGAACGTGTCTCAATTCCCAAGTCACCGACACTCTGGATTATCCATGATGGAGTTAGGTTTTGTTGTAGTGTTCATATGCATTCATTCTATATTAAGTTGTGCAATTCGGCTCCTCGGCCATCATGCATCGAGATGCGTGATTGGTGGTACAAGGATCGAGACATGCATACATTTGTGAAAATACATTGTTATGCCCCTTTCCTGCTCTCTGTTGCAACAAAATCAAGAATCAGCGGTCTTCCGAGGCTTGGCGCGCTTTTCAAGAATCATCGCAAAACAGAGGCTAATTGGGGCATTCCAGTGGATTTCCGCGCAAAGCAGCCCAAACATGCATCATTCCATCATCCGGAGCAGAATCAAGGCAGTCCCTGGCTTGCATGCCAGTTTTATTATTTTCTTAGTTAATTTGTAAATTAATTAGGAATTTGTACATTATTTGGACTATATTATTTGGACTGTACTATTCTTTCATTCGGGACTGTATACTTATTCGGACCCTCTGTGCGAGGGCAAAATTGTAATAAGTGTGGGTGAGTGTGATGTATGTCTTCCAACCCCACGTCTTTCTTCCCTTTTATTTACCTGCTTATGATCGTTAAATTAGGGCATGTTTCAATTAGCATACAGTATGATAACATGTTTGCATTCATTCATCTGTCTTGCACGCACCGGGCTCGGTGCATCATACTAACTGCATTTGTATTTCAATTCCAAGTTGAATACTTGATAGCTGTTGCATCTCATATGCCATGTTTAGAATAGCCGAGCCTGCTATAGTTGCATTATTGCACGTGTTGCATTAGGCAATTTTGTGTATCTAGGATCATGCATGATTTCTAATGAGTTTCTGTTTTGGCTTGGAGTACTCGGTGAGTTTTATGCTTTAGCATCCTTGCATGCGTGTGAGTGACTGCCATGAATAGCATGCTTACCATGAGGCTAACTGCTTATGTGATATAACTGCCTTGAATGCCTGTGGGTGGAGGTTGGGTTATTTGGATTGGAACAATTCATCAAGTGTTTTAAGCCCACCTGAGGGTGGCAAAATCTGCATTTTAAGCCTACCTACGGGTAGCAAACCATCTCTCAAAAACAAACATGAAATGTTTTGTTCCAATTCAGGCGACCCGGTCTATACTTGTATGTTGTGCGCATCACATAGTAAATCTAGGCTAATAACCGGAATAAAAACACATAACGTTTTCAAAAATAGATATCATGGTTAGTAGAGGCCGGTCTTTGACCGGGCGAGCGGGGGTGCTCACGAAGTGACCTTCCCCAATCGTACCCAAGTTCCCGAGCCGAGGCAACTTTGGTGATGACGGACACGTGGCCTCCGGCACCAAGTCAGGGTTTCCTAAATTTCCCATTAAAAAACATTTAGGTGGCAACTCTGTATCTGGCAAAGCAGTCCATGTTTGGCACTTCTTTTCAAAAAAACTGTTTTCAAAATCGATTTGCCGGATTTGGACTCTTTGGTTCAAGATTAAGAACCGTGACATTTGAGTCCTTGAACTGTAGTGACCCCAATATGAACGGAACGGGACTTAACCCTCCCGGGGCGTTCGGGGACGTCTACAGGGTGGTCAAACCATAGAATTTCCCTCACGAATTGAATCCATTATCACAAATCAAACAAGATCTCGTTCTAAAAGATTTTTTTTAAAAAAAATAGAACGACCCGCTCTGATACCAATTGAAAAATCTAGAAATCCCCTAGATGTTGATTTGTGATTATGTATCAATTTTAAGCAGTATATAACAATCCCAATCAAACAATCAAGACAAATCGACACAACGATTTTACGTGGAAAAATCACAATTGGACACCTCCACTTGTGATAAAAAACCACGGGCAAAAGCCACAAAACAATCCACTAAAAAGACATAAAGGAATTACACAGGTATACTCTCAATTACCTAGCGAATCCACGTCCAAATTGAACCAACCCCTATGTGCCTCTTCCAACCCCGTCTTCACCTCGGAATTGTCTTGACGATGAGCCACTCCAGAATCCACCAAAGCTTCAGGCTCGAATTCTTCATAATCCACCGAAGAACAACTCTCTCTTTTGTGTAGAACAAACAAATAATCCTTTGATGTATACTCTTTAAATCATGAGTTGAATACTCAATCAAAACATCAAAGAAAACTAGTAAAATAGCTCCATATATAAACCCTAGAACGCAAGAAGAAGATCTGGAGGCGTAACCCTAGATTTGGAGCAACTTGCAAATTTATAGAATCTAAAATCGCGAGGTCCGCTCGAGCGTGGGAATGGACGCTTGAACGGGGACACTATATGACGTGTTCCAAACCAGGATGTACGCTCGAGTGGGGATTTCGGTGCTCGAGCGTGAAGACACGGATCACAGTATTTTTGCAGACACGCATACTTCTGGAACTCACCAATCTCCGCTCGAGCGGACAAGCAACTTTGAATGCACTTTTGCATTTTGCTTCGGGGGCGCTGCCCCTCGACCTCGCCGTGGCGCTGCCCCGGACCCGCCAAGGGGCGCTGCCCCCTGGACCCCCGCGAGCTGACCGGGCAGCTTGATCCCCGTCATAATCAGCGAAGTGGCAATCTTGAAAGCATTAACATCACAAACTTCTCTGCAAGGCACAATTCAGGTTGGATTCGCATCTAAAAACTCATAGCCTTACTGAAATAAAAAGTGCGAAAATAAGTACAACTGAAAGGAGTTTTGTCAAATGGGATTGCCAAGAATAAAAACCTAACACAACTGACCATCTCGAATCAAGTTGATCTTGTACATAAAAAACTTGCTTAGCTTGGGAAGCCAAAATGAAGGGATCGTCTTTATGGCCTATTCTCCCTAACTCAACTAATGTGAAACCCAACTCATCCACTCTAATTCCCTTTGTGTTGTCAACCCAATCACACTTAAATACCGAAATCTTGAACATATTGTAGTCAAGTTGCCATATCTCAATAATAACTCCATAGTAACTCATATCAGTAAACACTGGGTTCTTATCCTTGTAACCTGTCACATGCATTGTTGTTGCCACTAAACTAACTCCACTGTTTTGGCTAACTCGTGAGTTATCCCGATCTTTTGTGTGATAACGGCAACCATTGATGATATAGCCAGGGAATTTTATAACATCCAATCGAGGTCCTTGTGCTATCCACTTCAGGTTATTTGAGATATTATTTTGGCCACTTAATTCCTTTGAGACCTGTATATGGTTGAATAGTTAGGTAACTATTTCTTAATAATATTTGCTATTAGAAAAAGATAAATGTTGAACTACCCCAATACCTTTTCACGAAGCCAATACATAAATGTTTTATTATGCTCAATTTGTAGCCATTTTTAACTGTGATTGATGATGATATTTTAGCTTCAACCAAGCCATATGCTCCCTATCAAATCATCAATAAAGCAATATATTATGAGATAAATCTCTAACTTGTGAGAATACAATTAAACAAAAATGTACATGAAATATTCTTACTCAATGTATGGTTGAATGTCACTTGTATTTTCTAACACATAACGATGTGCTTGCTCCCATTCATTACGATCAACAGTAACAACATAACCACTTGATAAAGGCCTTCCAATTTCTATATCATCATCAACTGTTATGTTTCTATTAGAAGGAATCCCGATTGCATCCACTCCAGATAAGTACTCTGCACAAAACTCAACAGCTTCTTCTACAATGTAACTTTCAGCAATGCAACCTTCAGGACAATTACGATTATGAACATAACCCTTTAAGATCTTCATGAACCTCTCAAATTGGTACATCCATCTAAAGTGAACTGGTCCACAAAGTCGAACTTCTCTAACAAGATGCACTGTCAAATGCACCATGATATCAAAGAACGAAGGTGGCAAGTACTTTTCAAGCAAACACAATGTCACCACAAGATCTTTTTGAATCTCATCTAATTTTCCCACATCCACCACTTTGCTACAAATAGCATTGAAAAAGAAACATAACCTGATAATGGCATGTCTCACATGCTTAGGTAACACAGATCGTATTGCCACAGGTAGTAACTGTTGCATCAATACATGACAATCATGTGATTTTAGACCATAAAGTTTCAAATCTTGCATTGATACACGACTTCCCAAATTTGAAGAGTATCCTTCTGGAACCTTCAATTCCAATAATGTTGTACATACTCTTCTTTTCTCCTCCTTAGACAATGTGTAACATGCTGGAGGCAAGTATGTTCGCTTCTCCCCAATTTGTGGTGCCAATTCTTCACGCAAACCCATTTCTACAAGATCAAGGCGAGAATTAATTCCATCCTTTGTTTTTCCTGGAATATTAAGTAACGTACCAATGAGGCTCTCACACACATTCTTCTCAATATGCATAACATCCAAATTATGTCGAACATGTAAGTACTTCCAATATTCAAGATCAAAGAATAATGATTTCTTCTTCCAACATTTTGTACCACCAACATGTAATGCTTTTTTATTTTTCTTTCCCCATATGGTTACAAGCCCTTCAACCTTATTTAATATCTCCTCCCCAATTAATGGTATTGGAGCTAATCCAAACTCTTGCTCACCATTAAAAGCCTTTTTTTGCCTCCGATATGGATGATAGCGTGGAAGAAATTTTCTGTGGCCAACATATGTGTTCTTCTTACCATATTTTAATCTGTGAGAACATGTTCCTTCACTGCAAATTGGACATGCATAATATCCCTTTACAGTACAACCGCTCAAATTACCTAATGCTGGAAAATCGTTAATTGTCCACAACAATATAGCCTTTAGCATGAAGTGTTCTTCTTTATAAGCATCATAAGCTTCAACACCAACCTCCCACAACATTTTCAAATCATCAATTAGTGGTGCCAAGTAAACATCAATGTCATTACCAGGTTGTTGTGGACCTGATATTAACAATGATAACATCATAAATTTCCTCTTCATACATAACCACGGTGGAAGGTTGTAGGTAATCATTATAACTGGCCAACAACTATACCTACTGCTAAGGGAACTGTGTGGATTTATTCCATCTGCAGAAATAGCTAATCGAAGGTTTCTTGGCTCTGCAGCGAAATCTAGCCACTTGTGGTCTACTAACTTCCACGATGGAGAATCTGCTGGGTGACACATTGTGCCATCATAATCTCTTTCGTGAGCATGCCATGTCAAATCCTTCGCTATTTTTGCTGATTGGAACATCCTTCGAAACCTTGGGATAGGTGGAAAATACCATAAAACTTTTGCAGCACATCCTTTCTTATTTCAGTGGAATTCTTCTTCAACTTCCATCTGGATGTACCACATGTAGGACATGAAGTTGCATCTTTGTACTCCTTTCTATAGAGTATGCAATCATATGGACATGCATGTATTTTCTCATATCCCATTCCCAATGCAGCAAACGTCTTCCCAGCCTCATACATGGATGATGGTATTTCATTGTTCAATTGCAGCATATCACCCAACAACGTCAGTAGGTCTGAAAACCTAGTATGAGATAGGCTATTCGTAGTTTTGAAGTTATATAGTTTAACCAATGCAAATAACTTGGTAAACTTTGTGCAACCCGGATACAATGGTTTTTCGGCATCTTCAAGTAATTTCTTAAACACTTCAGGATCAGCCGTGCAATGGTTGTATGCATCTTGAACCATTTCTATTGTTTCAGCTACATTGTCTGTGGGAGACGGGTCAAATTGTTGTTGGAAAAAATCTTGTTCATTTAAACATGGTGATGTCCCACTAGTGACTGCTTCTCCATGCCATATCCATGTGGTATAACTTTGGTCAACACCATTGAAAAAGAGATGATTTCTAATCTCTTGAATAGGTTGGCTTCTCAAGTTTCCACAGACTCTGCAAGGACAACGTATGGATTGAAGATCACTTGCACGGATCACAGCAAAATTAAGAAATTGTTCAACTCCATTCTCATAGTCTTTTGATCTTCTATCCTTGAACATCCAAGATTTGTCCATTTTAAATGTATTTTTGAATACCTATACCAACAAAGAAATTAGAATATAAAATAATAAACTAGAGGCTACACAGTTGATAACATCAAAGGAATGTCATTGAGAAGGCACAATTTCTTTGATAGAACATTAAATGCCTCAAGCAAACTTGCAACAAATAAATAAATAAATAAAATACAAGATCTTATAACAAATAATTTATCTGATCTATGAATAATTGCAAAGTCAAAAAAAGAAAAAATAATAATTCCATAAAGTCTAAACAATTCGAAAATAATTCCATATAAGTCTAAACAATGGTGGGATAGGGTGAAGCTCAAGATGAAGGAGAGAAAAATTTGGAATATGGTGCCACTAGTGATGCTGTTCAGTTCATGATTTTGTGATCAATTTGAATCAGGTGTTGCAGCTGCTGAGGTGAAGGGTACTGCAGCTGGTGTGGTTTGTTTACTGGGTGTAACTGTTGAGGTTAGAAGGTGTCTGGGTTAGCAGCTACAACATTGTTCTGGAGAGCAGCAGCAGCAGTGTGCTTGGTTCTGGAGAGCAGCAACATCAGTGTGCTTGGTTCTGGACAGCAGCAGCAGCAACAACAGTGTGCTTAGTTCTGGACAACAGCAGCAACTACTGGCGGAACTTCTTACAATTCAAGTACTGGTATTTTTTATGTACAAAATTTGGTGCTGTGGAGA
This sequence comes from Camellia japonica, assembly GCA_030407325.1. Lineage (NCBI taxonomy): Eukaryota > Viridiplantae > Streptophyta > Magnoliopsida > Ericales > Theaceae > Camellia > Camellia japonica. The sequence goes on along the minus strand of JAPPVO010000013.1, from coordinate 51,758,479 downwards.
ATGGAAGTAGTAGTGCTCATGCTAGTATTGCTTGAGCTTGTGCTCACTGTTTTTGACCACACTGTGGGGTAATATAGATGCAGATGGTCAGTGTCTAGCTGGATGGCCTTGGTGTTGTCCTTACATAGTATTTTTGTGACCTTACTGGATTACCATATAGGTTGGAGAGCCATCCTGGGCTGGTGTAGTAGGATGAACTGAGGGTGTTGTGGCAATTTATTGTGATTTGTCATATGACTTTGTCCTAATACTTCTCCTTGTCCTGTTTTTCTAGAAGCCACATTGAAGGCCATGAAAGAGAAGTCAAATGAGCCAGAAGCCGCAGAACTAGAACCAGAGCCAACTACTGAGGTTCTTTTCCTTTGTAGCTATAAAGACTGTGGGAAGACATTTATCGATGCTGGAGCTTTGAGGAAGCATTCACACATCCATGGAGAGAGACAATATGTTTGCCATTATGAAGAGTGTGGAAAGGTAATATTTTTAATCTAACATGTTAGGGTTATGTGAGTGTGATATGGTAAAATTCTGCAATTTAGTTTCACTTAACAGTTTCTGCTTTCTAGTAACAAGCACCAGATAAATCTCATTGTACTACTAGTACTGATTCTATTATTCAGATCATTTTGATACTTGATGAGCAATTCTAATGTGGACAGTTGAATTGCATATTTTGTTTCAAAGCAATTTTGTGTTTTGTAATTTGTTTATTGTTATGAAGAACATTACTTCTGTCCACTCTCTCCCTCTCTGTCTTCTCTCATGTGTTTAGTAGTGATCTCCCTTGGCAATTTGAATGTTGAAAAAATGGTTAAATTCTTCCTATCCTGTTAGCTAAGCTAAGACAATCTTCATTAGAAGAGTGATTAATAGAAGGTGAAAGGTCATGGAGAGGAATAATAGAAAAAAGAGGGACAAATTGTCAGATTACATCCAGAATCAAGAAGAATCACACCCCTTGATCTGGGAAAAAAAAATGGAGAAAACCCAGGCAGTCAGTTCTAGGTTCTTTGGCATTTTCACCAAGCAAAAGATTAAGCACTTTAGAAGTAATATGCTTCAAGACACATCTTGACTGTCTCATCAATGTGTGAAATTACAATCTTATATACATGATATATAAAGATACTGAAGGAGGTACTTTATAGCTATGTATTTAGGAGGGAAGTTGTAGACTAGGTACAAAAAGCATCCTACTAGAAGGTCACTTAAGCGCTATATATGTAATCTAAATTAGATACTGAAGGAGTTACTTCATAGCTCTGAGTAATTTAGAGTGAACTAGAACATAACTTAAGCACTATATATGTAAACTAAATTTAATATTGTACCTGTAATACTCGTGTATATGGAATACTGAAGGAGTTACTTCATAGCTGATTGAATAATCTCCTAATTGAAAGTAACAACTTACTAAGGAGGTTACTTAAGGACTAAAGATGTAAATTCAATTTATTAATATACATGTAATAGTTCTATATATAGGATGGTGAAGGCGGTCCCTCACAGGCAAGTACTTTGGAGTGAAGTATTCTATGTTGTAAAAATAGCAAACTAGACTACTGATAATGAAAAATCATAAGATGACTAATACTTTTATGAAGCACTTTAAAATCCATAAATCCACAAAGCCATCAAGCTACCCTGTGGCAATGTATTGAAGTAGAACCAATTTGTTCTTTTACTTACATTTCTTATTCTTGGGGAATTTTGTTGCCTGCAAGGTTGCAACAAGCAGGTTGCTTTTTATAGTCATGTCCTACCGAAAATCTCATGTCAATGTTTTGTAGAGTAGGTGTTGTTGTGGGATTTGATAACGAGGGGTTAAAGCACCTCAATTAGAGAGCCAAGCATATAGCCCTTGACAAAGAAAAATGGCTAAAAAATGATTCATGTAGCCGATCCCACTTGATAGAGACACAAAGTTTAGTTTGGTTTGGTTACTTTTTCTCATCTAGCTTGCATTGTGTATGTTTCTTATGTTAAACTCTAATATGTTCTGGATGCTTTTTAAATAATGATTGAGATAACCATCCTGCTCTATGTGCTATTTCAAACCTAAGATTCATTATAGAAAAATGTTGTTTAATACCTAAGGAAACCTAATCTGATGTCTGATCTCTCTAATTTAAACATCAAGAAAGGGTTTAACAAGCACAAATTGAGGTACACGGGTTAATAAAATCTCACTTGTCAGAAAAATACTGAGAGCTCTATGCACTTTTAAGGTGTTATACTGGGGGCTACATCAGTTAGCAAAATGTAGAGGAATTGGGGAGATAAAAAAATTGTGAGGAATTTCATTGGATATTACCAAAACAAAATAATACCAATAATAATAGAAAATGTGGTTCACATAATTCACTGCAAAATAGATTAAGCAAGATATGTGAAGGTACTTTTGTGATTTCTTGTCCAGAATTAAAGGTAGAGTCTGAAACTGCCAAATTGATCTGTGGATGTGGATTGACTCATGTTGTGATCAAGCCTGGCCAGTGTTGCATTCTCTAAGGATCTTTTATAAATTTATTGATTGCTTAGTTTTTCCTTTTCCCTTCTTCATTTCTTCCCTCTCCTCTAAGGCTTATTAAATAGTCTACAGTCTATAGTCATGTAGACTTCTCCACCCTCTGTTAAACTTATCAAATACATATCCATATCCAATACCACAAGAGGATAAATACATAGATAGAGAAGAAAACTCTGCAAAATTTGTGATTCTACTATACCAACAGAAATACACACAAAAGGAGCATAAAAACCAGATGACTCACCAGGAATTTCAAGAGATTTTTTTCTTTGAAAAGACAAACTTCAATGGTGGTTTGAGTGAGTAACTTCAATGGTGGTTTGGAGCTATGATGAAGAAAATGAACGGCTTCATTTCAGCAAAGAGAAGAGATTCAATCTTGTTGGGAAAGGCAATGGTGGTTTGGAGCTGAGATGAAGAAAATGAACGGTTTCGTTTCAGCAAGGAGAAGAGATTCTGATGTTGGGAAAGGCAAGAGTCATTTGCTCTCAATGATGGTACAGAATAGGCGCCAACTTGGAATCAGATTTTATATAAAAATGAAATAGAAATATTTTATTCAATCACACCTATGATTAAAATACATATATAATCACACTTATTTAAAAAGTGTGATTAAAATAAAATGAAATCGATACGATCACACCTATTTAGGGAGTGTGATTAAAATACATATATAATCACACTGATTTAAAAAGTGTGATTGAAATATATATATAATCACACTTATTTAAAAGTATGATTAAAAATAAATATTATATATAATGACATTTAATTAAAAAGTGATATAAAAATAAATATAATCACATGTTAATTAAAAGGTGTGATTAAAAAAAATATATATATAATCACACTTAATTGAAAAGTGACATAAAAAATAGATATTATCACACAATCAAATCAAGTGTGATTAAAATATCAATCTAATTTTTTTTAGGGTGAATTACACTAATATTCCCTATAGTTTGGGGGTTGTGTCACTTTGGTTTCTAACTTTTCAATTGTAACACATTGGACCCTGAATTTTGAATTTTGTTCCAAATAAGGATAATTAAAATATCATTAGATTTTTCAACGGTAAAATCATCAATTTGATAAAATATAAACTAATTTGAGAAAAATAAATGTCGAACAAATATTTTTGAATTTTTTAAAATTATTTCTACCAACTAAAAATAAAATTATGTAAAATTGATAAATCTTTTAGACATTTATTTATTTTTTTTACCAAATTAATTTTTATTATTTGTTTGGATAATGATCATGTAAAATTAATTTTTAAAAATTAATCATGTAATTTTTATTAATTTTTATCAATTTTACATAATTTTATCATTGGTGGATAAAAAAAAATTTAAAAAATTTAAAAATATTTTTTGACATTTATTTTTGTCAAATTAGTTTATATTTTATTAAATTGATGATTTTGCCCTTAAAATTAAACAATGGAATCTTCAATTGTCCTTATTTGGAACAAGATTCAAAATTCAGGGTCAAATGTGTCTAAATTCAAAAGTCAAGGACCAAAGTGACACGAGTCCCAAACTATAGGGACCGTTAGTGTAATTTGCCTTTTTTTTAAATCACATTTCCATTAAAAGTGAGATATTTTTATTTACCACGGCTTGTATTTACTGTATGTCGTTAATGTGAATCCGTGAAAACCCAGTTTTGTTGTAATGAGGAGAAGAGACCTGTGTGTTTGTGAAATTCAACCTTGTTGGGGATGGAAAGAGTCGTCCTTTGTCATTCATGGGTGTAGAATAGAGGCGCAAATTTGGGAATTGTATATTTTATATAAAAATCAAATTAAAATATTTTATACAATCACACCTATTTAGGGAGTGTGATTAAAAAGTAGTAATGTATATATAATCACACTTTAATTAGAATGTGTCATTAAAAAATATATAAATAATCACACTTTAATTAGAATGTGTGATTAATATATGTATATATATATAATCACACTCATTTGAAAAGTGTGATTAAAAAGTAGTAATGTATATATAATCACACTTTAATTAGAAGGTGTGATTAAAAAATATATAAATAATCACACTTTAATTACAATGTGTGATTAAAAAATATATTTATAATCACACTTATTTAAAAAGTGTGATTAAAAAGTAGTAGTGTATATATAATCACACTTTCTAATTAAAGTGTGATTAAAAAATATATATATAATCACACTTTAATTAGAATGTGTGATTAAAAAATATATTTCTAATCACACTTATTTAAAAAGTGTGATTAAAAAGTATTAGAGTATATATAATCACACTTTAATTAGAAAGTGTGATTAAAAATATAAATAATCACACTTTAATTAGAATGTGTGATTAAAAAATATATTTATAATCACATTTATTAAAAAAGTGTGATTAAAAAGTAGTAGTGTATATATAATCACACTTTAATTCGAAGGTGTGATTAAAAAAAATATATATAATCACACTTAATTGAAAAGTGACATAAAAAATAAATATTATCACACTCAATCAAATTAAGTGTGATAAAAATATCAATCTAATTTTTTTTTATCACACTTCTAATAAAAGTTAGATATTTTTTTTTCTCAAAGTGTGATCTTTAACTATTTTTGTAATAGTGGGTGGAGTTGAGCTTGAATGTTCGTGAGAATCCATGCCAAAATTTCACAAATCCTGGTGATTTGGAGGTTGAGATGTTAATTCTAAAGGAAATTCTAGTATATACACTTTCTATCATATATATTTTTAAGTTATATCAATATATATATATTTTTTTAAAGTTATGACTAACTTTATTTTTTAGTTATGACCTTATTTTAATTATGACTTATGAGATATTTGATTATGTCACATGTGTTGTTTTTTTGTATAATTTTTACTTATAACTTGTTAAGAACAATAGTTTAAATAAATGGAAAATTTTGATTTTTAAAAGCGGAGTGAAACATTTTTAGCTTCTGAATTAGAAACTTTTAATTTATAATGAGTTCCAGCACCTTAGTCGGACAGTTATAGAGAAAGAAAAATAGTTGAACCTGAAGAAAGACAAAATGATAAGAGAGAGGAGAGGAGAGGAGATGAGAGAGACAATGAAGGCAACTTTGTCCACGTAGTAAATAAGAGTAGTGTTATTTTAATTATAAAAAAAAAAAAATAGACATACTTTTTAAATTTAATTATATGTTAATCTATTAGAATATTGAGCAAAGTATATCAATAAATTTCAAAATGCGATTTTGTGAACTGTTTACTCTTTTTTTGTTTTTTTTGTTTTGTTTTTTTTTTTTTTTTATGAACTCAAAAGTTCCATTAAAGTGAAAATTACATAAAAGGTAATCACTTATATGTTTAGGTTTAATTTTTTAGGGATAAAAATGTGTTTCTCTAAATGTAAAATTATACACTTGGGTAATCACACTATAGAGGTTTTGGATTTTTCCTTCTTCTAGAACAAATTTCACATTACGAATAAAAAATATAGCACTTCAATGTAACATTTCAATAATGTAACACTCTAATGTAACACACTAAAACACTCTTTGGTATACTTTTCTCAAACGTAACAATGCAGCACTCCAAAAACAAACTCCTTAATGTATATTTTTTTCAAACCTAACACTCCAATATAACAAAAAAAAAAAAATTATTTAGTATATTTTTCCTAAATGTAACACTCCAATCAATGTAATTCCAAACATAATATTCCAATGTAACACACACAAAAACATTAAAAATTCCTTAATGTACTTTTTTCAAACGTTACAGTTCGAAATTATACATTTACTCGAAGCTTATTAAGGAATTTTTGTATTCATTTTAGAATGGTTTGAAGAATTTCACATTCTTTTGGAATGGTTTAAAGAATCCCATAACTTTTTCTTAGAGTATTATGTTTGAAAAAAGTACACTAGGGAGTTTTTTTGGTCTTACATTGTAGTGTTACACTAAGAAGTTTTTTTGAAGTGTTACGTTTGAAAAAAATACACTAAGATTTTTTTTTTTGAAGTGTTACGTTTGAGTGTTACATTAGAGTATTACAGTTTAAAATTATACATTTGCTCAAAGCTTACCAATGAGTTTTTCTACTCCTTATAAAATATTTGAAGAATCCCACATCCTTTTTAAAATTTTGAAGAATCTCATATTTCAAATTATTTTGTACTCATTTTAAAATGTTTTCCAAATAAAAAAGATTTTCATATAAAAATTCATCCCATAATTCCCATAAATTATGTACCTTACTTTTCTAGTACAAAATAACAAAAGAGAATGAAACATAATAGAAATAAGAATATAATTGTAAATTCAATTTCTAAAAAATATATTAAATCTAGATTTTCAAAATCAATGTGACTAATTAGTCTATAAGAAAATCATTGAGACTAAATGGATCATCATTCCTCAAGATGAGATTTATAGATAAATTTTCCTAGAATATTTAAGATAATTATCTCTTTTATATATTTTTTTAATTAGCAATTAATTATCTTCGCACTTCACTCGATGTTAAAATAAGTTTAAAAATTGAATTTCTATATTATTTTCCTTCAACTAATAGAATTGAATTGATAAGTTATGATATACAAAATATGTCACCATAACATTATTATTAGAGAATTGTAAATGGAACACTCATCACCAACTAAATTGTAATCATTTTTATTCAAAAGTTATAATGAAAGATTTTTATTACATTACAGGTCCGTTTGACGAGTTAGTTTGTGGCTATTTTAGTTACAAAAGACAAAATAGGCTATTTTAACCACAACAAACAAAACATCACATCCAACCCATAATTATTACATTCTTCTCTCACAAAAAAAGTCAAAAAAGTCAAAAAGTCCTTCCTAAACCAAGCTTTTTAGCCCAGGCTAAAATAGCCAAAAAAATCAAAAAGTCAAAAAATCAACCCACTTTCCAAACGGAGGCTACGTAAGGGTTTGTAATTTTTTTTTAATTATAGAATGATAAATATGTAATCAGCTCCTCTTTACTGTTCTTTTATGTTTTTGTAAAAAATAATTTTTTTAAAAAAATTTATTAAAAAAAATTTAAAACAAAAATTATCTACTAAACAATTTTTTGTCTTATGTTTTTAGAATTATTGATAGTATGGACTAGCACAGCTTAAAGTCATCCCAACTTGACTTTGACTTTGATTTGACCACAAAGACCTAGAAAAGAAAGTAGCGCCTTTGATAATTAACCCACCGGAAAATGCGTGAGAGCTCGAAATTGCACTGCCTGAATCCCCCGAATGCCAAAACGACGTTGTTTTGGCAAATTTATTTATTTATTTTTCTTTTCTTTTTCCTTCTTCCTCGAAATTGGTTTGAAGGAAGGAGAGAGAAACAGATCGAAATTGGTTTGAGGGAAAGAGAGAGAAACAGAGAGGCCAGAGAAAGAGAGGAGGAAGAGAGGATCGACGGTGATGGTGGCGTAAGATCGACGGTGATGGCGGCGTAAGATCGACGGTGGGTATCGTCGATCGACTGTTTTCTCTACTTTTTTTTTTCCTAGCAGATCTGGATTTTAAGATGAAGGAAAAAAAAAATTGTTGATGTTGATGATGATGTTGATGATGATGTGTTGATGAAGATGTTGATGATGATGGTGTTGATGAAGATGGTGATTCTCTCTCTGTGTTGATGTTGTTGTGTTGATGAGGATGTTGATTCAGTTGTTGTGTTGTGGTGCTGATTCAGTTGTTGTGTTGTGGTGTTGATGAAGATGTTCTTCATCTTCATCTTTCTTGATTTTCTGTTTGAGAAAGGAAAAACAGAAAAAAAAAAAAAAAAAAAGAGAGAAAAGAAAAGAAAAGAAAAATTCGGGCTATTCGAGCCCTATATTTTCGGGCGACGTAGCACGACTGGAGGAGTCGTGCTACGTCGCCCGAAAATATAGGGCTCGAATAGCCCATTTTTTTTTTTTTTTTTTTTCTGTTTTTCTTTTCTCAAACAGAAAATCAAGAAAGATGAAGATGAAGAATGAAGAACATCTTCATCAACACCACAACACAACAACTGAATCAACATCTTCATCAACACAACAACATCAACACAGAGAAAGAATCACCATCTTCATCAACACCATCATCATCAACAACATCTTCATCAACACATCATCATCAACATCATCATCAACATCAACAAATTTTTTTTCCCTTCATCTTAAAATCCAGATCTGCTAGGAAAAAAAAAAAAAAAAGAAGTAGAGAAAACAGTCAATCGACGATACCCACCGTTGATCTTACGCTGCCACCACCGTCGATCTTACACCACCATCACCGTCGATCCTCTCTTCCTCCTCTCTTTCTCTGTTTCTCTCTCTTTCCCTTAAACCAATTTCGAGGAAGAAGGAAAAAGAAGAGAAAAAAAAAAAAAAAATTTGCCAAAACGACGTCATTTTGGCATTCGGAGGATTTGGGTGGTGCACCTGACCATCTCGAATCAAGTTGATCTTGTACATAAAAACTTGCTTAGCTTGGAAGCCAAAATGAAGGGATCGTCTTTATGGCCTATTCTCCCTAACTCAACTAATGTGAACCCAACTCATCCACTCTAATTCCCTTTGTGTTGTCAACCCAATCACACTTAAATACCGAATCTTGAACATATTGTAGTCAAGTTGCCATATCTCAATAATAACTCCATAGTAACTCATATCAGTAAACACTGGGTTCTTATCCTTGTAACCTGTCACATGCATTGTTGTTGCCACTAAACTAACTCCACTGTTTTGGCTAACTCGTGAGTTATCCGATCTTTTGTGTGATAACGGCAACCATTGATGATATAGCCAGGGAATTTTATAACATCCAATCGAGGTCCTTGTGCTATCCACTTCAGGTTATTTGAGATATTATTTTGGCCACTTAATTCCTTTGAGACCTGTATATGGTTGAATAGTTAGGTAACTATTTCTTAATAATATTTGCTATTAGAAAAAGATAAATGTTGAACTACCCCAATACCTTTTCACGAAGCCAATACATAAATGTTTTATTATGCTCCATTTGTAGCCATTTTTAACTGTGATTGATGATGATATTTTAGCTTCAACCAAGCCATATGCTCCCTATCAAATCATCAATAAAGCAATATATTATGAGATAAATCTCTAACTTGTGAGAATACAATTAAACAAAATGTACATGAAATATTCTTACTCATGTATGGTTGAATGTCACTTGTATTTTCTAACACATAACGATGTGCTTGCTCCCATTCATTACGATCAACAGTAACAACATAACCACTTGATAAAGGCCTTCCAATTTCTATATCATCATCAACTGTTATGTTTCTATTAGAAGGAATCCCGATTGCATCCACTCCAGATAAGTACTCTGCACAAACTCAACAGCTTCTTCTACAATGTAACTTTCAGCAATGCAACCTTCAGGACAATTACGATTATGAACATAACCCTTTAAGATCTTCATGAACCTCTCAAATTGGTACATCCATCTAAAGTGAACTGGTCCACAAAGTCGAACTTCTCTAACAAGATGCACTGTCAAATGCACCATGATATCAAAGAACGAAGGTGGCAAGTACTTTTCAAGCAAACACAATGTCACCACAAGATCTTTTTGAATCTCATCTAATTTTCCCACATCCACCACTTTGCTACAAATAGCATTGAAAAAGAAACATAACCTAATAATGGCATGTCTCACATGCTTAGGTAACACAGATCGTATTGCCACAGGTAGTAACTGTTGCATCAATACATGACAATCATGTGATTTTAGACCATAAAGTTTCAAATCTTGCATTGATACACGACTTCCCAAATTTGAAGAGTATCCTTCTGGAACCTTCAATTCCAATAATGTTGTACATACTCTTCTTTTCTCCTCCTTAGACAATGTGTAACATGCTGGAGGGAAGTATGTTCGCTTCTTCCCAATTTGTGGTGCCAATTCTTCACGCAAACCCATTTCTACAAGATCAAGGCGAGAATTAATTCCATCCTTTGTTTTCCTGGAATATTAAGTAACGTACCAATGAGGTTCTCACACACATTATTCTCAATATGCATAACATCCAATTATGTCGAACATGTAAGTACTTCCAATATTCAAGATTAAAGAATAATGATTTCTTCTTCCAACATTTTGTACCACCAACATGTAATGCTTTTTTATTTTTCTTTCCCCATATGGTTACAAGCCCTTCAACCTTATTTAATATCTCCTCCCCAATTAATGATATTGGAGCTAATCAAACTCTTGCTCACCATTAAAAGCCTTTTTTTGCCTCCGATATGGATGATAGCGTGGAAGAAATTTTCTGTGGCCAACATATGTGTTCTTCTTACCATATTTTAATCTGTGAGAACATGTTCCTTCACTGCAAATTGGACATGCATAATATCCCTTTACAGTACAACCGCTCAAATTACCTAATGCTGGAAAGTCGTTAATTGTCCACAACAATATAGCCTTTAGCATGAAGTGTTCTTCTTTATAAGCATCATAAGCTTCAACACCTACCTCCCACAACATTTTCAAATCATCAATTAGTGGTGCCAAGTAAACATCAATGTCATTACCAGGTTGTTGTGGACCTGATATTAACAATGATAACATCATAAATTTCCTCTTCATACATAACCACGGTGGAAGTTGTAGGTAATCATTATAACTGGCCAACAACTATACCTACTGCTAAGGGAACTGTGTGGATTTATTCCATCTGCAGAAATAGCTAATCGAAGGTTTCTTGGCTCTGCAGCGAAATCTGGCCACTTGTGGTCTACTAACTTCCATGATGGAGAATCTGCTGGGTGACACATTGTGCCATCATAATCTCTTTCGTGAGCATGCCATGTCAAATCCTTCGCTATTTTTGCTGATTGGAACATCCTTCGAAACCTTGGGATAGGTGGAAAATACCATAAAACTTTTGCAGCACATCCTTTCTTATTTCAGTGGAATTCTTCTTCAACTTCCATCTGGATGTACCACATGTAGGACATGAAGTTGCATCTTTGTACTCCTTTCTATAGAGTATGCAATCATATGGACATGCATGTATTTTCTCATATCCCATTCCCAATGCAGCAAACGTCTTCCCAGCCTCATACATGGATGATGGTATTTCATTGTTCATTGCAGCATATCACCCAACAACGTCAGTAGGTCTGAAAACCTAGTATGAGATAGGCTATTCGTAGTTTTGAAGTTATATAGTTTAACCAATGCAATAACTTGGTAAACTTTGTGCAACCCGGATACAATGGTTTTTCGGCATCTTCAAGTAATTTCTTAAACACTTCAGGATCAGCCGTGCAATGGTTGTATGCATCTTGAACCATTTCTATTGTTTCAGCTACATTGTCTGTGGGAGACGGGTCAAATTGTTGTTGGAAAAAATCTTGTTCATTTAAACATGGTGATGTCCCACTAGTGACTGCTTCTCCATGCCATATCCATGTGGTATAACTTTGGTCAACACCATTGAAAAAGAGATGATTTCTAATCTCTTGAATAGGTTGGCTTCTCAAGTTTCCACAGACTCTGCAAGGACAACGTATGGATTGAAGATCACTTGCACGGATCACAGCAAAATTAAGAAATTGTTCAACTCCATTCTCATAGTCTTTTGATCTTCTATCCTTGAACATCCAAGATTTGTCCATTTTAAATGTATTTTTGAATACCTATACCAACAAAGAAATTAGAATATAAAATAATAAACTAGAGGCTACACAGTTGATAACATCAAAGGAATGTCATTGAGAAGGCACAATTTCTTTGATAGAACATTAAATGCCTCAAGCAAACTTGCAACAAATAAATAAATAAATAAAATACAAGATCTTATAACAAATAATTTATCTGATCTATGAATAATTGCAAAGTCAAAAAAAGAAAAATAATAATTCCATAAAGTCTAAACAATTCGAAATAATTCCATATAGTCTAAACAATGGTGGGATAGGGTGAAGCTCAAGATGAAGGAGAGAAAAATTTGGAATATGGTGCCACTAGTGATGCTGTTCAGTTCATGATTTTGTGATCAATTTGAATCAGGTGTTGCAGCTGCTGAGGTGAAGGGTACTGCAGCTGGTGTGGTTTGTTTACTGGGTGTAACTGTTGAGGTTAGAAGGTGTCTGGGTTAGCAGCTACAACATTGTTCTGGAGAGCAGCAGCAGCAGTGTGCTTGGTTCTGGAGAGCAACAACATCAGTGTGCTTGGTTCTGGACAGCAGCAGCAGCAACAACAGTGTGCTTAGTTCTGGACAACAGCAGCAACTACTGGCGGAACTTCTTACAATTCAAGTACTGGTATTTTTTATGTACAAAATTTGGTGCTGTGGAGAATGGAAGTAGTAGTGCTCATGCTAGTATTGCTTGAGCTTGTGCTCACTGTTTTTGACCACACTGTGGGGTAATATAGATGCAGATGGTCAGTGTCTAGCTGGATGGCCTTGGTGTTGTCCTTACATAGTATTTTTGTGACCTTACTGGATTACCATATAGGTTGGAGAGCCATCCTGGGCTGGTGTAGTAGGATGAACTGAGGGTGTTGTGGCAATTTATTGTGATTTGTCATATGACTTTGTCCTAATACTTCTCCTTGTCCTGTTTTTCTAGAAGCCACATTGAAGGCCATGAAAGAGAAGTCAAATGAGCCAGAAGCCGCAAACTAGAACCAGAGCCAACTACTGAGGTTCTTTTCCTTTGTAGCTATAAAGACTGTGGGAAGACATTTATCGATGCTGGAGCTTTGAGGAAGCATTCACACATCCATGAGAGAGACAATATGTTTGCCATTATGAAGAGTGTGGAAAGGTAATATTTTTAATCTAACATGTTAGGGTTATGTGAGTGTGATATGGTAAAATTCTGCAATTTAGTTTCACTTAACAGTTTCTGCTTTCTAGTAACAAGCACCAGATAAATCTCATTGTACTACTAGTACTGATTCTATTATTCAGATCATTTTGATACTTGATGAGCAATTCTAATGTGGACAGTTGAATTGCATATTTTGTTTCAAAGCAATTTTGTGTTTTGTAATTTGTTTATTGTTATGAAGAACATTACTTCTGTCCACTCTCTCCTCTCTCTGTCTTCTCTCATGTGTTTAGTAGTGATCTCCCTTGGCAATTTGAATGTTGAAAATGGTTAAATTCTTCCTATCCTGTTAGCTAAGCTAAGACAATCTTCATTAGAAGAGTGATTAATAGAAGGTGAAAGGTCATGGAGAGGAATAATAGAAAAGAGGGACAAATTGTCAGATTACATCCAGAATCAAGAAGAATCACACCCCTTGATCTGGGAAAAAAAATGGAGAAAACCCAGGCAGTCAGTTCTAGGTTCTTTGGCATTTTCACCAAGCAAAAGATTAAGCACTTTAGAAGTAATATGCTTCAAGACACATCTTGACTGTCTCATCAATGTGTGAAATTACAATCTTATATACATGATATATAAAGATACTGAAGGAGGTACTTTATAGCTATGTATTTAGGAGGGAAGTTGTAGACTAGGTACAAAAAGCATCCTACTAGAAGGTCACTTAAGCACTATATATGTAATCTAAATTAGATACTGAAGGAGTTACTTCATAGCTCTGAGTAATTTAGAGTGAACTAGAACATAACTTAAGCACTATATATGTAAACTAAATTTAATATTGTACCTGTAATACTCGTGTATATGGAATACTGAAGGAGTTACTTCATAGCTGATTGAATAATCTCCTAATTGAAAGTAACAACTTACTAAGGAGGTTACTTAAGGACTAAAGATGTAAATTCAATTTATTAATATACATGTAATAGTTCTATATATAGGATGGTGAAGGCGGTCCCTCATAGGCAAGTACTTTGGAGTGAAGTATTCTATGTTGTAAAAATAGCAAACTAGACTACTGATAATGAAAATCATAAGATGACTAATACTTTTATGAAGCACTCTAAAATCCATAAATCCACAAAGCCATCAAGCTACCCTGTGGCAATGTATTGAAGTAGAACCAATTTGTTCTTTTACTTACATTTCTTATTCTTGGGGAATTTTGTTGCCTGCAAGGTTGCAACAAGCAGGTTGCTTTTTATAGTCATGTCCTACCGAAAAATCTCATGTCAATGTTTTGTAGAGTAGGTGTTGTTGTGGGATTTGATAACGAGGGCTAAAGCACCTCAATTAGAGAGCCAAGCATATAGCCCTTGACAAGAAAATGGCTAAAAATGATTCATGTAGCCGATCCCACTTGATAGAGACACAAAGTTTAGTTTGGTTTGGTTACTTTTTCTCATCTAGCTTGCATTGTGTATGTTTCTTATGTTAAACTCTAATATGTTCTGGATGCTTTTTAATAATGATTGAGATAACCATCCTGCTCTATGTGCTATTTCAAACCTAAGATTCATTATAAAAAATGTTGTTTAATACTAAGGAAACCTAATCTGATGTCTGATCTCTCTAATTTAAACATCAAGAAAGGGTTTAACAAGCACAATTGAGGTACACAGGTTAATAAAATCTCACTTGTCAGAAAAATACTGAGAGCTCTATGCACTTTTAAGGTGTTATACTGGGGCTACATCAGTTAGCAAAATGTAGAGGAATTGGGGAGATAAAAAATTGTGAGGAATTTCATTGGATATTACCAAAACAAAATAATACCAATAATAATAGAAAATGTGGTTCACATAATTCACTGCAAAATAGATTAAGCAAGATATGTGAAGGTACTTTTGTGATTTCTTGTCCAGAATTAAAGGTAGAGTCTGAAACTGCCAAATTGATCTGTGGATGTGGATTGACTCATGTTGTGATCAAGCCTGGCCAGTGTTGCCATTCTCTAAGGATCTTTTATAAATTTATTGATTGCTTAGTTTTTCCTTTTCCCTTCTTCATTTCTTCCCTCTCCTCTAAGGCTTATTAAATAGTCTACAGTCTATAGTCATGTAGACTTCTCCACCCTCTGTTAAACTTATCAAATACATATCCATATCCAATACCACAAGAGGATAAATACATAGATAGAGAAGAAAACTCTGCAAAATTTGTGATTCTACTATACCAACAGAAATACACACAAAAGGAGCATAAAACCAGATGACTCACCAGGAATTTCAAGAGATTTTTTTCTTTGAAAAGACAAACTTCAATGGTGGTTTGAGTGAGTAACTTCAATGGTGGTTTGGAGCTATGATGAAGAAAATGAACGGCTTCATTTCAGCAAAGAGAAGAGATTCAATCTTGTTGGGAAAGGCAATGGTGGTTTGGAGCTGAGATGAAGAAAATGAACGGTTTCGTTTCAGCAAGGAGAAGAGATTCTGATGTTGGGAAAGGCAAGAGTCATTTGCTCTCAATGATGGTACAGAATAGGCACCAACTTGGAATCAGATTTTATATAAAAATGAAATAGAAATATTTTATTCAATCACACCTATGATTAAAATACATATATAATCACACTTATTTAAAAGTGTGATTAAAATAAAATGAAATCGATACGATCACACATATTTAGGAGTGTGATTAAAATACATATATAATCACACTGATTTAAAAAGTGTGATTGAAATATATATATAATCACACTTATTTAAAAGTATTATGATTAAAAATAAATATTATATATAATGACATTTAATAAAAAAGTGATATAAAAATAATATAATCACATGTTAATTAAAAGGTGTGATTAAAAAAAATATATATATAATCACACTTAATTGAAAAGTGACATAAAAAATAGATATTATCACACAATCAAATCAAGTGTGATTAAATATCAATCTAATTTTTTAGGGTGAATTACACTAATATTCCCTATAGTTTGGGGGTTGTGTCACTTTGGTTTCTAACTTTTCAATTGTAACACATTGGACCCTGAATTTTGAATTTTGTTCCAAATAAGGATAATTAAAAATATCATTAGATTTTTCAACGGTAAAATCATCAATTTGATAAAATATAAACTAATTTGAGAAAAATAAATGTCGAACAAATATTTTTGAATTTTTTAAAATTATTTCTACCAACTAAAAATAAAATTATGTAAATTGATAAATCTTTTAGACATTTATTTATTTTTTTTACCAAATTAATTTTTATTATTTGTTTGGATAATGATCATGTAAAATTAATTTTTAAAAAATTAATCATGTAATTTTTTATTTTTTATCAATTTTACATAATTTTATCATTGGTGGATAAAAAAAAATTTCAAAAAATTTAAAATATTTTTTTCTGACATTTATTTTTGTCAAATTAGTTTATATTTTATTAAATTGATGATTTTGCCCTTAAAATTAAACAATGGAATCTTCAATTGTCCTTATTTGGAACAAGATTCAAAATTCAGGGTCAAATGTGTCTAAATTCAAAAGTCAAGGACCAAAGTGACACGAGTCCCAAACTATAGGGACCGTTAGTGTAATTTGCCTTTTTTTTTAAATCACATTTCCATTAAAAGTGAGATATTTTTACTTACCACGGCTTGTATTTACTGTATGTCGTTAATGTGAATCCGTGAAAACCCAGTTTTGTTGTAATGAGGAGAAGAGACCTGTGTGTTTGTGAAATTCAACCTTGTTGGGGATGGAAAGAGTCGTCCTTTGTCATTCATGGGTGTAGAATAGAGGCGCAAATTTGGGAATTGTATATTTTATATAAAAATCAAATTAAAATTTTTATACAATCACACCTATTTAGGGAGTGTGATTAAAAGTAGTAATGTATACATAATCACACTTTAATTAGAATGTGTCATTAAAAAATATATAAATAATCACACTTTAATTAGAATGTGTGATTAATATATGTATATATATAATCACACTCATTTGAAAAGTGTGATTAAAAGTAGTAATGTATATATAATCACACTTTAATTAGAAGGTGTGATTAAAAAATATATAAATAATCACACTTTAATTACAATGTGTGATTAAAAAATATATTTATAATCACACTTATTTAAAAAGTGTGATTAAAAAGTAGTAGTGTATATATAATCACACTTTCTAATTAAAGTGTGATTAAAAAATATATATATAATCACACTTAATTAGAATGTGTGATTAAAAAATATATTTCTAATCACACTTATTTAAAAAGTGTGATTAAAAAGTATTAGAGTATATATAATCACACTTTAATTAGAAGTGTTGATTAAAATATATATAATCACACTTTAATTAGAATGTGTGATTAAAAAATATATTTATAATCACATTTATTAAAAAAGTGTGATTAAAAAGTAGTAGTGTATATATAATCACACTTTAATTCGAAGGTGTGATTAAAAAAAATATATAATAATCACCTTAATTGAAAAGTGACATAAAATAAATATTATCACACTCAATCAAATTAAGTGTGATAAAAATATCAATCTAATTTTTTTTTTATCACACTTCTAATAAAAGTTAGATATTTTTTTTTCTCAAAGTGTGATCTTTAACTATTTTTGTAATAGTGGGTGGAGTTGAGCTTGAATGTTCGTGAGAATCCATGCCAAAATTTCACAAATCCTGGTGATTTGGAGGTTGAGATGTTAATTCTAAAGGAAATTCTAGTATATACACTTTCTATCATATATATTTTTAAGTTATATCAATATATATATATTTTTTTTAAAGTTATGACTAACTTTATTTTTTAGTTATGACCTTATTTTAATTATGACTTATGAGATATTTGATTATGTCACATGTGTTGTTTTTTTGTATAATTTTACTTATAACTTGTTAAGAACAATAGTTTAAATAAATGGAAAATTTTGATTTTTAAAGCGGAGTGAAACATTTTTAGCTTCTGAATTAGAAACTTTTTAATTTATAATGAGTTCCAGCACCTTAGTCGGACAGTTTATAGAGAAAGAAAAATAGTTGAACCTGAAGAAAGACAAATGATAAGAGAGAGGAGAGGAGAGGAGATGAGAGAGACAATGAAGGCAACTTTGTCCACGTAGTAAATAAGAGTAGTGTTATTTTAATTATAAAAAAAAAAAATAGACATACTTTTTAAATTTAATTATATGTTAATCTATTAGAATATTGAGCAAAGTATATCAATAAATTTCAAAATGCGATTTTTGAACTGTTTACTGTTTCTTTTTTTGTTTTTTTTGTTTTGTTTTTTTTTTTTTTTTATGAACTCAAAAGTTCCATTAAAGTGAAAATTACATAAAGGTAATCACTTTATGTTTTAGGTTTAATTTTTTAGGGATAAAAATGTGTTTCTCTAAATGTAAAATTATACACTTGGGTAATCACACTATAGAGGTTTTGGATTTTTCCTTCTTCTAGAACAAATTTCACATTACGAATAAAAAATATAGCACTTCAATGTAACATTTCAATAATGTAACACTCTAATGTAACACACTAAAACACTCTTTGGTATACTTTTCTCAAACGTAACAATGCAGCACTCCAAAAACAAACTCCTTAATGTATATTTTTTTCAAACCTAACACTCCAATATAACAAAAAAAAAAAAATTATTTAGTATATTTTTCCTAAATGTAACACTCCAATCAATGTAATTCCAAACATAATATTCCAATGTAACACACACACAAACATTAAAATTTCCTTAATGTACTTTTTTCAAACGTTACAGTTCGAAATTATACATTTACTCGAAGCTTATTAAGGAATTTTTGTATTCATTTTAGAATGGTTTGAAGAATTTCACATTCTTTTGGAATGGTTTAAAAATCCCATAACTTTTTCTTAGAGTATTATGTTTGAAAAAAGTACACTAGGAGTTTTTTTGGTCTTACATCCGTCATAGTCAGCGAAGTGGCAATCTTGGAAGCATTAACATCACAAACTTCTCTGCAAGGCACAATTCAGGTTGGATTCGCATCTAACAACTCATAATCTCACTGAAATAAAAAGTGCGAAAACAAGTACAACTGAAAGGAGTTTTGTCAAATGGGATTGCCAAGAATAAAAACCTAACAGTATGATTCTATATGTTGTATGGAATTATTATTTTAGTTTGGACAATAGTTGGTTTGTATGTACTTGGACAATTAAAGTAATTTATTTTTTGTATACGGATGCAGATTGTGGAATGATTGATAGTTTATGTATCATTTTATTTATATACGTATTACAGGTTGCATGGAATACAGACAGGTTATGGACACATTATAATATTTGCAATAAAACATAA
This sequence comes from Camellia japonica, assembly GCA_030407325.1. Taxonomy (NCBI): domain Eukaryota; kingdom Viridiplantae; phylum Streptophyta; class Magnoliopsida; order Ericales; family Theaceae; genus Camellia; species Camellia japonica. Next base: position 51,738,793 of record JAPPVO010000013.1, on the reverse strand, counting down.
TATCATGTTTTTGCCGACTAAACGTTTTGTAGCCAATAAAAAGGAAAAAAAAAAAAAAAACAACAAACATTTGGCTACTAAAAGTTTTGTAGCCAAAAGAAAATCAAACATTTGGCTACTAAATTTTTTGTAGGCAAAAGAAAAACAACCATTTGGCTACTAAATGTTTTGTAGCCAAAAGAAAATGAAACCTTTGGTTACTAAAAGTTTTGTAGCCAAAAGAAAATCAAACATTTGGTGACTAAAATATTTTGTAGCTAAAAACAAAAGTAGAAGAATAAAAATACTTTTGGCGACTAAAAATTTAGTAGCCAAAAATGTGGGAGTTTAGGCGACTAAATTTTTAGTAGCCAAAAATGTGGAAGCTTAAGCGACTAAATTTTTAGTAGCCAAAACAAATAGTATTTGCCGACTAAAATTTTAGTAGCCAAAAAAGATTGACTTTAAACGACTAAAATTTTAGTAGCCAAAACACTAATATTTGCTTTCGGCGACTAAAAATTTAGTAGCTAAAAATTTTTCCGCGACTAAATAATTGGCTTTTGGCGATAAAAAAATTGGTCGGCAAAAATGTATTATTTAATTAAATTTCCGACCTATTGGTGACTAAATATTTAGTTGGCAAATGAATACATTTGGCGACTAAATTAAGTTTAGTCGCCAATTAGCTTTCCCGACTACTCTTCGGCTACTAATTTTCCGACCAAAAAATTTAGTCGCTAAAGACTATAGGCGACTGAAAAATGACTTTTGGCGACTAAAAATTTAGTCGCCAAAAGTGAAAATTCCTGTAGTGAATTGTGGGTATTTTTGGAAATCTCAAAAATTTTCCTTTAAGAATAAAGGTTCAAACCAACTAATAAAAGTCTTTGGAGCATCTCCTACTCTTCATTACCTTTTTTTTTCTTTTCATAGTGGCTGCGGCGCGTTGAGGCTCTTCTTCGCCCATGCTGCTATTCGCCGCGTAAGCACTCAAGAGATTCATGCTAAGCAACTTTCTGCATCATCAGCGATGCTAGCATAGGTTTTTTTTTTTTTTCCTTCTACCCAGCTCCCCGGCTTATCAATTAGAAACCAAATCACAAACTTAGTTTTTCGTCACACGAAACTCAACCCTTTTGAAAACCGGTATTTCGAACGAATTTGTCACGACCCTGACCCGCCCCCGTGGGTTAAGGACGTAACCGGCCAGTAATCATGAGATTACCTACGGCCTCAAACGGATCCAAACGTATTTTAACAGAGTTAATGGGGGCCAAACGGAAGCAAATCAAAAACTTTGTCCATAGAGCCGTGCTTAAATGCACACATAACATTCCAAACATTTATATGTTAATAACTCACACTAGATCATGTACTAATACAAGCACTGCACATACAGGTTAAAGTCGGTCAAAACCAAAACTTATATACAAAAGTGGTCCGATGTCTTCACCAACAAAACTAAACTATAAACAAAGGACAAAAGGGCGAAGACAGTCTCATGCGTGAGGCTTTTGGGCTGACTCTTCAAAACTCTGATTGGTCCTCACAATTCACCGGGGCTGGTTTTGGACATCCCTTGGCTCACCTACATGTACATGAATGAGCGTGAGCGAATGCCCAGTGAATAATATCAATTAAGAAAGGTACATAAGCAATCATAGAAACAGTTATAGCAAACGGCCTTTGGCCCAATCATTTATGTCCATCGGCCTTCGGCCCAATCATCTATATCTATCGTTCGTATCCATCGGCCTTCGGCCCAGTCATTCATGTCAATCGGCCTTTGGCCCAATTAATTATATCAATCGGCCTTTGGCCCAATCAATTCATATCAATCGGCCTTTGGCCCAATCAATCATATCAATCGGCCTTTGGCCCAATCAATCATATCAATCGGCCTTTGGCCCAATCATTCGTATCAATCGTTGTCCGCCATTCGAATTTATGAACATACAAAACTTACATATAAGTAAACAATTGGACAACGGTATACTTCAAATATCTTGTTAAGATATTACTCACAGTGATCGGCTTGCGGAATTGTCCTGGAACTCGACCCTACACATGCCATGAACACAAAAGGGTCACTAACAATTCAATCCGTTCAAAATTCACATTTTCCTCTTTAGGCTTCATTCCTATCTCTTTAATTCAATTACAATGCTCAATGTATGCCTAAGAGTGTTTAGGAGTGAAGTGAAAGGGAACGGAAAACAGAACGCCGAACACATAAACAAAATTTCAGGAAACAGGGTCCCGCTCGAGCGTGGACTTCCCCGCTCGAGCGGACCCCTTAAGGCTGCAAAAGTTCTGGTTACCTCAAATTCACGCTCGAGCGTGAACTCGGCCGCTCGAGGGACCTCCTGCCTACATAGCTCCCCGCTCGAGCGCCAACTTCCCGCTCGAGCGGGTTCCATGCCTGCAAGTGCTCTCGAGCTCCCCTCCCCTGAGCTTCTTGCACAGAAAATTAGCTCGATTTCCCGCTCAGGGACATTCCCCGCTCGCGGCTTTCGCCGAGCGGACATCAAAAATCTGGGTTTTCCAGATTGAGTTCATGAGCTCCAATTCGAATTCCAACCATCCAAATATGCATGCAATGGCTCAAATCTCAAATATACACATATTAATATGATACCAATGCAAGATCACGACATTAGGAAGCTCAATCTCTTATATCATTTACATGCATGTTTCAAATTAATCCCAATTCATCACCAACATATCAAATTCTATCATGCAAAGCTTATTCTTTCATGATCTACTCTTGCATGTAAGAAATACACATTATTCACAACTATTTGGTGAGGAAATGGTCACACACATGGATTTCCTTCAAACTTCAACATAGATTACACAAATTAAGCTCAATCATGGAAATCTATAACAATTCTTCACATGCATGCTTCTATTAACTTGAAATCCAACATATACAACTCAATTCCCTCACATGCAAACTAATTCATGCTCTTGGCCATCTATTAAACTTAAATTCACAAGGTAGTGACTAAAATGCATGAATTACTCACCAAGGAGTTTAATCTTCACAATTTATGGCAATTCTTGAGCTTCTTGAGCTTAATCTCCAAAAGGTCCAAGTCTTGAACCACAAATGCACAATCCTCTCCTCTCTCTCTCTCTAACAGTCGGCTCTCTCTAAGTTTTAGAGCTCAAACTCAGCCAAAATGTAATAAGGAAGGAGAATTGAGGGTGTAGTGCCCCTTTACAACATAACCCACTAATTCAATATAATAATAATAAACAATTGGGCACTAATTCACTAAATTAGTCAACTTAATCTGGCCTGAATCAATTTTTCAATTAAACTTCACCGTAGGCTCTAAAAATTACGTTGATCACAAAGGCGTAATCAATTTTGGGTTCTGTGGCCGATAAGGCCCTCAATTAAATTTCCAAAGCAAATTATTCAAACAGATATTCCTACGGTGAACAGGTAAAATTCTCAAATCATATACATAATCACAAAATGGCACACAAAACCATATCAAAACATATAATCATATACGTATTAGGGACCGATTAGCATAATACAGAACAGGGGTGTCACAGTCTTCCCCCCTTTAGGAAGTTTGGTCCTCCAAACTTAAATTACCTTCGTCGGGAAACAAATGTGGATAACATAGTCGCATTTCCTCCTCTTTTTCCCATATGGCATCCGTTCCATAGTGTTCCTTCCATTCCACTTTCACCATTGGGATGGATTTGTTTCGCAATTCTTTTACTTGTCGGTCAATAATTCTTTCTGGCCATTCAGCATATTCCATATTCTCATCAATAGCAACCCGGTGATAATCAATCACATGAAACGGGTCTCGGAGGTAACCCCTCAACATCGACACGTGAAACACATTATGGATTTGCTCGAATCCCGGTGGCAAAGCAACCCTGTAGGCAACTTGACCAAGCCTCTCCAAAATCTGAAACGGCCCAATGTAACGGGGCGACAACTTGCCCTTTCTCCCGAATCTGACTTGGCCCTTCATCGGAGAAACACGGATGAACACATGGTCGCCAACCTCATACTCAAGAGGTCTCCTCCGAACGTCGGCATAATTCTTTTGTCGGTCCTGAGCTGTTTTGAGCCTTTGACGAATGGTCTTAATTTTCTCAGTAGTGTCTTGTATAATTTCTGGCCCAAGCAACGCTCTATCCCCGACCTCCGTCCAACAGATAGGTGATCTACACCTCCTACCATACAAAGCCTCGTATGGTGCCATACCGATGCTGGAGTGGAAGCTGTTATTATAAGCAAACTCTGCAAGTGGCAAATAGTCTTCCCAACTCCCCTGAAAATCCAAAGCACACATGCGAAGCATATCTTCCAAAGTTTGTATCGTTCGTTCTGACTGCCCGTCTGTCTGTGGGTGGAATGCAGTACTGAACCTTAGTTCCGTTCCCATAGCTTCCTGCAGACTCTTCCACAACCTAGACACAAATTTCGGATCTCTATCCGACACAATGGTTACCGGAACTCCGTGTAAACGGACAATCTCATCAACATAAATGGTTGCCAATCTATAAGCAGTAAATGTAGTTTTGACAGGCAGGAAATGTGCAGATTTAGTCAGTCTATCAACTATGACCCAAACAGAATCCATACCTCGAGAAGTCCGGGGTAGGCCAACAACGAAATCCATAGTCACATGTTCCCACTTCCATTCAGGAATAGGGAGAGGTTGAAGTAGACCGCCTGGTTTCTGATGTTCAGCCTTAACTTGCTGACACTGAAGGCACTTAGACACATTTTCTGCAATTTCTTTCTTCATTTTAGGCCACCAATAGGTTTGTTTCAAATCCCGATACATCTTATTGTTACCCGGATGCATAGCAAATACGGACCTGTGGGCTTCATCTAAAACCCTCTTCTTTAGTTCCGGGATATCTGGGACACATATTCGGTTCCGAAATTTCAACACTTCATCCTCAATACTGAATTCTGCTTTCGGACTTGTCTCGAATTCGTCAATCACCTTCCTAAGAAATTCGTCCTCCTTCTGTTTCTGTTTAATTTCATCAATGATCGCCGGCTCGGCTACAATAGCGGCTATCAGTCCGCCCTGTTCACACATTACCACTTCAATTTCAGACTTCTCAAAGTCTTGCAAAATCTCCCTTTGTTCAGTAAGCAAACAAGCCATACTCCCCGTTGATTTCCTGCTCAAGGCATCAGCAACTGTATTAGCCTTCCTGGGGTGGTACTGAATTTCTAGGTCGTAATCCTTTATCAGCTCCAACCATCTTCTCTGACGCATATTCAACTCTTTTTGGGTGAAGAAGTATTTCAGGCTTTTATGATCCGTGTAGACTTCACACTTTGCCCCATACAAATAATGCCGCCAGATTTTCAAAGCGAAAACAACTGCGGCCAATTCTAGGTCGTGCGTTGGATAATTCTTCTCATGTGGCCTCAACTGTCGGGAGGCATAAGCAATAACCTTTCCGTTCTGCATTAACACACAACCCAGACCCTTATAAGATGCATCACTGAAAATCACAAAATTTTCCGTACCTGAAGGTAGTGTCAAAATTGGTGCCGTGGTCAATCTTGTTTTCAATTCATGAAAGGCTGATTCTCTTTCATCGTTCCACTCAAACGATTGCCCCTTGCGTGTCAGTTGGGTAAGAGGCACAGCTATTTTTGAAAAATCCTTCACAAACCTCCTGTAGTACCCAGCTAAACCCATAAAACTGCGAACTTCTGTTACATTGGTCGGTGTAGGCCAATTCACGATCGCCTCTATTTTCTGCGGGTCCACTGATATTCCTTCCTTGTTGATCACATGCCCTAAGAAAACAACTTCATCCAACCAAAACTCACATTTCTTTAGCTTAGCAAACAGTTTCCTTTCCCGAAGTATTTGTAAAACAGTTCTCAAGTGATGTTCATGTTCAAGCCTATCTTTAGAGTATATCAAAATATCATCGATGAAGACTACAACAAACTCATCAAGGTAGGTTTTAAAAATTCTATTCATTAAGTCCATAAATGCTGCCGGAGCATTAGTCACTCCAAATGGCATAACAAGAAACTCAAAATGACCATACCTCGTTCTGAATGCGGTTTTCTCAACATCCTCTGCCTTAACTTTCAGCTGATGATACCCGGATCTCAAATCAATCTTAGAAAACACCTGTGATCCCTGCAACTGGTCAAATAAATCATCAATCCGGGGTAGGGGTATTTGTTCTTTACTGTTACCTTATTCAATTCCGATAGTCGATGCACAGGCGCAGGGTACCATCCTTCTTTTTCACGAATAACACTGGTGCACCCCAAGGCGAAGTGCTAGGTCGGATAAATCCCTTATCAAGCAAGTCTTGCAACTGTTCTTTCAATTCCTTCATTTCAGCAGTGGCCATTCTGTAGGGGGTTTAGAAATGGGCTGGGTGCCTGGCACAGTTTCAATGGTGAACTCTATCTCCCTGTCTACCAATTCCCCTGGTAATTCATTCGGAAACACATCTGGAAATTCTCTAACAATAGGAATATCATTCAATTCAACATTCACAGATTGTTCGGTCAACACATAGCACAGATAACCCTGGCACCCTTTCCTGATCAGTTTACATGCTTTCATTGCAGATATCAAATAAGGTGGAGGCACTACCCCATTACCCACAAACACAATTTCTTTTTGTTCTGGCGGTTTAAATACAACCCTTTTTGTCACACAATCTATGGTGGCACAATACTTAGTCAACCAATCCATGCCCAAAATTACATCAAAATGTCTAAAGTTCAAGGGCAATAAATCTACATATAAGGTAGCATCCTCAATATGCATGTCACAAAATCGATATATATAATCACATAACACAGATTCCCCCGATGGAGCAGACACACACAACAAATATGGCAACAACTCTAGGGGTCTTTTCAGTCTAGATGCAAACGTATATGTCACAAATGAGTGTGTTGATCCAGAATCAATTAATACAAAGGCATCCTGATTACATATTGAAATGGTACCTGAGACAACGGCATTGGCATTCCGCGTATCGCCCGGGACAAGCGCAAAAACTCTCCCCTGTCTCACGGTATCTCCGGTGGGGGTAGGTCCCGTAACATTTCCTGGTTTTGGGACTGATGCTGTTGAACTAGCAGCAAATTTTCCACGGTTCTGCTTACAGTCTCTGGCCATATGCCCTTGCTTACCACAATTAAAACAAGCTCCTGTCACACGGTAGCAAACCCCACGATGCCTATTTCCACAAGTGGTGCACGACGGGGTTGTGTCTCGGGAAGAATTAGAAGTATTTGAGGAGCCCGTATTTTGCTTCTTTGAAAACTTCTTCTTTGAGAAGAAGCCCTGCCTTTTGCTACCCTTCCAATCAGTTGTTGGTTTAGTTTGTCTGGCTATATTAGCCTCAGATATTATGGCCCGGTCTAATACCCCAATGTAAGTCTCCAGCTTCAAGACATTCACTCTCTCTAGAATATCATCTCGGAGCCCACCTTCAAAATGTCGCGCCTTCTTATAATCCGTGTCAATCACGTGTGGCGCAAACCTGGCCAATTCGGTGAACTTGGCCTCATACTCAGCTACGGTCATGCTGCTCTGTTTCAGTTCCATAAATTCCGCCACTTTCCTATCCCGGACACACTGCGGAAAGTACTTGTCATAAAAGATTTCCAAAAACTTTGCCCAATCAGCATCCTTGTAACTCTCACGCATCAACATCCACCATCTTCTCGCTTCGTCTTCTAGCATGAAGGTGGCTAGGAGCACTTTCTGTGTTTCTGAACACGGGAATACTTCAAACAGTTTTTCAATGCCGAGGACCCAAGCTTCAGCTTTCAAAGGATCCAGTCCGCCATGGAACTGTGGTGGTTTCATTTTCTTGAACTCTTTGGTGAGGGCTATGATTCGGTCATCGTTCTGATTATCTGGCACAGGGGGTGCCGGAGGTGGAGGTGGTGGATGTGGTTGCTGCCACTGTTGTTGCCACTCCTGTTGCTGTCTCAAAGCTTCAGCCATTTCCTGTAGCAGTCTTTCCATTCTATCTATCCTGGCAGTAGAGGATTCCTCTAACTCATCACCTCTTGTTCTCACCATCTGATTAAACTTGCATTATATTTCAGGCAAACAAATTTCATACAAAGGATTTACAAGTATGCATATATCAAAAAGCATACATATCCAAATAAATTGCGATGCAGACAATTCATAACCTAAGGCACATAGTCGTTCATCTCAAAACAGTTATGCATATACTTGGTGCTTTCAGATTCATACTTATGAATGCATCCTAGATCTTTTCTAGACGCTTATTGCTCTTTTGGACAAGTGTGTGAGTTATTAACTCGTGCTCTGATACCACTCTGTCACGACCCTGACCCGCCCCGTGGGTTAAGGCCATAACCGGCCAGTAATCGTGTGATTACCTACGGCCTCAAAGGATCCAAACGTATTTTTAACAGAGTTAATGGGGCCAAACGGAAGCAAATCAAAACTTTGTCCATAGAGCCGTGCTTAAATGCACACCATAACATTCCAAACATTTATATGTTAATAACTCACACTAGATTATGTACTAATACAAGCACTGCACATACAGGTTTAAGTCGGTCAAACCCAAAACTTATATACAAAAGTGGTCCGATGTCTTCACCAACAAAACTAAACTATAAACAAAGGACAAAAGGGCGAAGACAGTCTCATGCGTGAGGCTTTTGGGCTGACTCTTCAAAACTCTGATTGGTTCTCACAATTCACCGGGGCTGGTTTTGGACGTCCCTTGGCTCACCTACATGTACATGAATGAGCGTGAGCGAATGCCCAGTGAATAATATCAATTAAGAAAGGTACATAAGCAATCATAGAAACAGTTATAGCAAACGGCCTTTGGCCCAATCATTTATGTCCATCGGCCTTCGGCCCAATCATCTATATCTATCGTTCGTATCCATCGGCCTTCGGCCCAGTCATTCATGTCAATCGGCCTTTGGCCCAATTAATTATATCAATCGGCCTTTGGCCCAATCATTCATATCAATCGGCCTTTGGCCCAATCAATCATATCAATCGGCCTTTGGCCCAATCAATCATATCAATCGGCCTGGCCTCCCCCCCAATCATTCGTATCAATCGTTGTCCGCCATTCGAATTTATGAACATACAAAACTTACATATAAGTAAACAATTGGACAACGGTATACTTCAAATATCTTGTTAAGATATTACTCACAGTGATCGGCTTGCGGAATTGTCCTGGAACTCGACCCTACACATGCCATGAACACAAAAGGGTCACTAACAATTCAATCCGTTCAAAATTCACATTTTCCTCTTTAGGCTTCATTCCTATCTCTTTAATTCAATTACAATGCTCAATGTATGCCTAAGAGTGTTTAGGAGTGAAAGGGAACGGAAAACAGAACGCAGAACACATAAACAAAATTTCAGGAAACAGGGTCCCCGCTCGAGCGTGGACTTCCCCGCTCGAGCGGACCCCTTAAGGCTGCAAAAGTTCTGGTTACCTCAAATTCACGCTCGAGCGTGAACTCGGCCGCTCGAGCGGACCTCCTGCCTACATAGCTCCCCGCTCGAGCGCCAACTTCCCCGCTCGAGCGGGTTCCATGCCTGCAAAGAAAATGCTGGGAGCTCGATTTTCCCGCTCGAGCGGCCACTTCCCCGCTCGAGCGGACATCAAAAATCTGGGTTTTCCAGATTGAGTTCTTGAGCTCCAATTCGAATTCCAACCATCCAAATATGCATGCAATGGCTCAAATCTCAAATATACACATATTAATATGATACCAATGCAAGATCACGACATTAGGAAGCTCAATCTCTTATATCATTTACATGCATGTTTCAAATTAATCCCAATTCATCACCAACATATCAAATTCTATCATGCAAAGCTTATTCTTTCATGATCTACTCTTGCATGTAAGAAATACACATTATTCACAACTTATTTGGTGAGGAAATGGTCACACACATGGATTTCCTTCAAACTTCAACATAGATTACACAAATTAAGCTCAATCATGGAAATCTATAACAATTCTTCACATGCATGCTTCTATTAACTTGAAATCCAACATATACAACTCAATTCCCTCACATGCAAACTAATTCATGCTCTTGGCCATCCATTAAACTTAAATTCACAAGGTAGTGACTAAAAATGCATGAATTACTCACCAAGGAGTTTAATCTTCACAATTTATGGCAATTCTTGAGCTTCTTGAGCTTAATCTCCAAAAGGTCCAAGTCTTGGACCACAAATGCACAATCCTCTCCTCTCTCTCTCTCTCTAACAGTCGGCTTCTCTCTAAGTTTTAGAGCTCAAACTCAGCCAAAATGTAATAAGGAAGGAGAATTGAGGGTGTAGTGCCCCTTTACAACATAACCCACTAATTCAAAATAATAATAATAAACAATTGGGCACCAATTCACTAAATTAGTCAACTTAATCTGGCCTGAATCAATTTTTCAATTAAACTTCACCGTAGGCTCTAAAAATTACGTTGATCACAAAGGCGTAATCAATTTTGGGTTCTGTGGCCGATAAGGCCCTCAATTAAATTTCCAAAGCAATTTATTCAAACAGATATTCCTACGGTGAACAGGTAAAATTCTCAAATCATATACATAATCACAAAGTGGCACACAAAACCATATCAAAACATATAATCATATACGTATTAGGGACCGATTAGCATAATACAGAACAGGGGTGTCACAGAATTGGCACTTTCCATACTTCATGGGTGCAACGTCAACAAATTGGCTCATGATCAAGTTACAGCCTAACATCTATGACCATATTTATGTTAATTGTCCGTATTTTGTTCATTCCATCAGTATGCTCCTAGGTACTGGTAATTGTGATTTGATTTTAAATTTGAGTTAAAAATTTTGATTTGATATGAACTAGTCCAACTCTTTTATCAAATTTTCATCAAAACCTTTCTAACAATTATTTTCAAATCCCAAATTTCCCTTTTCATCAAATTTGATGAAAAAGGTAATCTTCAATACTTTAATGAATTCAAAAAAATTATATTCATTAAATTTATGTTTTTAATTTTGATCAAATTCAAATTTAAGGAATTCTCATTTTCATATTAAAAAAATAAATAAACAAATAAAACCTTCTTTCTTAAAAAGTAAATAAAAAATATTTTATAAATTTCATTCATTTTAAGTATAAATCGAATTACACTACCTTCGAATATATTTAGCACGGATGGAGATGATGAGTTCTAAAGAAATGAGGTTTGCTTGATTCTCTCTTGAGATACTGTTGTGTAAACCTCTTTTCAATTTTATTTATTTTTTATTTTTTATTTTTTATTTTTTTATTTTTTTGGACTGATAGTTCGGAGATTTTTCTTCTTTGTAAGTTTCTATTTAGAAATTTCTATAGCAGTACTCTATCTACTTGCAAATCTGGTTCACACCTTTGCTTTGAATAATTTCAGGTTCTAACGCACAATATGATTTTCACTTTATAGATTAAGATTTGAATTTGATTATTTATGCACATATGTGAATTGAGGGATTTATGCACATATTTGAAGATTTTCTTAATCAAATTAGTTTTAGACGGGGCTGTTTGTTTCAACTTGTACAAGTTAATTATAGTTTATTTTAATTTTAAAGTCTTTGTTAGGTTGATTGATAAGTTTCCGTTTATAAATTATTGGTTAAGAATAGTTTAAATAAGTTTAAAAAATTAATTATATAAAAGTTAAGGGAGGGATATTTTTAACTCCTATTTTTTAATTAACAGTTTTTAACTTTAAAAAAATTATAACTAACAAGGCCAATGTTTCTTCTGATAGATTTTAGTTTTGAATATAATATATATATATATAATACAATTGTGTGTTTGGTAGAGGTGGGATCAGATTCACATGTCCTTAATCCTTTATAATGATCCCAATGAGTCAATTAAATCATAACTAAAAAATATAATTAAAATCTCTTCAATTATAATTAAATATATAATAATTATAAAATATTATAATTAATATTATAATAAATTATAATTAAATATAAAAATAATTATAACTGAAATATATAATACATACTTTTTTAAAAAAAATTTTTTAATGTGTATTATAAAAAATTCACAACAAGAATATGCACCAAACATAGTTTTGTCTTTTATGTTTCTAAAATATTAGTAGGACGAGCACAGTATTAAACTATCCATATTCCATGAGAATGACTTTGACTTTGACTTTGACCACAAAGACTCAGGGAACCAGGTGGCCATGGCACGCACCAGCTGTTTGATAATTTAACCTACTAAAGGCAACATAATGGGTGATTATTGGATATTTTTTTGAGTACGGTCACGTATAATTTGTGTGAGTGATTGAGAAACTTAAAGAGAAATAGTTAATGATGATTGGTGAAATAATATAAATATGGAATATTTTAAAAATATTTAATAATTTTTAACATTTTATGAGAGCCACCCAATCTAATAACAAATTGATAATCTCTGTTCTTAGACCAAATCAAAGATTAATAACCACATAATTAATCATATAATAAAATAATCATTGAATGACTATTTTACTGAAAATAAGATTATCGCCTTGAATTCCTAAGTGCGCAATCAAATTAAAAAGTTGATTGAAGTAGTAAATTATTAAAAATAATGAATGATTATTTTTTAAATGTATGAATTATTTGTTAACTGTATTAGTTATTATTGTGAATGAAGTTTTATGAAGTTAAAGTTGATCAAATCTTATATTGGTCAATCATGTCACAAAAAAACCGAACGAATTAATTATATTATTTACTGAAAGAATATGACAAATAAGTTATAATATGCAAAGTATAATTTGTAATCTTACATTTAAAAATACAAGAAGAGTAATATTTATGTGATATTTTATTGTATATGTTTATTTTTTATTTTGTATTATAAATTTTTATTTTGTTTGATATATATATATATTGATTTTCTAAATTATAAAGCAACATGAACATATTTTTAACTTTTTGAATCATTGTAATGATCTTTTCATATATACTACCTAAGTAAATTTTAACATATAATTTTAATAATTATGTACGTGAAGGGGGTAAATAAGAAATGGGTCGGACCCAAGCCTTAGGCCGGTCCAATCACCCAAGCCCAAATCTAAATGGGTCAGATAAGCATGTAGGCAACCCAACTAAGCCCAACTCCATGATCAACAGTCTACCCAAGTCCTCAAGCACTTGGCCCAACTCGCGATGGAAAGGCCAGCCCAGCTGCGATACTGGGCTAGGGCCGAGCTGCAGGACACATTCTATGGGCCGAGCTGATGGGCCGAACCCATCGTCAGAACCAAAGTAGGCCTAGCCCATACAAAAAATATCCGAACGGGCCAGCCCATCCCAACAGAAGCCTCGTCTAGGGCCGAGCTGGGCGAACCTCACGTGGAAGCCATGAGGATATGCATGTGCAAGTTGCCACCTCAGCTGGTCCCCAACACCTAGAATCACGGAAGCAGTTAAACCAAAGGAATGTGGTTTGTTATCAGCATGACTACAATGAGTATAAGCACCTCTTGACAACTACCAGATGGTCCCCCACCTGGTGCCATGCTAAAGAAAAACTTGGCAGCACCAAAGCCCCATGAAACCATATTGGGAAGCAAGCAAGGAGTTCTATATAAACTACCCTAACTTCACATTGAAGGTAACTGGACGGTTCCAAGCTGAACCCCACTTACTTACAAACTCAACTCTCTACACTTCTTCTCCGATCACTGATTCCCACATCGAAGGGGTTATCCGGCCAACCTTGGTGGGGCAACTCTTACGGTGCTTCTTGTGGCAGGAACCTCAATCCTTGGATAGTTCAACTGAGTGTGGAGCCCCGATCCACTTTCATCTAGTATGGAATCCGGTACACACAATTGGTGCGGTGAGCGTGGATCACTTCATCTCTAAGGTCTGCACTCATTTCTGGCGATAGGGATTGAGGACATCCCACCTTCGACACGTACTCCACAGACGGAGAAGACAAAGGACAAAGGCTTGGCACTCCCAACAGTCCTAGAAGAACAAACTGGAAACAATAACCGGACCCCTGAATCCAACGAGCATTGATTACCCTTCGCTGGAGGTTCTTCTCATCACTTTCTTTTGGAAAAGGATTACAGAGATCGAATCATAGACTCCATGGGGATGGAGATACAGGAGCTAAAAGTGCAACTTAAAAGGGTGCTAGGTGATCCGACGGAAAAGAAGACTGAAGCAGAGCCCTCTCGCTTGCGACGGAGGAGCTCATCCAGAGAGCCACCAGTGAAGAAGTTCCCCAGAAATGAGTCTGGGCAACAAAACCAGCCTATCCTGATACAGAGTGAGGTGGCGAGCAGCCACACCTGTGGGTCACGCCGGAGAAGGGCTAAGAGACAGAAGACGGTTAGCCAACAAACTGAATACCCCCCTTAAGACCTTCATACTTGGTTGATCGGCAACAAGCATAACGAGCAACATTGAGATCATCTAGACCGTACCATTCACTAGAGAGAGCATCGAGCGTTGGATAGGCTCGTCTCCTTCCATTCTCCCTGGAAATTGAGGCCATGAGACCTCCAAAGAAATTCACCCCACCAAAGTTCACTTCGTACGATGGGAAGTCGGATCCACTGACGCATATTAACCCTTACAAACAGATAATGTCTCTATGGAGCCGAGATGAGGCACTGATGTGCAAAGTCTTCCCATCCAGCTTGGGAGAAACTGGACTTCGATGGTTCGATCGACTCCCCGCTGGATCAATTCATGGCTGGAAGCAGCTCTCTGAAGAGTTCCTAGCCAAGTTCATCTCCAACACTAAGATCCTGAAAGAGTCGGATGCACTGTTCGGTCTCTGAAAGGAGCAGGAAGAAACGCTGCGCAGTTATGCTAGGAGGTACTGGGAAGAGTACAATGACCTAGAGAAAAATGTGTGCAATGAGCAAATGGCCGTTATGTCTTTCAAGCATGGTCTGCGCTTGGAAAGTAAGTTGAGACAATCACTTACCAAGCGCCTGGCCACAACATTGAAAGATTTGCGTGCCAGGATTGAGTAGTACACTCGCCTCGAAGATGATCAGATCAGATCCCCATCAAAGTAGCATCAGCAGAACAAACAGCTCAGCACAAGAAGAGAACAAATTGAGGAGAACACCGAGGGCTCACGGTAAATGAGGTGGATAAGTCTAAATCTCACGAAGCCGTCGTAACTGTATTCAAAGAACCGATCTATCGAATCCTAGAAAAGATTAAGAGAGACCCCTTCTTTGTTTGGCCGCCGAAAATGTTGGGAGATCTGACTCAGCGCAATCAAAAGCTCAGATGCACCTACCACGAAGACAGTGGGCAAATGACTCAGAACTGTAGGGCACTGAAGCAACGCTTGGAAGGCCTAGTAGCAGCTGGACACCTCCGGGATTACATAGATCAGGATAAAGCAGTTACCGAGCCGGGGAACCCACCACCAGAATCGAATACTGAGCACCCACCTCGGCTGATAATAAATGTGATCCATGGAACAGCGACCCAGGGATATGAAAAGGCACTGAAAGAAGAGATTGTTAAGGCTGTGCAAATTTAGCAGGTCATGTCAGTAGAGCCTGCATCGAAAAAGGTATGCACAATACCCAAATCCCTCTAGTGCACTGTTTCATTTACTAAAAAGGATTTAGAAGATATACAGCACCCACATACTGATGCACTGATTATAATTGTGGGAATTGGGAAACGGTTTGATGTAAAACGAGTCCTGGTAGATCAAGGCAGTGCAGTAGACATATTGTATTATGACTTGTACAGAAAGCTTGGTCTCTCCGAGCAGCACCTTACCCCAGCGGCAGCTCCGTTAGTTGGCTTCAATTCACAGCCAGAATGGCCGCTTGGTAGAATAGTGTTGCCAGTTGTGGTAGGAACAAAAACCCTCCAGATAGAGTTTCTAGTTATTAATACACCATCCCCTTACAACACCATACTTGGCCGCCCATGGATTCATCAAATGGAGGCGGTCCCTTCAACCTACCACCAGCTCATCTGTTTCCCAATGGAATACGGAGTAGAGCAGATCTCAAGGGATCAAGTTCCGCCCAAACATTGCTTCATGGCGGCACTAAAGGCAAAATAACTCTGCAGCCGGGTATAGACAGTGGAAGTGGCCGAACAACCAGTCTTGGAAGATGTAGAGGCAGCCCCAGAGGAAAAGATAGTAGAGGATTTGAAGAAAGTCCTGGTAAAAGAGGACGATCCAGAAAAGTACTTCCTTATCGGTACCTTGCTAGGCGCTGATGAGAAACTTCAGCTGCTGGAACTGCTGAGGGAAAATATGGAGGTATTCGCATGGTCAGCATATGATACTCCAGGGTTGAACCCAGAATTTGCTTGCTACAAGCTCAACATCGACCCCTCTGTTCGGCCTGTTGCACAGAAAAATCAGAGATCCTCAGTTGAGCACACTGAAGCAGTAATTGTCGAAGTTGAAAAACTCCTAGCATCGAGGGCGATCAGAGAAGTTCAGTACCCACAATGGCTTTCCAACACAGTCGTAGTCAAAAAGAAGAATGGAAAATGGAGAGTTTACGTTGACTTCACTTGCTTAAACAAAGCCTGCCCCAAAGATAGCTTTCCGTTGTCTCGCATCGATCAACTAGTAGACTCAACAGCAGGGCATGAGCGCATGAGCTTTCTGCACGCTTATAACGGCTATCACCAGATACCACTGTTTGGTCCGAATCAAGAAAAGACAGCATTTATCACTCCGAGGGGAACTTACTGCTACAAAGTAATGTCGTTCAGCCTCAAGAACGCCGGGGCAACCTACCAGCGAATGATCACTCGGATGTTCAAGGACCAACTTGGGAAAACCATGGAAGCTTATATAGATGATATGGTAGTAAAAAGCAAGCTCGTTACAAACCACCTTACAGATTTGACAGAAGTTTTTGGCATCTTGAAAAACCATCAGCTTCGCCTCAATGCCTCGAAATGCGCTTTGGGGTAGGAACAGGGAAGTTCTTGGGATACATGGTCACTAACAGAGGAATCGAGGCGAATCTAGATCAAATCAAAGCAATACAAGATCTTGAAGTACTAACAAAGGCTAAAGAGCTGCAAAAACTGGCCGGAATGGCGGCCGCCCTGAATTGGTTCATCAGCAAATCTTTAGATCGGATGAAGCCCTTCTTCCAGCTATTGAGGAAAAGGGTAGCGTTTGAATGGAGTTCCGAATGTACCGAAGCACTGCAAAGTCTCAAAAGATACCTCAGCACACCACCTCTTCTGTCCACTCCAGAACTAAGAGAGGAGCTGTACCTATATCTAGCAGTCTCAGATCATGCTGTAAGCGCAGTATTAATTCGAGAAGTTAACAAGGAACAGAGGCCAGTATACTATGTTAGGAAGACTTTACTAGATGCCGAGACACGGTATCTACCCTTGGAAAAATTAGCTTACGCGCTACTTATCGCCTCAAGAAAGTTGCAACATTACTTCCAGAGGCATACTATCAACGTCCTCACTAAATTCCCCCTCAGATCTGTATTCAGCCGAGCTGATTTCTCTAATCGAACAACAAAATAGGCGGTAGAACTTGGTGAGTTTGGCATTTGGTATCAACCTAGGATAGCAATCAAGGCCCAGGTCTTAGTAGATTTCATCGCAAAATTTGCTCCCACCCATAGTACCAAGCCAGGGAATCCCAGTTCGGCACAAGTGCCACGCACTATCGAACAGGGAAAACACTACGCTTCAGAAGCATGGAAACTTTTTATTGGAAACATCTGGCAGCTTTATGTTGACGGGTCATCCAATAACCGAGGCTCGGGGGCAGGAGTAGTACTTATCTCACCAGAAGGATTTATTTCGAAATAGGCTCTCAAGCTCGGTTGGAAGGCTTCAAACAACGAGGCAGAGTACGAAGCGTTATTAGCTGGCTGATGTAGTGTCGAACACTTCAGTGCAGAACAGCTTCTTGTTTTCAGCGATTCACAACTGGTGGTAAACCAGCTTTCGGGGGTCTATGAAACACGAGATGAAAGAATGGCTATATACGCAGGTAAGGCCAAAGATCTACTCAAAAAGTTTCAATCCATACAAGTGGAGCGAATTAGTCGCGACAAAAAGAGCCATGCTGATGCTTTGGCTTACCTCGGCTCATCAGTAGATACCAAAGATGCTAGAAAAGTTTGGGTTGAGTTCGTGCCAGAACCAAGCATTGCATCTCCAGTCCTCTGCAGCAACCTAGAGCCAAGCTGGATGGATCCGATACTTGCTTTTCTAAAATCTGGTACTCTCCCCAAAGATAAAAAGGAAGCCAACAAAGTCAGACATAGGTCAGCTCGGTTTTGGATCTCACCATCTGGGAAGCTGTACAGACGCTCCTATCTTGGCCCTTATCTTCTATGTGTGCATCCAAATCTGGTCGAGAATGTTCTCCACGAAATTCACAATGGGATTTGTGGATGCCATGTTGGTGGAAGGTCATTGGCGCACCGAGTCCTCACTCACGGGTACTGGTGGCCACGGATGCAACAAGATGCGCAGCAGTACGTACAGAAGTGTGATAAATGTCAGAGGTTTGCTCCACTCATTCATCAGCCAGCCAAAACTCTCACTCCACTCACCAGCCCATGGCCCTTTGCCCAATGGGGTATGGATATTGTCGGACCATTGGCACGAGACACTCGGAACAGGTGATTCTTCATTGCTACAACTAACTATTTCACTAAGTGGGTTGAAGTCGAAGCGCTGGCAAGTATCAAAGAAGCGGACACAAAGCGACTTGTCATGAGAAACGTGGTGGTGCGTTTCGACATCCAGCGGATACTAATTGCGGATAACGGAACGCAGTTCGATGGAAAGATATTCAGAAAGTTTTGTGCCGACCTTAGGATCGAGTATCGGAACTCTTCTCCAGGGTACCCACAAAGTAATGGACAGGTAGAAGCGTCAAACAAAACCATCATCAACAGAGTAAAGAAACGGCTTGAGCATGCGAAAGAAAAATGGGTTGAAGAGTTACCCCACGTACTATGGGCATACCGAACCACAGCACGACGCTCAACGGGGGAAACACCTTACTCCCTAACTTATGGAATGGAGGCCATCATCCCACTTGAAGTAGGTCTCCCAACCCTTCGATCTGAATTGTTTGAAAGAAGCAATAATGAGGAAGCTATTGCACAAGCATTGGATATGGCAAAAGGTCGAAGAGAAGCCGCAATGATCAGACTTGTAGCGTATCAGCAGCAGCTCATCAAGAGTTTCAACCAAAAAGTTTTCCCAAGGAAATTTACACCTGGAGAACTAGTTTTGAGGAAAGTTATGGATCACAAAAGAGTGCCTGGTGAGGGAAAACTTGGGCCTAACTGGGAAGGTCCGTACAAGGTCACAATTGCTGTTGGAAATGGAGCTTACTACCTAGAGGATCTCAAAGGCAGAGCCATACCTCGGCCCTGGAATGTAGCAAATCTTAAGAAATATTATCAATAGAATTAAACCCCAACTTCTTTATCAGGATGAAAAGACATTTATCTTTTGGCCAATACAGAGGCCTCCCCACTTCTCTCAAGACTATCAAATTTTTGTAATAAGCTTTGGTGTTCACCAAATGGAATTAGCTTTGATGTTTATCAAACGGAATTAGCTTTGGTACTTATCAAATGGAAATAGCTTTGGTGTTCACCAAACGGAATTAGCTTTGATGTTTATCAAACGGAATTAGCTTTGGTACTTACCAAATAGAAATAGCTTTGATGTTTATCAAACGGAATTAGCTTTGATGTTTATCAAACAGAATTAGCTTTGGTACTTACCAAACGGGAATAGCTTTGATGTTTATCAAACGGAATTAGCTTTGATGCTTACCAAATGGAAATAGCTTTGATGTTTATCAAACGGAATTAGCTTTGATGTTTATCAAACAGAATTAGCTTTGGTACTTACCAAACAGGAATAACTTTTATGTTTATCAAACGGAATTAGCTTTGATGTTTATCAAACGAAATTAGTTTGGCCTTAACCCAAATGGACTTAGTTTTAGAATGACTGAACGGAATTAAAATTTAGTTAGCACTCAAACATGCTAAGTGGAACTACTTGGTGGAATTATGTTTGGCAACTAAATTGGACTTTAGCCAAGTAGAATTGCTTGGTGGAAACCGCACTAACATATCTTAAGTAAACATCTCTGAGTCTACAAAATCTCTTAAGTATCGTCACATCAACACTTCAGTACTGGTGCATACAAACAGAGTTGGAACAAACTAAGCTGAGTTCTATCGGGAGCACACCTCCAGCATTAGTCTTACTCAACTCCAGCTGGGGGCAAACAATTGTTTTTTTTTTCAAACCAACCTGGACCTGAGTAAGGCACCTCTTCTTGCCTTTATCCCATTCAAATGCACTTATGCTATCAAAGTTGCAACAGACTTAAGCAGTTCTACCTAAGAGCACAATCTTCAGTACCAATCTTACTTAGCTGTAGGTGGAGGCAAACAATTGTTTTTTAGAACCAACCTGGACCTAAGTAAGACCCTCTTACAAAATCAAGCACAACCATGTAACATATTCGTTAGCCAGACCGAGCATCTGTTCGGCCCCGAGGTCCCAACAGTGCTCGGCCAGGGGCAAACAGTACAGAAAACATTTAGACATAGAAGCCAAACAGCATCAGATTGCAATTCAAAAGGAAAATCCCATCAGCCAACAAAAGGCACAGATGGCCTCATAGCCAGCAACAAAAAATAAAAAATAAAAAATAAAAAAATAAAAAAAATTTGTCTTGGCAAGTATAGAAAGAGAACTCGTCAAGGGGACCGAGCCACAGTACATCAGAAACATGAAAACAAAAGAAAGTCCAGAAAACAAAAACTTCAAGTCTTTCCAAAGAAAACTTCAACTTTCATCAACAGAGGAAACCTTAGGAGCAGCGTCCACGATCTTGTCCAGGCCGTCTTAGGGAGGAAAAGTAGAGGCAGCTTCAACTTCCTGAGAGTAGAAGCTTCCTTAACCACATCTCTCGCGGCTTCAGTCTCCAGGGTTCCACCCCCTGCAACATTCACCGTTTCAATAGTAACATCACTCTCCTAAGTCTTGTTTATAGAGTCAATTTCTGGGGAAACCTTAGCCGGAAGAACTGCAGGCACGGAGACAGAGACAACCTTAGAACCCAAGGACTTTGAGGGAACTAGGATATCCTAAAACAGGGGAGAACCTTCAGGAACCAGAGTAGTGGCTAAAGCACTCATCCAACCCTTTAGAAAGAGCTTGTCTCACAGCACTAGCACCTCCTCTTTATAGGCAGGCCCAGCCTCATCCCAACCTTGTTGCCAATGCTTGGCCTCCAACACAGAACGCTTAGTAGCCATCACCGCGATAACAGCCTCCAGCTCTGCCACTTTTCCTTCAAGCTGGGCCTGCGCGCCAATAGGAGCCTCCTTTGACTTTTCAGCCGAAGCAACAACCTTGTTCAGACGGAATGCCTCCCTCTCGGCAGTTCTGTGTCCTTCTTTCTCGGTCTCCAGGCTTACTGTCAATCTCTCAGCGTTCATTGCGGCCTCCAGTATGGCCTTCTCCATTTCCTCCGCTCTAGTGATGGACAGATGCATCCTCTGAATACACTACAACGGATAGCAAAGTATTAAAAGGAAAGGAAACAGCAGCATAACACCAAAAACAAGCAAAACAAGAAAGCACTTACAGCAGTCATCATCTGAAGGGTCCCCTTCAAAACAAGAATATCGCGGGGCCCGTTATGATCAGCCATGTCCACCGGCATCAACAGAGTCTTAGTCAAATCAAAAGCAAAATCTTTGGAAGCAACAACCGAATCAGAAGTAGAAATGGGCCTGCCTTGATGCAACATCGGCGGCTCCCATTTCTCAAATGCCTCATCCTCAACAGGATCCTCAGAAGCTTCCCCAACTATTGCCTTGCCAGTCTCTCTCCTCCTCTTCTTCGCTCTTGCAGCAACCGAAGCAGAGGGCTCGGCAGCAGTAGCAGGAGTCCCAGAAGCTCCCACCTCCAATTTCACTTCCATGAGGCTCTTCGCCTCGGCCTTTTCCAGAGGGGTCTCCAAAACATCGGAGGCGCCAAAAGCCTCAGCCTCCAAATCCACCAGCACTCTTCTCTTTGACACAGACCCGCCCCCTGCGAAACTGGGGGCAGGAGAGGGCGTTCTCTCAGATGGTGCACCCTGGCTTCGGCGACGATTCGTAACCAAAGGAGTGAGGGATGTATCAGTCTCAGTGTCAGAATCTAGAAGGAATGCAGCAAGCCTTGCCTTCTTTGGAATGGTGGAGCAGTAAGTTGACTGGTAATCCAACAGCTCGAGCGCAGATCTCTTCTTGTACCTCAGAGCAGCTTTGATGGCCTCCGTGTTTTCCTGGTTCGGCCTGCGCTGGAAACGGGAAGCCTCTGCAAAAAAGAAGTGACTCATTAGAGCAACATCCAAAACAAGGTAAGAAATACAAAAGACACTAGAGAGAAGGACCTGAACCTGGGTAGCCATCCTTCTGAGGCATCTGTTCGGACTGGAATTCAGTCCTAGCAGGGAACTCCCAGTTGCCACCAACTTGCAGAAAATCGTCGTTATGTTTGTCCGAATCAGGCAACCCAGTCACCAGATGACAATTAACCAAATGAACATGCAGATAGTACGTGCTGTGGTCCTTGTTGTGCAAAAGAGTGTAGCAGCCTAAAATATCCCAGATATCAAGATTCAAACCCAACCGCCTGTTGAGGGCGGATACACCACAGACGACACGGAACAGGTTCACGGACACTTGCATCAGGGTTAGCTGAACTTGATGCAGAAATTGGCGCACCAAAGGGTCGAAGGGAAACCGAACCCCTCCCTCGGCGATGGCCGCAATCGGAAAGGCGACGGTACTCCTAGTGCCCATACGCTTGGCATCAACCTTTGCCAGCGAAAGGGTCACATCATTGGGGATATTATAGTCAAGGAGAAACATGGCCGTAGCCTTAGGAGTATCAACTAATGAGCGAAACTTTCCCATTAAACCAAACCTAGTGGTACAAGGGTAGAACTCAGATACCAAGATGGGGAACACAACGGCGCAAGGGCCAGACAAGATGATTGAAACAGAAAAAGACAAGAGAAGAAGGATCATAGGAGGACTTACAAAGATAAGAGCAGTGGTAGCAAACAAGCGGCGCTGAAGCAAGACTGGCAGCGAAAAGTCTGAGCAGAGCACCAACGAGACTGGTTCAGAGGAATGGAAAGGGGCCTTCTTTCTTTGAGACTATCTAAAAGAACGAAAAAGAAGATAAAGGGATTTGGATTGACAGCCAGAGCATTTATTGCACCAGCCAGCGTAAAAGTACACAAAGCACGACCTTCGGTATGGAATCGACGCACTATCTCTGCACACCTATCCCACGTCGCCACGTGTCACCATGAAATGACGCATGCAGGAGTTGTGTGTCAGGATTGAACTGTCACCAAGGCCGAACTGGGGCAGAACCGAAGCGATGCGACGCTTGGGGTACAGAATCATAGCTCCCCCCAAGGGAAACCTTAGCACGAGCTAGGGGGCAAATAAAGAGAGTAAATAAGAAATGGGTCAGACCCAAGGCTTGGGCCGGTCCAATCACCCAAGCCCAAATATAAATGGGTTAGATGAGCATGTAGGCAACCCAACTAAGCCTAACTCCATGATCAACAGTCTACCCAAGTCCTCAAGCACTTGGGCCCAACTCGTGGTGAAAAGGCCAGCCCAGCTGCGATACTGGGCTAGGGCCGAGCTGATGGGCCGAACCCATCATCAGAACCAAAGTAGGCCTAGCCCATACAAAAAATATCCTAACAGGCCAGCCCATTCCAACAGAAGCCTCGTCTAGGGCCAAGCTGGGGCACGAAGGTGCCGAGCTGAGGGAACCTCATAGAGAAACGTGGAAGCCATGAGGATATGCATGTGCAAGTTGCCACCTCAACTGGTCCCGAACACCTAGAATCACAGAAGCAATTAAACCAAAGGAATGTGGTTTGTTATCAGCATGACTACAATGAGTATAAGCACCTCTTGACAACTACCAGATGGTCCCCCACCTGGTGCCATGCTAAAGGGAAACTTGGTAGCACAAAAGCCCCATGAAACCATCTTGGGAAACAAGCAAGTAGTTCTTTATAAACTACCCTAACTTCACATTGAAGGTAACTGAACTGTTCCAAGCTGAACGCCATTTACTTACAAACTCAACTCTCTACACTTCTTCTCCGATCACTGATTCTCACACCGGAGGGGTTATCCGGCCAACCCCGGCTGGGCAGCTCTTACGGTGCTTCTTGTGGCAGGAACCTCAATCCTTGGATAGTCCAACTGAACGTGGAGCCCCGATCCACTTTCATCTAGTGCGGAATCCGGTATGCACAATACGTAACAAGACTTTGTGTGAATACTAGCAAATAAAGGAAATAATAAAAATGCAAGCACTTACGATTTTGCCCATAAACTCTTTTTGTTATCGTTATGTATAAAGAATCTTATTTTGAGAGTTGGCCTAGGACTCCCAAAGAACTCAAGATTGCACTTGGACACAACACAATTACAAATATTTTTTTTTAATACTAAATTTGTGTCAATTTTTATGGGGGTTTTTTTTTTCCCCTATCAATAGATAGGAAAATAATTACAATCATTGATAAATATTTACATAATTGAATAGATGACTAACCCACAATAATTAAAAAGTCTAACAACTAATAACTGAAAACCCATAAAGCTCAACACAACTAACTCACCAAGCTCAAACCCAACAACTACACACAATTAACCCCCATAATGGGGATAAAAAAAACCATAACACTATCAAACTTCTCTCTATAAGAGTTGAATCCAATACCTCACACTACAAACGGGTGCTACATAACCACTAGATTAAATAACTGAATATGTATCAATTTTAATGTTGTCACATATAGTTTTTGTTTTCTCATTGGATAGTATGGGGACATAATTTTGAGTTGTCCACGTGGCCTAGGTAGTTAGCCGAAGTACCACATGGGAGATTCCTGATTGGCCGAGGTATAGTTAAACTACATCTGAATCCGAGATGTTCAAACGAGTGATTAGAGTCCTAAATGATGACAAAGTCTTTATTTGGATAAGGTTGGACTCTTGAGAGAGTTGATCTTAATCCAAATAGGAAGAGTCTTGGATAAGTGATATCTTTGTAATTGATAGAATGCTATAAAGTGATACTTCTAGGAGACAAGGGCACTATTGACTATAAAAGTAAGGCACTCTCGTGGGTCTAAGGTATGCTTTTACTGGTGCACTGTTACTTGAGTTGATATCTTTGTGAGATAAGTTGACTGACTTGATCGTTGGAGTACCCTTGGGTGAACGAACTACCGTGGTATTTCTTACTCTCTTGTGTTTAGGTGTGGTTTAATCTATTCTGCCACGTGCTCTCCAACTAAGTTTTCTAGATCTCTGCAGAGAGATCTGTTTGGTTGTGAAGTCAAAAATCAACACTTACAATTTGATGCCGTCTATGGGAACTTAGTAGGAATAAATGGCCAACATTCAACAATGAAGACAAGAAGGATCATCTTGATTCTTGGTTCTTTGTTTTTGACGAGTGGACATTTGAGTCCTTATTTCATAAAACCGACGAGTCATGATCTCGATTTGAGGAGTATCTCTAGCATGTTGATTAGGTGACATATTGGAAGATTGGACGATATAGGTTCCACTACCTCAGGTTGCCGAGGTAATAGAACCTACGGGCAGTTGTGGGGACATAATTTTGAGTTGTCCACGTGACCTAGGTGGTTAGCCGAAGTGCCACGTGGGTGATTCTGATTGGCCGATGTGTGGTTAAACCACATCTGAATCCGAGATGTTTGAATGAGGGACTACAGTCCTAGATGATGGCAGACTCTCTGTTTGGATAATGTTGAACTTTTGAGAGAGTTGATCTTAATCCAAATAGGAGGAGTCTTGGATAAGTGATATCCTTGTAAAGGATACAGTCCTATGAAGTGATACTTCTAGGGCACGAGGGCATTGTTGACTATAAAAGTAAGGCATCTCTGTGAGTCTAAGACATGCTTTTACTTGTGCACTATTATTTGAGTTGATATCTTTGTGAGATAAGTTAACTGACTTAATCATCGGAATGCTCCCGCTGGTATTTCTTACTCTCTTGGGCACATGTATTGGCTTAATCTATTCTGTTGTGTGCTCTCTAGCTAAGTTCCCTAGATCTCTGCAAAGAGGCATGTTTGGTTGTGAGGACAAAAATCAACACCCACAGCTAGTATACGGTTGCAAAAAATTTTGCGATTAGTTTTTTGACCACCATTACACCTTAAATGTATTTTTTTTAAGCCCAATTGTTTGCATCAGCATCTTCAATGTCAGAAACATGAGTAATTTTTATATGCAGATAGAATATATGTATAGACACCCCATTTTTGACCGTCCTGAAGACTTGGACGTCACCGTTGGAACACTCGGTGATTATCCATGTTTGTGTTCGTTTGGAGTTCCCGGAGTTCTCGGCTCGCGCGCCGTGCCTCAGGACCTCCGGACTCGACCGTTTGTGTTTGGTTTGCACCAAACACTTGTGTTTTGCCTTGGAAGGGCAGGGAATGCTTTGTGAGGCATCCCTACACACCACCGGCTGGGGCTAGAGGCCACCGGCTGGCTAGAGTTGCCATCGGCACTATATTGTGCCGGTCGGCATTCTTTTGTGCCGGTCAGCACTCAATTTTGTCAAAATGACATTTTTTGCCGGCCGGACACTGTGCACTTGCTTTCTGAGATATTTTCAGACAGCTGTGTGCCATTGGCTTCCCCTCCATACACGTGTATGGAGGGATGAGCCCTTGGTTGCTTAGCTTGTAAGTCTTACAAGTTCTATAAGAGGAAGGCCCTTCTTCTTAGCTTAAGGTTGGAATTCTTGAGAGGTTTTCAGCCATTTTTAGACAGAGAGGAAGCTCTGGTTTAGGTTAGAGAATACATATCTATCCTATATCTATCCTTCTCTTGTTAAACTAGGTGTTTTGTGCCTTGCTTTTGCACACTAGCACCTAGTGTTTCACCTTTCTCTTGGGACAGAGGTTCTAGAGGTTGGTTTTTGGTGATTCTTGGTTGGTTTGAAGCTCAAAGAAGCCATCACACCATCTTTGTTGAAGAAGGCTACAAGGGTAAGAACTTAACTCCCTTTTTACCCCATTTTTGCACCCTCTTTTTACTTGCTTTAAAACAGTTTTTGAGCTTAGTGTTTGGCACAAAAAAGTTCTGATTTTTAACCCTCTTTGTTGTATATTAAGAGTGTTTTGTGGTTTGGGGGAGTTTGACCCCCTTTAGGCCTTGAAAAGGGCTCATTTTTGTGCTATTTTGGAGAGATCCGGGACTTGTGTGCTTGGACCTTTCCACCACTGAAATCTTGAGGGATTTCAGTGGTGGAGATGGTGCCTTAAAGTCCTAGAAAGGGGAGGGCCACCCCCTCTCCTTGATGTCCTTGAAAAGGGCGAGTTTTGGCTTCCAAAGGAGCACCATGTTTGAGTGTGTGTTGAGCATGCCTTGGTTGTTTTCCATGCTTATATTGCCATGATATAACATGCCTCCAAGTTGGTTTTGGTCTCCTATGCATGCTTAGTATAGTTGCCTTGTAATGCCTCTTTATGCCTTAACATGCTTAGGTTGTATGCCTCCATTTCTAGCATGTTTTAGACTTGTGTTTGTGAAGATTTTGTGCTCATATTACCATGTTTTAGGTCTGTCCATAAGTATTTTGGCCAATCTTAGCATGTTTAATATAGCCCCTTTGCATTTGGCTTGTTGGCCTTAAGAGCATGAGTGTGTAGCATGCTTTGCTTGCATTGTTTTTGATGGTCTGGAACCACCTAGCATGCTATTTCAGTCCCCTAGAAGTGCTTGTATGTTTACATTGCATGCCTCTTTATGACTTCTTAAGCTAATGTTAAATGCTCCATGTTTTGGTCATGTTGCATGCCCTTGATTTCAAGCTTCTTAGATGCCATCTAAGTGGTCCTTTGGGCCTATTTTGACATACTAAAAGTCTGTTTTGGGTTGATTAATGCATGCCATAATTGTCTTGCATAGGTGTGGTTCAATGCCTCATTGGCTTGCCTTAAGCCTAGGCTATTTGCATGCTTTGTTTGGCATGCTTCATTGCATGATTTGGCATCATGTTTAACATAAATTTGAGAGCTTTTAATGCATGCTATTAGTCCATGTTTGGCTTCTTTAAGTGTGCTTGAATGTTGCTTGTTTATGCCTTGGGTTTGGCACCTTAACATGTGCATGTGTGTGTGTGTGTTTAGTCCCCAATTGTAGGCATTTTGGCTACTGATTTTAGGCCTTTTTGAGTTGCCTAATTCATGTCTAAGTCCATCATTTCATTGGTTTGCATGCTTGCCTTATATGCTTGTTTGCATGCTTGCATAAGTGCATTGCATAGTCCATGTTGCATGCTAGATAACATGCTTAGAATTGCATCATCATGAGCATGCATGCTTGGCCTCTTGAGATGAGAATGATAGAGGTTTGGCGCCCTTTTGTGTCTATTTGCATTGCATACATTTGAAATCAAAGTTGCACTCTTGGTTCTTAGGGCCATCATGCATGGAAATACGCGATTGGCGGCCCGGGAATCGAGATACATGCCCCCTTGAGTCAAAAACATGACAAGGGGTGCGTGTAGTGCATAAATGTCTTGAATTGTATTGCCATGCATGTTGTTGCCCTCTGCTGCTGTGAGTTGCAGGATCTGCAGAACATTTTGTGCCGACCGGCACTGTTTAGTGCCGACCGGCAGTAAATTTCCAGCCGATAACTCCATCAAGCGCCGGTGGCCTCCTTCTTTGGCCGGTGGTTCTCTGCCCCAGCCGGTGGTACTCCCTAATGCCCTGAGAGGCACTTCTGGGACTTTGGCAATTTTCTGAGGAGGATAGCAGGGGAAACAGAGGCAAATCGTGCATGACAGTGCGATTCTGAGCCAGTCCCGAGCGCGTGTCGCATCCGGCCCTCATCCCGAGGCGGTTTACTACTTTAATTAAATTTGTTAATTTAATTAATTTGTAATATTTAATTAGCTTGCGTAGTTAATTATCTGTATTATTTATTCGGTCCCCCCGAGCGAGGGCATAATTGTAATAAGTGTGTGTGAGTGGGTGCATGTCTTCCAAACCCCCATTTCTTTCTATCCCTTTTATTTACCTGCTTACGATGGTAGATTAGGGCACGTCTATTTTAGCATACCTTATGCAATGCATGCGTGCATCCATGCATTTGTTAAACATGCACCGGGCTCGGTACATCATTCAAACTGCACCGTATTTTCAATTCCAATTTGAATACGTGATAATTGTAACATTTCACGTACCATGCTTAGGGTTAGCCGAGCCTACTCTAGATTGCATCTATGCCTGTGTTGCATTAGCCACTTAACATGAGCTAGGTCATGCATGTTTGCTAACTGGGTCATTGTTTTGGCGCGGAGTACGATGTAAGTTTTTATGCTTTAGCATAGCGCATGCGTGTGAATGCTAACATGACAATATGATTGCCATGCGGCTAAATGCTTACGTGATATTACTGTTTGAATGCCTGTGGGTGGAGGTTGGATTGCGTAAGTTGGAACAACTCATTGAAATCCGTATTTTAGCCTACTTTCGAGTAGCAAAAACCAACACGTTTTTCGAGACAAAACAGATATGCAGTGATTATTTCCGAATTAGGCAATCTAGTCTATACTTGTTTGCTGTGCGCATAACATAGTAATTCTAGGCTAATAACCGGAATAAGAACGCATAAAGTTTTCAAAATTGGATATCACGGTTAGTAGAGGCCGGTCTTCGAACCGGGCGAAAGGGGGTGCTCATAGCTGACCTTCCCCGATCGTACCCAAGCTCCCGAGCCAAGATCACTTTGGTGATGACGGACACGTGGCCTTCGGCACCGAGTCAGGGTTTCCTAAATTTTCCATTTTAAAAATATTTAGGTGGCGACTCTGTAATCTGGCAAAGCAGTCCATGTTTGGCACTACTTTTTCAAAAATCTGTTTTTCTCAAAATGATTTGCCAGAGGTGGACTCTTTGGTTCAGACTACGAACCGCAACAAACAAAAAGGGGAGTCCGAACTGTAGAGTGAAGCCCACGGGCGCGTCTACAATATGTCGTGTGATATCTTCTATTATTGTGATTAGTTTTGACAGTAATGTCCACTACATTTATATTGGGTGTTTGCAGAGCAATAAGGGGCATATACATTTATAATTGATGGAAGATAATGTTATATGATACCCTATTGACATACAAAAATTTCTGCAGAAACAATCATAATGTTTGGTTCCATTTTTTTTTGAATTATTTTTCCAAAAAGTGATTTGAAAACTCTATTTTGAAAAAAGATCTTTGTTTGGCTTTCAAAAAAATGCATTATTGGAAATTCAAGTTTCCCTCCAATATAAGGAGAGAAACAATTTTAAAAAAAAAACTGTCACATCAATAAATACTCCCATGTTAGTTTTTAAAAGGCTTTATCCGGTTTTCAAAATAACCAAACAAAAACTCTAAAATTTTCAAAAAATTAAATTTAGAAAACAGAAATCAAATACAATAAATAATTTTTTGCGATTAGTATTTTTATAACTGCTCGCTATTTTGAGGTTGTGAACAATATTTTTCTACGACCATTGATCCCACCAACAAAAAAACGTATTAGTTACATCGGAAAAAAAGAAAATGTTGAAAGGTTGAATGTAAGAAGTCCTTTCTTCTAGTAGTGTTTGTGATTGATTCTGTATTCTTGGATTTATTGATCAAAAATTAGTGGATGGCTTGCAAAGATGACTCCTATTGAGGACGTTTGGTTGTGACTATCACAATAATGGTTAAGGGTGTAATAATGGCCCGGGCCCGGGCCCGGGCTGGCCCATTCAGGTTTTGTGGGCTCGCAATTTTTTAGCGGGCTAGGCCGGGCCGGCCCATGGGCTAAAATGTGGGGCCTAGGCCCAAGCCCACTCATAATAGGGCCGCGGGTCGGGCTTAGGGCCTGGGCTCGGGCCGGGCCTAGTCGGGCTTTTTTTTTTAATGTTAGAAATAAAAAATTTTAAAAAAATTATACTAGAGTATTTTAATTACGATTAATGAGATATTTTGTTTGGTTATGTAATGTTTTACGGTGATATTTAAATTTAATTATATATGACTTATGTTTTTTTAATTGTGAACTTATAACTAAAAAAGTATGCAATTATGTAATTTTTTTTCTTTCGACATGAATAATTTTATATATATGAAATTGAAACTTTCAATATTACAATATTAAATTATTTATATAACATTTATTGAATGAATAATTTTATTTCAAAATGAAATAAATATTACAAAAATTGATATTATTAAATAAATTAGGTGTAGATTACTGATGATGGTATAGCAATTGCATCACTATAGGTCAAATACATCTCAACTAGGTTGGCGCCTATTAGCCTACCAATCATTTGCATTATACTCCACCTCAATAATCTAATACAAAGAAAAAAAAAACAAAAACCAAGAAAAAAACGAAATAAAATGAAATAGTAAAAAATAAATTGTTGATCAATCATCGGAGGAGGCTGACATTTCAGTCGCGTTGCCCGATGATATGTCATCCAAATCATATTGAATTCGCTCATTTTCACTAAAATTTTGTCTTCTTGTAAGCGCATGTATATGATCCCTGGATATCATCAATGCCTCAACCATTTCGGGTGAAAGCATGCTCCTGTAGTCACTCAGCACCCATCAACCTGCACTAAAAACTGTTTCTGAAGCAACTGCAGAAATAGGAACTGTTAGTATATCACGGGCCATCTGTGAAAGCACAGGCCACATAGATTCATTTTGTTTCCACCATTCCAAAATGTCAAAATTATCGGAATCATCCATTGACGGGCTTTCCAAATAACGTTGTAGTTTAGAACTACTTACACTTGTATGTTGAGATATTCTTCTACTTTTTATTGCTGTGAAAATACTTAATCTCCCGCCTCGAGATTGTTGGACTACTAGTGTAGCGTGTGTAGGTGTATTTACAGATGCAGATGTAGCTGCAGCTGCTCTGTATTCTTGAAATAATCTGTTGCATGTTTGCATAATAGGGGCAAATTGTATTTGATCAGCGAAAATACGCTCTAAAAATTCTTGTAAACCAACTTCTTTACACCTAGGATCAATTATTATAACTAAACCTAATAGATGAGGCAAATGATGAAAATATTTATCAAATTTTTCTTTCATTGAGGTAATAATGGTTACATAAAGTTCATTATGTAAAACAGTTAATTATGAAAACCTTAATTATTTCTGCTAGCATATGTAAAACAAATGGTGAAGTAGGAATATATATATATAAGAAAATAATTTTGTTGAAGTATCGAAAACCTTTAAAAAATCTTTATACAAGGCTACTTGGCGCTAATTAAGTTCAGTGGGAGTCAGTACTCTTCCTATTGATGTTGTTGCAAAAAATAAATCTATTGCTCTTCTTTGTTTACAAGCTATTTTTAACATATTATATGTTGAATTCCACTTACTATCTACATCTAAAATTAATTTTTTAAATGACATTTTCTCGTTGACAAATTTTTCTATATTCTGGAATTTGATTACCAGAAGACATAATAGTAACAACTGCATTTTTTATTACAAGTACAGAAGTTTTGTATACATGCATAGCTTCTTTAACAATCAAATTGAAAATATAGGCACAACAACAAATATGAAATAAATCACCATCAACAAGTAATTGTAAAGTTGATTTTAAATGAGCTACAGTTTGATTATAATATGATGAATTATCTAAACTAATCGTAAATATTTTATTTTGCAAAGCCCACTCATATAATACATTTCTTATTTCTACACCAAGCGAATGACCAGTGTATGGAAGTTCAATTAATTTAAATGAAATAATTATTTTATTTTATAGCGATTCCGGTTTTCCTTTCCTTTGTATATTGTATTCCGGACTTGGTTCTGTGGTTGTGTTGTTGTCTCATTCTCATTTCCTTCCCTTACTCTTTGTATTTGAGTCTTGGGTTGTGTTGGGCAAGTTTGAAACAGGTTGGTTGTGTTTGAAACCTAAGTTGATGCCCAGATTTGGCCTTCGCTCGAGCGGGGCTTTTGACGCTCAAGCGGGCCCTTCGTTGTTGCTTCTCCGCTCGAGCAGGCATTTTGACGCTCGAGCGTGATTTTCCATCTCCCAGTACTTTTGTCTGCAAGTCTTCAAACGCTCGAGCGGGAGTTTTGACGCTCGAGCATGAACCTTTGATTTTGTTCCTCCGCTCGAGCGGGGATTTTGACGCTCGAGCGGAGACCATGTCTGCAAAACTTCTGGAAGTGTGTAATCTACGCTCGAGCGACGCTTTTGATGCTCGAGCGTGAGTCTGTGTCTGACGCTCGAGCGGGGGTT
This sequence comes from Camellia japonica, assembly GCA_030407325.1. Lineage (NCBI taxonomy): Eukaryota > Viridiplantae > Streptophyta > Magnoliopsida > Ericales > Theaceae > Camellia > Camellia japonica. The sequence goes on along the minus strand of JAPPVO010000013.1, from coordinate 51,705,353 downwards.
TCCATGCTCGAGCGGGCGATTGGTATAACTTCGGATTTCACCTTTTTGGATCACTTTTTATTTCCCTTTCTCTCTCTTACTTTCCCAAAACCGATTTTGAGAGCTCCTCTCTCTAGAATCTCCCTTCTCTCTAGGTTTGATCTAGCTAGAGTGATCCACTTCCTTGGTGTCTTTGTAAAAAGTGTGTGATCGTTGAGGACTACATTTTGATCTGAAAAGTTTGAAGTTTGGAGCACTTTGAGTTTGGTCTTCTTCTTCCTTTGAGCTCCGAATTTGAGGTAGGGATTCTTACTCATCCTTATGTGCTTTAACATAGACATTGAGTTATTTGTATAGATGGGTCGATTTGGAAAGTTAAGATTTGAAACGTGTTATTTTCAAAAGAGCGGTTTTGTTATTTGGGCTCATAAATATGTATTTTGGGTCTCAAAATGATAGTATTGATGTTGTTGTTAATATTTGAGCCTTTGGGTCAATATCGAGAAAAAGGGAAAAAATGCCATGTTTGGGTATATTTGGGTCATTAGTGTAATTAAAGACAATTGTTATGGAAATGTGAAATTGGATTTGGAAATAATGAAATTGGCTCATTATGAGATAAAATAGTGGAGTTGGATTTATTAATCGCTCACTTTGAAAAGTTGAGATTTTATATCTGTTGAGCATTTATTATCTTTAGAAATAACTGCTTTGGGCTATCTGTGGAGGATAGTCTTGATTGTTGTAGACAATGCATGATGATTAGGCAAACTAAAACTAATCAATTGAATATGTCATCGAATATGACGGTTGGAATAATACATTAATTTATGTATTGATTGATTATGTATATGATATGTGTTTATATACATTGTTGTGTGGGAGGAGATAGGGGATGTACTCCACGGTTTAGGGGAAGATAGGGGATGGACTCCTAAACCGGATATTATTTGGGAGGAGATAGGGGATGGACTCCATTGATACAGCAATTTTGTGTATCTATTGAATTATTGATACAACGAATCTATGTATCATTTGTGAAGTATCGAAGTGTTTTATGTGTTATTGATACAGCAAATGTTATCTATTGATGCTTATGGAAGTGTTTTGATATGAGTTGTTATCTCGTTTGGATTGAGAAATTGGATAAGAAATGGAAAATGGAATGAAACATGGACACATTTGTCATGTAATTGAAATGGTTTGAATTGATTTATGTGAGTTAAACATTTATCAAATGCTAATGTTTTAGTTATTGCTCATATTATGTTTAGCATATCTCTACTGGGCGTTGGCTCACCCTATATGGGACATCATTTTCAGGTACAGGTAGTATGCCACCTCCAAGGACGTAGCTTGGGAGGCTTGAGGCTGTTGGAATCTTTTTGTTGTTTTTGGTTGTATTACATGTATATCAAGCCAAGGGCTTATTTGTGTAGAGTTAGTACTCTCTTTTGTAACCAAGTGTTGACTTGGAAAGTTGTAAGCCTATAGGGCATTTACTTTTGTTGTCAACATGTAATACATTTTGTAATGAATACTCTGATGAAATGTAATTATGCTTATTCTCTATGTCTAAGCATGTCTTGAATGTTTGATTTGGGTTTATTTTGAGGGCGTTACAACTTGGTATCAGAGCGTACCGGGTTTGAATACTTTGGGTACGTGGGAAGTGATTAGTATCACAATGGGTTTGTCTCGCTTGTTAGAGACTTATGTGTAATGTTATGTGCTTATGTGATAACATGTTTATATGACTATTTGGATATGGATATAATTTCTAGGATGTTGATTGGATCCTTGGGTTTCTATGAGTCTTGTTGGAAAAGCACTTGATCAATGCTGTTTCTAACGGAACTCTAGTAACGCCTCGGGACTATCATTATCCGGAAATGAAATTCGTAAGTGCTTATGTGATTATGTGCTTACGTGGATGAATTACAGTTGTCCATGCATTAGGACGCGAGTGTTAGCTTCGGCACATTTGTGAATGTGCTAATGTTCTTCGTTACCTTTATTAGGATGTCAGGACGAGGACGTGGTGGTAGGCGAGGTAGGCCTAGGAGGCAGGAGATGCCTATACCGGATGAGATTCCGGAGCAGCAGGAGGGTGTTGGTCAGGCCAATGTGGCCGAGCCAGTAGGTCAGCAGGCCATGGGCGCCTTAGCCCGCGAGATGGCAGGAGCATTGAGGGAGTCCATGGGCATTCTCAGAGCTGAGAATCAAGCCCAGGCCCAGGTTGTTGATGCAGGGCCTTCTTTCTGAAGAGGGAGTTCTTCCGGTCTAACCCGGATGAGTTTGTTGGGGATCCTAAGGAGCCACTTAAGGCAGATGAGTGGTTGGAGCAGATGACTAAGACGTTTGAGATGCTTGGCATCGAAGACGGAGCATTGAAGGTGACCTTGGCATCTTTCCAGCTAAAGGGGGATGCGGGTCAGTGGTGGAAGTTTATGAGGGGTCGTATTGGTGGCACATGGGAGGCTTTTGTGGATGCTTTCCAGGAGAAGTATTTATCTCCAGCTGTCAGGGAGAAGTTGAGAGATCAGTTTGCCAGCTAAGCAGCTGAGTTTTCAGTGGCCGAGTTTGAGGCCGCATTTACCAGTCTATCAGGTTCGCACCTGAGCTTGTGGCGTCTGAGGAACGCCGTTGTATCGAGTTTGAGGAAGTTGAGGCATGGCCTCAAGATGAGAGTTGGGGGTTCTATGACCCGGACTATGGGCGCCTTGTAGATGCTGCGGCCCATATGGAGAGTATGATGCAGGAGGAGGAGGAGAGGCAGAGAGGCTCCAAGAGGAGTCAGGATGGCCAGGGTGATGGCAGGAGACAGAGGGGTTCTAACCCTCAGCAGTCTCAGGGTGGTTTTGCTAGATCGACCTTTCCAGTGCCGAGTGCAGGCTGGGAGAGGCAGTCAGGGAGACGTGACTTGTTACAAATGTGGTCAGCTGGGCCACAAGTCTCCAGCTTGCCCGCAGAAGGGAGGCAGAGAGCAGCTTCATCTTCGGCTCGACCTCAGAGCCAGAGTCAGGCAGGGCCAGCCACTGTCTTGCTATCAGTGTGGTCAGGCGGGGCACCTGAAGAGGTTTTGCCCGCAGTTGAGTGGCACTTCTGGTGCATCTGGCTAGAGACAGAGTTTTCAGCCAGCTCAGTCAGTTCAGGCCTCGAGGGCTAATCAGGGAGCTTCGTCGTCCCAGTCTGTGCAGCAGTCTTTTGCTCCTAGAGGTGAGCAGGTAGATCAGGGGCCTACAGGGCGCGTGTATGCTGTTACCGCGCAGGATCTTGTACCGGCTCCATCGGTTGTGAGAGGTACCTTTTTGTTTTGCAACTCGGTTGCCAATGTGTTGATTGATACGGGTGCATCCCATTCTTTTATATCTGCTGCATTTGCATCTGTTTTGGGTTTGGAGTTGGCACAGTTAGCATCTCCTATTTGTGTTGTATCACCTGTTGGGGGTGAGTTGATTTTGAAACAAGGGTGTAGAGGTTGTGATATAGAGGTAGCAGATCGCCGACTTCCATTTCCTTTTGTAGTTATGCCTATGTCGGGTTTTGATGTTATTTTGGGTATGGACTGGCTATCGTCATACCGGGCTGTTATTGATTGTTACCGCCAGAGGGTCACAGTATGTACCTTGAGCGGGGATTGTTTCCATTTCTTGGGGGATCGGGTTGGTAGTGTGTTGCCACCGGTGTATGATCCGCGAGGGCGGAGTGAGCTTAGTGGTCTTCTCGCTAGCCTTATGAGTAGTGAGTGTGATGAGACCGGGGTTGAGTTGCCGAGAGTGGTTTGCGAGTATTCGGATGTTTTTCCCGAGGATCTTGTCAGTTTGCCACCTCATCGAGAGATAGAGTTCTCCATTGATTTAGTGCCCGGCACAGCGCCGATTTCTATGGCACCTTACCGTTTTGCCCTAGCTGAGTTGAGTGAGTTGAAGATTCAACTCCAGGAGTTGCTAGATAAGGGTTTTGTTCGCCCTAGTGTTTCGCCGTGGGGAGCACCGGCCCTCTTTGCTAAAAAGAAAGATGGTGCCTTGAGACTTTGTATCGATTATCGGAAGTTGAATCGGGCTACGGTCAAGAATAAGTACCCTATGCCCCGTATAGATGATTTGTTTGACCAGTTGAAGGGTTCCCGTTGTTTCTCTAAGATAGACTTGAGATCGGGTTACCACCAGTTGAGGGTCAGGGAGGAGGATATTCCGAAGACGGCATTCCGTACGCGGTATGGCCATTACGAGTTTCTGGTGATGCCATTCGGGCTCACCAATGCACCGGCAGTGTTTATGGATTTGATGAACCGGATATTCCGGGAATTCTTAGATCGCTTTGTGGTCGTTTTCGTGGACGACATTCTGATTTATTCACCTTCGGAGGAGGAGCACGAGGAACACTTGAGAGTGGTGCTTGAGTTGCTTAGAGCCCATAGGCTGTATGCCAAGTTTGGGAAGTGTGAGTTCTGGCTAAGGGAGGTTAAATTCTTAGGCCATGTGGTTTCCGGGGAAGGGGTGTCTGTTGATACATCCAAGATTGAGGCAGTGCAAGATTGGGCACAGCCTAAGAGTGTTTTTGAGATCCGCAGTTTTCTGGGATTAGCTGGGTATTACCGCCGTTTGTGAAAGATTTCTCCAGGCTAGCTTCACCGTTGACTAGATTGACGCGGAAAGGGGTCAAATTTGTATGGAGTGAGACTTGTGAAAAGTCGTTCCAAGAGTTGAAGGTTAGATTGACCACCGCTCCGTTTTGATTATTCCGAGAGAGAGGTTTGGGTTATGCGGTTTATTGTGATGCCTCACGAGAGGGTTTGGGTTGTGTGTTGATGCAAGAGGGGAAAGTGGTTGCCTATGGCTCACGTCAGTTGAAAATACACGAGAGGAATTACCCTACACATGACCTAGAGTTAGCAGCAGTGATTTTGCCTTAAAGATTTGGAGGCACTACCTTTATGGTGAGAGGTTCGAGGTATTCTCGGATCATAAGAGTTTGAAGTATCTGTTTACACAGAGGGACTTGAATTTGAGGCAGAGAAGGTGGATGGAATTCATTGAGGACTACGATTTCGAGTTGCACTATCACCCGGGAAAGGCCAATGTTGTGGCCGATGCCCTTAGTAGGAAATCCATTAGCGATGTAGCTTGTATAGCCATCTGGGAGTGGGAGATGTTGGGTGCACTTGGGGAGTTCGATTTGCTTCTGGGCGAATCCGTTGAGGTTGCGGCCTTGCTTTCTGTTGTTGCGCAGCCTACACTTGTGAACCGAGTGTTAGAGGCACAGAGAGGTGACCTTGAGGTAGAGTCCCTTCGAGAGAAGATCTCCAGTGGGAAGGCTGAGAAGGGTTTGTCTGTGTATCCCGACCTGAGTGTGAGATACCGAGACCGCTTGTTTGTACCGGAGTCTTGCCGAGAGGAGGTACTCCGAGAGTTTCACCATTCACGCCTTGCGGTGCATCCGGGAGGCACCAAGATGTATCGTGATTTGGGTCGCCAGTTTTGGTGGCGGGGTATGAAGAGAGATGTGGCAGTTTTCGTATCGAAGTGCCTTACTTGTCAGCAAGTGAAGGCCGAGCATCAGAGGCCAGCGGGTTTGTTTGCAACCCTTGCCTATTGCCGAGTGGAAGTGGGAGCATGTCACTATGGACTTCGTTGTAGGTCTTCCGAGGACTCAGCGGGGTAGTGATGCTATTTGGGTGGTTGTAGACCGGTTGACTAAGTCGGCGCACTTTATCCTATGCGCGTGAGAGATTCGGTAGATCATCTTGCCGACTTGTATATTCGGGACATAGTGAGGTTGCACGGGGTCCCAGTGTCGATCGTCTCAGATAGAGATCCTCGTTTTACTGCTAGGTTGTGGCAGAGTTTGCAGAGTGCCTTGGGCACTAGTTGACCTTTAGCACGGCTTATCATCCTCAGACTGACGGGCAGTCCGAGCGTACTATTCAGATCCTTGAGGATATGCTTCGAGGTTGTGTCTTGACTTTAGTGGGTCATGGGAGAGGCACTTGCCCTTGGTGGAGTTTGCCTACAACAACAGTTTTCAGTCGAGTATCGGTATGGCACCGTTTGAGGCCTTGTATGGCCGACCGTGTAGGTCTCCAGTTTGTTGGGCCGAGGTGGGTGATGCACCTTTGTTGGGCCCGGAGTTGGTGAGGGAAACGACGGAGAAAGTTGAGCTTATCCGTAGGAGGCTTGTTACAGCCCAGAGTCGCCAAAAGAGTTATGCCGACCGTAGGAGGAGGCCTTTGGCATTTGAGACGGGTGATCATTTTTCTGAAAATATCACCTAGGCGGGTTTGATGAGGTTTGGGAAGAGTGGGAAGTTGTCCCCTCGGTTTATCGGTCCCTTTGAGATCCTTGAGAGGATTGGGGAGGTTGCTATCGTTTAGCTTTGCCGCCGCAGTTGTCCGGGTACATGACGTGTTTCATGTTAGTATGCTTCGGAAGTATGAGCCGGATCCATCCCATGTTGGATTGGACCGATTTAGAGGTTGACGAGGATCTCGTATGAGGAGAGCCGGTTCGGGTCTTGGATAGCGGGATCAAGTCTTGCGAGGCAAGACCATTCCCTTGGTAAAAGTTTTGTGGAAACATCACGGAGTGGAGGAAGCCACTTGGGAACGTGAGGTGGATGTCCGTGAGAAATATCCGGACTTGTTTTTAAATGTTTAACCATGTATTGGGATTATGTAATATTAATGAACTTTAAGAGCATTAAATATGTCTTGAGTTGTAAAACATCGTATATGTTTTAGATTTATGGAAATATTTTGGAACTTGCCTTGAAATGGAAGTTTAATGTAACATTGCATATGTTGAATGTATTGTAGAGATGAAAATATATCATGAACATTGAATATGATATGGAATTGTGAAAAATGTATTGAAATTGGTAGATTTCAAGGGAAAGCATGCTAAATAATGCATATTGTGTATATATTGTGAAATGCCTCTTGGATAGAGATGGAATGCCCGGCAATGGGTCAAGTTGTTGGGAAATGAATCATAATGTTGTTGAGAATTGAGAAAAACTTGTTTTTTGAAAACTTGTACTTAATTTCGGGGACGAAATTCTTTAAGGGGGGAAGGTTATAGCGATTCCGGTTTTCCTTTCCTTTGTATATTGTATTCCGAACTTGATTTCGTGGTTGTGTTGTTGTCTCATTCTCATTTCCTTCCCTTACTCTTTGTATTTGAGTCTTGGGTTGTGTTGGGCAGGTTTGAAACAGGTTGGTTGTGCTTTGAAACCTTGATGCCCAGATTTGGCCTTCACGCTCGAGCGGGGCTTTTGACGCTCGAGCGGGCCCTTCGTTGTTGCTTCTCCGCTCGAGCGTAAATTTCCACCTCCCAGTACTTTTGTCTGCAGGTCTTCAGACGCTCGAGCGGGAGTTTTGACGCTCGAGCGTGACCCTTTGTTTTTGTTCCTCCGCTCGAGCGGGGAGTTTGACGCTCGAGCGGGGACCATGTCTGCAAAACTTCTGGAAGTGTGCAATCGACGCTCGAGCGGCGCTTTTGACGCTCGAGCGTGAGTCTGTGTCTGACGCTCGAGCGGGGGTTTCCACGCTCGAGCGGGGCGACTGGTATAACTTCGGGATTTCACCTTTTTGGATCACTTTTTCATTTCCTTTCTCTCTCTTACTTTCCCAAAACCATTTGAGAGCTCCTCTCTCTAAACCTACCTTCTCTCTAGGGTTTGATCTAGTAGAGTGATCCTCCTTGGGCCTTTGTAAAAAGTGTGGATCGTTGAGGGCTACATTTTGATCCGAAAATCTTGGTTTGGAGCACTTTGAGTTTTCTTTTCTCCTTTGGCTCCGAATTTGAGGTAGGGATTCCTACTCATTCTTATGTGCTTTAACATAGACATTGAGTTATTTGTATAGATGGGTTGATTTGGAAAGTTAGTTTGAAATGTGTTATTTTCAAAAGAGGGGTTTTGTTTTTGACTCATAAATATGTATTTTGGGTCAAAATGATAGTATTGATGTTGTTGTTAATATTTGAGCCTTTGGGTCAATATTGAGAAAAAGGGAAAAAATGCCATGTTTGGGTATATTTGGGTCATTAGTGTAATTAATGACAATTGTTATGGAAATGTGAAATTGAGTTGGAAATAATGAATTGGCTCATTATGAGTTAGAATGGTGGAGTTGGATTTATTAATCGCTCACTTTGAAAATGTTGAGATTTTATATCTGTTGAGGCATTTATTATCTGTTTAGAAATAACTGCTTTGGGCTATCGGTGGAGGATAGTCTTGATTGTTGTAGACAATGCATGATGATTAGGCAAACTAAAACTAATCAATTGAATATGTCATCGAATATGACGGTTGGAATAATACATTGAATTTATGTATTGATTGATTATGTATATGATATGTGTTTATATACATTGTATTGTGTGGGAGGAGATAGGGGATGTACTCCACGGTTTAGGGGAAGATAGGGGATGGACTCCTAAACCGGATATTATTTGGGAGGAGATAGGGGATGGACTCCATTGATACAGCAATTTTGTGTATCTATTGAATTATTGGTACAACGAATCTGTGTATCATTTGTGAACTATGGAAGTGTTTTATGTGTTATTGATATAGCAAATCTGTGTATCTATTGATGCTTATGGAAGTGTTTTGATATGAGTTGTTATCTCGTTTGGATTGAGAAATTGGATAAGAAATGAAAAATGGAATGAAACATGGACACAATGGTCATGTAATCGAAATGGATTGTGAATTGATTTATGTGAGTTAAACATTTATCAAATGCTAGTGTTTTAGTTATTGCTCATATTATGTTTAGCATATCTCTACTGGGCGTTGGCTCACCCTACATGGGACATCATTTTTAGGTACAAGTAGTATGCCACCTCCAAGGATGTAGCTTGGGAGGTTTGAGGCTGTTGGAATCTTTTTGTTGTTTTTGGTTGTATTACATATATATCAAGCCAAGGGCTTATTTGTGTAGAGTTAGTACTCTCTTTTGTAATCAAGTGTTGACTTGGAAAGTTGTAAGCCTATAGGGCATTTACTTTTGTTGTCAACATGTAATATATTTTGTAATGAATACTCTGATGAAATGTAATTATGCTTGCTTCTCTTATGTTTAAGCATGTCTTGAATGTTTGATTGTGGGCTTATTTTGAGGGCGTTACATATTTAATTTTCAATCATTATCAATAAAATGTGCAGTGATACATTGATATTCAAAACTATTATTTGACCACAGATCAGATGTTAAACAAACTGTTCCATTCAAATTTTTAAAGATATCAAATAATTCACTTTTAATATCCTCAAATTTCTTTAAAATCCTGTTTCTAGTAGTATTTCTTGAAAAACTTTGATATTGCGGTCCACAACTTTCGTGAATCATTTCGGTAAAATCAGGACATTCATTAGTACTAAAAGATTGTTCTTTTTTAATAATATAATCAACTACAGAATTTTGTGCACGTATAGGATCGTATGAAAATGTTTGCAAATTACCAGTTGATGAAGCTCCTAATTGCATTTGACTTCGAATATCAGGTTGTTTACTTTGTAAATGTTTGTCAGAATGCCTTTTTATATGACTAGTACCCCCTGCAGATGCAGCACTAAATAAACGTGCACAATATTTATATTTTGCTTTAAATGTAATTGTGCCATCAAGATTATTTATAAATATTTTTTCAAAATGTTCCTAAACACTACTACTTCGGCTCCTAGATGATGATCCAACTGTTGAAAAAGGGATATTAGAAGGAGAATCAACAGATTCATGTGGTGTAGCATATGTATCAACATTGACATAAACATTAGGCATATTAGGATCCATAGTAATGCAAGTAAAACAATATATAATAATTAACAATTAATTTAAATAATGTGTAAATTCAATCAGTAAAAAATAATAATTAATATATGTGCATAAATAATTAATGAAAAAAAATGAGTAGTTAATAAATTTAATTAAACTAATTAATGTTACCGACTGGCGAATGCGATATAGAAAATTTCTTCTTCTGCTAAAAGTTTCTTGTTGCACAACTGCAATAGCCACTTAGGGATGATACTTCAAAATTAATTGAGAGTTGAAAGAGATTGAGAGAGTTGAAGAGAGAGAGAGAGAATGATTTGTTGTGAAATATATTTTGAAAACTAAAATATATTTATACTAGTTTAAATTCTAACCGTTTTATATATATCCGTTTGAGTTGTAGGAGATGCAAATTTGCAATGCAAAGGCTCAAAATTGAGGCTAGGCTGGTACTATAATAGTAGGTAGGGGCTGTACCGTGGCATGTCAAAGTTTTAGGAAATGGTTGCCTCCTTTTCGGGCAACCATTTGGACGGTGCTCTTTGGCCAGTGGGAGCCATCACGGGTCCTGTTTTGCTAATCGGAACCATTCAATGTGTACAACTCGTCGACTATTATATGTTTGTAAAATATCACGTTGATCAGATATCTATAACTATTTGATCGAATTAGTTTTTTTTGTCAACCATTAACTATAACACTATGCATTTTTATACCAAATTAATTTGATCATATAGTTAGCGATATCTGATTAACGTGATTTTATACAGGCATAAAGTAATGGAAGAGTTCTACACATTGACGGTTCGGATTATCAAAATGGGACTCGTGGTGAGCCTCCACAAGGCCAGTATTACCTTCCAACTTAGTATATATATATATATATTTTTCTTTCACGTTAGCTTATGTGCACTTTCCCATCAAGTTAGGTGCACTTTCTCATGAAACAATCAATGAAGTAAGGAATTAAAAAGAAAAAAGAAAAAATAAGGCCAGCCACACACACAGACTGTGTTGCTATGCATTGCCACTGCCAGTGATACATCATATCATTCTTTTTCCATCAAATAATTATTAATTTGATTTTAATTTAATAAATTATTATTAATTTTTGTTTTATTTTTAATTTATTAATCTTATTTATTTAATTATATTAATTTTTATTTAATTTTTTTTTATTTTTATAAGATTAATCTTTTTATTTATTTAATTATTTTATTTTTTTATTTTTATAAGATCAATCTTTTTATTTTTTTATTTTTAAAACATCAATCTTTTTATTTATTTAATTATTTTATTTTTATAAGATCAATCTTTTTATTTATTTAATTATTTTTTTATAAGATTAATTAATTTATTTATTTTTTTAATTATTTAACTATCATAAGTTGTTTTTTTTTTTTTTTTTTTTTTGAAATTTAATCATTGGTAGAGAGAGGGATTGATGGTTGGGCCAGGCCGGGCTGCCCGTAGAGGCCAAATTTTTTTGGATCGGGCCGGGCTATGGGCCACCGGCTGCGCCACAAAATGGAAGGCCCATACCCAAGGTACTGGGTTGGGCTTGGGCCTGGACTTAACCGGACCGAAACGGGCCGGGCCCACCTCGAACTTCGGACAGCTCACGGGCCTCGGGCCATTTTCACACCCCAGAACTGATTGAGAGCTCGAATCCGGATGCCCCGAATGCCCTGAAACCACGAAACGACGTCGTTTCGTGGTTTTAATTTTTTTTTTTTTTTTTTTTCCGATCAGAATGAAGACGAAGCAGAACAAAGAAGAGAAGAGAAGAAGAAGAAGAAAGAAGAAGAAGAAGAAGAGAAGAAGGCAGAGGGGAGGCGACGGTGGCCGGGCGGAGGCAGCCGGACGAGCTGCGACGATCCGTCGGCTGCGACGATCCGCCGAGCTGCGAGGATCGGAGGATCGGCCGGAATGCACGGGCCTCTGTGTGTGTGTGTGTGTGTGTGTCTTCTCTCCTTCTCTTTCCCTCTTCTCTCTTCTCTCCCTCTCTTTCCCTCTCTCCTTTCCTCTCTCTTTCTCCCTCTCTCTCTTTCTCCCTCTGCAGACTCGAATTTGAGTTCTGCAGAGTCAAAAATGGCGGGAAAAAAAAAAAAAAATATAGGCTAATGCCCAAAACGACGTCGTTTTGGGCATTAGGGGCATTCGGGACAGGGAAATTTGAGGCACAAATCTTTATTCTTTTCACACCCCTAATAATGGTGCACCTTAGAAAATGGATTTTTTTGTATTGTCAGAAAGGAACCTCTTAGAAAATTGTGTCCATTGCTCATGGAATTCCTCGACAATTGATTAATGCACTGAAAATGTTGCTAATATAGGAATCAGAGAAAAGTAAATTTTGTAATTGGAAAAATTACACTATGTCGCTTTTGGGTCATTTTCTTATTTTAATTTTTTTAATTTATTTTTTATTATTTTGATCTTTTATGTTTTTATTTTTTTTAATTTACTTTAAAACGAATTTTTATTAAAAATAAACAGAAAATGACACATTAACAATTACGTGATATATAAATATTTTATTATATATAACTCACATCTCTAAAATAAACTTAAATTTTAATATAATAATATAATTTTTTATATTATATGATAATTATTATGACATTTTATGTCTAATTTTAAATAGAAATTAATTTTAAAGTAAGTTAAAAAAAATTAAAATATAAAGAGTCAAAATAAAAATAAATAAATTTTAAGAAGTAAAATAAAATAAATAATCAAATATAAAAAAGATAAAATGTAATTTACCTTTCGTAATTTCTTGAAAAGTATTCAAATTGACCCGTCAAACAGTTAAAACACCTGATGTCATCTAATGATTTCAACAATGATGTAATTGACAAAGATGGCAATCTAACACAAGCAATAAGTCTACTTGCACACAGAAGAAAATTGCACATAAAAATCAATTGTACTTGGTTCACTTCATTTATTTTCTTTTCTTTTTTTTTTTGGAATCTAGCTCCTCTCAGTTCATAGTAGATTGGACGATTCAGTCTAGTTCTGAAGTTTGTTATAAGTCTCATTTCAATAACTTATTCCTATTATTTTTTAGTCTTGATATATTAATCATTTATAAAAAAATTTAGATTGATCTAAAATGTAATTGTAAAAGGTGAAATTTTCTCTACAAGAAAAGCGAGATGGCGTGTCTATTTCTTCACTTTGTGAAGATAAACCAAAACGTTAGCAATAACCTTCAATCAGGATAGGTCGGAAGGACTCTCCGCTGGTCAAGTCAGTTAACTATTTGGCCATAATAATCTGTACGTAAAAGAGAGTTATTAGGTTTCCTCTGGTCCGTCCTCTATGCTTCTTCTGCTTAGCCTTTTATAATTACCTAACTTGAATCTCATTCGTTGGATCACTGTCCGATCCAAGGATTCTACCTTTACCTAACCCTATTCGAGCAAATGGCCAGGTTGCTTTTATCCTTAATCGTTGGATTATCATCTTAGAGACGGCTCATATTATGTCAGATGCTAGTAGCCAATTTGCCACACGTTGTATCCTTCGGATCAAGTTGATTGGATGATCTTGTTGTCTATTAGGCTTGACCTATGTTCATGTATTTTATGTCAGGTGTTTTATGCCAGTAGATGAAGCTTAATCCAACGTCCTTCTTTCATTCTGTAGATTTCTCTTCTAGAAGGATATCTTTATGCTTGATTGCCCTTCATACTTTCAAGCACACACCAGCTTGCTGCCAGTTGTTCCTAATGGGCTCCTAAAAAGCTCATCTGAGCCTTTCCTTTCTTCTAGGTTGATGTTTAATTGATTTGGGCTTGAGCTATTATTTTATCCATCTACGGTAATCATATACTTTTATAATATATCTACAAAAAAATAAAAAATAAAAAAATAAACGATAAATATGATTTTTAAAATAGATTGTTCTTTATTTTAATGATAAAATATTAAAATGATATGATACAATTGTTAATATTTTTATTCATATATAATCTATACACTAGGACATAAAATAACAAAGTGAAAAGATTATTCTGAACTCCACAGCACTTGAGACAAGCTAGATTCTTTTTTGTGAATTATTGCATTCGCAAATGCACACCCCACTCACAAGTAGCAATAGCAAATCTTGAATAATGATGTTCTATTTATGGAAAATTAAATAATATCAAATACATGGAGAATTAAAAATGAATTAAAATAATGATGAAAAGGTCAAAATAACTGCAAAAAAAAAATTTGGTGATTTTCTTGCCTTAACTGCCTTTCCTGTTGGCCCCCTCCTCATCCTCCTCAGTCACAAACCACCCCTTTGTCACTCAACATTGCCACTACCAACTCCACCCTTAACTCCCTCCTCCATGCCAATTGTCCAGTGCAAGGAAGATTGCGACAAGATTAAAGAGAAAAAGAAAGAGAGAAGAGGGCATTTTTCTGATTTTATAGGGCATTGCTATTAAATTGGTTTTCCAGATGTTCACAAACTTTGGATAGAGTTAATCAAGCTAATGCCAGGGTCCAAACTGCAGTCAATGTACCATGAACACACACAACCCATGTAACATTTTTTAGTTGAAAAGGGCAAGAAATCATCTTCCAACAAACTGCACAAAATTCAATACTTATGGACAGAATTATTTGTCTCACTTGTAAGTTGTAAATAAATACCAATCCGGATAAAGGATTCAGGTTGCAATCCCCAATCTGGATAAATAATTACTTCTAATAACATGTTCAGTTGTTGATAATAGATTTAAACAGAGACCTGAGGATAAAATTCAATATCTTAAGTTCTAGTTTCTCAAAAGATCACTGGAGGTTGTCCAGGTGTTAATTTTAGGTTCCCGGCTGTCCCGATATGAGGTAACTCGGGGCCAATTAGGCTAAACTAGGCAGTTGATACCTTGGATTATAGAAATAATAAACAAATAAACAAATAAACAAATAACAAAAAACAAAGAGTTGATTGAAAAACATAGCCAAACCCGACAACTTTGTTTAGGCCTCCAAAATCATGCAGTATTGTTCAAGTTGTTTTCGGATAAATTGATTACCTCCATCTTTCAAAGCTTCAATGGGCCAATGAGTTGCCCCACTCAACTGACTTTTGTAGAGGTAAAACAGTGTTGTTAAATTCTTCAGTAGAAACAAGTCACTTGGAATGGTACAGTCAAGTTCTTGTTTGTCAAGTCAGATTCCTGGAGCTCTCTTAAATTCTTGATTGTTTTGGGATTTCTCAATCTACACGTGGGATTTCTCAATCTACTTTCTCTTAAATGATATTTACACGTGGGTGGTTGTCAGAGGAAGCTACTTTCTCTTAAATAATAAACAAAACGATGTCATTTTGATGTAGTACAACAGTGTGCCCTATAGAGAATCTAAGTTCTTAGATCATACAACGATTTTTATTAATAATCTTTTTTATCTAAATTCTTGGTCCCCATCATTATTCAACATGGCAAATTTTATTTCTTTTTGTGAGTTCCTTTTTCATTGGATTGTGGAATCAATAATGTTGTAATGCTTTAATTTTTTTTTTATATTTTTTACTATGTTTTTGTTTATGATCTCAATTTATTGATAATAGAAAAAAATAAAAATAAAAATAAAAATTTGGTGCGATTCATTATTAAACTATTATAATGCCCAAACAGAACACAACATATAGAATATTATTAAAAAAGGATTAAACATCTCTTAGTTTAAATTTTTGGATAAATTATTTAGGCATGTGGGTTTAATATGAATCTCGCTTCAATCATTTAAATTATTCATTTTATAAGATCCTCTGTATATATTATCCATGAAAAAAATTAGATCACTTCGATAATTGTAACATTTTTATTTTATTGAATGAAAAAATAGATGCTAAATATGTTTTTAAATATAGACCGGCATCTTTTTTTTTTTTTGGGGGGGGGGGGCAAACAAACGCCATAAAAAAAAATTATTTACAGTTATGAGAATTTTTGTTTTATTTTACTATTTAGGATTTATAATAAATTAAAGTTTTAGTAATAAAAACTTAGAGAAAAAAATCACATTTTAAGAACGAAGTATCGTAGTTACTAAAAGTGCCTTTTTATTGTATTTTAATCAATGACATTGAACAATTAGTAACAAATATCCTTTTAGTGACATTTTCATAATTTTATTTTCAAAAGTCCCTTTATTTGACTTTTCAAGATGGGCTTATAGTGAGAACATGAAATAATCTCTTAATATCTTTTAAGACAAATTTTTTACTTTTAGAGAGTTTGATCCCTAGAATTCTTAAATATTGTAGTATCCCAACATTTTCCTCACAAGCACCTAAATACTGCATGCATATACATCACTGGGGCATGGCTATGAGACTCTTTGAAAGCAGTGTTTTTAAAAATTAAGGGGGAGTGTGTATATTTTAATAGGTGGACTTATTATTTAATAAATTCTGTGATAATTAGTGACTTTTTTTTGTTAAAAAAAAAAGTCTAATTAACAGTTTTTATTGATAATTTGAAAAATCCGTCATAAAAAAAAGTTACTAATTGTTAATTTTTAGCAACATCTTTAAAAAAAATCACAGAAATGTCTCTAATTGTCAGTTTTTAGTGACATTTAGAAAAACGTTGTTCATTGTTGATTTTTAGCGACATATCAAAAAAAGTCACAAAAAGCATCACTGATTGTCAATTTTAAACAATGATTTTGATAAGATCAACCCTCCGTGATAAATTGATAGAATTTAATAGGAATTAACCTGTTGATAATTTATCCAAAAATGAAAAACAAAGCACGTTACCAAACTTATTTTTGTCTTATGCTTTTAGACCCACCGTGAGACTAGCTAGGTAAAAACTCACCCCTGATTGCATGATATACTTGACTGACTTGGACTAAATCAAAAAGACCTAGGAGAAGAAAGTGCCATCTATGGGCACCCAACAGATGTTTGACATGAAGCACGGATATTTTAAAAAATATGTGAGATGGGTGTCAGATATATATAGGATATAGATACACATTTAATATGGCAAGATATGTATTGGATATGGCAAATAAGTATTCATTTTTTTTAAAAAAAAATTTGAATACAGGAGGGATAAATGAAGGATACGGCAGGATACATGAGGAATATGCTAAATAAGTATCTAATTTTTTTTTAAATTTTAAATTTTTTATATTTTAATACGCCAATTAAGTACATAATTTTTTTTTTTTTCAATATTTTCTTAGTTTATATTTATATTTTTTCAATGGTCAATACTCTTTGATCTTTCTTTTTTTTTTTTTTTCTTTCTTTTTTTTTTTCCCCTACATTGTTTTAATGTAAGTAATTTTTTACCAAATTTTTAATTGTAGAAACTTTAATGTTAGTATTTCTTTGGAGAATGACGTGTAAGTCCTAATATGTGGACTTATTATCCAATAGGTTCTGTGAGAATTAATGGTGATTTTCATCAAATACTATTAAAAAACATCACTAATTATTAATTTTCAACGACATTTAAAAAATCATTACAAAAAAATCACTAATTTTCAACTTTCAGCAACAATTTGAAAGATTCGTCACAAAAAACGCCACTAATTGTAAGTTTTAGCGACAATTTATAAAAATTGTGACAAAAAAAGTCACTAATTGTCAAATTTTAGCAACATATGCAAAAAAAATCATTACAAAAAATTATTTTTAGCGACGATTTTACTAGAACTTATTTTCAGTAGGATTTGATGGAAGTTAAATCCAACTATTAGGTTCTATTGGTAGTTTACCATATTTCTTTATTGAATAGGAATCCCTCTCTTTATTTATTAATTTGCTTTAGGTTTTATTTTCATGCATATTACATTATTATAATTATAAAAAATAATTTTTTTTACAAATGTATTCCAGCCTTATCCATATCTTACTTTTTCAAATTTTGACATATTACCGTATCCATATCACCGTATCTAGTATCCAGTATTTATATCCATATCCGTATCTGTATCCGTATCCTTCCTTCCTAGATGTTTGATAATTTAACCCACTAAAGAAAAGGTTGGAGTATTAGTAAAGGCATGAGAGTCACCCAATCTGTTCAGACCAAATTTGTTCAGACAAGTGGTTTGTGATACGATCTTTGATCTCAACACATTTGGGTGGCTCATATTTTGGTCTGCACATATTTTGTTAATAACAAAATGTGAATGTCAAATATGAATGATAACAAAATGTGATTTGACAAATATGATCAAAGATCATATCACAAACTAGGAAGTATAAAGATTTGTCAAGAAACAAAATTAATGAGAAAAATTAATATCATTCATAGACATCAAACAATAGCGTTTGCGGTTAAACAGACCATTTCACTCAATCACTCTACATGCATTTTTTGTAATTGAGCCTGGTCGACCTCCAATCGATGTCACTGGAAATGTGGCCGACAAAGAAGTTTTGGGAAAGGTCTAAATGTCCCAGTTTAGAACGATTGTAGAGAGTAGTAGGTAAAGGTCCGGGAATAATATTGTACTGAAGGTTGATGGTGGCGAGGTTTTTCAGATCACAAATGAACAGTGGGATTGCTCTGGTGACGGTTTTCAGTAGGAATATTTGTTCTAAATCAGTAGCTTGTGGGCCGAGCTATTCATTGTTTAGTTCTGAAAATTCTAAGTGATTCGTGATTAGATCAAGATTAAAATATTCCAAATCCCAATTATTCAAAACACTCAATCTAAAATCAACAAGCACGTACGAGAGTGATTTTAGTTTGTTTGTTTTTAGGAATAAATAATAAATCGACACAAACGATTTTAACGTGGAAAAAACCACAATTGAAGAACCTTCAATTGTAATAAAAAACCACGGGCGAACCGCCACTAATCAATCCACTACAGAAGAACGAAAGATTACAAAGATAATACACAAATTACCCAACCCAGTCAATTTGTCCTCGAATCTTCTGTAACTCTTTCACCACACATTCGTCACGGAACTGATCAATTCTGAAGTTGATTCCACAACTTCGCTTGTCGAATTAACGACTACGTAGAGAATCAAATGCCTTTTGAAGCTCTACGTTTTTGATCTTCGGAAGCCATCGAAGAGAACTCTCTTGAATATAAAGTATCAAACTCCTTGATGTATGGATCTCAATTCATAAGTTTAGAACTCTCTCAAGAACATCAAGGAAAACTATCAAAAATCTCAGAAGAAAACTTCAAACAAAAAACTCTAGGACTCTTGAATAGGATCTGGGAAGAGTCAGTATAGTTTTTAGGAGAAAACCATCTTCTTATAGAAAACCAAAAGGAATCCTAGTTTTGGAAGAAACCAATCACTTTTAGAAATCCGGATTCTGAAGCTCGCTCGAGCGAAGCTTGTCTCGCTCGAGCGAGGAGCTTATCTTGCGTGATTTCTACTAGTGCCTTCGCTCGAGCCACGAACTCTTCGCTCGAGCAAGGAATAAACTCCTTCATGTTTTTGTTTGGACGCAATCCTTCGCTCGAGCCACCAAATCTTCGCTCGAGCGTACATTGATCTTCGCTCGAGCCACCAATGCTTTGCTCGAGCGTACATTTGCCTCTTTTAGGTTTTAAGCCAGACGCAGTCCTTCGCTCGAGCGAAGACTCCCTTCGCTCGAGCGAGGAAGACAAAAATGCACAGAAAATTATAACTCGATCAGTAAGTTTTGTTCGCGGGTTTTGACAAGATAATAGGTTCTAACAATCTCCCCCTTTGTCAATACCCAGACAAAACTTGCTAAACAATTTCCGGAACACAAGGACTAACTAAAACAATTACAACCCAAAGATTTTGCTAAACAATTACAACTCAAGGAATGATCTAATAAAATACAACTCAATGATTGACAACAATGAACCCAATCTTGATAACCATCCAATCTGCACACCACAAACTTAAAAAAGATTTGTTATGCACAAATAAAAATATCAAGATAGTTGTATTTATATACGAAAAAAAAACTGAATCAATTGAGTTGTAAAGAAAAGATCATGAGTATGCATATCTTTGCATCAATCCTGTCTTGCAAAACATATCCCCATGTACATCAATCCAAAAACAATATCAATCCAAAACAATAACAATATGCCCATCCAAAACAAGAACAATATGCATATGTACATCAATCCAAAAAACATATATCTCCCCCTTTTTGGCCGGGAGGAAAAACAGAAGCAGGCAGATACAGTATAAGCAAGAAATACCAAAAAATTGTCCAAAAAGTATACCAAAAAAACTGTCCAGAAAATAACCAATAGCCAATACTAGCTAGAAGGGGGTGGATGCTGCAGCTGAAGGAGAGAGAGGATCTGTGTGAGCATAGTACTCTGCTCATCGAGGCGAGCATCCATGAGATCAAGGAGACGAGTCACAACCTGCTCCAAGTGCTGTAGCTGTCCACGGAAAGAACGAGAACGATCATGAGCACTGTCTGGAGTAGCATAGGCAGCCTCAACCTCCTCCTCCTCGGCAAGAGGATCATCATCACCTGTAGTACCTGTACCACCTGCACCGGAATGCCTGACCCCAGACACACTCCCCCTCATGTGAGCCTGACTCTGGGATACGGTGAGTTTTGTGATGGGTTTAGTGGGATGTGCAAACTCATCGTCCTCAAAAACAGGAACACCTAGTGAAGTGAGAAAATGAGTAATCAAACAACCATAAGGAAGCCCCAAAGACTTCCGGCCCTCAGAAACCCCAATCATTTTGGAAACAATCATTTCGGGAAGATCTATAGGAAGGCGGTGATGAATACAATACAAAACATAGCCTTGGTCCTAGGTAATATGGGAGGAATGGGTGGTGACATAAATGTTAGCACAAACAATGGATTGAGAAGACAGAACCGTGGGAGCAACTCATTCTGCTGGATGAGGGCCCCAGCAGGCCAAATCCGGTCAACACCACGTAACTCGGAGGCAACCCTATCAAAGTCAACACCTGACCGGGTAAGAAATGGAAAATGACAATCAGTAACTTCAGGAAGAGCAAGAAAGACCCGAAACACATCGCCAGAGATAGCAAGGGACTTCTTCCTAACCCAATTCTGAAAGGTACAGGCTTCTTTGTGAATAGAGTGGATGTTGCAATAGAACTCCCGGATAAGACTTAGATTTTGTGGACCTTAAAAGTGCAACACTTGATCCCCACCCAAAGAATCGAACAAGGAATGAATAGGAATGACCTCAAAAGCATTTGGTAAGACATTGCGCTCTAAATGGACTTTGCGAGTGGCAAATGACTCTCTATACAATTTGGCCTGTGCTTTCGACTCAAATTTTGCAGTGTTGAAAGGGGAACGAGAGACAGTCATTTTGCGACGTTTAGAAGACTCTGCCATTACTAAATAAGCCACAGAAGCATGACAAAGACATAGAAAAAACAGAGCCAAGCAGACCACCCAATAACCATCTAGAACAGAAAAAAATCCCACATCCCCAATGCCAAACCAAGGAGCACAGAAAAAATATATTAGTCCATGAGCATTAGCATGAGCAGTAGAAAAAGGAACATCTGCCAAGTTATAACATCAATCAACCAGAGAGAAAATTATTGATGAAAGCCATTATAGAATGAAAACAACATGATATGAACAATGAAAACAGCGTAAGCAGATAATGGCATGATATGGATATGGAAAGGAAATGCCCAATGTGAAATTCCAACAAAAATCCCCAATCTCAGAATGTTAAAAATTCTAGAGCAGAGTATAAAATCAGCAGAGTAGACAGAAAAATTCCCCAATGTTAAATCCCGAATGGGAAAAACCTAGGAAAAATGCAGAGTAGAAAATGCAAAACCATGTACCCTAGATGCAAGAGAGACTCGACAATTTGAGAAGAAATAACCAAAAGGAACAATGGTTAACCCTAGAGCAAAAAACAGAGCATCGACAAATTGATGACATTCGAAGAGAAGAAAACAAACTTACCAATGTCGTGGGATGTACAAGAGAAAACAGAAGAACCCTATAGCCAAGAGAGAACTCGCAGACGAGATCAGCAATGGTGAGAACCAAAACCCTAGGGGAGAGAGAAAGAGGGAAAACACAAGGAGAGGGGAAAAAAATGAACTCAAAAGACACCCTGCAGAAATTTAAATCACGACAGGTCGCTCGAGCGAAGACTCTCTCGCTCGAGCGAGGTCAAAAAAAATGCCAGTGTTTGCTCGAGCCAAGAAATTGTCGCTCGAGCCAGAAACACACTCTCTCAGGTCTAATGCAGAAGCAGAAGCACGCTCGAGCGAGGAACAAGTCGCTCGAGCCAAGAAGAAAAAAAAAAAAAACAAAATTTATTTTTATTTTTTTTTAAAATATAAAAACAAGATACTCAATATCTAGAAGAGAGACCTGGAACAAGAGTGGATGTTCACATTTGGCCACAAAGAGTACTAAGATGAAATAATCCGCAATTCATGAATTCTGTAAACTTGCAATGTTTAAAAAATAATGACACTGGAAATCATGAGCAAAGCAGATAAAATATAATCAGTCATCACAAACTACATGAGAATGTACAATTCAAAATCCAACATGAGAGCTCATAAAAGAAAGTGTGTGTGTGCAATCCATGAGAGTCCACTGAGCTAGAGTTAATCCTAGTAGTGATCGGATGGCTGGACCTCCGGCAAGAGTAACTGAACATCACAGAGAAAAGTCAAACCACTAGGAATCACGGGGTATTTGTTGAGTAAAAGCGGAGGCTCCTCCTCAATCAATGAGTCCCTTTTTTTTTTTTTATGACTTTTTCTTTCTTGTGGGCACTCACTGGTGGCATTCACGCTCAAGAGTATGGAAACCAAACCAGAGAAGAATGAATCATAAAGGATGGCCTGGTTGGTGCCTCTGAGGTAGCCTTTTCCTAATGCCCGGACTTCAAGGAACTGAGGGAGAAACCGTGGAAGTGAAAACAGATGGTAGATGGTTAAGAGACTCAACATCATCCATGATATACTAGTATCGGTCAATTCCACTGAAAAAGTACAAGAAACACTGTTAGTGGTCCATAGAGAACTTTGATCACTTATGCGGAAACCCCTGCAGCAATTTATCTCAAGGATGTGTACAGAATGAGATCATGAGGTTAATGAGCATGGGCATTCAAAATGAGTTATGAACACTAAACAATGAGATCTTGTAAGCAGCCTGAGTAGTGTACATAAAAAGTTGGATGCAAGAAAACCAGATATCAATGATAATGAGATTATGGCATCCAAGCACAAATAAGGCAAAACACTTACACCTACTCAAGGAACAAGTAACACTCTAGTGATCGAGCATGACACCCAAGGTCTTTCTAAGGAACTCAAACCGAAGAAGATCAAGGGGTTTTGTAAAAATATCAGCTTTTTGATGCTCAGTGGAAACATGCTCAAGAACAACAAGGCCTTCTTCCACTAACTCTCGAATAAAATGATGACGAATGTCAATATGTTTGGTGCGAGAGTGTTGGACAGGATTTTTTGAAATGTTTATGGCACTTGTGTTATCACAGAAAAGTGTGAGAGTGTTCTGTTCTATCCCATAATCATGAAGCATTTGCTTCATCCACAACATTTGTGCACAACAACTCCCTGCAGCAATGTACTCAGCCTCAGCAGTGGAAAGAGAAATGGCATTTTGCTTTTTACTATGCCAGGAAACCAGATTATTCCCAAGGTAAAAACACCCCCCGGATGTACTTTTCCTATCATCAGCACACCCTGCCCAGTCGGCATCAGAAAAACCAGTAATTTCAGCAGTAGTATCAGTGGAAAACCAAACCCCATACCCCAAGGTCCCATTAACATATTTGATGATGCGTTTGACCGCAAGAAGGTGAGACTCTTTAGGACTGGCTTGGTAACGGGCACAAACACCGACACTGAAAGAAATATCAGGACGACTGGCTGTCAAATACAAAAGACTCCCTATCATACTCCTATAAAGGGTAGGATCAACATCAATACCAGAGGAATCTTTGGAGAGGTGAAGACTGGTGCTCATGGGAGTGCGTGCATGTTTGGCAGACTCAAGACCAAACTTGGTCACAAGATTTTTAGCATACTTAGACTGAGAAACAAACATACCCGAAGGAGACTGTTTAATTTGAAGACCCAAGAAATAAGACAACTCTCCCATCATGCTCATCTCAAACTCATGTGTCATGCAATCCGAAAAATATTTCACAAGATGCTCAACATTAGATCCAAACACAATATCATCAACATATATCTGGGCAACACGAATATGAGACTTAGTGTGTTTCACAAATAAGGTCTTATCCACACTACCCCTTTGAAAATCATTATCAAGAAGAAAGGTAGTAAGTCTATCATACCAAGCCCGAGGGGCTTGTTTCAACCCATACAAAGCCTTGTCTAACTTGTAGACATGATTAGGACATTTAGGGTCCTCAAACCCTTTTGGTTGCTCAACATATGCCTCTTCTTTCAAGTACCCATTCAGAAAGGCACTTTTCACATCCATTTGAAACAACTTAAAGCAAGAAAACATGCAACACCAAGCAAAATACGAATAGATTCGAGACGTGCAACTGGGGCAAACGTCTCATCATAGTCAATACCCTCTACTTGTTTGTAGCCTTGAGCAACCAACCTAGCTTTATTCCTCACAACAGTACCATTCTCATCAGATTTATTTTTAAAGATCCACTTGGTACCTATCACATTCATGTCTCTAGGTCTGGGAACAAGAGTCCAAACTTTGTTACGCTCAAATTGACCTAATTCTTCATGCATAGCATTGACCCAACTATCATCTAGCAAGGCCTCTTTAAAATTCTTAGGTTCAATTAACGAAACATTACACATATGTGATACCTCATCCCAAATCTGTCTTCGGGTTTTCATTCGATTCGAAACACTTCCAATCACCTGTTGAGCTGGATGATTCAGTTTCACCCTTGCTGATGGTTTAAGTTCAGGACTTGCGGTGATAGAGGCAACAGGAGTGATGTCCCTTTGAGCACTCTTTGGACTTGAACTTACCTGTGAGGATGGTGTTGTATCAATTTCTTGTGATTGGACCGCAACTTCTCCTTGATTTTGTGGTTCAGTATCCAAGATTGGAGACTCGCCATTGTCATCCTCATTTGTTGCTGGAGTAGGTGCACCTGTGTCATCTATAACCACATTGATAGATTCCATTAAAGATAAAGTTCGCAGGTTATAGACGCGAAAAGCCCTACTGTTGGTTGAATACCCTAGAAAAATACCTTCATCACTTCGGGAGTCAAATTTGCCCAAGGGCTCCCTATCTTTGAAGATGTAACATTTACTCCCAAAAGTTTTGAAGTATTTTACGTTAGGTTTCAATCCCTTCCACAATTCATATGGAGTTTGTAAAGTGCCGGGCCTTAAATACACACGATTTATGACATAAACCGCAGTATTTAGGGCTTCAGCCCAAAACTTAGGAGGAAGTTTCTTACTAAGGAGCATGACCCTAGCCATTTCTTGAACAACTCTGTTCTTCCTCTCAACCACTCCATTTTGTTGTGGAGTAATAGGTGCAGAAAATTCATGCTTAATTCCATGCATATCACAAAAATCCGAAAACGAACTGTTTTCAAATTCACGACCATGATCAGTTCGGATTCTTATGATACGACCAATGGAAACACCCTGTTCATTTTGGATTTTAAGGACTAAGGCCTGAAAAGCATTAAACGTATCAGATTTTTCCCTCAAAAAATTTACCCAAGAAAACTGAGTAAAATCATCAACAGTTAGAAAAATGTATCTTTTACCTCCAATGCTTTCAGTGAGTAGTGAGGACCCATTAAATCCATGTGAACCAATTCAAGAGGACGTTTGGTTGTAAAGCTGTTCACCTTTTTATGAGGGGCACGGGTTTGCTTTCCAAGTTGACAAGGTCCACACACATGGCTCAAATTCTTACCCAGTTTAGGTACTCCTCTCACAAGCTCTTTGTTGGCTATCTTAGTTAGGTCTTTGAAATTCATGTGACCTAATCTTTGATGCCACAAATCAATGTTACTTATGATGGCAGAGTGACAAGTGAGATCATCAGTAGTAACAATCCCATAGCAATTATCAGATGTGCGAACCCCATGTAAGACAGTATTTCCCTTTTTATCCAAAATTTCACATTTATTTTTTGAAAACAGTACTTCATGATGGGAATCACACATTTGACTAATGGTTAAAAGATTTGCTTTAAGACCATCAACAAGTAGAGCATTATCCAATTTGGGAAGACCAGCAACACTTATAGAGCCCTTACCAATGACTCTAGAAGTGCCGCCATCTCCAAAGGTAACAATTCCTCCTTCATATTTTTCAAGAGAGGTGAAGTAGGATTTGTTACCGGACATATGACGAGAGCAGCCACTATCAAGATACCACATGTGTGAGTCACGTGCTTTTAAGGCAGTGTGAACAACTAAACAAGTCAAATCATCTTTCCTAACCCAAATCCTTTTGGTCTTGGTCAATGTCTTGGCGTTGTGAGCACCCTCATGAATCTTGGTATTCCGCCTAGACATGTAAGGTTGTCTCCTAACCCAAAAAGTGTTCGAGTTTCTACCCTTTTGAGACACCTTACCAAATAGTTCATAGCAATAAGGACGAATGTGGCCATACCTACCCCAATGATGACAAATAAACACAGGTTTTACCTCATTTTTGTTGATCTTACCCACTTTCGGTAGATGAAGAGAGGGATCATCCTGGTCTATCTTCAGCTTTCCTTTAGCTTGAGTCTTCAGGTTATGTGAGGTAGAAGCCTGTCCCTTGTGAGCTGTTGCATCATAGCCTAGCCCACTTTTGTCACACCCCATTTGTTGAGACCCGAGGATGTCTTCTAGAGATTTGGAACCTTTGTTCCACATGGAAATTGTTGCTCTAGCAATACGGAGTTCTTCATCTTTTTGACTGACTCTCTCTTCCAATGTAGCTTGTGACAACTCAAGACTTTCAAGCTTTTCTTCATATATGGAATACACCTTTAGAAGTTCATTCCTTTCAGTTTCACAGGATAGAAGTTTTCCACATAAGTCTTGTCTGTCACTTGAGATCTTGATGACATTCTGTTTTGTTGTTACAAGTTCTCCTTTTAGCCGGACATTCTCACTCTCACATGTTTTGAGTTTGAGAGAGAGTTTGTCGTTGGTTTTGGACAAATTCAGAGATTCCTCATATAGCTTTTCGTAAGCTTGTTGTAGTTCATCGACATTGATCTCATCATTGTCTTTAGATGTTTCATCATCCTCTTTTTGCTCTTCATTCTCCTTGACCTCATCCACTCTAGCAACCAAGGCAGATAAGTTGCTGGATGGTGGTGGAGGTGAATCTCTTCCTTCATGGAATTGGCTCAGAATTTCCCATGCATCTTTAGCCTTTGTGCAGTGAACAACCCGTTGCTGTTCTTCATTGGAAATTGCACCACGAATAGTGATCAGGGCTCTCTGATTGCCCGGATTATCTGCACTTTGTGTATCTTCTTCAATGGCTTGCCAACCTTCTGGTTCAAAAGCTCTCAGAAAAGCCCTCATTCTGATTTTCCAATACAGGGAGTTAGTCCCAGCAAAGGTGGGAGCATGATGCAAGTTCTGACCATGAGCTACTTCCGAAGGCTTCGGAAGAGGTTGAGTAAAAGTAGTCCAAAATGCCATGAAAGCACTATCCCCATCTTCACCGGATTCAGGTTCTTCGGGTTCTTGTTCCGACCCGCTTTCATCATCCCAGGTCACAGTGTAGACTTTCTTTCGATTCTTTTTCGAACGGCATTGAAGGGACATATGGCCAAACCCTTGACATTCATAGCACTTGACCACTTGCCCCCTTACAATCTTCTTTTCAGTTTTTTGAGCAAATTTTGGTGGAAAAGTTTTGGGTTTATCAGTACTCTTATCTTTTGAAATAGGGTCTCTGAAATTAGGCTTCTTTTTCAAAAAATTTTTAAACTGTTTTGTGAGCATAGCCGTCATCTCAGACTCTAAATCAAATTCAGTCTCCGGAGGTTTTACAGTCTCATGAGCACTCGTGAAAGCCACACTTTCTTTTTGTTTTTTCTTTGAAATTTGGTGGGCTTCATAAGTCTGCAAATTTCCAACCAATTGATCAAGCTTGAGGGTATCAACATTCTGAGCCTCCTCAATGGCTGTCACCTTTGATTGGAACCTCTCGAGAAGGGACCTCAAAATTTTTCCAACAACTTTAGCTTCCGGGATTTTTTCACCAAGAGTGAAACAGGAATTCACGATATCATTGAGTTTCGCATAGAAATCATCAAACGTCTCATCGTTGCGCATAAAAAGGGTTTCAAAGGCGGAGGTGAGACGTTGAAGTTTTGACCTTTTGACAGAGGTAGTACCTTCGTGAATTGTTTCAAGAATATCCCACGCCTCTTTTGCTACCTCACACGTGCAAATTCGACGAAATTCTTCAGGTGTGACGGAGCAAAAGAGGGAGTTGAGAGCCTTGCTGTTCCAACTCGAGTTCTGGTAATCAGTTGTGTCCCATTTATCAAGGGGTTTAGGAATATCAATGCCATCGATGGTGATAATAGGTTCACTCCACCCAAAGACCACGTAGTGCCAAACTTTCTCATCGATGGATTTTAAAAATGCTCTCATACGAGCTTTCCAATAAGAATAGTTTGTACCGTCGAGTAAAGGAGGTCTATGAGTCGAGTTACCTTCACGAATAGAATCCATAATACTAGTCACACAAAATCACACTCCTATAGTTTTGATAAAACAAAGAGTGACCTGCTCTGATACCAATTGAAAATTCTAAGTGATTCGTGATTAGATCAAGATTAAAATATTCCAAATCCCAATTATTCAAAACACTCAATCTAAAATCAACAAGCACGTACGAGAGTGATTTTAGTTTGTTTGTTTTTAGGAATAAACAATAAATCGACACAAATGATTTTAACGTGGAAAAAACCACAATTGAAGAACCTTCAATTGTAATCAAAAACCATGGGCGAACCGCCACTAATCAATCCACTACAGAAGAACGAAAGATTACAAAGATAATACACAAATTACCCAACCTAGTCAATTTGTCCTCGAATCTTCTGTAACTCTTTCACCACACCTTCGTCACGAAACTGATCAATTCTGAAGTTGATTCCACAACTTCGCTTGTCGAATTAACGACTACGTAGAGAATGAAACGCCTTTTGAAACTCTACGTCTTTGATCTTCGGAAGCCACCGAAGAGAACTCTCTTGAATATAAAGTATCAAACTCCTTGATGTATGGATCTCAATTCATAAGTTTAGAACTCTCTCAAGAACATCAAGGAAAACTATCAAAAATCTCAGAAGAAAACTTCAAACAAAAAACTCTAGGACTCTTGAATAGGATCTGGGAAGAGTCAGTATAGTTTTAGGAGAAAACCATCTTCTTATAGAAAACCAAAAGGAATCCTAGTTTTGGAAGTAACCAATCACTTTTAGAAATCCGGATTCTGAAGCTCGCTCGAGCGAAGCTTGTCTCGCTCGAGCGAGGAGCTTATCTTGCGTGGTTTCTACTAGTGCCTTCGCTCGAGCCACGAACTCTTCGCTCGAGCGAGGAATAAACTCCTTCATGTTTTTGTTTGGACGCAATCCTTCGCTCGAGCCACCAGATCTTCGCTCGAGCGTACATTGATCTTCGCTCGAGCCACCAATGCTTTGCTCGAGCGTACATTTGCCTCTTTCAGGTTTTAAGCCAGACGCAGTCCTTCGCTCGAGCGAAGACTCCCTTCGCTGGAGCGAGGAAGACAAAAATGCACAGAAAATTACAACTCGATCAATAAGTTTTGTTCGCGGGTTTTGACAAGATAATAGGTCCTAACAAGTTCCACTGGACTTTCAAATTTTGTTCAAATATATATGGAATTTTGTCCAACAGTTTTGAGTTTCAGCAAAATGACCCCAGTGAATCTAGAAACAAAATATTAAATTTTGGAATATAACAAATTGACTCAACGAAGTTAAAAATTATATATACAAAATTTTAATATTTTAGAAGGAAAATGTCATACAGTTTTTTAACTTTTTCTGACTAATGAAGTCATGGAATGATGACACTGCTAGAAATTAAAACATAACTCACTTCAATGATAGAATAGGTGTCATATCAAAATTTCGATACTTTGTATAACATTATTCCTTTATGAAACAAGCTCACTGTTTGCTTTTGTTTTTTTTTCTTTTGGGTAAATTTATCAACAAAAAAGAACCTTTATTGATGAAATAACCATTCTAAGTACGTAGATATTACATCAATAGAAGAGAAATCAACAATTCCAACTAAGTTGGCACCAAGGAGCAAGTACAATCATATGATAACACCCACCACAGTAACCAACCCAAGTAGAAAACAGAAAACGAACCAAAACCAGAAAAAGGCTCCCTAGCAGCAGCCAACAAGTCAAGCAACATTAGATTGACAAAATCTGATTTGGCTAAGATACTCCACCAGTTCGTGTACTGAATAAGGCACTTCCGGCAGATTAGACTTTGCCCAAATTGCCACCCTTACCTTCACAATATCAGTCAACTCCACCGAATTAGGTTCACAGGCTTTAAATATACATTCATTTCTTAATTTCAATACTGACCAGAGCATAGCCATAGGTACAAGCTTTCAGATTTTTAGCAATTGCTTTTTAAACTTAACACCCAACCACCACTGAAGTAGTCCCTCCACAGTTGCAGGTGTCACCCATTGGACCTCCCACCAGTGTAATAGACTTGACCAGACTTTCCGGATCACAGGGCATAGCAGAAAAACATGGTTCACATTCTCCACACTGCAACTTAGTACCCCAATGTTCTGTAGATAGCCTGCTGTTTTAACCCTTTCTTTCCATGCCAACCAACTGAGGAATTGGGCTCTAGGGGGAGCCACATTGCCCCAGATCAGTTTAGGAATAAGCAAACTAGGCCACATTGCCTTCTGAATTCAAGCTTCCACTCCCCTGTGTTCCTCCTTCAGTATTGGCTCCCTCAATGCTTCATTCTACAACAACCATTGTTGCATTGCTATTGATGCATTCCTTCATTTGTTCTCTCTCTCTCTCTCTCTCTCTCTCTTTCTCTCCACAGTGTTTCCTTCATTCGTTTTCTCTCTCTCTTCAACATTTGTTCCGATCACAACAATCACAATTTTATTGAAGTAATAATATTAATATCCCATTTTTTTTTGTTTGTACTTGTAACTTAACGTAGTTTGAATTACTTTTGTTAGTGTGATTGAGAATGTATAAAATTTACAAGGCATCGTTTGAGCATTAATGTTGATAGGTTCTATAAAACTAAAAAATGACTGTTATCCCTCCATTTGTGTCCCACACCCCCCCCCCTCTCTCTCATGGGACACAATAGTCCAACGGATTTGAGACTATTAGTCCGGTGAGACTATTAGTTTGGTGCCAAAATTTTGAACCAAACAACGGACTAATAGTCTAATCTCACCCCTCAATCCCTCAAAACAAACACCACCTCAGGGTATGTGACAAGATTTGTATTAATTGTTTCTGTAATAGTTATCTCCAAATAAGATAATCTACCATTGGTATTTATATAGGTAGAGATACAGGAAAAAAAAAACCCTGATGATATATAACTTTTCTTAAACTAAAAATAAGATATAATAAAACTGATAATGACTTGTTGAATGATCCCACTGAGTGAAATTCCTAGCTACCCTAGGGCAGGGTGAGGAATTGGAGCGTAAATATGGGGAAAGGGATTTGACGAGATATTGTTGGGGTTATTTTGGGTGGTACATAGCTAGCAAAGTTCAGGGTGGTGGTGGTGGTGGTGGGAGGGTTGTATTTGGTGTGGCAATGACAGAGGTTTAAAACTTTTTTAAGAGTCAAGTTTTGTCAATGGTTGTTAAAAGAGAGAAAACTCTGTGCCAAAAGGCCAATCAAATTTTGAATTCTAATGTGAAAATAAACATTCTTTTTCTCTCTTCCTTTTTCTGTAGAGTGTTTTAGGCTACGTTCACCGAAATGGTAACTGTAAATACAAAAGCAACTTCACACACACATGAGATGGGAGAAAGAGGAAGCATCCAAGGCAACTACACTTTTATTTTCCTTGTGAAATGAAGGCACATGAATGATATATGAGAGTTTTCCTAAGGTGTACTTTAAACTTTGATCTTTCTACAATATATGCCCTCAAAAAGGGTATATTATATGTAAGTTATGATATTTTGTAGCGTTAATATCATAAAGGGTTAATTATACTTTTTACTTATGAAATTTGATTCAAATTTCGCTTCAGTTTTTATAGGTTTAAATTGAATAATTTGGTTCCTACACTTTAGTGTAATTTCAATATTTAAATTTTGTACATGTGGACAAAATTAACAGAAATTTAGATAGAATGACCAAATTGAAACAATAAGAGTTGAAGTGAAATTTAAGTCAAACTATAGGGTGAAAAGTATGGAGGAGGATTCCCTTCCCGTCCAGATTTTGGACTGGAGGGTATTGTTTGGGCCCGTGAAGCCAACCATAGACCCCATTTCGATGATCTGAACTGTTCATTTTGTCGGCACTTCTTGTATTTCATCCACAAAAAAATAGGTCGATCGGATAACTATAACTTGTTCAAGTTATTACGTTTTTCACTAAAAAAATATATGATTTATTTTAAAAAATATAATTATTGTCTATTTTTTTAGTGAAAAATAGAACAAGTTATAGTTATCCGATCGATCTAATTTTTTTGTGTGGATGAAATACACGAAGTGCTCGACAAAGTGAACGGTTCGAATTATCGAAACAAGACCCATGGTGGGACTCACATGCCCAAATTTGGATTGGAAGGGATCCTCATTCGGAAAGTATAATTAACCCTATCATAAAATATCATAACTCTAGTTATACCAAAAAAGGCAACAATTGATTATAATTAAATACTAGTTGAGCCATAATCAAAAAAAAAAATTCCGATCATAACCAAAATAATTATAATTAAGTTATAACTAATACTTTAATGGATCATAATCACATACCATTTCAGAATAATAAAAAAAATCAGAATAGGTTAAAAAACTCTTGTATGGGTCAAAATAAAATACAACAAAGATTGCAATTGCTGCATTTTTTTTTGGTCAATTGATAAGAGAATAATTACATTATGAAAAATATTTACATTATCAAACAACCCATTAATTCACAATAGCTAGAAAGTCAACAAAGCTTAACAATCTTGACCAAGTTGTTAATCAAGCCAAGCTCAACAATCACAAAATACAACCCCCATAATAGGGAATAAATAAGCTAATCACTTCAAAGAATATCAAATTTCTTTTCATAAAAGTTGAATCTAAGATCTTATACCGCAAATGACGCTAAACACCCATCAGGTAAAATGTCTTAATTCAACTGCAACATATAATACACATTGTTTTAAGTATGCATCGAATTTCCCTAAAAGTAGCAACTACCAAGTGGATAGGATGTCCTTAAAAAAGTATTCAATCAAATATCTAAGAAAGTAGAAGAAAAGTGGTTAGCAGCTTGAATTTGAGTTTGCTTGAAAGTTTGAATTTTTTTTATCGGTCGATCATCCGAACAATCACTCAGACAATTGGTGCAACACTTGTCTACCGTGATTGTCACTCTTGCTAATAGCGGCTTTCACCTTCTTGTCGAATGACCGGCCAAATTATTGACAAACCAAAATTTAAGCGATTTCAGTTAAACTCATATTCAAATTACCAATCAGTGCTTAAAAGTAGAATGTACAGATCACAATTGT
This sequence comes from Camellia japonica, assembly GCA_030407325.1. Taxonomy (NCBI): domain Eukaryota; kingdom Viridiplantae; phylum Streptophyta; class Magnoliopsida; order Ericales; family Theaceae; genus Camellia; species Camellia japonica. The sequence goes on along the minus strand of JAPPVO010000013.1, from coordinate 51,671,858 downwards.
TTTAAAATAGTTTACACAATAACAAATTTAAAATTACACCACAGTCTATTTTCAAAAACAATTGATGACACTTTTTCATAATATATTAATTTTCCCCCTAAAGATACAAGATCAATTAATGCCCATAAATTTTTTATTTGAAGAATTCCATGGACACAGGACATACTTTATTATACAAATTATGTTATATTTAACAACTCCGCTACATCCACACAAATTATTGTCTCCCGAGTAGTCCAAATGATGTGGCTAGAGAAGGATGAAGCTAGTTGCTCCAAAAGGTGAAATCCCAACCTATAAATATACTTGTTTGAGTTTTTCTTCTTCTTTTATTTTTATTTTTATTTTTATTTTTTTATGTTTTTATGACTGTTTGAGTATGTTTGAGTATTTTCTGAAGCAATGTTTACCTAGGTAGGTGTAAAATCATTGTTTAAAATAGGGTATGTATGAAGCTTTTATTTGTTTAATTTTTAAACATTTTTCTTTCAACCTGTCTGGAACAGAGTTTGAGAAATTACTTTGTTAGCTTTTTTACATACTATTTTTTAAGCATTTTTGTTGTTGTTGTTGTTGTTGTTGTTGTTGTTGTTTGTGTTTGGAACAAGAGTGAAAAAAATGCTGCTTGTCTTGTGAAGAAACCGTTGCTTCTTGTTTTTGTTGATTTTCTTCTTCATTTTCTTCTTTATTTGCTTATGATTAGCTTATCTATTTTCTTCTCTGTTTTTTGGAGACATGTTGATAGGAGTATAGAATACACAGGTGAAATGTCCAATTTACCCCTTTAACAGCCTTCAAAATGGCTTTTCCATTAACAATTTAGACGCCATCCACCATTTGGACCAAACAACACCAATTTGTGAAAGTTGGGACCAAGAAGACACAATCAATAGTTTAATGTTTTATTTCGAAATTGAGGTAGCTGTTGTGCATGGAGCACAACAATTATTATTGTGCGTTTAATAGGTCTCACTTTGGGTCCAATTTGATGATTTAAACTGTTCACTCTTTAAACTAGATCGAGTATAACATATTTGTGAGAAAAATAAGTTGATCGGATATCAGTAACCTTTTTATTAAATCACTTTTTTATTAAATTTTACACTTCAAATCACACTTACCATTCATTTTTTTATATACAAATGGATTGTTCTTTTTCATATTTTGAATAAAATTTTCGAATATGCTACATTTATCAAATTAACTTTTAAAAAAATTAGATTAATCCAATAAACATAAAGTGTTAAATTTATCGTGTTTGTCTCTAAAAAAATAAACGACTTACAAGTATGTTTTTTAAAATAGACCACCCATTTTTTTGGTGATAAATGATAAAATGAAAAGGTTATGACTATCAAATCAATCTAATTTTTTTCTTAAAAAATGATCTTACAAAATGAATAATTTAAATCACCAAAATAAAATCACGACGAGCACTATATACATGAACAACAAATATCCAATTTAGATCTAAAATTGGAAAGAATTGAGAATCAAATGGAAACTATTACAACTTATATTTATATATTTACCATTTTAAAAATATCTATTAATTTTTTAATAAAACATTTAACCAACCACACAACCTCTAATGCTGAGTGCTTGGTTGATGATGGGTGTTCCATGCACCATCTTAAAAATAATACAACTATAATAGTTTTATTTTATTTCGCGATAGAAGTGTGATTCTAGATGTAGAAATATAAGAAGGTGAACTTTTTCCCCATCAAAATAAATGAGACTATTGTGGATATAACACACTAAAAACATTAACTAAATTTACATTGTAGAGGCAATTAAGAAAGTTGTACAAGTGAATGTATAATTTTTTTTTTTTTTTTTTTTTTAAAAAAAAGTCCTCGATCGAAAAGTCCAATTTCAAATTTGTTTCATCTAAAAGTTCACGCTCAGTCCATAAAGACATACTTCTGCGAAATGACCAAACTACCCATTCTTTATTCTACTCTCTTTAACGGTCATAGTTTCTCTCAGATAAAATTTTCGTTTTATTTGTCCAAAAACTCTCTCTCTCTCTCCTCCTCCTCTGCAACTTCTCCCTCAACCCTCTTTTCTCTTTCTATCATCTCTTCTCTTCGACAACCCACAAATTCGAACAAAGATACCACTCTCTCTCTCTCTCTCTCTCTCTCTCTCTCTCTTACTCTTTACATTTCTTCTTTGCCTTCTCGACCGGGGGTGCACCACCTCGTCATACAAAGAGATAGCATTGGAGGAGGAGGTGAAAATGGTGGTGGGATTGAGTGCTTCCCCAACCTCGACCTGACTCCAACGACCTTGTTCAAATCTTTGAGATTTTCTAAAAGAGTGAGCTCGAGAAGATAGTTTTCGTTCGAGGAAACTAGGGTTTTCACCGCCTTCGGATTTCAAGATCTCATTCTTGAGTCTAGAGATCTTGCAACTCTTCAAGGATTTGTGAAGGTGAAGGGTTTTGGACATGACAATAGTGACTTCGCACCCACACCGATGCAGAGATGTCCTTTCAGCTAGATTTGAGTGAAGATGGTGTTGTCTGGCCTAAAAGATCTTTTCATCTTCATCATTGACATTTTGGAGGCAGCGATGAACTTTGTCGTCGCCCAAAAGTGCCTACCGGCGACATTGGCGGTTCGTCGAAGGGGTCAGAGACAAGATCTAGGTCGTTCGGAAAATGGAAGTTCATCTCCGAATGGCCCTGCTAGTAGTGGGATCCCTCTAGTTGGAAGTTGATACAGATGAAGATTTGTAATGCCCCTAAAATATTTACAATAATCCAACTCCAACACCAGTATAAAGTGATATAGATACAATAAGAAGCTTCCATTAATCAGAGTAATATACAAAAATGTGACACATGCGATATACATTCATAAATCATTCATCCTGAATCTATAGCACGTGTTACGAATAGTGAAAGTAATGAAAGCTAAACAAACATTCATCTTCCCTAAAGGCTTACATCTTTCCAAGTCACTGCTTGGTTACAACAAAATGAGTCTAACTCAATACAATTAAGCCCTTGGCTATACAAAGTAAATATGTTACCCAAAAGACAACCTAAGAGGGGGGTGAATTAGGTTTTTATAATTAAAATTAATAATACCCTAATAAAAATTATGACTAGCACAATAGATAATATAATTAATGAAATAAAAATAATTAAAACAAGTGTCTTAACAACTATGTCAATTAATGATTTTAGCACAGTAAAAATGTGAAATATAGCTATGGCAATTGAAAATAAAAAAGAGATAAGGGAGAGAGAGGCAAAAAAATTTATAGTGGTTCGGCTTCAACTCGGCCTACAATCACTCCTCAAGCTTCACTTGAGATTTTCCATTATCTTCTAGCTTCACAAGGGTGCTAGCAACCTCTTTATAAATGGAGCAATCCTCCATGGATTTTACACAGACTTCACAAGTCCAAACCCTTACAAATCTTAGGTGATTCACAATCACTCTCAAGATTTCAAGAACACAGTGTTTGCAACACTTTTACAAGATGAAATGGTATTTTTGCTTTCAAAGAAAGCTTACAATGAATATCTCTCAAAGATAGATATATAAAATGAAGCTTTGATTTTTCTGTAAATCTCATATAGGAAAGATGGGCTTAAAGGTATAAGGCTCAGTGTATAATTTCTAAGAATAGATGTGAGTGATTGTAGATCAAAGAATATTTTCAGGATTTTGTAACTTGTTTACATTAGAGGCTTTTGTATATATAATGAAAATTATATCTGTTTATAGCCGTTGTATTCATTTGAATTTATAGCCGTTTATAGCCGTTGTAGTCATTTGAATTTATAGCTGTTGTACTTCCATCATTACCAATTTGAATATCTTCTACTCTATCATTACAAATTTGAATATCTTCTACTTGAACCTTTTGGCCTTTTGAACCTTTATAGTCGTTTATAGCCGTTATACTTCCATTATTACTAATTTGAATATCTTCCACTTGAATCTTTTGGCCTGCTGCTATACTAGGCTGTTTGAACCTTTGTTTTGGGCTGTTTGAACTCCTGATTTAATTAAATATTAAATACATTCTAACAACATTTAGGATAAAGGTTTATGTGAGAAATAATGGACAAAATAAATTTTGATTCTATTTTTCTCTTTCAAATAAATCATCAAAATAAATTTTGATTAAAATATAATTAAATAAATTTTGGATTCTATTTTTCTCTTCAAATAAATTAAAATATAATTAAATAAAATAATCATCAAAATAAATTTTGGATTCTATTTTTCTCTTTCAAATAAATTAAAACATAATTAAATAAATCATCAAAATAAATAAGTCTAACAATCTCCTCCTTTTTGATGATGGTACACAATGATATTTTGATTTGATTTGGGAGTAACAAGGGCTCCCCCTCAAGTCATGCTCCCTGAATTCATTTCTAAATACATAGGTTAGCACATGTGTAATAAATAAGTTTTAATCAATAACGTGATATAAGATTAAGATATCAAACTATAAATACATAACATCAGATTAGTTTGAAAATAATACCATAATACATTACATCATATAATTTTCTTCCCCTATGACATTATCAAAAGGAAATTATGGCTCAGAATCTGGAGGAGGAGGAAGAAAATGATAGTGATAAATGGCATCAAAAAATAGATAATCAAAACAGATATTGTCAGGACTTCATTCCGCCCCTAGTAGAATGGTGCCGTGATGGCCAGTAATCCGAGATTACCGAAGGCCAACTTTCAACATTCACACACAAGCAAAGTATAATATATGGGGCTTACATGTGCGGAAACAATGTATGTAAATGGAATTAGTCCATAAGAGCTGTGCATAGATCAAATGATATGGCATACATCTTAATCATAATATTACAACTTGAAAACAAATAAAATAAAGTACATTTTACATCTTGATCAAAAGGCTTCTCAAGCCGACATATACAAAAAAAATAAATACAAAGCCAATAAGCATAATCTTCAAGATTGCCGACATAACATGGATCAAACATCATCTTGCAAACAACACATCTCGGCATCACCGCCTTCATGCTTGTTACCTACATATATATATGGAGAGGGTGAGCTTGGATACTCAGTGAATGGTATAAGTAACAAAGGGATTAAATGAATGATTCCCGAGGTCCTTGTCAAAACATTACATAACATAACTTGTAACAAAACATGGGATGAATCAAGTTCATCATTCCAATCTTTCAAAGCTTCTTGGATGTTAAAACATCAACATATACTTGGGGTGATGACATTCCGGACAAAACAATCCACCCGTTTAAAGTCCGTCAGTGGCAAAGATAACTCAACAAGGGTGCTACTTAGGCTTTACGTCCCCTAGCACAAAAGGACAATGCTACTTGGGCTTAACGTCCCCTAGCACGAAAGGACGGTGCGACTTGGGCTTAACGTCCCCTAGCACGGAAAGGACGGCGCTACATGGGCTTAGAGTCCCCTAGCATGGGAGGACTTGTGCTACAAATGCTTATAGTCCCCTAGCACGTACGGACTGGTGCCACAAATGCTTAAATTCCCCTGGCACGTACGGACTTGTGCTACAAATGCTTATAGTCCCCTAGCACGTACGGACTTCCCGAGAATGTCATCCAAAACAAAGCTTATACTTGATACACAAAACAGGAACAATCATTCATGCTTGATCAAATACTTTTCAAAACAAAGCAAAGCAAAGCTTATCAAAACATTATAACATAGCTTTATTAAAAATACCACTCACACAGTTCTTGAGACGTCGGGATCAAAGCAAAGGTCCAAGTCCTACAAACACATGGCAAGGTCTACTGAATGCACTTCTCAAAACAAGTCTTACATGCATGCAAATGATCTCGGGAAAACATGCTGAGAGTTAAAACACTGTTTTACATGTCAAGAAGATATGCTGGGTACTAACCAGATCTTTGCCGAGGTCCCACATTCAGTCACGACCCCATTCCGCCCCTAGTAGAATGGTGCCGTGATGGCCAGTAATCTGAGATTACTGAAGGCCAACTTTCAAAATTCACACACAAGCAGAGTATAATATATGGGGCTTACATGTGCGGAAGCAATGTATGTAAATCTAATTAGTCCTTAAGAGCTGTGCATAGATCAAATGATATGGCATACATCTTAATCATAATATTATAACTTGAAAACAAATAAAATAAAGTACATTTTACATCTTGATCAAAAGGCTTCTCAAGCCGACATATACAAAAGAAAAGAAATACAAAGCCAAGAAGCATAATCTTCAAGATTGCTGACATAAATATTGCCAACATAACATGGCTCAAACATCATCTTGCAAACAACACATCTCAGCGTCACCGCCTTCATGCTTGTTACCTACATATATATAAGGAGAGGGTGAGCTTGGATACTCAGTGAATGGTATAAGTAATAAAGGGATTAAATGAATGATTCCCGAGGTCCTTGTCAAAACATTACATAACATAACTTGTAACAAAACATGGGATGAATCAAGTTCATCATTCCAATCTTTCAAAGCTTCTTGGATGTTAAAACATCAACATATACTTGGGGTGATGACATTCTGGACAAAACAATCCACCCGTTCACAGTCCGTCGGTGGCGAAGATAACTCGACAAGGGTGCTACTTAGGCTAAACGTCCCCTAGCACAAAAGGACGATGCTACTTGGGCTTAACGTCCCCTAGCACGAAAGGACAGTGCGACTTGGGCTTAACGTCCCCTAGCATGGAAAGGACGGTGCTACATGGGCTTAGAGTCCCCTAGCATGGGAGGACTTGTGCTACAAATGCTTATAGTCCCCTAGCACGTACGGACTGGTGCCACAAATGCTTAAATTCCCCTGGCACGTACGGACTTGTGCTACAAATGCTTATAGTCCCCTAGCACGTACGGACTTCCCGAGAATGTCATCCAAAACAAAGCTTATACTTGATACACAAAACAAGGACAATCATTCATGCTTGATCAAATACTTTTCAAAACAAAGCAAAGCAAAGCTTATCAAAATATTATAACATAGCTTTATTAAAAATACCACTCACATAGTTCTTGAGACGTCGGGATCAAAACAAAGGTCCAAGTCCTACAAACACATGGCAAGGTCTACTGAATGCACTTCTCAAAACAAGTCTTACATGCATACAAATGATCTCGGGAAAACATGCTGAGAGTTAAAACACTGTTTTACATGTCAAGAAGACATGCTGGGTACTAACCAGGTCTTTGCCGAAGTCCCACACCTCCTTGCCGAGGTGTGGTCCCGATGGCCACATACAGGGAAAAGAAGTCGGGAAAATCTGGGTTTCCCTCTTGATGAACATGAAGAACATGAACATGAATGCTAAAATCATAACTTGTTTATACAAAATCTGGGATTTCATGCTATGAGTTCGAAAACATGGACCTGGGTACCCATACTTAAAGATCTTGGGAAAACAAACACAAAAACATGGATCTTAATGCAAGCTTTCGGATCAAATCATGGCTTTTCCTCAAGAACACATGAATGTCATATTCTCTTTCTAAAACCGAACTTCAAAGCAATGCATGGCTTTCAAAACATGGTCGACCATGCAATGCAGCTAGATAAACAATAACAACAACAAGAGCAGATCAAGAATCTAACCCCAAAACACGGATCTAACGGTTCAAGGTGTGAGGATCAAGCTTGGAATCTACTCTCACTCAAGAACTCTTCTTCCTCTCTTCCTAGAGCTTCTCTTTCTTCAAAGGCAAAGATATGGAAATGATATGGTTTCTCTCTCTGCCGGCTGATTTAACACTCAGCTCGGACACGTGGCACTACCGGGTTGGTTCTCCTCAAAAGGTGATTGAAAGACATGACATGTGTAGGACAAAGTGTGTTCAACAAGCTAAGCGGCAAGGGCACTCCGGCAAGTAATGATCTCGGCTAAGGACAAGGCATCGGCTAGGAAGGACAACACTTGCCTAGCTGTGCCACACCTCGGCCTAGATGTGCCACACCTCGGTCTAGGTCATACTGATCCAGGAACAAGATCACTTAGGCGCAAAGGTAACATCTCGGCCTAGATAATACACATCTCGGTCTCGGTGATACACACCTCGGCCTAGATGATGACATCTCGGCCAATATGTTAAGGCAGAGGTAGAGGTCAACCGGAAATGGTTCCAAGATAGTTCTAGGCTTAAGGTGACCTCGGCTTGGATTAACCTAGGCTTAACACGACTTAGGCTTGGCATGACTTAGGCTTGGGGTCAGCAAAGAAGGAACAAAGCATGCAACACACTTAAGCAAAACAAGGCAAGATTGGCAATGCAACTTAACATGGCAAAACATATAAATGCATGTAAGCATGACTAAGACATGAATGTGGGTTGTTACAGATATATACATATATATATATATATATATAGATATATATGATTCGCCCGCATCTCTTTTTGTTCGTTGAAAATCGCGTCGGACAGGCATCCTTGCTTTTGCGTCAGTCGATCGACAATAGTGAGACGGGTCAATCAGTCAATCAGCGGCCTCGGCTCTCTCTCCCTCTTGTCGTCTTCTCCTCCATCTTCTTCTTAATCACTCTCTTTGCCTTTTTCTTCCTCATTCGTTTCATGAGAAAGATAGAACAAAGAGACTAAGCAGAGCAGAAAGGTTGCCAAAAACTACTCTCCTTTCGATTACATCTCTCTCTCCCACTACATGGCCTCGTCCCGTCTCCTTACTCTCTTTCCGGACCTAAATGATCTCATAAGCACTGTTGGGCCGAGTGCCCCGGCTCCCACTCTTCCTAACGTTCCTATGATGTCGATTGAGCAAATAATGACAGCTCAATCAGACATTAAAGCCAATCATTTCACACTAACGTCCTGTATGGAGACAGTGACTACAGTCACAAAATTGGCTCATTGACTGCAAAACAGGATGAGTGAGCTCCATCAGGTCAACGCTCAACTCGCTCTGCTCCAGCGCATGTACAAGGATGCGCGAGCAGAAATAGGCGCATTGAAGGCCGAAAATAAAGAGCTTAAACGAAAGACTACCTCTATGGCCTGATTTAGAGCAACGTCGTTCTTGGCCTTTGATAGTCAGTGAGGAGTTGTCGCTCTCGACGAAAGCACAGGGGCAGGGGCGTCAAGGGTCGCCCAAGGTGATAAAAAGAAGAAGAAAACGATGGAAGATGCGAGTAAGTAAGATCTGCGTATGGCCGGAAAAAAAGGAAGGTTTTTTTTTTTTTATATGTTTATTTTGATCGGCGTGTGACCGTAAAAAAAAAATGAATGGTGTTTTTTTTTATGTAAATATTTGTATTTTGATTTGTTTTGTTTTTATGTTTAAGTACTGGAAAATGAAATTAAAAAGTAGAAAAAAATAAGAAAATTAAGTCCAAACAAAAAATAATAATGAGAAAAAAAAATAAAAATAAAAAAAATTTTAAAATTAAAATAAAATAATACCAGCAGAAATTAAACTTAATGGGATGTTGGTGTTGCTAGAATGGTAATGCAAAAAAAATACTATGAGGGTTTTAAAAAAAATCAATGTATACAAAGTTAATTTTTACTCAAGATGCAGAACCCAAAAAAAATTACACAGTTGAAAATAGCAAACTATTAAGGAGAATAAATGTATGAATGACTTGAGAGCATTCAACTGATATAAATGTTTCCATATCAATGTAGCAATACACATATATCATTTTAACAAAAATTCAAGTTTCATAGTCATAACAAAACTTTTTAAGTAGAAATCAACATTCCAAGCTCGCCACGAATAAAATTGAAGCGATCCTCGCTTAGGGGTTTTGTGAAAATATCCGCCAATTGCTTGTCGGTATTTATAAATTCAAGCACAATATCCCATTTTTGAACATAATCTCTTAAAAAATGATGTCGAATTTCAATATGTTTTATTCGTGAGTGTTGAACTAGATTTTTGCTTAAATTGATGGCACTAGTATTATCACATTTAATAGGGATATGATCATAATGCAAATCAAAATCCTCCAATTGTTGTTTCATCCAACGTATTTGGGCACAACAACTTCCAGAAGCTATATATTCAGCTTCGGCCGTTGATAAAGCAACATAATTTTGCTTTTTGCTAAACCAAGATACTAATGAGTTACCAAGAAAGTGGCAAATGCCACTGGTGCTTTTTCTATCAAGTTTGCATCCAGCAAAGTCGGCATCCGAGTAACTAATTAAATCAAATGCAACACCTCTAGGATAAAACAGTTCCAAATTTTGAGTGCCAACAAGATATCTAAAAATTCTTTTAATAGCACTGAGATGTGATTCCTTAGGATTTGATTGATATCTAGCACACATACAAACACTAAACATAATATCGGGTCTACTTGCAGTTAAATAAAGAAGTGAGCCGATCATACCTCGATATTTTGTTTGATCAATGGACTTACCTTTTTCATCCTTGTCTAGCTTAATGGATGTGCTCATAGGTGTTCCAGCTATTTTTGAGTCATACATACCAAACTTTTTGAGTAGTTCTTTTGTGTACTTAGCTTGGTTGATAAAAATTGCTTCCTTACATTGTTTGATTTGAAGCCCAAGGAAATAATTTAGCTCTTCCATCATGCTCATCTCAAACTCACCTTGCATACACTTAGCAAATTCCTTACACAAGGTTTCATTAGTAGCACCAAATATAATGTCATCCATATATATTTGCACAATAAGTAAATCATCATTTTTAGTTTTAACAAAAAGTGTTGTATCAATCGTTCCTTTAGAAAAATTATTTTCAATCAAAAATTTACTTAATCGTTCATACCATGCACGAGATGCTTGTTTCAAACTATATAAAGCTTTTGATAGTTTAAAAACATGATTTGGAAAAGCATGATCTTCAAAACCTAGGGGTTGTTTAACATAAACTTCCTTATTTATTAAATCATTAAGAAAGGCGCTTTTTACATCCATTTGATAAAGTTTGAAATCTCTAAAGCATGCAAATGCAAGTAACATGCGAATAGCTTCTAATCTAGCAACCGGAGCAAAGGTTTCATCGAAATCAATACCTTCTTCTTGATTGTATCCTTGTGCAACAAGTCTAGCCTTGTTTCTTATAATTGTGCCCGATTCATCAAGCTTGTTTCAAAAGATCCAATTGGTACCGATAATGGTATGATCTTTAGGTTTTGGCACAAGTTCCTACACTTTGTTTCTCTCAAATTGGTTAAGCTCTTCATGCATAGCTATCATCCAATGTTCATCGAATTCGGCTTCTTGAATGTTTTTAGGCTCAATCTGTGAGAGAAAAGCCAAGTTACTACAAATATTTCTAAGTGAAGAGCGAGTTTCAATACCTTTTGTAGGGTCACCTAGGATTAAATCCTTAGGGTGATTATGAACAAACTTCCATTCTCTTGGCAAATCGTCATTCTTTCCTCCTTGTTCTTGAGGTGAGAGAATAGGTTGTTCAATCTCTTTGTTCAACTTACATGGTTGGTTCTCTTCTTTGTAGATACTTGAATCTTCCACATTTAGTTCCAAATCTATATTATCACTAACAATTTGCTTTTGAGCAGAGATGTTAGTTTCAGCAAAATACTACATGTATAGACTTTTCCACAACAAGATTTCTTTTATTAAAAACACGATAAGCTTTGCTAGTTAAGGAATATCCAAGAAAAATTGATTCATCAGATTTTGAATCAAATTTACCTAAGCTATCCTTACTATTATTATGCACAAAACATTTACAACCAAAAACATGCAAGTGACTAATGTTGGGCTTTCTATCATGCCAAAGTTCATAAGAAGTCTTTTTGAGAATATGTCTAATTAATGCACGATTTAAAATATAGCATGTGGTGTGAACGGCTTCGGCCCAAAAATATTTAAGAAGATTATTTTCGCAAAGCATTGTTCGACTCATCTCTTCTAAAGTTCTATTCTTCCTTTCTACTACACCATTTTGTTGAGGGGTTCTAGGTGCTGGAAAATTATGTCCAATACCATGCTCATCACAAAACAATTCAAATTTCTCATTTTCAAGTTCTCTACCATGGTCGATTCGAATATTAGTAATAAGAAAGCCTTTTTCATTTTGAATTCTACGACAGAGTTTTGTGAAAAAAGAAAAGGTTTTATCTTTGTGTGCTAAAAACATAACCCATGTAAATCTTGAATAATCATCAACAATAACAAGACAATAACGTTTACCACCTAGACTAGATGTCCTTGAGGGACCAAATAAATCCATATGTAATAGTTGTAAAGGTCTAGTTGTGGAAATATGAGATTTTGATTTAAATGATGTTTTAGTTTGTTTTTCTCGTTGACAAGCACTACAAAAATGATCTTTTTCAAATTTAATTTTTGGAAGTCCAATGACCAAATCCTTTCTCACAAGTTTAACAATTAAATCCATATGAGCATGACCAAGTCTTCTATGCCATAACCAACTATTAACGTATAAACATTTAGCATCACTAGCGTAGAGATCATTAAGATGAAAAACATAAGCATTATCATGGCAATTACCAACGAATAAAGCTTTATGATCATTTGTGCTTTCAATTGTGCAATGTGATTTATCAAAAATAACTCGATTACCTTTATCACATAATTAACAAGTAAAACATTTTCAATAGAAGGGTTAGGAGAAATACCGATGCTATCAATACCGATGATTTTTCCTTTCTTGTTGTCTCTAAAAGTAACAAATCCTCCATCTTTCGATGATAGTTTAGTGAAGAATGATTTATCTCTGGTCATGTGTCTGGAACATCCACTATCAAGGTACCACTTCCCTTCTTTAGCTTTGGACTTAAAGCAAACCTACAAGATGACAATCAAGTGTTGGTTTTTGGTACCCATAGTTTCTTGGGTCCTTCTTGGTTAGTTTTGTTAGATCCCTTAATAATCCAAATCTTTTTAATTCCCATGTTCATATTCTTTTTAAATGGACAATAAGATATATATAATGGCCTTTCTTTCTACAATAATGACAAGTAGTATGAGGGTGTGTCATGAGAGGTGCCTTTTCAAAAATTGTATTGAGATTCTTTTGTTTCTTAATAGGGTCATATCCAATACCTGCTTTATCAAAAACACATCTTTGATTTCCAAGAAGCATGTTGAGATTATCTCTACCTTTTAGAAAATTTTCAAGTGCTTTTGTTAAATTATCAACATTGTTTTTTAAAGTAGTTTTCTCATTAGAGATAGTATCAAAATCATTTTTCAAAATAATTTTTTCTTTCTTTAATTCTTCTACATTAATAGATAAAGACGCAACAGATTTCTTCAACATATTAATTTTGGCACAAACTTTTCTAAATTCATTTGATAGTTCATGGAATGAACTTTCAAGTTCTTCATAAAGAATAGTTACCTTATCTTAAGTAGAGTCTTCATCTTCAAGAGCCATGAGACATAAGTTGGCTACTTCATTTTCAATTTCATCACTTGAGCTTTTATTTTCACTTTCTCCCCAAGTTGCTTCCATGGCCTTTTTGTTTCTTTTGTAGTCTTTTCCATGATTCTTCAATTTTAGACAATCCATCTTCATATGTCCAGGATTTTTGCACTTATAGCAAATAATAGGCTCTTTCTTATTATCTTTGTTGTACTCTTTCTTGAAATGTCTTCTTCTTCCATAATTGTTTTTCTTAAAGTGCTTTTTGAGATTTCTACTAAACATGGCATAGCTTTCATCCTCATTGGAGTTTTCGCGTTCTTCTTTATTTGATGAGGCTTTGAATGCAATTCCACTTTTCTTTTTGTTTTCAACATCCTTATGTCCTTTTGTGGTGATCTCATGAGTCATAAGGGAACCTATAAGCTCATCCAATCCAAGTGTGGAGAGATCTTTGGCTTTTATAATGGCAGTGACCTTTGCTTCCCAATTCTTTGGTAAACACCTAAGAATTTTTCTTACCAACTCACTGTTAGTATAAGTTTTGCCAAGAGATTTCAAAGAGTTTACAATTTCAGTAAATCTAGTAAACATACTTGAAATAGATTCATCAGAGTTCATTTTAAACAATTCATAACTATGAATAAGCATATCAATACGAGATTCCTTTACTTGGTTTGTACCTTCATAAATTACTTCAAATTTGTCCCAAATTTCTTTTGCCAAATCAGAACTTGAAATTCTATTATACTCCTTAGAGTCTAATCCACAAACAAGGCTGAGTTTGGCTTTAGAATTGGCTTGCAATAATTTGTGATCCCTCTCATCACATTCATCTTTAGTTTTAGGTACACTAATATTGTCTACTAATTTGGTAGGAATTTTTGGACCTTTGGTGACAATAATCCACATAGCATAATCAGTGGCTTGTAGGTATAGGGTCATTCTATCTTTCCAATGACTATAGTTGTTTCCGCCAAATAATGGTGGCCTATTGCTGGCTTGTCCTTCAGTAGTGCTAGTGCTAGCTAAGGTTGCCATGGATCGAAACTCTTAGATGGTTAAATCTAAAGCAAGAGTCTAGGCTTTGATACCAATTGTTACCCAAAAGACAACCTAAGAGAGGGGGGTGAATTAGGTTTTTACAATTAAAATTAATAATACCCTAATAAAAATTATAACTAGCACAATAGATAAATATAATTAATGAAATAAAAATAATTAAAATAAGTGTCTTAACAACTATGTCAGTTAATGATTTTAGCATAGTAAAAATATGAAATATAGCTATGGCAATTTAAAATAAAATAAAGAGATAAGAGAGAGAGTGGCAAACAAATTTATAGTGGTTCGGCTTCAACTCGGCCTATGTCCACTCCTCAAGCTTCACTTGAGATTTTCTATTATCTTCTAACTTCACAGGAGTGCTAGCAACCTCTTTACAAATGGAGCAATCCTCAACGGATTTTACACAGACTTCACAAGTCCAAACCTTTGCAAATCTTAGGTGATTCACAATCACTCTCAAGATTTCAAGAACACAGTGTTTGCAACACTTTTACAAGATGAAATGGTATTTTTACTTTCAAAGAAAGCTTACAATAAATATCTCTCAAACATCGATATATAAAATGAAGCTTTGATTTTTCTGTAAATCTCACACATGAAAGATGGACTTAAAGCTATAAGGCTCAGTGTATAATTTCTGTGAATAGATGTGAGTGATTATAGATCAAAGAATATTTTCAGGTTTTTTGTAACTTGTTTACATTAGAGGCTTTGGTATATATACTGCAAATTATAGCTGTTTATGGTCGTTGTATTCATTTGAATTTATACCTGTTGTACTTCCATCATTACCAATTTGAATATCTTCCACTCCATCATTAAAAATTTGAATATCTTCCACTTGAACCTTTTGGCCTTTTGAACCTTTATAGCCGTTTATAGCCATTGTACTTCCATCATTACTAATTTGAATATCTTCCACTTGAACCTTTTGGCATGCTGCTGTGCTGGACTGTTTGAACCTTTGTTTTGGACTATTTGAACTTTTGATTTAATCAAATATTAAATACATTCTAACAACATTTAGGATAAAGGTTTAGGTGAGAAATAATGGGACAAAATAAATTTTGATTATATTTTTCTCTTTCAAATAAATCATCAAAATAAATTTTGATTATATTTTTCTCTTTTAAATAAATCATCAAAATAAATTTTGATCAAAATATAATTAAATAAATTTTGGATTCTATTTTTCTCTTTCAAATAAATTAAAACATAATTAAATAAAATAAATCATCAAAATAAATTTTGGATTTTATTTTTCCCTTTCAAATAAATTAAAACATAATTAAATAAATCATCAAAATAAATAAGTCTAAAAAAATACAATAAAAAAGAAGCTCTTGCTCCAAATCTCTCCAAACTATTGTCTTGGCAGAGGCATATCTCCAACACCTGAAAATGGTTTTTCCCAAATAGGGTGAGCCAAAGCCTAGTAGAAACAATCTAATACAATATATGAATCTTAACAAAGATATAAGTATAATGTGCATATGCAATGCCTGAAATAAAATCATTCGTATTCCACAAAATCAGAATATGCCGAGTTCTACATCCCAATCCATTTTATCTCAATTCTTTTCAAGTCAATTCATTTCACCTCAATTCATGAGTCAAATTCGTTATTATCTAGATAACCCAACTGAGGCTACAACTCAATAGTTCTCTAATCAATACAACCATTACACAAACACTTCAATTTGTCATTTTACGGAAATTTCATCCGTGGGAATCGACACCTATGTATACGCGCGGTTTTCGGGACTTTCACCCTGAACACAAAAGCCAACTTAATTCAATGGAGTCCATTCACTTTCTTCTCCCGAACATGGAGTACATCCCCTTTCTCTTCTCAAATGTCATACATATGCAACGTATTTAAAACACGGTCATATTCAATGACAACAGTTAAGAGATTAGTTTCAATTCACCTAATCCTTATGCAATTTCTATAACAATCATAGCTATCCTCCACCGATAGCCCAAAACAGATATTTCTAAACAGATATACAATCTCTAAGACATATAAATTATCCAAATTTCCATAGGTGAGAGATAATACACATCCAACTCCACCCTTTATAGACACATTCATCAAATTCATATTATTATTTATATAAAATAATTATTTGAAACATTTGAGGAAAAAACTCCATTCTCTCCCAAATCTCACCCATCTGTCAAAATCAACAAATTTAACACAACACATCCCCATATCTATATCCATAACCATTTTCAATACCGTCATTTGAAAACCCCTCTTTTGATTTTAAACCAAGACCCTAGATTTGTCTAAAATTCTCCAAATCCCAATATTATTTACACAACAACAAATAACTAAGTTAAAAATCATAGGATAGTGTAGAAAGTCCCTGCCACAAGCTTAGAAGACCAAGGAAGAAGTGGAGGAACTTCAAAGATGCCGAAATCAAGATCTATTCGGATCAAAACGGAGCTATTGAGATGCTCTATCTTTTTTCCCATGACACTAGGATAGGGAAACCAATGGATCTAAGTGAAAATGTAGAGCGACAGTGAGTTTTAGAGAGAGAAAGGGTCCCGATCTAGGGTTTAGAGTGAAAAAGATGTGAAAAAGTGATGTAAAAAGGTGTTACTGCAAACTAATATACACACAGTCCACTCGAGCGCAAGAGTTGACGCTCGAGCATCAGACACAATAAGTTGTTCCGTTCGAGCGCAAGAAGTGACGCTTGAGCGTAGAATACACACTCCCAGTAGATTTACAGACAATAGACCGCCGCTCGAGCGTAGGAAAGGCCGCTCGAGCGTAAAATACATCCTCCCAATAGTTTTGCAGACCTGCAAAAGTACTGAGAGTTCACAAAGCCCGTTCGAGCACAAGAAGTACGACTCGAGCGGAGGAACAAAATCCTAGGCAACAAAAGGTTTGAAAACCAAGCAACCAGCTTGTTTCAAGCACGATCATAACAACTCAATAGCCAAATTCAAATAAACATAAGGGAAGCAAGATATGACCAACAATATAAAACCATTAAACCCGAGTTCGAGATACAACAAGAGTCGGGTCAAAACCAGAATCATAAGATTGGTTATTATTTTAATAGGTACAAATATCAAAAAGAAGAAGTTATGAGAGATAAAAAAAGATTTTGAGCAAATAGTGGGTTTGTGGAAAGATTTGAACAAATATGTTCAACAGATAAGAAAAATAGATTAAAAAAATTCAACAAATAAAAAATGATTTGAACAGATAGTGAGTTTCTGGATAGAGAGAGAGAGAGAGAGAGAGAGAGAGAGATTTGAATAGTTATGTTCAATAGATAAGAAAAAATAGGTTAAAAAAATACAATAGATAAAAAAAGATTTGAATGGATAGGTTAAAAAATTCAATAGATAAAAAAGAAGAAGATTTGAACAGATAGGTTAAAAAATAAAATGGCAAAATTAGGAATAAAATGTCCTCCAAAATAATAAAATGTACTTCTCACCATAATAATTTGCAAAACATGTACTTTTCATCCAAAGAAATTATTCGACAGACCCAACACCTCAAGCAATTTTCAAATTGAATTTATTGCCAATTTTCTTTAAAAAAATAAAATAAAATAAATTGATTAATCCAACCAATCTTACTTGCACCATAGAAAGGGTCACTATCTTCTATTAAAATTGTTTAATATGTCTCATCACACAAAGGCCATGATGATTATATTTTATTTTTATGTCCTGTATTATGCGTCTCATTACATGTTTGTTAACAATGTTGTATTGATACATAACAAAACTTAGTATGAAAACAAAGTCATCTATGGTAAAAAAAAAAAAAAAAAAAACTCATCATAAAACTACTTTTCTCATTTTCCTTGAATAAATTTACTTAATTATATATAATGTATATGTTAGTATGATAAGACCTATCTCTAGTGAAATAGTAAAGATATCGACAAATATTCCGATAACAAAAAAAAAGAAAAAAAAAAGAGAGATATTGAAGAATAATAATACCTCTAGTGAATGCTACGCATTGACATATACTTTTTTAATATCTTTCTATAATTCAATTATGTGTAGTTACACTTACATTATTTTTAGGATAAAAGACAGTTTTAATTCCTAAAGTATGTGTTGTTTTTTATTTTAGTTTCTTAAGTTTCAATTTTATCATTTTGATCCTCAAAGTTGTCAATTTAAGTCAATTTGGTCATAAGTCTAATGCTCATCTACATTGATAACATAAATATAGATAAAAGAAAATTATAATCCCTAAAGTATGTGTTTCTTATCATTTTAGTCTCTTAAGTTTTAAATTTTGTCATTTTGGTCCTCAACGTTATCAATTTAAGCCAATTTAATCTGAGCTCAAATTAGATTGGCTTAAATTGACAATGTTGATGACAAAAATAGCAAAATTTAGAACGTAAGAGACTAAAATGACAAGAAACGCATATTTTAGGGACCAAAATTTAAAATATTTTTTCCATTAACAATGTAAACGAACATTAGAGATATGGTTAAATTAACTCAAATTGACAACTTTAAGGATCAAAATGATACAATTAAAATTTAAGAAATTAAAATAATAAAAAATGCATACTTTAAGAATTAAAATTGTCTTTTATCCTTATTTTTAATTGGTAAGCCTATGGCATTAGGCTTTGCCTATATGCAAATGCAAAAATCTTGCAATTGCTGCTGAAGATACAGTAGCATGTTTACAAAATTGAAACCTATTACCAAAGATGAGGGTTGGTGAACAAGCATGGCTGCTCTTCTTATCTCATCTCTCTATACTTTGTTTGTACTTCTTTTATAGGGTTCAATTCTTAACTCATACCGATAATCCGAATTTTCTATTTTGTAGACATCGCAATAAAGGTTATTCAAGCAAAAAATTAACTTCATCGAATAACTATAAACATATGAATAAATAGCATTTTATTTTTAAAAATAAATAGTTTAAGTTTACAAACACATTTGTCATTCATTTTATAAGATAAAATGTTTTTTTTTTTTCTTATGTTTATAAATATCCGATGAAACTAATTTTTTGTATGGATGAGATTAGGTATGAAATTGGACTCTATATTTATCAAAATAAATAATCCAAACATTTGGTTAAAAAAGATAAGTTTGGATTAATAGTTCGGTTGGACCTAATAGTTTCACATATGTAGAATAATTTAGGAAGACTTACGTATAGGTCCTAATAGGTGGAGTTATTGTCCAATAGATCCTATGATAATTAATGACGTTTTTCATCAAACACTATTAAAAAAACATCACTATTTGTTAATTTTTAGCGACTATTTGAAAATTTTGTCACAAAAAATGTCAATAATTATAAGTTTTAGCGATAGTTTAAAAAAATTATCGCAAAAAAAGTCACTAATTTTCAATTTTTAGTGACAGTTTGAAAATTGTCATAGAAAAGCGTCACTAATTGTAAATTTTAGTGACAATTTATAAAAATCGTGACAAAAAAAGGGCACTAGTTGTCAATTTTTAGCGACATGCAAAAAATTAGTTTTAGCGACAATTTTTTTAAGACTTAGGACTTGATGGGAATTAAATCTAACGATTATGACCTATTGGTAGTTTACCCAATAATTTAATCACATGGGATATGTAGGATAGAAATTGATGGACTCAACTATACTTTTTAATTCGTTAGTTAAATGATGAAATTGATCCAAGTATAAGATTTCTTTCTTTCTTTCTTTTTCTTTTTTTTTTTTTTTTAAACATGTGTAAACTAATCTCATAATATATAATAGTATTTTCTTTCTTTCTTTCTTTCTTTTTTTTTTTTAGCAAAATCATATATAGAAATACATTTCTAATGTAGTTTTTAAATATAATTAAAAATGGTAATATGAAAATAAAATAAAATATATTTCAAATTTAGCATTGCTATTATAAACAATTCAAAATGAAAAAAATAGTATTTTAAGAAGTTATCATTTTCATAATTTCCTAATTAGACATGCGATTTATTAAAATAGACATCTAATTCTATGACAAAACAAATATGAGATGCATATCATTTTTCAGTTAAATAGTCTAAGAACCATTTATCCTTACATTGTAATTCATGTTGGGTCTTGTGGACCCTGACAAGCACTGTTACTATGTCCAGGGTCTAATGGGGGGGTTTGGGGTCCTCTTTTACCAAATTTTTTGGGGTACTTTGGTAATTTCTTATTACTTCCGCATTGCCTTAATTTTATACTTATAAATAGGTGAAGGGATCTTTTCTGTAAGAGAGTTGTATTGTTTTTTTGATCTTAGTGAAAATTGCAGCAGCTGTGGACGCAGCCGTATTCTAGGATGAACCACGTAAATCTTGTGTGTGTGTGATTTCTTCAATTTATTTTATCTTTCTTGTTTGTTATTTTTCTGTAGGAGAGTTGTATTGTTTTTTTGATCTTAGTGAAAATTGCAGTAGCAGTGGACGCAGCCGTATTCTAGGATGAACCACATAAATCTTGTGTGTGTGTGTGTGTGATTTCTTCAATTTATTTTATCTTTCTTGTTTGTTATTTTGTATCCCATCGATCCTGGTTAGGAAGAGGTAATTTCTAACAACTGATGTTAGAGCTTTGGTTTGAGTGGAAGTGATGGCCGCAAACAAAGGAAAGGTCAAAATCAATAAATTGAATGGCACAGATTTCAGATTTTGGAATATGCAAATTGAAGACTATTTGTATCAAAAAAATCTATATCAGCCCCTTTTATAGGGTCGAAACTAGAAATGATGAAGGATGATGAGTGGAATCTTCTTGATAAACAAGCGTTGGGTGTTATTCGGCTAACGTGTCTTGTAACGTTACGTTTAACATATCGAAGGAGAAGACTACAACGGGTCTCATGGAGACCCTCTCAAACATGTACGAAAAACCCTCTGCCTCAAACAAAGTTTATTTGATGCACAGATTGTTTAATCTAAGGATGACAGAAGGTGCTTCGGTGGCTGAGCATCTGAACGAATTCAATATAGTGGTGACCCATTTGAGTTTAGTACATATTAAGTTTGATAATGAGATTAGGGCTTTGAATAGTACCAAACAAGTGATTTTTGTAAAGGAATAATTTCGGAAAATTTTTTAGCGAAAAGAAACCAATCGGGATTGTACTAGTCAAGTTATTGTTTGACGAGTCCAATTCCTTGAGCCCTGTTAAATTCCTAATTGATTTTGGGATTTCTTTGATCAACCTCGATTTTTTTTTTTTAATTTTTAATTTTGTCAATAGTTGTTTAAGTTTACTCAACTAAGTAAAGCTCCATGGTATTGTTGTTGGTGCAAATTTATAATTTGAAAGCTCTAACATTTCAAGATTTGAAAGGTTGTCGATTTCTGACGAGAAAGTGCCATCGAACTCATTTTGAAAAATTGAAGGGCTTTGAGCTCTAGGAGCTATCCGATGGCTGAGAGGATGTCACTGGTGAAGTTGTTGCCATTGAGGTTGTGGATTTGGAGTTATGTCAAAAGCCAGCAACCGGCGATATCCAGCAACCGGCGACCATGCATTCCATGTTCTCTTTCTCTTTCTAATATATAGTCACCTGTGACTGGCGACAACTATCGATTGGGGTTCACCGGTAACCACCGATCACCGACTCTTTGCTTCACCCTTACCAACAACGAAGGAAATGAGTTTTTGGCAAAGAAAATGAGTAGGTCTGCATTAGATCCGGCTAGATCTAAACCAAAAATAGTTGTCGGAGTACAATCCTCTCTTTATATCTGTCTCTCATTATTTTTTTCTTCTACTTTTTCTCTACTACACACTTCTTTTTTCCTGTTTTAACGGAGAAAATTTTCAAGTTCTGAACAAGTTATTTTCAAATTTTCGTAACAGGCAGTAAAAACTGTAAAATGTTTTAGTGTCAATTTTTTTGGTACTAAAATGAATTATACTTTAAAGCTAAAAAATTTTATAGTTTCATAACATGCTTTGAAACTATAAAATTCTGCATTTTCATAACATGCTTTTACTACAAAATTTTGCAGTTTCGTAATATGTTTTTCGGTTTGATTAATAAGAATAAATGCTTAATAGAATCATTCTTTGAAATTGTAATAATTTTACAATTTCAAATCTTACTTTTCAGTTTGATCAATATTGGAGATTATTTGCTTAAATCTTACAAAATTTGAAAAATAACATATGTTTTTTTTCCCCTTATTGTTTTCGTTGTTGTTATATTTTTTTCCCTTCCAGTTTATCAATATTTTGCACATTTTGCTATGTTTTTTCATTCTAATTTCTCCATTTATTCTTTTTCTTTTTTCACAATATTTTAAACATTCTGATGAGCCTCTGACGATATTCATGACGTCTAACGAACGTTCTAGACATTTTGGTGACTTCCAGTAATGTTCAGAACACTCCGACTATACTCTGGCAACTTCTTGGTGATGTTGAACATTCCGGCAAGTCTCCAGTGACCGTTTGACGAAAATCCAGTGGTGGTGGAATATAGCAACGTCATAATTTTTTTTTTAAATGATTTTTTTGGTAAAAATTAAAAATATATAGGACTAATTGGTGCAATTGTTTTGTTTTGAAATTAGATGGACTTTGAATTTTGTATATGAGACCTACCAGTAAGTGCCCATTTTTTAATAAAAGAACCAATGTGAATTAGAGATCTATAAAAATAGTCCCACTTGAATTTTGAAGGTCCAAAGTTGTTTCTTAGAAAATGCCCAATCTGAATTAGAAAAACCCCCAAAATTGATAACTTTTGAGGCCCAAGTGTAAATAATATAAAACCAAAGTTTTGACTTACCTGGTAGGTTTCCCTCGGTTGTAAGAACTGGGGGAACAATACAGAAAACTTTTAAGCCCTATGTGTAAGAGCGACACCATATTAAAGTCCAAAGACTATAAAATTGGAGGTGTAATCTATCACAAGCATCGAAGGTACTTTATTTTCTTTTTTATTTTATTTATTTATTAATTTTTATAGAACTATTCATCTAAACTTTTTGAAATTAATTGGGAACTATTATGTTCCTGAACTTTTTTTGTATTATTTTTTTTTCTTTTGTTTTTTTTTATTTACTAAATTATGATGGTAAATCTCATATCATATTTGTAATATAAAATAGGGTTTCAATTTACAGTCTTTGTAAAGGGTATGTGTTCATATTTTTACTCAATTAATATTTGTTTGATGATGATTAGATGATTTTTATTTTTTCTGTTATGATGACATGATTTTTATTTTAATTTATTTTATTTGTCTCATTTCATTGATTATTTGATTTGTTATAGTTGAAGATCAACTTAGCACTATGATAATGATATTAGTAATTTTTGGAAAATGTATCAAACATGTCATGCTTTCTAAAATTATATTTTGAATACGAAAGAAAAAAATATTTGTATATATAATCTTTTCATTGCAATTTTTTTTTCTTTTAATATGTATGAAAGGCTCCATATTTAAGGTTCATTTCGGGTTCCGGAAAAGTTAGAGCCGGCTCTAGTAATTGTATTGTAGATCGATGGCAACGAGGTTTTTCAGATCACAAATGAATGGTGGGATTGGCCCGGTAATGGTTTTGTCAGGGAGAGAAAGTCTGGTGATGGAGCCATTGATGCAGGTGATCTTCGGCTATTGATAATGGGTAGTGCGAAGGACGGATCCAAGATTATTACTATGGAGGGGTGAAAGTATGTTTGGGTGTGCAAATCCTTCTAAGTTTTATTTTTTAAAATTTTTTGGAAGTGCGGTAGCTCCCACCCACATCCCCCTAATTCCATCCTTGGGTAGTGCTTTTGGAGTTCGGTGGTGTTGGTGGAGTTCAAGGATCACCAAAATCGATTCTAAAATGAATCTATGAAGTCCAAACACACTCTTTCAAGTTGGGATGACCAACTTGAGAGAAGCCAAATAGCTTTTTTCATCTGATATTTTAATCAAAAATCAAAAAATCACAAAAAAAACTTGTTCCCAAATAAGGCCCAAGAGATCTCAGATTAGGCAATTCTATTGTTAGATCAAGAAATGTAGAGAACAAAAATGAAATAATCAAATCAAATCATCGAATGACTCGGCTATATTGTCAAGTTGATGTAGTGAAGTTTGATTTCTCCCGTTTGAAAAAAGTCATTGGCGGTGGAGTTGAGCTTGAATGTTCGTGAGAATCGATGCCGAAATTTCACAATTCCTAGTCATTTGGAGGTTGTGATGCTAGTTCTAAGGGAAATTCTAGTATACACACTTTCGATCATATACACTTTTAAGTTATATCATTTTTTTTTTTAGTTATGACCAATTTTATTTTTTAGCAATGACGTTATTTTAATTATGATTCATGAGATCTTTGGTTATGCCACATGTGTTGCTTTTTGGTGTAATTTTTATTTATAACTTGTTAAGCAACAATAATTTACGTAAATGGAAAATTTTGAATTTTAAAAGCTGAGTGAAACATTTTTAACTTTTGAATTAGCACCTTTTAATTTATAATAATGACCAGCACTCACTACAATATGTAAGAGTTTTAGAAATCAAATATTTTGGTCTCTAAAAGTGAAAAATTTGTTGCAAAAGATATTTAGGGACCAATTTCTATCAACGTGAGAATAGTCGCTAAAAAGTCATCTCGAAGAGTAAAAAATAAAGCTTTTAGAGACAAAATTTTGAAAATGTCACTAGTAAACAGACTTTTAGAAACAAAATAATTTGGTCTCAAAATGGTTTATTTTTTGAAACAAAAAATTTAGTCCCAAATAGATAATAATTCATCACTAATGTCCAATTTTTGTTGCTAAAAATATAATAACAACATTTTTTATAACAAAAATATTTGGTTTCTAAAAAATAATTTTTTTCCTAAATTTTGATCTCCAAAACTTTAATTTTTTGTAGTGACTTTAGTTGAACAGGTAGGGAAAGAAAAATAGTTTTTGGGCGGGTGAAAGAAAATAGTTGAACCAAGAGAAAGACAAAATGATAAGAGAATGAGGAGAGGAGAGGAGAGGAGGGAGAGACAATGAAGACAAGCCACCGAGGGCAACTTTGTCCACGTAGTAAATAAGGGTAGTGTTATTTTAATTAAAACATTGGACATACTTTTTAAATTTAATTATATGATACTCTATTAGAACATTAAGTGAAGCACCAATTTTAAATTTAATTATATGATACTCTATTAGAATATGAGTGAAGTATTAATAAATTTCAAAATGTGATATTGTAAATTGTTTAATTCTTTAACTTTTTTATAAATCCAAAAGTCCCATTAAAGTGAAAATTACACAAAAGGGTAATCACTTACATGTTTGGTTTTAATTTTTTAGGTATAAAAGTGAGTTTCTGTAAATATAAAATTATACATTTAAGCAATCACACACTACAAAAAAATCAAGATTTTAAAGACAAATTTTTAGGAACAAAAATAATTTATCTGCAAAAATTATACTTTTAAGGACAAAATGAAAGAATTTTAAAAAAAGGAAAAATTAGTCTAAGGTCCCTCTCCCACTTTTAATAATGGAAGAGATCCACAATATTATTTTATGATGTCTAAAGTCCTTCAACCCCAAATTCATATATCACAGAGAAATTTAAGAAGAAACGAAAGGGCTTCAAAAACTGAGTTTGGTCTCTCTCTTCTCCCTCTCTACTCTCTGCTCTCTCTCTCTCTCTCTCTCTATCTTTCTCTCTCTCTCTCTCTCTCTTTCCTACGTCAACCCCAAACCCTAGCTTCTTCCTTCATCCTCGTGAGCTTTCTCAGAACTATTAGACCTTGTTCTTGCTCAAATACGTCTAGACTCTTGAGCACCCTAATCTCTCTCTTCCTGACCAGCGATGGCGACATCGGCCTTCAAATCAACCACGAAGAGAACGCCGATCACCTCTCCATCAAACGCCGTCAAGGCGTTGCTCTGAGATTAGTCTGGCGACGAAGGCGACTGTATCGTCGCAGAGGCGAGGGAGATCATCACCAAATCGGACCTCCACCGGACACACGGTTCTGCCGATGGTAGCATGCTTTGAATAAAGAATTCATTTGTGAATACTCGGTTCTGCCGATGGTTCTGCCGATGGTAGCATGCATTGTCTAAAAAAAGCACATAATTCATTTGTGAATACATTTTCTTTTTATGCTTGATGAACTATTCAACTCAGGTTAAATCATAATTTCTTTTTATGACAGTGTTGATAGTGTTAAATTTCTCGGGAGTTGGGCACTTTTCTTTGGATTACCCTTGAATTTTCTCTGAATTTGGCAATTTTTTCTGGATCAAATTTTATCTAAATTTGACAATTTTCTCTAAATTTGACAATTTTCTCTAGATTACCCTTGATTTTTCTCTAGATTACTCTTGAATTTTCTCTGGATTTGGCAATTTTCTCTGGTTTCAATTTTCTTTGATTTTTCTCTGGTTTGAATTTTCTCTGGTAAAGGATTTTGAATTTTCTCTGGTAAAAGATTTGAATTTCTCTGGTATGGACATAGAGTTTGAATTTTCTCTGTTCATGATGGCATTTGTTAAGGACATAGAGTTTTAGATCTTCTTTGCTAAAGGGTGTGTACTTCTTCATATTGCCATCGATCTGGAGAGTTTACTTTGAGAGGAAGCTTGAAATACTCGGCCACGATTGGCTGAGGCAGGTTGTTGGAGACATTGTATTGGCATTTTTATGGGTATTCTTCCTTGTGTACTCTTGGAGGGAAAAGTATGATTAATTTCAGTAGAATTGAAATGTCTCTTTGATAGTGTAACGCTCTCAAAATAAAACTCATCATATATAAGATTAACATGCATTAATAATAGAAAACGAAACATTCTATTATCCATCAGAGTATTACGAAATAAAACATCAAAATAAATGCCCTACGGGCTTACATCTTGCCAAGCCAACACTTGGACACAATTTCATGAGTTCTAACTCAAAACAAATAAAGCCCTGGGCTTGAATGTTTACATAATTCAAATAAAACAACTAAAACAAATAGAACAAGTCTTCAAGTCCAAATCCTCACAAGCTAAGTCTTGGGAGGTAGTGAACCACCTGAACCTGAAAAATGAAGTTCCCATATAGGGTGAGCCACGGCCCAGTAGAGAAATACTAAACCAAGCATAAGAATTAACTAAAGCAGTAGCACCCGATACATGGTTAACACAAGATAATCAATTTACAATTCATCGACACAAACGCCTACGCTGTCTATGACACCTGGTCTATGACACCTTTTACTTTCCATTTATACAGTCATGGCTCAGAACCTGGCCAAACAACTCAACAAGGATAACAATTCAGGTTAAACCTTTCTCATAACATAATAAACACACATGCTGGTGTTATACCAATCTCAATCAAATTCACTTCCTTACTTCCCAACTGATACACATGGTGGTGATGTATCATATCAACAACAAATAGAAATATTTCTATTATAATTAAGCACACACATAAGTGATGCTACTGGAGTCCATCCCCTATCTCCTCCCAACAAGTCCGGTTTAGAGGTCCATCCCCTATCTTCCCCTAAACCGTGGAGTTCATCCCCTATCTCCTCCAAAAACAAATGCATATGCAACATAATCAATACTTGTCATATAGAACACATAATTAATACACGAATGTTCTGTATTAACTCAACAGTCAAACAATTGACTCAATTTCAGTTATACCTAAGCCGCATGCAAGGTCTACAACAATCAATGGCTATCCTCCACCGATAGCCCAAAACAATTATTTCTAAGCAAGAAATAACTATAACAATAAATGTAATTTCAATATTCTCAAAGGTAGTATTTAAACTACCAAATACAACATTAAACCACTAAATTCCCCAATCTCATGAATTTAACCCAATATCACAATCTTCCCTTAAATTAATTATATAAATTAATCTATGACAAAACCTTAAGGTTTCTCCCAAAATTACTAACCTACCCCCACATACCAAAATACCACCACTTAGGATTAAAACGTATAAATGGAGTAGGAAATCCCTACCTCGAAGAAATAACTCAAAAAGGAGAAGACGAAGATGATACCCAAAACTCCAAAGTGCTCCAAACCAACAATTTCTCGGATTAAAATGTAGCCCTCACTCTCCTCTACCTTTTTAATAAAGGAACTAGGGTAGATACACACTCTAAATAGATCAATCCTAAGAGAGAAGATGAGTTGGGAGAGAGAGAACTCGTAACCTAGGGTTTTATAAACTGAAAGGGGCTGAAAAACTATTTTAAAACGCTTAAACACGATTTTATACTCAGCCTCCCCGCTCGAGCGGACAAACTCCCGCTCGAGCGGACACTCACAGACTCCTGCTCGAGCGGACAATCCCACGCTCGAGCGGCGGATGCACACTCCCAGCATCTCGACAAACCAGGTCCCCGCTCGAGCGTCCAAATCCCCGCTCGAGCGTCACTTACACACTCCCGCTCGAGCGGCCCAACACCCGCTCGAGCGTCCAACCCTGCACAAGAAATACTGGATGGGTGTTTTTCCCGCTCGAGCGCCAAAACCCGCTCGAGCGGACAAGCAACAACAAGTCCCCGCTCGAGCGTCAAACTCCCCGCTCGAGCGGACAAGCCAAAATCTGGGCAACTAGTTTTGGTTCCTAAGCTCAACCAACCTGTTCCAAACCTGCCCAACACATCCTATAACTCCAAATAAGAAAATATAGGACGACAACAACCATTACACAAAGATAGAATCTACGGAACCTAAGTCCGGATACAAACATCGAATGGGAAAAGACCGGGGTCGCTATAGATAGAAACAGAAACTTAATGTTTAGCTTTGTACTTTTGAAGGCATTTCAACAAAATCGAAATTTCTCTGGAGAGAAACAGAGAATTTCTCTGGACAAAATTTCTCTGTACCAGAATTTCTCTGGAGCATAATTTCTCTGGATCAAATTGAGGGACCTTAGACATTATGAAAATATTAGATATCCTTCATACTATAAAGTTTTAATACCAGGAACCCTAAAAAAAACCCCTTTAAAAAATATATATTTAATCATGTTATTACATTTTCTATACAAATTTATTTGGTTGCAAAAGGATCAGTCACTTTTACTTACAACTTTCGTTGGTCCCTAATAAATCCAAATCATATATTATTTTATTTTATATATTAATTTTTGAACTTAATAGTCGGGACTATAAAAAAAAAAAAAAACAAAAAAGCATCCAGGTTTATCACTCACTCTCTCTCTCTCTCTCTCAAATCCCTAATTTCTTTTTCTCTCGCAAATGCAATGGTTTTTCTCTACGGATCTTGTTGATTGCTTCTGATCTCGACAACAATTTCATCCCCGAAGAGTCTCATAGCATCTCTCTCTAGGGCTAGATCGCTCCGTTGCTGCCTCATCTCTCATTGACTCTCCGATTTCCCGACGACTCTTCGGTAACGATTCCGATCAGGTGCCATATTGTCATGACCCGAACCTGCCCCAAAGGGTTAAGGACATAACCGGCCAGTAATCATGAGATTACCTACGGCCTCAAACCAAACCAGACATAACTCATCAGAGTAAAGGGGCCAAACGGAAGCAAAATTTAAAACTTTGTCCATAGAGCTGTGCTTACATGGCACGTCATAACAAACCATACACATACATGTTAATAACTCACTTCAGAAAATATAGTAGCATAAGGTTCTGTACAAACAGGATCATTTAAGTCTAAGTCAACCCGTGGAAACTATATACAACAGATTCAAAGTCTTCGCCAACATGACCAAATAAAATAGGATAACAAAAAGGTGGAGACGAGTCTCGTGCGTGAGACGCTAGGACTGACTCTTCAAAACTTGGTTGTTCCTTCCAAACTTCACTGAGGCTGGGTTTGGACCTCTCTTGGTTCACCTACAAACATATGAATGAGCGTGAGTGAAAGCCCAGTGAATAATATCAAATAAGGAAGTTACACAAATGGTATTTAGAACAACGTGCTTCAAACGGCCTTGGGCCCAATTCGTATTTCTATCTAACATATATAAATATAGGTCAAGTGATTACGATTCCAAATACATCATACGGCCTCGGGCCCAATTCCTTCGTATCATTCAAGTCAAGCTGGCCTTGGGCCCATTCATACTTTCGATCATGTCAAACTGGCCTTTGGCCCATTCAAACTTTCATTCATGTCAAACTGGCCTTTGGCCCATTCAGACTTTCTTTTCAAATTGGCCTCTGGCCCATTCATTCAGATCATACTGGCCTCTGGCCCATTCATTCTGTCATTCAAACTCATACTGGCCTCTGGCCCATTCATTCTATCATTCAAACTCATACTGGCCTTTGGCCCATTCATTTATGTCAGACTGGCCTTCGGCCCGTTCATTCATTCATTCGTGTCAAACTGGCCTTTGGCCCATTCATTTGGCATAGCAAACATTGTCCACCATTCAAATTAACAAACTTATAAGCTTACATAGAAGTAAGCAATTGGACAACAATATATTTCAGATATCTTTGTCAAGATATTACTCACAATGATCAGTTGGTTGGTTTGCCCTGGAGCTTGACCCTACACATCATATAACACATACGGGTCACAAATGATTCAATCCGTTCTTTAATTCACATATTCCTCTTTAGGCTTTATTCTTAGTTCTTTGATTCAATTACAATGCTCAATGTATGCCTAAGAGTACTTAGAAGTGAAAGAGAATAGAAAACGAAACACAGAATGCCTTTTTAAAATTTTCAGAAATAGGGTCCCCGCTCGAGCGTGTACTTCCCCGCTTGAGCGGACCCATGAGATCTGCAAAAGGACTGGATGCATCAAATTTACGCTCGAGCGTGAAGTTGGGCGCTCGAGCTGAAGGCCTCACTACATGGCTCCTCGCTCGAGTGTGAACTTCCACGCTTGAGCGGACGTCATGTCTACAGAAAAATATTGGGAGCTCGTATTTTACGTTCGAGCGGCTGTTTCCCCGCTCGAGCGGACATCATGAATTCTGGGTTTTCCAGAATGTGTTCTTGAGCTCAAATTCAACATTCAAACCAAATTTCTTACATATTATGGCTCAAACTTCACATAAACACGTACTAACATGGTACAATCACCAAATTACAACATTTTGAAGCTCAATTTGTTGAATTACTTACATGCATGCTTCAAATTGACCCAAACTCATCACCAATACATTAAATTCAAACATTCAAAACCCACACTTCCATGATTTGCACATGCATGTGGGAGATACACATTATTCTCAACTTACTTGGTGAAGAGGTGATCAAATACATGGATTTCAACCAAAAATTCAACATGGATTATACACTTATGCTCAAACATGGAAATTCATAGCAATTTCCTACATGCATGTGTCTGTTGACCTCATATTCAACAAAACCAACTCAAGCCCATCACTTATAGCACAATCCTTGATCTTGATCATCAATCAACTCTAAATTTACAAAATTACAACTAGAATTCATGGATTACTCACCAAGGAGCTTTAATCTTCATAATTTGTGGCCAACTCTTGCACCTAGTCTTCCCAATTCACAATTCATAAGCAAAAATACACCAAGATGCCTCTTCTCTCTCTCAAGGTCGGCTGTCTCTCTTTTCTTGAGTTCAAAATCAGTCAAATGAAGCTAAAGAGAGAATTCGAGTGAAAGTGGCCCACTAAATAAGCCCCTTTAATCAAAATTCCTAATATTTAAATAATTGAGCACTACCCCATTAATTTAATCCATTTAATTTGATCCGAATCAATTTTCAATTAAATTTCACCGTAGGCTCTAAAAATTATGCCAACCACAATGGCGCAATCAATTTCAGTTTTTGTGGCCGATAGGGCCTTCAATTTAATTTCTAAAGCAGATAATCAAACAGAAATTCCTACGGTGAACAGATAGAAATTCAAACCACATATTTTCACATAATGGCACACAAAATCATGTCAAACACATAATCACATTCATAATAAGGACCAATTAGCATAAAACGGAACTGGGTTATCACACATATATATATGTATATACATACATGTATGTATCTGTATAATTGATTTGATATCGCAATTTTAGCCCTCGGTTTTGTGCATGGTTTTGTATACATGTATAGATTCATGTGTTTGTTCAATCAATCTATTTCAGTGAGGTGTTTATAGTAATCGTCAATAATTAAGCATTTTTCATTTTTAGGGTTCATAGTATAAGAAAATCTTTGAATCGTGCATTTTTTGATCTTATCACATCATTATCAGCATTTTGTTATCATACATTGTTCAGTGATCTTTTACAGTGAATGTTGTTGTTATTAGAAGCAATCACAATTTGTATTAGTTGATTAGTTTTCGCAATTTCTTAACAGGGTGATGATATTTCATGGATCCTTGAAGGTGCATTTGATTTCTTTTGTATGTTGTAGGTCTGTTTTAGAATCATATGTTGTACAAATGAGAGAAATTTATATAAAACTAACCAATGAAAAGAGTGGGTTTGAGATGCGGAGTATAAAGTTTTTATTTATTTATTTATTTTTAACCATGGACCACAAAATAATACAGAAGAACATCTTTTGAATATAAGATCCAAACAAGGCATATATAGTCGGTGATACTCCACTAATTATTTTTTCTTGCATTTAAGTCTCATGCTGATGTATCATTTATGGCCTAGGGAATTTATAATGTAAACCTTCGAAGACTTCACTTTTTTCACTTCAATATTTTTACCTCATATTTTAGACAAAAAACCATTTCCCAAACCAACACTTAGTTGAATAACATTAAAACAACAAAAGAAGAGTTATTAACATATGCTTAAGATAGTGACAACAATGCTTATGGGGGAATCAAATGCCCTTGATTTGGTTTCGTTTTCGGGATTAATTTTCTGAATTAAACAATAAATAAAAGAAAAATATTTGAGACCGTCTTTCACAATTCAACCCACAATTCAACCCATGATGTGACTGGTAAGTATTAATTTTTTATTGTTTATGAACTCAATGATATGGAACCACCACCTTACTACATCCTTGTGATGCATTTGTGGGTACAAAATGTCGGTATTTAACATTTTTGTAAATAAAAAACTAAAACCTAATATGATGAAAAAAAATGAAAAATTTAAAAACATTCTGTGGTCTAATATTTTTTGGGAGCGAATTAATTTTTTAATATTGATATTTATTCAGACTGAAAATCAAACCAAACAAACTTGGCATTTGTATGCAGATGTAGTTCTACAACCAATTTTGTTCTTTAATTATGATATTATTTTAGTTATGACTCTTGCGGTCACTAATTATTTTTTCATTTTTTTAGTTATGATGCAAAAAATTGAAGTTATGCCATTTTTCTTATACTATGGTGCACACCCTTCAAAGGACGTGCACCACAGTGTGTCCCTTATTTTCACTGTAGACATATACTATGAAATTAATACACTGAGGTTCTATCATCTATGAATTAGTTAGTGTAGGCATAGTTTGAAGATTTATTGTTTTTAGTTGAATATATGTGGATGTTGGGATTTCTGCTAAAAATTTATATTACAAACACCAAACTCTTGCTTTTAGCCCCAAGCACATTGTAGTGCAATGATTTGCTCTAAGAATTAGGTTTACGGATCATTACAGAATTGCAGAGACCTGTCTATGCAAGAGAAATTTATGATATTTAGTTACATTGGGAATTGTTGCTAATTATCTAAGCACGGGCACAAATGTGATATTGACGTGAACATGCGATTTTCTTTTAAAATATGGGACATGACACTTGGGGAACACATACAAATATATATAAATTTATTTATGTTTGAAAACAACAAGTAAAATTGAATAATCACATATTCGGTAGCATAACAATCACAAACTTGCAATTATACTGAATTACAAACCCTATGAGACAGAGAATCCTACAGAAAACTTTGTTCACCTAATAGTTACAAGAAAGAAATGACACAGTATAGAGTTAGTGGGAATGCCTATAAATTCCACAGAATGCTATATCCAGAGTCGAAATGTTTTTTAATGATCTGCTCAATATGTTGATTTTAAGTAAGTGAAGGACCTACTTTAAAGATCAACATGTGGTTCTAGTAAGGTCCTCTTATATTTTTTTAGATAATTCTATATTGTGAATGGAGCTTGAACCTGGCTAGGGACTTTCTTTGTAACCATCCAAAGTTTAGGTGTGACTAAATGCTCATAAAGCCTTTTCTCTTAAAAGTTATATCTATGTCACCACGTCAACAGAGTTCTAGTTACTCAAGTAATCAAGTTTGTTGGATTAAATATGCAAATAACTCCAAACTTCATATGTACATGTGTGCAACAAATGCTTTACCAAATGGATTTTTTATTGCCCAAAAGTAGGATTGTCATAGTTATTTGTACACAGCTTCAATTGTACAATCTACTTCACTGGATGCAATCTGATTAGTAGTAAGATTTGTTGTTGTTAGTTGAATTGCTCGAGTACGGAGACATGGATCATAATACATGTAAAACTGAGGTGGGTTCATGTGCAATAGTTTGAATTTATTTGTAGTAAGCCTGGTCTAAATAGAAGACCATTAAACTAGCCAAAAGATTTCAAAATACAGTTAAGAGAGTTTGATGTCAAAATCTGGTTACCTTATCCGTAATTATTTAATCTTATAAATGCTTCCTGAAGTTATAAGGATTCACTGTAAGTAATGAATTTGCCACCATTCCAATTGGTTTTAAGTTGCACTCAATGCATCTTGTAGCATGTCGAAGTTCCTATTCCTGCTTCGGAAAAGTGTGAGGTTTTGCTAAAACTGGAAGCGACAAGCTTAAATCCAGTTGATTGGAAAATTTAGAAAGGCATCCTGCGTCCTCTTTTTCCTCACAAATTTCCTTGCATACCTGGTAACTTCATTGATGTGTAGTCTGAATCTATACCTGAATTATTTCTTACTTTTTCTTTATGAGCTTGTATAATACCTATCTTTTGTTTTCCTAGCTGAATTATATCTTGCCTCAACTTTAAAGCTGGATATTTGTTATTTCATTGTATCTGAGACCTTTTATCCTTCACTCTTACAAATCAAATAATTTGTTCTTCTGTGTTATTAGAATGTCTTTCCCCCTGAAATGGACCCTCATTGTGGCATTAATTGCTTGCTAATATGGTCAATAAGGGCATGTCTGTCATAGAGAATCTGATTTCTTCATTGTATCCTCATAGCTGGAACCTGAGTGTGGCATGATGTTACTTGTATATATATTTAAGCTAGAAAGAGGCAAAAATATTTTACAAACGTAGCTCTTATTAATAAAAACTTTATATTATTCGAGGATAAACATTTGTATACCATTGATTGTTGATTATAATGCTATCTCCGAGTTGAATTGACATAATGTTCCTAAGTAGGGAGGTGAGTTTAAATTTGTCTTTGCAGTATTTTCAGTCTAACATTCAAACCAGCTCTGTTAAACTATTGTAACAGATATTTCCCTCAAAATATTGATTGTTCCACATGATTTTCTGTATCTTTGAAATGATCACCAAATTCTTCACGCGGTTGTCCTCTTGGAATCACCATGATTGGGGGAAATTTCTGGATTGAAATGAATAGGGGAAAGCAATGAAATTTTTAACTGGAAGGAAATAACAAGAACTTCTAGAATTGTTACAAATTCAGCAGTTCACAAATAAGCTGAAAGTTTTCTCTTCTATTTAATACTCATATCCCATTGTAGACATTCCATTTTTGACTGCCCTTAAGACTTGGGCGCCACCGATTGATCACCTAATGATGAATTCATATGTTTGCCAAATGCTTGATTTCCTCAGCAGAAAGCCTCGATTTTGAGCCTTAGAAACCTACAAACCTTACACCATTTGTTTTGGACCAAAACAACAGTTTTTCAAGCCTAACCACTCAGGAGCCTGCAGGCCACTTGGTAGCCAGCCGGCCACAAATAAGTGTACGACCATCCACCTAGTGGCCAGTCGGCCACTTGTGTCAAAAAACTAGATATTTTTTGTTAGTTGTGCCAGCTGTCTCCACAGATGCATGCACTGCACCAGCTATTTCTCACAAAATTAGGTTAGAAAATTTTGGTGAAGCCAAATTCTTGGAAAAAATATCTCTCTCTTTTCCTTGCAACCTATACACACCATACATACCAACCTAGGCTCCTTATACCAATATTCTTGAGGGTCCTGGGCTGAGGTTATTGAGCTTGAGTACTAGCTCTTGAGGGTGAGAAAGTGGTGGTATATAACTCAAGGTGTTACTCCTCTTCAAGAGGTGTAACTCCAAGCTTCTTTCCCTTATTTATTTACCATCATTTCTTGCTATTTTGAGGCTGTTTTTCATTTGTGTTTGTGGGCTGAAACTTGTGGTTTGAACCTTACTTCCTAGGCTTTTACCCTTGTGTTTCCCATCTTTTCATCAATTTTTTTTGAGCTTTTTATCACTGAATTTTAGAGGTTTTCCGAGGCTAAAAATGGTGTTTTGAAGTCCAAAAAATGGAGGGGTTAGCCTCCCCTCATGTTTGTTTACTAGCTTAATTTCCTCAATAATGTAGCTAGCTTTTTCAAGCTTTTCCATGTGAATTTCAGTCCTATTTTTGACTGTTTTAGGACTATTTTAGGTTAGTTTCATTTATGCTTTGTATAGCATGCTTCTAGTGTAATGGTCCTCATGGGTTTGGTGTTCTAAGCATTTGACACTAGCCTATTTGAGTTGATGGCATTTATTTAGTACTTTCCATACTTGTGTTCACTTCTAATCACCTCTGTAACCTCTCTCTTTTCTTGGCTTTTTCTTTTCTTTGAGAGTTGTTTCAAACAAGTATTGTTTAAGCTTGAGATAGAGATCCTTGTCCTTAATGGTTTAATCTCTTCGGAGGTTCATTACCAAAGGCATGACATTTCTCTCATGCCCAAAATAATCCTTTGTTTGACACTTCTCTTCATTAGTGGACTTAATCTTCATTATTAGACTAAAATGCTTAATGAATAGAAAGGTAATTAAAAGAGGTAACCAAATTGGATTAAGAGGTTACAAGATAATAAAATGGTTTAGGGTTCAATCGGACGTTAATTAAACCCATTGAGTCTTGAAGCAATTCATACTCTTTAGTGATGCAAATGGCTCAAGATAGGTCAACCACTTCCCTTGATCAATTCCATGATAGGGAGGAGGTTTTGTTGGTCTTTCATTATCATTTATTGAAATCTTGTCCCTTGATTCATAGAACATCACGCAATCATTTTGCATCGATTGATGGTTTGCGAATCAAAGCCTACTCCTCCTTTGATCTGTTTGATGATAAGGAGAGGCAGGGTGGACAAACATCCCTTGAAAATACTCTGTTTGTGCTCTGTTTCTTGTCTATTGCAGCAGGGTAGTACTAAATATTAGTGGCTGGCCAGCTACCTTTACTGTAGGGTCGACCAGTTCTTCTGGCCGGCTAGCCACCTTTTTCAGCCAACCAGTTTTTTTTTTTCTTTGTAGAACAGAGCAATTTTCTAACTGTGCAACAGAAGCATTCTAATGGCGAAATAGACAGCATTTTTGAGTGGAAATCTGCATCCATGCATGAGCCATCCCTCATCTCTCGGGGCCCGTTAACATTATGTGTTAATAAGTAGTATGTTGTACTTAAAGTAGTGGACTTGTAACTAATTAGTTAACTCCTAATTTGTACTTAATTAGTTGAATAGCTAGTTAATTTTTGTTGTACTTAATTAATTAGTGAGAGTAGTTAGTTCATTTTGCTTTATAATTAATTCATTAGATTAATTAGCTAGCGTAGTTAATTTATTTTCATTTGGTTTGTAATAGCTAGTTAATTCGTAGTAATTAGCTAGAACGTTCATTCGGACGCTCTTGTGCAAGGGCAAATGTGTAATAATGCGTGTATGTCTTCCAACCTCATGTCTTTCTCCATTTTATTTACCCGTTTATTATGGAAAGTTTAGAGCATCACATTTCGTTTAGCATTTCCCATGACTTGCATCCATTGTCTTGCATGCATTAGGCTCAGCACATCATTCTAACAGCATTGTAATTTACTACTTTCGTGAATACGTGCGCCACTGCATGCTATGAAAGTAATTCACATGACGTATTAGACAACTAGACCTGTTAGTTGCATTTTTGCATATGTTGCATTAGTCATTTCTCATCATTAGGATCATGCGTTTCTCCTAACTATTTTTTTTTTTCTTTTGGCTTTCCTTGGAGTACTAAGTGAGCATTTATGGCTTTAGCATATTGCATGCGTGTGATTGTTGCCATGTCAAGCATGATTACCATGAAGCTAAGTGCTTAAGTGATATACCTATTTGAATGCCAGTGGATGAAGGCTAAATTGCTCAAATTGGGATAACTTGTTAAATGTACATATGAGATCACTTTTTTAAGTGGTACATATTTAAAACAATTTTCAGAATAAACATAGAATCAAAGTGCTTTAACTTTTGCAAATTAGTCAATACTTGTGTGCATCACATAGTAAAATAGCCTAATAATCGGAACAAGAGCATATAATGTAAATAAGAGTCACATCATGATTAGTAGAGGCTGATCTTTGATCGGGTGAGTGGGGTGCTCAATTTATGACCTTCCCCTCTCATACCTAAGTTCCCGAGCCGACACTTTGCTGATGACGGATAAGTGGCCTTTGGCACGAGTCTCGAGTTTCCTAAATTTTCTAAAAATATTTAGGTGGCGACTCTGTAATCTGGCAAAACAGTCCATTTTTGGCATTTTGGACTTATTTGTGTTTATCTATTTGACATTGCACTTGTGGAATTAGATTCAGAACCACGGAAGTCCGAACTGTAAGGCTATCGTATTCGAAAGGAGCACAAAAAGCAAACTACACACATGTGAATGATTCATGACTCTTTTAATTCTATATGGAATTGAAAACTCCATTTTCCCCTGATTTAACTGTGTTTTGTTGGTTAGTACATGTCTTATATCTGAAGGAGTTTTCTTGCATTCAAGTCTCATGCTAATGTATTATTTATAGCCTAGGGAATTTATAATGTAAACCTTCAAAGACTTCACTTTTTTCACCTCATATTTTAGACAAAAAGCTATTTCCCAAACCAACCCTTTGTTGAATAACATTAAAACAACAATTATGTGTACTAAGATTTATGTGTGATTGCTGCAAATACTATAATTGACACATTAAATTACAATCTATAAAATTAATCTATCATTGGATAATTTTTAATTGGTAATCTATTTGAGAGTTTGGCCTATTTTATGCAGGTTCTGTAAGCTCACGTCGATTTGAAGCTTGGGAGCTCTCTGCTAGATTTTGAATGCCATTTCAACAAAGCCCTTGAGAAGAAAATGGGATGAGTTGAGTTGTTTTGTTATATAGGTAGATATAACTCCAATTACAATCTGTTCATTGAATAGTTGAATGCTACAAACAATGTTTATGGCACTAGCCTTATATAGAAATGATACTTTTGAAATCTCTGTCAGTTTATGATATCAAGATATTACATACTAATGAATCATAGCATGGTATTTGTTTGTTATTGAAATATTTTTTGATTAAGCCTTTTTGAATGTGATGAGCATTTTTTTTTGGTATACTTGAATTTTAATTTGGACATGAACAGATGGTCTGGT
Source organism: Camellia japonica (assembly GCA_030407325.1). Taxonomy (NCBI): domain Eukaryota; kingdom Viridiplantae; phylum Streptophyta; class Magnoliopsida; order Ericales; family Theaceae; genus Camellia; species Camellia japonica. Next base: position 51,631,860 of record JAPPVO010000013.1, on the reverse strand, counting down.
GATATGTTTGATATTTTCTGTTTGGTTATTGAGAAATCAAGAAAGGAATATAAGTTGATGTTCAAACTAGTATTTTTAGAGTAATTGTTACAAAATCAAAAAGCCCAAAAAAAAAAAAAAAATCAAACTTTTAGAGACCAATTTTAGTTGTCTCAAAAAAATTATAAACTTTACACACCACTTTCATTTGTCCCAAAAACTAAAACTTTTAGAGACCAATTTCTATTGTCTCAAAAATTAATTTATTGTCAATTAGACTTTTAGAGACAAATTTTGGTTGTCTTAAAATCAAAACTTTTTGCAACCACATATTTTTGTCTCTAAAAGTCTATTTATAGTGACAAATGCAAAATTTTGTCTCTAAAAGTCATTTTTTTTTTTATTTTTTCATACAGGACATTTGGGACAAACTTCGCAACGGAGAAAATTAGTTGGCAAAAGTTTTCCCAACAAATATTACACTTTTAGGGATTGAATAAATTTGTCCCTAAAAAGCTAATTTCTTGTAGTGACACTAGAGGTTTTGGATTTTTCTCTCTTCTAGAATAAATCACACATTATGAACAAAAACGTAACACTTCAATATAACACTCCTGCAAGGCCCCGAAATAAATCAACATAAATCTACTACATCAACCCACCTACACTAAACAATAATAATAATACTCCAATCATTCCACCATCAATCAACAAGTTTTATACAAAAATTTCACACGCGAATTATACATTCAATGATATAGGAATACATGAATCTATAGCATGTAGAGCATCACGTTCCAAAATTAATAAAATGCCCTCATGGGCTTACAATTTTCAAGGCTTAAGCTCGGTTACACAAAAATGGTCTCTCAGACCCATACATGAATAGCCCTTGGCTAGCAATTAAATCATAACAAAACAGTGTATTACTCTTCACAACATATCCACGCCCTCAACTTGGCGGGATCACCACATCTTTTCCTGTACCAAAATCCCATAGGGGTGAGCATAAAGCCCAGTAGAGAATCCTCACAAAGTATATACAGTTATGCAATATTTTCCAATATTGAATGCAAATGTCATGCAATGCCAGTTTAATGAAAATCTCTTTCACACGCTCTTCTTGAAAATCACAATTTTCAACAACAATTGAAATCTCAACAATTCTGAAACTTAAAATTTTATTCAATAGGGGCGGTAAATACGACTCAGGTAATCCCCAGGTTGGTGTCTGCAAGTAGGCTCAACAAGCACCACAAAAAACCCCACTTTACCGGTTGCTAACCGGAAGGGAAGTGGTACCTCATCCGCGTGTTTTCGGTCTTTTACCCCTGACACTCAGGCTGTAACACCCTCAAAAATAAACCCATAATATATAATATTAACATGCGTCATTATAAGAAAACAAAGAGTATTATTCCGTTCATCAGAGTAAACTTATTAAAAGACATTATATGTAATAAAGAAAGTAAATGCCCTACAGGCTTACATCTTTCCAAGCCAGTACTTGGACACAAAAATATGAGTACTAACTCATTTACAAGTTAAGCCCTATTGTTGGCTTGAGTCCTTACATGTAATATCAAATAAAGCAAATAACAACTAATCTAAAATGAGTCTTCAACTCTAAGTCCTTCCAAGCTAATTCCTTGGAGGTAGCACATCACCTGAACCTGAAAATGATGTTCCCGTATAGGGTGAGCCACAGCCCAGTAGAGATATACTAAACCAAATATAAGCATTGAATAAAGCAATAGCATTCAATAGATGGTTAACACAAATTACAAATTTCATCATCATACTGTTTCATAACTATAATGCCCATGGCACGTTTTTCTTCTCATTATTTGTTCAACTTTTCATTTATACCAATATGGCTCAGAACCTGGCCAACTATAACAGTGAGACTACATCCCACATTAACATTACTTCCAACATCAACAAATTTAATGAGACTAAGTCATACCAAAACACTTCCATACTTCCAATTTGATACACATGTTAGTGATGTATCGATAACGTGTAAAAACACTTTCATAAATCAATAAGCACACATATTAGTGGTGCTAATGGAGTCCATCCCCTATCTCCTCCCAAATAACATCCGGTTTAGGAGTCCATCCCCTATCTCCTCCCAAACCGTGGAGTACATCCCCTATCTCCTCCCAAACAAAATGCATATACAAAGTATTAAACACTTGCCATATACAATACTCAATCAATACATGTATTTTGTATTAATTCAACAGTCACAATCAATGACTTAACCAATGTGATTAGTTTCAGTTTTTCCTAATCCACATGCAATTTCTACAACAATCACGGCTATCCTCCACCGATAGCCCAAAACAGTTATTTCTAACATGAAATAAATGTATCAACAATTATAATCTCAACAATTCAATAGGCGAGTGATTAAATTATTCAACTACGCCATTTAAACTTATAATTCCCCAATTCCATGAATTCAACTAAATTCCCAATTTTCCCTAAATTAATTATACAAATTAATTTAATACACAACTAGGGTTTTCCCAAAATTACCAAAATACCTCCAACATATCGAAATACTAGAACTCAGAACAAAACCTATAATATGGAGTAGGAAATCCCTACCTCGAAGTAAATAACCCGAATGGAGAAAACGGAGATGATGACCCGAAATCCAAAGTGCTCCAAATCCAAGATTGTTCAGATTAAAAGGAAGCCCTCGACCCACTCTATCTTTTTAACAAAGGACCTAGGGTAGAAATACACTCTAAGTAGATCAAACCTGAGAGAGAAAGTGTGTAGGGAGAGAGAGAAGACGGTTCTAGGGTTTTAGAATCAAAAGGGAGATGAAAAATGATCCAGAAAGTCGGATCTCGGATTTATATAACAGTCGCCCCGCTCGAGCGTGGAAACCCCCGCTCGAGCGCCACTCACAGACTCCCGCTCGAGCGGCGGATGCACACTCCCAGAAGTTTCTGCAGACAGGTCCCCGCTCGAGCTCCCAACTCCCCGCTCGAGCGTCACTCACAACCTCCCGCTCGAGCGGCCAATCCCCCGCTCGAGCGTCCAACACTACACACGACATACTGGATGGGTGTATTCCCCGCTCGAGCGCCCAAACCCCCGCTCGAGCGGACAAGCCAAAATCTGGGCAACTAGACTTGGTTCCTAAGCTCAACCGACCTGCTCCAAGTCTTCCCAACACAACCCAAGACTCAATATAAGGAGTAAAGGATGCAAACGACATACTCTCAACAATCAGCTCCACGGAACCTAAGTCCGGATATAACAAATAAAGAAAAGGGAAACCGGGATCGCTATAACCTCCCCCCTTAAAAATTTCGTCCCCGAAATTAAGCATAAGTTTTCAAAACAGGTTTTCTCAATTTCCAACAATATGACATTTCAATATAACAATCTGACCCAATACCGGTCATTCATCTCTTATCAAGAGGCATCTCACAATATATAAAACAACATATATTTCAATGCATTTTCAACATGCATTTTTTTTCAATTTCAACAGTTTTCAATATACATGATTCATTCCATTCATATTCAATTTCATGATATAACTCCAATTCTACAATATAATCAACATATGCAATGTTACACTAAACTTCCATTATGAGGCAAGTTTCAAAATACCATTAAACCAAAACATTCTCAATGTTTTACCAACTTAAGACATATATAAAGCTCTTAAGTCAACAATATTACAAATCTAAATACAAGATTACATATCAACAAACATGTCCGGATATTTCTCGCGGACTTCCAACTCACGTTCCCAAGTGGCTTCCTCCACTCCGTGATGTTTCCACAAAACTTTACCAAAGGGATGGTCTTGCCTCGCAAAACTTGATCCCGCCTATCCAAGACCCGAACCGGTCTCTCCTCATACGAGACATCCTCAACACTAAGTCGGTCCAATCCAACACATGTGATGGATCCGGCTCATACTTCCGAAGCATACTCACATGAAACACGTCATGAACTCCGGATAACTGCGGTGGCAAAGCTAAACGATAAGCAGCCTCGCCAATCCTCTCAAGGATCTCAAAAGGCCAATAAACCGAGGGGACAACTTCCCGCTCTTCCCAAACCTCATCAATCCCCGCCTAGGTGATATTTCAGAAAGACATGATCACCCACCTCAAACACCAAAGGTCTCCTCCTACGGTCGGCATAAGATTTCTGACGACTCTGGGCTGTAACAAGCCTCTTACGGATAAGCTCAACTTTCTCCGTCGTTTCCCTCACCAACTCCGGACCCAACAAAGGTGCATCACCCACCTCGGCCCAACAAACTGGAGACTACACGGTCGGCCATACAAGGCCTCAAACGGTGCCATACCGATACTAGACTGGAAACTGTTGTTGTAGGCAAACTCCACCAAAGGCAAGTGCCTCTCCCACGACCCACTGAAATCAAGAACACAACCCCGAAGCATATCCTCAAGGATCTGAATGTACGCTCGGACTGCCCGTCAGTCTGAGGATGATAAGCCGTGCTAAAGGTCAACTTAGTGCCCAAGGCACTCTGCAAACTCTGCCACAACCTAGCAGTAAAACGAGGGTCTCTATCTGAGACGATCGTCACTGGGACCCCGTGCAACCTCACTATGTCCCGAATGTACAAGTCGGCAAGATGATCTACCGAATCTTCACGCGCATAGGAATGAAGTGCGCCGACTTAGTCAACCGGTCTACAACCACCCAAATAGCATCACTACCCCGCTGAGTCCTCGGAAGACCTACAACGAAGTCCATAGTGACATGCTCCCACTTCCACTCGGCAATAGGCAAGGGTTGTAACAAACCCGCTGGCCTCTGATGCTCGGCCTTCACTTGCTGACAAGTAAGGCACTTGACACGAAAGCTGCCACATCTCTCTTCATACCCCGCCACCAAAACTGGCGACCCAAATCCCGATACATCTTAGTGCCTCCCGGATGCACCGCAAGGCGTGAATGATGAAACTCTCGGAGTACCTCCTCTCGGCAAGACTCCGGCACAAACAACGGTCTCGGTATCTCACACTCAGGTCGGGATACACCGTCAAACCCTTCTCAACCTTCCCATGGAGATCTTCTCTCGGAGATTCTACCTCAAGGTCACCCTCTGAGCCTCTAACACTCGAGTCACAAGTGTAGGCTGCGCAACAACAGAAAACAAGGCCGCAGCCTCAACGGATTCGCCCAGAAGCAAATCAAACTCCCCAAGTGCACCCAACATCTCCCATCCCGGATGGCTATACTAGCTACGTCACCAACAGATTTCCTGCTAAGGGCATCGGCCACCACATTGGCCTTCCCCGGATGATAATGCAACTCGAAGTCATAATCTCAATGAACTCCATCCACCTCCTCTGCCTCAAGTTCAAGTCTTTCTGTGTAAACAGATATTTCAGACTCTTATGATCCGAGAATACCTCGAACTCTCACCATAAAGGTAATGCCTCCAAATCTTCAAGGCAAATATCACAGCTGCTAACTCTAAATCATGCGTAGGGTAATTCTTCTCGTGAATTTTCAACTGACGTGAGCCATAGGCAACCACTTTCCCCTCTTGCATCAACACACAACCCAGACCCTCTCGTGAGGCGTCACAATAGACTGCATAACCCAACCCTCTCTCCGGAATAATCAAGACTGGAGCGGTGGTCAGTCTAACTTTCAACTCCTGAACGACTTTTCACAAGTCTCACTCCATACAAATTTGACTCCCTTCCGAGTCAATCTAGTCAAAGGCGAAGCTAACCTGGAGAAATCCTTCACAAACCGGCGATAATACCCAGCTAATCCCAGAAAACTGCGGATCTCAAACACACTCTTAGGCTGTGCCCAATCTTGCACTGCCTCAGTCTTGGATGTATCAACAGACACCCTTCCCCAGAAACTACATGGCCTAAGAACTTGACCTCTTCTAGCCAGAACTCACACTTCCCAAACTTAGCATAAAGCTTATGGGCTCTAAGTAACTCAAGCACCACTCTCAAGTGTTCCTTGTGCTCCTCCTCCGAAGGTGAATAGATAAGGATGTCGTCCACGAAGACGACTACAAAACGATCTAAGAATTCCCGGAATATCCGGTTCATCAAATCCATAAACACTGCCGGTGCATTGGTGAGCCCAAATGGCATCACCGAAACTCATAGTGGCCATACCGCGTACGGAATGCCGTCTTCGGAATATCCTCCTCCCTGACTCTCAACTGGTGGTAACCCGATCTCAAATCTATCTTAGAGAAACAACGGGAACCCTTCAACTGATCGAACAGATCATCTATACGAGGCATAGGGTACTTATTCTTAACCGTAGCCCGATTCAATTTCCGGTAATCTACAGTCTCAAAGCACCACCTTTCTTTTAGCAAAGAGGGCCGGTGCTCCCCACGGCGAAACACTAGGACGGATATAGCCCTTATCTAGCAACTCCTGGAGCTGAATCTTCAACTCAACTAACTCGGCTGGGGCAAAACGATAAGGTGCCATAGAAATCGGCGCCGTGCCGGGCACTAGATCAATAGAGAACTCAATCTCTCGATGCGGTGGCAAACTAACAAGATCCTCGGGAAAGACGTCCGAGTACTCACAAACCACCCTTGGCAACACAGTCTGGGTCTCATCACACTCACCACTCTCAAAGCTAGCAAGTAGACCACTAAGCTCACTCCGCCCTCGCGGATCATACCCCGGTGGCAAAACACTACCAACCCGGTCCCCCAGAAAATGAAAACACTCCCCGCTCACGGTACAACAAGTGACCCTCTGGCGGTAGCAATCAATAACTGCCCGGTATGACGATAACCAGTCCATACCCAAAATAACATCAAAGCCCTTCATGGGCATAACTACAAAAGGAAACGGAAGCTATGATCGACCTCTATATCACAACCCCTAACACCTTGTTTCAAGATCAATTCACCCCCAAGAGGTGACACTACACAAATAGGAGATGCTAACTGTGCTAACTCCAACTCCAAAACAGATGCAAATGCAGCAGACACAAAGGAATGAGATGCACCCGTATCAATCAAAACACTAGCAACCGAATTGCAAAACAAGAAGGTACCTCTCACAACAGATGGAGCCGGTACAAGATCCTGCGCGGTAACAGCATACACGCGCCCAGATGATCTCTGATCAACCTGCTCACCCCTAGGAGCATAAGACTGCTGCACAGACTGGGACGATGAAGCCCCCTGATTGGCCCTCGAGGCCTGACTGACTGAGCTGGCTGCTGACCTGAGTCTGCCTCAAACCAGATGCACCAGATGTGCCACTCAACTGCGGGCAAACCTCTTCATGTGCCCTGCTGACCACACTGAACAGAAGCGGCTGGCCTCTACCCTGACTCTGGCTCTGAGATCGAGCCGAAGAAGATGCTGCTCTCTGTACTCCTCCCCTCTGAGGACAAACTGGAGACTTGTGGCCCAGCTGGCCACACTTGAAACAGGTAATGTCTCCCTGGCTGCCTTTCCCCGAACTAGCACTCGGCACAGGAAAAGTCGATCTAGAAAACTACTCTGAGACTGCTGAGGAGTGAAACCTCTCTGTCTCCTACCATCACTCTGGCCATCCTGACTCCTCTTGGAGCCTTTCTGCCCTTCCTCCTCCTCCTGCATCATATCTCGTATGGGCTGCAGCATCAACCAGACGCCCATAATCCGAATCATAGACCCACAACTCTCAACTTGAGGCGCCTCAACTTCTTCTCGAACTCTACAACGGCGTTCCTCAGACGCCACCAACTCAGGTGCAAACCTGGACAAGCTAGTAAATGAGCCTCAAACTCGGCCACTGAAGAACTGTTCTGCTTAAGCTGGCAGAACTGATCTCTCAACTTCTCCTGAACTGGAGACAGAACTTCTCCTGGAAAGCATCAAAAAGCCTCCAAGTCCTCCTATACGACCCTTAGTGAACTTCCACCACTGACCCGCATCCCCCTTCAGCTGGAACGATGCCAAGGTCACTTTCAACCCCTCGTCTTCGATGCCAAGCATCTCAAACGTCTTCGTTGTCTGTTCGAGCCATTCATCTGCCTTAAGCGGCTCTTTAGGATCACCCACAAATTCATCCGGATTAGACCGGAAGAACTCCCTCTTCAGAAAGAAGGTCCTGCATCCGCAACAACAACCTGAGCCTGATTCTCAGCTCTGAGAATGCCTACTGACTCCCTGAATGCCCCTGCTATCTCTCGGGCTAAAGCGCCCATAGCCTGCTGGCCTACTGGCTCGGCCACATTGGCCTGGCCAACTCCCTCCTGTACTGCCGGAATCTCCTCTGGCACAGGCACCTCCTGCCTACCCGGCCCTACCACGCCTACCGCGTCCTCGTCCTCGTCCTGACATCCTAATAAAGGAAACAAAGACGTTAGCACATTAATAAATGTGCCGAAGCTAAACACTCGCGTCCTAATGCATTGGACAACAATAATTCATTCCACGTAAGCACATAATCACATAAGCACCTACGAATTTCATTCCTGATAATAGTCCCGAAGCGTTACTATAGTTCCGGTTGGAAGCAGCATTGATCAAGTGCCTTTCCAACAAGACTACTAGAAACTCAAGGGTCCAATTAACATCCTAGAAACTACGTTCCATACCCACATAATCACATAAACATGTTCTCATATAAGCATATAACAGTACACTAAGTCTCTATCAAACGAGACGAACCCATTGTGATACTAATCACTTCCCACGTACCCAAAGTATTCAAACCCGGTACGCTCTGATACCAAGTTGTAACACCCTCAAAAATAAACCCATAATATATAATATTAACATGCGTCATTATAAGAAAACAAAGAGTATTATTCCGTTCATCAGAGTAAACTTATTAAAAGACATTACATGTAATAAAGAAAGTAAATGCCCTACAGGCTTACATCTTTCCAAGCCAGTACTTGGACACAAAAATATGAGTACTAACTCATTTACAAGTTAAGCCCTTGGCTTGAGTCCTTACATGTAATATCAAATAAAGCAAATAACAACTAATCTAAAATGAGTCTTCAACTCTAAGTCCTTCCAAGCTAATCCTTGGAGGTAGCAATCACCTGAACCTGAAAATGATGTTCCCGTATAGGGTGAGCCACAGCCCAGTAGATATACTAAACCAAATATAAGCATTGAATAAAGCAATAGCATTCAATAGATGGTTAACACAAATTACAAATTTCATCATCGTACTGTTTCATAACTATAATGCCCATGGCACGTTTTTCTTCTCATTATTTGTTCAACTTTTCATTCATACCAATATGGCTCAGAACCTGGCCAACTATAACAGTGAGACTATACCAAGTTGTAACACCCTCAAAAATAAACCCATAATATATAATATTAACATGCGTCATTATAAGAAAACAAAGAGTATTATTCCGTTCATCAGAGTAAACTTATTAAAAGACATTACATGTAATAAAGAAAGTAAATGCCCTACAGGCTTACATCTTTCCAAGCCAGTACTTGGACACAAAAATATGAGTACTAACTCATTTACAAGTTAAGCCCTTGGCTTGAGTCCTTACATGTAATATCAAATAAAGCAAAAACAACTAATCTAAAATGAGTCTTCAACTCTAAGTCCTTCCAAGCTAATTCCTTGGAGGTAGCACATCACCTGAACCTGAAAATGATGTTCCCGTATAGGGTGAGCCACAGCCAGAGTAGAGATATACTAAACCAAATATAAGCATTGAATAAAGCAATAGCATTCAATAGATGGTTAACACAAATTACAAATTTCATCATCATCTACCGTTTCATCACTATAATGCCCATGGCACATTTTTCTTCTCATTATTGTTCAACTTTTCATTTATACCAATATGGCTCAGAACCTGGCCAACTATAACAGTGAGACTACATCCCACATTAACATTACTTCCAACATCAACAAATTTAATGAGACTAAGTCTCATACCAAAACACTTCCATACTTCCAATTTGATACACATGTTAGTGATGTATCGATAACGTGTAAAAACACTTTCATAAATCAATAAGCACACATATTAGTGGTGCGAATGGAGTCCATCCCCTATCTCCTCCCAAATAACATCCGGTTTAGGAGTCCATCCCTATCTCCTCCCAAACCGTGGAGTACATCCCCTATCTCCTCCCAAACAAATGCATATACAAAGTATTAAACACTTGCCATATACAATACTCAATCAATACATGTATTTTCTGTATTAATTCAACAGTCACAATCAATGACTTAACCAATGTGATTAGTTTCAGTTTTTCCTAATCCACATGCAATTTCTACAACAATCACGGCTATCCTCCACCGATAGCCCAAAACAGTTATTTCTAAACATGAAATAAATGTATCAACAATTATAATCTCAACAATTCAATAGGCGAGTGATTAAATTATTCAACTACGCCATTTAAACTTATAATTCCCAATTCCATGAATTCAACTAAATTCCCCAATTTTCCCTAAATTAATTATACAAATTAATTTAATACCACAACTAGGGTTTTCCCAAAATTACCAAAATACCTCCAACATATCGAAATACTAGAACTCAGAACAAAACCTATAATATGGAGTAGGAAATCCCTACCTCGAAGTAAATAACCCGAATGGAGAAAACGGAGATGATGACCCGAAATCCAAAGTGCTCCAAATCCAAGATTGTTCAGATTAAAAGGAAGCCCTCGACCCACTCTATCTTTTTAACAAAGGACCTAGGGTAGAAATACACTCTAAGTAGATCAAACCTGAGAGAGAAAGTGTGTAGGAGAGAGCGAAGACGGTTCTAGGGTTTTAGAATCAAAAGGGAGATGAAAAATGATCCAAAAGTCGGATCTCGGATTTATATAACAGTCGCCCCGCTCGAGCGTGGAAACCCCCTCGAGCGCCACTCACAGACTCCCGCTCGAGCGGCGGATGCACACTCCCAGAAGTTTCTGCAGACAGGTCCCCGCTCGAGCTCCCAACTCCCCGCTCGAGCGTCACTCACAACCTCCCGCTCGAGCGGCCAATCCCCCGCTCGAGCGTCCAACACTACACATGAAATACTGGATGGGTGTATTCCCCGCTCGAGCGCCCAAACCCCTGCTCGAGCGGACAAGCCAAAATCTGGGCAACTAGACTTGGTTCCTAAGCTCAACCAACCTGCTCTAAGTCTTCCCAACACAACCCAAGACTCAATATAAGGAGTAAAGGATGCAAACGACATACTCTCAACAATCAGCTCCACGGAACCTAAGTCCGGATATAACAAATAAAGAAAAGGGAAACCAGGATCGCTATAACCTCCCCCCCTTAAAGAATTTCGTCCCCGAAATTAAGCATAAGTTTTCAAAAAACAGGTTTTCCTCAATTTCCAACAATAGGACATTTCAATATTTAAACAATCTGACCCAATACCGGTCATTCCATCTCTTATCAAGAGGCATCTCACAATATATAAAACAACATATATTTCAATTTGCATTTTCAACATGCAATTTTTGTTCAATTTCAACAGTTTTCAATATACATGATTCCACTTCCATATCATATTCAATTTCATGATATAACTCCAATTCTACAATAAATCAACATATGCAATGTGACACTAAACTTCCATTATGAGGCAAGTTTCAAAATACTCCGATTAAACCAAAACATTCTCAATGTTTTACAACTTAAGACATATATAAAGCTCTTAAGTCCAACAATATTATGAAATCTAAATACAAGATTACATATCAACAAACATGTCCGGATATTTCTCGCGGACTTCCAACTCACGCTCCCAAGTGGCTTCCTCCACTGACGATCGTCTCAGATAGAGACCCTCGTTTTACTGCTAGGTTGTGGCAGAGTTTGCAGAGTTCCTTGGGCACTAAGTTAACCTTTAGCACGGCTTATCATCCTCAGACTGACGGGCAGTCCAAGCGTACCATTCAGATCCTTGAGGATATGCTTCGGGGTTGTGTTCTTGATTTCAGTGGGTCGTGGGAGAGACACTTGCCTTTGGTGGAGTTTGCCTACAACAACAGTTTCCAGTCTAGTATCGGTATGGCACCATTTGAGGCCTTGTATGGCCGACCGTGTAGGTCTCTAGTTTGTTGGGCTGAGGTGGGTGATGCACCTTTGTTGGGTCCGAAGTTGGTGAGGGAAACGACGGAGAAAGTTGAGCTTATCCGTAGGAGGCTTGTTACAGTCCAGAGTCGTCAGAAATCTTATGCCGACCGTAGGAGGAGACCTTTGGTGTTTGAGGTGGGTGATCATGTCTTTCTGAAAATATCACCTAGGCGGGGATTGATGAGTTTGGGAAGAGTGGGAAGTTGTCCCCTCGGTTTATTGGGCCTTTTGAGATCCTTGAGAGGATGACGAGGCTGCTTATCGTTTAGCTTTGCCACCGCAGTTATCCGGGGTTCATGACGTGTTTCATGTGAGTATGCTTCGGAAGTATGAGCCGGATCCATCACGTGTTGGATTGGACCGACTTAGTTGTTGATGAAGATGTCTCATATGAGGAGAGACCGGTTCGGGTCTTGGCTAGGCGGGATCAAGTTTTGCGAGGCAAGACCAACTTATGAAATTCATCTACACCTCCTAACCGGGTTTACCAACGTATTTACCCCATAAACACTTCGATAGTTATTTCATTCTCAATGTAAATGATTTATCAAAACTCAACTTAAAACTTGCAACAATGCAAAGTTGGAAATGCCAATACGATATGTCAAAACTAAATACTAATTTTGTAATAATCAATCGAATGAAAATGCAATGCAATAATTGTCATCATTATATAACATTTCTCCATCACCAATTTTCTCAACATTGATTCATCATAATCAAACTTTCCAACCCCTCATTAATATTATCAAACATAATACCCATAATTCTGCCCAATTTCATCACAAACAAATACCTATGCATCTCACATTTGATCGACAATTCGCCAACCCATAACTTGTCTAAAATTTTCCATTGTAACTATCCATCCCCATCCCCATCCCCATCACCATGTTTCACACATTCCATGTAATGCATTATTTCTCTTACACATAACAACAATTTGGTTAATTTCAAAGACCCCAACCCATTTCAAAAACAAAATCCATAATTTGTGTCTTGACTATTATGGAGTATTTCCTCACCTTTCAAAAGAACACACACACACACACACACACACACACACACACACGCCTCAACCATCATCTTTTACACAATGTGAGTAAAAACAAACAAGGGTCAACTAAAAGATTTGAGATTTTGAAAGCCCTCTTTTGAAAATCTCTACATTCTTGAACAAAAATCAAAACCTACATATTAACTTCAAGAAAAACCCTTGAATCAACATTTACCTTGCAAAACATGTATATATAATTCAAAAGAGTCCCTACCTCAAGGTTTGATGAAGAAAAGAGATGGAACCCTAGAAATCAAATTTGTAGAAAGTTGATCTCCACCGTACAAAGTGAGGTTCTTGTGTTGCTCTCCAAGATTTGTGAAGGAAGAAGGATCAAGGCTCCATGGATTGCAAAAGATCAAGGTCTTTGGGTCTTTGGTGAAGGTTTTTAGAGAGAAGGAGGAGTAAAATGATGTTTAGAGTGAGAGAGATATGCCCCAAATGTGATACATACACGGCCAAAGTGAGAAAAAAAATAGAGATTCGGATTGCCTAGAATCCCGCACGTGCGGCGCCCTCTCCTGTATGTGCGGAGCGCCTCCCCCGCACATACGGCCTTCATCCCTGCACGTGCGGTGGCTCCCTCCCACACCTCACTCTGCACTTGCCTTTAAGCAGTGTGCAACCCTCCACAGCTCGCCTTACCCGCACGTGCGGCCCTAGCCCAGCTACCTAGAATTTTCTTAGCTCTATTTCAGGCACTTCAGACCTAACCCCGCACTCTCTGGAACAGGTGAAATTCGGAACCGAATAAATGAGAATGAGAATTTGTTTGAGAACAAAACTTCTGGATACTTCAAACCCAATGAAAGCAAAAGGAGATGGTGCGAATCACACACCCGGTCGTTACAACCTCCCCACCATAGGAAATTTCTTCCCCGAAATTTAAACAAACCAAACAAAAAGGGCTCTAGCAATTATGACCATTTTAACAACATTTTTAAGTCGCAACATCAATGCCCAACCAACATTTACTGTTCTCTTCCTCATCATTTCATCAAAACAACAATCGCTTATACTAGACACATAAAATAAAACATTTTTAGCAAAATATCATTCTTCACAATCTCATGCTTAGATTAACAATACATATAACAACATGTGATCAACAATTCAACACTTTTTCCCTTCAACACTAGGGAACATTACAAATTAAAATAACAACTAAGTATTTTCAAACAAATCTAGATACTTGGAGCGGACTTCCACATCCCTTTCCCACATTGCTTCTTCAACCCCGTGGTGTCTCCACAACACCTTCACTAATGGTATGGCTTTTCCTCGTAGCACTTGCTCTCGGATATCTAAGATTTGAACTGGTCGCTTTTCATAAGAGGCATCTTCATCTACCTCCAAATCAACCCAATCTAGCATATGAGAAGGGTCGGGTTTGTACTTCCTAAGCATGGGCGCATGAAACACATTGTGAACCCTCAAAAGTTGTGGCGGTAAAGCTAGCTGATATGCCACTTCCCCGATCCTTTCCAATATCTCGAAAGGCCCAATAAACCTCGGAGACAACTTTCCACTCTTGCCAAACCTCATTAAACCCTGCCTAGGTGAGATCTTAAGGAAAACATGGTCACTTACTTCGAAAGATAAGGGTCGTCTCCTCCTATCGGCATAACTTTTCTGTCGGCTTTGGGTTGTAGCTAACCTTTTCCGAATGAGAGCAACTTTCTCGGTTGTCTCCCTAACAATTTTTGGACCCAACAATGGTGCATCCCCTACCTCGGCCCAACAAACTGGTGATCTGCAAGGTCGGCCATACAAGGCCTGAAATGGCGCCATCTCGATGCTAGCTTGATAATTATTATTGTAGGCAAATTCAATCAACAGTAAGTGCCTCTCCTAAGACCCCTTGAAATCTAGGACACAAGCTCTAAGCATGTCCTCAAAATCTGAATGCTACGTTCTGACTGCCCATCGGTTTGAGGGTGATAAGCGATGCTGAAAGTCAACTTAGTTCCCAATGTATCTTGAAGGCTTTGCCACAACCGGGCTGTAAAACGAGGATCCCTATCTGACACAATGGGTACAAGAAGTCCGTGAAGTCGAACTATCTCTCTAATGTACAACTCTGCTAAGTGTTCAACTGAGTCGCCTGTACGTATCGGAATGAAGTGTGTAGACTTAGTCAACCTATTAACAATCACCCAAATGGCATCATTGCCCTGCTTGGTTCTAGGAAGCCAACTACGAAATCCATGGTAACATGCTCCCATTTCCATTCGACTATTGGTAAGGGTTGCAATAAACCCGCTGGTCTTTAGTGCTCGGCCTTCACTTGCTGACAAGTAAGGCACTTCGACACGAAGTATGTGACATCCCGCTTCATAGCCCTCCCACTAAAAAACTAACGGCTGAGGTCACGATACATTTTAGTGCCTCCCGGGTATACCGCAAGGCGTGAGTGATGGAACTCTCGAAGCACTTCCTCTCTATAAGATTCAAGTACAAACAAACAATCTAGATAATGCACACCCTGTTCCGTGTGGATGTTCAAACCCTTCTCTTCCTTCCCATTGGAGATTCTATCACGAATCAACTCTACTTCACTGTCTCCTTGTTGTGCCTCTACGACTTTGCTAATTAAGGCAGGTTGAGCACTCAAAGTAAACAATGTTACATCCTCTTCGGGCTCACCCAAGTGCAATTCAAACTTGCCGACTTCACCCAACATAACCCACTCTCGAATGGCCACACTTGCCAAACTACTCACGGATTTCTGACTTAAGGCGTCGACGACTACGTTGGCCTTCCCCGGATGTTAGTGTAACTCAAAGTCATAATCCTCCAAAAACTCCATTCACCTCCGTTGATGTAAATTCAAGTCTTTTTGGGAAAATAAATATTTTAGACTCTTATGATCGGAGAAAACCTCAAACTTCTTGCCATATAAGTAATGCCTCAAAATTTTCAAGGCAAACACTACTGCTGCTAACTCTAAGTCGTGGGTAGGGTAATTCTTCTCACGAGTTTTCAATTGTCGTGAACCGTATGCTACAACCTTTCCCCCTTGCATCAAAACACAACCAAGCCCATCCCGAGAAGCATCACAATAGACGATATAGCCCAACCCTCTTTCTGGAATTATCAACACCGGTGCGGTAGTCAGCCTAGTCTTAAGCTCTTGGAAAGAATTTTCACAAGCCTCACTTCACACAAACTTAACCCCCTTTCTAGTCAATCTAGTCAAAGGTGCGACTAGTCTAGAGAATTCCCTCACAAAATGCTGATAGTACCCCGCCAATCCCAAGAAACTCCGGTTCTCAAAAACATTTTTAGGTTGCTCCCAATCTTATACAAAATCTATCGTTGAAGAATCTACAGTTACTCCCTCTCTTGACACCACATGACCCAAAAACTTCACCTCGGTGAGTCAAAACTCGTATTTCTCAAATTTGGCATACAATTGATGCTTCCTAAGAAAATCAAGCACTACCCTCAAGTGAGCCTCGTGTTCCTCCTCAGAAATCGAATAAATTAGGATGTCGTCCACAAAGATGACCACAAAATGGTCCAAGTATTCCCTAAAAATTCGGTTCATCAAATCCATAAAGGAAGCCAGTGCATTTGTCAATCCAAATGGCATTACAAGGAACTCATAGTGGCCATAACGCGCACGAAAGGCCGTTTTTTTGGATGTCCTCGTCCCGGACTCTCAACTGATGGTACCTCGACCTCAAATCTATCTTCGAAAAGCAACAAGGCCCTCTAAGTTGATCAAACAAGTCATCTACCCTGGGTAAAAGGTATTTGTTTTTGACGGTAACTCGATTCAACTTGAGGTAATCGATACACAACCGCAACGACCTGTCCTTCTTCTTTGCAAAGAGAACCGGCGCTCCCTAACGATGTACTAGGGCAAATAAAACCCTTGTCTAAAAGCTCTTGGAGTGGAATCTTCAACTCATGCAACTTCGCGGGTGCAAATCTATACGGCGCCATGGAAATTGGTGCCATCCCAGGCACTAAGTCAACGGTGAACTCGATCTCCCGGTGGGGTGGCAAACTAGTGAGATCCTCGGGAAATACGTCTGGGTATTCACAAACTACCCTTGGCAACTCAACATGAGTCCCGTCACTCTCACTATCCGAGAGAGTAGCAAGAAGGCCACTAAGCTCATTTCTACTACAAGGGTCAAAAACTGGCGACAAGACCCTATCAACCTGGTCTCCCAGAAAATAAAAACAATCACCACACGATGTGCACACTGTGACCCTCTAACGAAAACAATCAATCACTGCTCGATACGAAGATAACCAGTCCATGCCTAAAATAACATCGAAACTCGACATGTCTAGCAACACAAAAGCAAACGGGGGTCGACGCTCAGTAACCTCTATCTCATAACCACACCGGTGACTCAACTCTGAGTGAAGACGCTAACCGTGCCACCTTTAACCCCAATGCAGATGCGAATGCAGTAGATATGAATGAATGAGACGCACTCGTATCTATTAACACATTAGCCAAAGAATTACACACAACAAAAATACCTCTCACAACTGAGGATCCCGACAACTGCTCTGGCGCGGTAACAGCATACACGCGCCCCTGTGGTTTCTGGTCAACCTGCTCATCCCTCGGAACATAGGCTTACTATACCGACTAAGTCGAAGCAGCTCCCTGATTAACTCGCGAAGTCTGAACTGAGTGAGCCTGTTGGTGGCTCTGAGTCTGCCTCGACCCTGATGCGCCAGATGCGCCTCCCAACTGTGGGGAAGCTCTCTTCATGTGCCTTGACTAACTGCACTAATAGCAAGTAGGCCCTTGCCCCCTACTCTGAGACTAACTCTGAGATCGGTTAGGTAGTGGTGGTGGCAACATCTATTGTCCTCCTCCCTTTTATGGACATGCAAAGGCCTTGTGACCCGGTTGGGCACATTTGAAGCAAGAAAACCCATTCGGTGCACTCTTCCCCGAGCCCGCACTAGGCAAGGGAAAGATAGATCTAGACTGCTGCGGTTGGGACTGGGATGAAAAGGTGTTTCTACTCTTCTTGTTAGGCCTGTAGTCCCCTTGTGACCCTTGGCCCCTAGACCTCAAACTCTGAAGTCTCTCCTCTTCGGCCTCCACAGTAATCTCTACATGCGCGGCCGCCTCCACAAGATGATCATAGTTCCGGATCATGTTTCTAGCAACCTTGAACAAGATCTTGGTTCTAAGCTTTTTCTTGAACTCAATGCAACGGCGTTCTTTTGTTGCTATGAACTTCAGTGCAAACCGGGACAAACTATAAAAGGTCGTTTCAAACTCGGTCATGGACATATTAAGTTGCTTAAGGTGTTGGAATTCCTGCCTCAACCTCTCCCTAGCAGTGGGAGGTAGGTACTTGTCTTGGAAAGCCACCGCAAATGCTTCCTATGTCGGTTCTATTTGACCCTTGGCATACTTCCACCATTGGCCCGCGTCCCCTTGAGGTAGTAACTCGCAAGAGTCACTCTAAGCTCACTATCCTCGATGTGAAGCATCTCAAATATCTTCATAGGCTGTTTGAGCCATTCATCCGCTTTCTTAGGCTCGGGGCCACCATGGAACTCATCTGGCTTGGCCCGCAAAAACTCCCTCGTAAGGAAACTCGCCCTTGTCTCAATGGCGTTCTCTCAGGCTTAGTTCTCTGCCCTCAAAATGTTCATTGACTCCCTAATTGCCCCGGCCATCTCTCGGGCTAGGGCTCCCATTGCGGCTTGACCCATTTGCCCTGGTATCTCAGTTTGCCCCTGTAGACGTCTCCGAAAGCCCCGGGAGGGTGACTCCCGTTCTGTTCTTTATTGGGTTCACTACAGTTCGGACTCGATTTGTCACGGTTCTTAATCTTGAACCAAAGAGTCCAAATCCGGCAAATCGTTTTGAGAAACAGATTTTTTTGAAAGAAGTGCCAAACATGGACTGCTTTGCCAGATACAGAGTCGCCACCTAAATATTTTTTTAATGGGAAAATTTAGGAAACCCTGACTCGGTGCCAAAGGCCACATGTCTGTCATCACCAAAGTTGCCTCGGCTCGGGAACTTGGGTACGATTGAGGAAGGTCAGCTATGAGCACCCCCTCTCGCCCGATCCGAAGACTGGCCTCTACTAACCGTGATATCCGTTTTTGAAAACGTTATGTGTTCTCAATCCAGTTATTAGCCTAGAATTACTATGTTATGCGCACAGCAAACAAGTATAGAATAGATCGCCTAATTTGGAAATAAACATTGCATATCCGTTCGTTTTGAAAAATGTGTTGGATTTTGCTACTCGCAAGTAGGCTAAAACACGGATTTCAATGAGTTGTTCCAACTCAAACAATCCAACCTTCACCCACAGGCATTCAAACAGTTTATCACATAAGCAACTAGCCACATGGCAAACATGCTGTCATGATAGCATTCACACACATGCGGTATGCTAAAGCATGAAAATACTTACATCGCACTCCGTGCCAAAACAATAAACTAGTTAGCAAACATGCATGGTCCTAGTTCATGTTAAGTTTGACTAATGCAACACATACAGGATGCAATCTAGACAGGTTCGGCTATCCTAAACATGGCATGTGAAATGCTACAAATAACACGTATTCAATTTGGAATTGAAGTACAATGCAGTTAGCGTGATGTACCGAGCCCAGTGCATGTAAACAACTGTAGGGATGCAAACATGCTGTCATGCTGTATGCTAATTTAAATATGCCCTAGTCTACCATCATAAGCAGGTAAATAAAAGGGAAGAGAGACGTGAGGTTGGAAGACATACACACACTCACCACACTTATTACAAATACGCCCTCACTCGGAGGGACCAAATAAATATACAAATTAATTAACCTACGAGCTAATTAAATATTATAGATTACCTAATTAGTTAACAAACTAACTAAGCTAGGAAAAACAGTAAACCGCCTCGGGAGAGAGAGTCTGGTGCAATGCATGCTCGGGTCCTGCTCGGAAGCGCACTGCCATGCATAGACTGCCTCTGTTTTCCCTGCTCTGCTCCTCTAAGGACTGCCAAAGTCTCTGAATTGCTTCCCTGGGCACTGGGGAATACACACGGCTGAGTAGAATTACCACCGGCTGCTAGATATGGCCATCGGCACAAGATGCATCCATTGGCTACCAATGGATGGCCGGTCGGCACTATATTATGCCGGTCGGCCAAAACTGTCTGCAGAACCTACAACTTACAGCAGCAGAGGACAGAACTTGCATGGCAATGTAATTCAAGCAATATATGCACCAAACAAGCCCCTTATCATGTTAAGGACTCAAAGGAGGATGTGCCTCGATTCTCGGACCACCAATCACGCATTTCCATGCGTGATGGCCCAAAGAATCAAGTGTGCAACTTCGATTTCAAATGTAATGCAATGCACACAAACAATCAAAGGCCCAATCCCTATCACTAAATCAAGGGACAAGACATGCATGCAAGATGCAATGCAACCTAGACATACAAGCTAAGGATGTAAATATGGCAATACAAGACACTTATGCAAGCATGCAAGCAAACATGCAAAGTAAGCATGCAAACCAAATAGAGGGTGGACTTAAACATGAATTAGGCAGCTCTAATTAGGCCCAAAACAGTAGCCATAATGCTAAGGAAGTGAGGCCAAACACACATACACGCATGCACATGTTATGGTCCAACACTTAAGCATCAAAAGGGGCCACTCTCAAGCACACTTAAAAGAGGCATAACATGGATAATTAGCATGCAACACAAGCTCTGAAAATCATGTTAGAATATGGTGTCAAACCAACTCAAATAAAGCAAACATTAGCATGCAAATGGTCCAAGTATCAAGGCAAGCTAAAGGGGTATTGGACCACACTTAGCAAGACCAACATGGCATGCATTAAACAACTAAAAACAGATTTTTAGCATGTTAAAACAAGGCCAAAAGACTACTTAGATGGTGTAGACGCGCCCCTTGGGCCTCACTCTACCATCATAAGGTATGCTAAAATAAACGTGCCCTAATCTACCATCGTAAGCAGGTAAATAAAAGGGAAGAAAGAAGTGGGGGTGGGAAGACATACACACCACTCACACACGCTTATTACAAATTTGCCCTCGCTGGAGGGACCGAAAGAATATACAAATTAATTAACTACGCAAGCTAATTAAATATTACAAAATGCCTAATTAATTAACAATTTAATTAATCTAAGAAAAACAGTAAACCGCCTCTGGGCGAGGGCTCAATGCATGCGCGCTCGGATTCCGCTCGGAATTGCACTGCCATGCCTAGCCTGCCTCTGTTTTCCCTGCTTTGCTCCTCTGAAAACTGCCAAAGTCTCAAGGATGCCTCTCTGAATACTGGGGATCACCACCGGCCAAGTAGAATGATCACCGGCTGAAGGATGTGGTCATCGGCACGAAATAGGTCCACCGGCCATTGATGGACTGCCGGTCGGCACTAAATACTGCCGGCCGGCAATGAATTCCTGCAGAACCTGCAACTCACAGCAGCAGGGGGCAAAACTTGCATGGCAGCTCAATTCAAGCAATGTATGCACCAAACACATTCCTTATCATGTTTGTGACTCAAAGGAGGATGTGCCTCGATTCTCGGGCCACCAATCACGCATTTCCATGCATGATGGCCTAAAGAATCAAGTGTGCAACTTCTATTTCAAATGAAATGCAAAGCAAACAAACAAAACAAGGCCCAATTCCTATCACCAAATCAAGGAACAAGACATGCATGCAAGATGCAATGCAACCTAAGCATGTTAGCTAATATGCAACATGATCATGGCAAGACACTTATGTAAGAATGCAAGCAAACATGAGGCAATGCAAACCAAGCAAATGATGTTTTTAAACATGATCTAGGCAACTCTAAATAGGCCTAAAATCAGTGGCCAAAACCAAGAAAATGAAGGCCAAAATACACACACACATGCATGCAATTATGGTCCAACACCTTAAGCATAAACAAGGCAACTCTTAAGCACACCTAAAGAGATCAAACAATAGACAATTAGCATGCAACACAAGCTCTGAAATTGCACAAAATAGAGGTGCCAAACCAACTAATTCAAGCAATTAAAGCATGCAAATGGCCCAAGTACTTGAGGCTCACCAAAGAGGCAATGAACTACACTTAGTACAACCACACATGGCAATACTTAGGCGACCAAAAACAGAGTTTTAACACATAAAACTAAGTCCAAAAGACCACCTAGATGGCATCTAAATGACATGAATCCAAAGGCATGCATAATGGTCAAAACATAAGGCATACAACACATGCTTTCAAAGCAATAAAGAGGCAACTAAGGCAAGCATATGAGCATGCCAAAGGGACTGAAATGACATGTAGGGAGGTTCCAAACCACCAAAATGATGCAAGCAACACGTGCTACACTTTCACATACTTGAAGCATACAAGCCACAATACAAAGGAGCTATACTAAGCATGCTAAGATCGACCCAAACAACTATGGACAGACCTAAAACATGACAAAATAAGCACAAAACCTTCACAAGGCTAAGCCTAAAACATGCTAGAATTAAGGTTTACAACCAAAGCAACTTAAGGCCTAAACATGGCATTACAAAGCATCTATGCAAAACATGCATGGAGTACCAAAACCAACACACAACATGATTATATTATGGCATAATAAGCATGAAATGCAGCCTAGACATGATCAACACACACTTGAACAAAAGGCTCCTTAAGAGACCAAAAATGGTCCCTTTCAAGGACAACAAGGAGAGGGGGTGGCCCTCCCCTTTTGGAGACTTCAAGGCACCATCTCCACCACTGAAATCCCTCAAGATTTCAGTGGTGAAGAGGCCCAAACACCAAAGTCTCGAAACTTGCACAAAATGGCACAAAATGAGGCCTTTCAAGGCCTAAGAGGGGTCAAACTTCCCCAAAGCACAAAACACTCTTAATAAACTATCAAGAGGGCCTAAAAACAGAACTTTTTTATGTTATAAACTAAACACAAAAACAGCTTTAAGATAGGTAAAAAAGGATGCAAAAATGGGGAATAAAAGGCAAGTTTCTCACCCTTGTTGACCACCTTCACAAGTGTTGATGTTGTTGCTTCCTTGGGCTCAAATCCAGCCAAGAACACCAAGAACAACCTCTTGGAACCTCAGAAACCAAGGAAAGGTGAAACACTAGGTGTTGATGTGCAATAGTGAGACACAAACACACACAAGGCAAGAGAAGAAGAGATATAGATATAGGTTAGATATACCAAAGCCAACCCTAAAAACCAGAGCTCTTCTTTCTCCTCTCCAATTTTTCTAACCCTAAAGCAAGGGAGACAAGGCCTCCTCTTATAGAGGAGGCAATCTTGTAAGCTTAGTCACTAAGCAAAACAAGAGAGGCATCCCTCCATACACGTGTATGGAGGAGAAGCTAATGCCATACAGCTGCCTCAAAATATCTGAAAAAGCAACTGAACAGTAATCGGCTGCCCAAAAATGTCATTTTGACAAAATGACTGCCGACCGGCAACAAATAGTGCTGACCGGCAATATATATTGCCGGTGGCAACAAAAACCAGCCGGTGGCCTCTAGCTAGTGCCGGTGGTGTGTGGGGATGCCTCACAAGGCATTCCCTGCCCCTCCAAGGCAAAACACAAGTGTTTGGTGTAAAACCAGACACAAGACGGTCGAGTTCGGAGATCCTGAGGCAGGGCGCGTAGCCAAGAACTCCGGGAACTCCAAACGAACACAAACATGGATAATCACCGAGTGTTCAACCGGTGACGTCCAAGTCTTGAGGACGGTCAAAAATGGGGTGTCTACAGATGGCATCTAAGTGGCTCAAATATGAAGGCATGCGCAAATACACTTTCAAGGAGCATACAACACAAGCTCATAAAGCATCAAAGAGGTATTTAAAGCAAGCATACAAGCATGTTAGAAGGACTGAAATAGCATGAAAAATGATCCCAACCCACTAAATCCATGCAAGAATGGCATGCTACACACTTACATACTTAAGGCCAACAAGCCAAAATACAAAGGGGCCACATAATGCATGTCAAGATCGACCCAAACAACTATGGACAGACCTTGAACATGGCAAAATAAGCACAAAACCTTCACAAGGCCAAACCTAAAGCATGCTTGAACAAGGGTTTACAACCTAAGGCATATTAAGGCATAAACATGGCATTACAAGGTAGGTATGCTAAGCATGCATGGTGTACCAAAACCAACACACAATAATGTTATATCATGGAAATATAAGCATGAAATACAATGCAGAAAGGATGTAAGAGAATTATGCAATTCTCAATATGTCTCACGCGGAGGATACAATACCTGTGCGGCTCGTCCGGTTGCACCGGCCTCAAATGAGCCGTACATACAATATCGTGCCTGAAAAGAAAGAAAACTTAACAGGTATGATATTGTTAGCAACATGCATGACAATGCAATGATGAATGCAAAATGATATGCAATATATACAAAACTATGTATAAACAATGCAAATGATATGCAATGCAATTGAAACAATGCAAACTAAATGCAGGGCAATTGAATCATGATTCAATCATGAGCGGGTCGAAACTACCCATATGTCAAATAGATTGGTGGAAGTAACAAGTCCGTCTACCATAGAACGATGTCTGAACTATGAGTGATGTAGACGGACACAAGGACGAGTATTGAGTGGAATGACATAAGTGGGGTAACGACCCGCTGAGGAAAGAATAGTGATCCTAAAGCCGGATGCAACAATTACACTACAATGTAATATATAATGGATATGGCATGTAGCCAAACCGTATCTCGCTTAGGAAGGGGATGCACGCATACAAGCCGCATCTAATCACAGAACTGTACGCGTGCAGAACTGTGTTTTGACGTGAAAAGTATGGACACATACCGGACCAAGCTCAACAAAGAAAGGTGCAAGCCATAAATGGGGGGTGATGCAATGGATGCATGCAACTAGAATGCAATATATACAATATGCAATGGAATGGATATTTATAATGAATGTGAAGGCGAAACATGCGTATCAACGCAAGTGAAGAATGCACAACAATGCGGGTGGAAGCGAAACATGCGCATCAACGCAAGTGAAGAATGCATGACAATGCGGGTGGAAGCGAAACATGCGCGTCAACGCAAGTGAAGAATGCATGACAATGCGGGTGGGTAATGCAGTGGGTGCATGCAAACTATAATGCAATATAGATGAATGTTTTACAAAAAATGCATGACATATGCACTATATTACAACAAAATGCATGACATATGCAGGTTTTTTTTTGGTTTTTTTTGAAATGCATGACATATGCAATATTTATAATGATGCATGACATATGCAATATCTATTTACAATGATGCATGACAATGCAGTATGATGCAATGGCTGCGATTGCAGTTTTCCCTATTCTCCCAGCAGGGCGATATACTAGGTTGGTTCAGTATCCAGGACTGAGGCGTAGACACGCTGCCTCAACCTATGGGGCTTCCATACAGATTTCAAGCCGAGGGTACACCCTCTGGGTATTTAAACCAGACTTTAGTCTCGGAAATCCCGAACCTTTGCGTTCTAGGCATGAGCCGTTCAAACTCTAGTTTTCACCGTCTCCATTGGTCTCCTAGGAACTCACCGCAAACACAGGCTGGTGGCTTTACCAGACCACCGGAAGTCGTTCGGGCACGACAAACACCAAAGGAATTGCACCTTCAGAGGATTTAAGGTCTCCTCGACCGGGATGTAATGCATGACAATGCATGTTTTCTTGTTGAATGCAGATGATGCATGATGTTTTTGAAATGCGTGCCAACGCACGGCTTTTGAGATGCATGCCAAATGCAATGAGGTGTGCACCTTAATGCACCGAAGGTCTTGCACCTCCCGAGGATTTAAGGTCTCCTAGACCGGGGTGCAATGCATGACAATGCATGTTTTCTTGTTTTTGTTTTTTGAAATGCGCGCCAACGCGCGGCTTTTGAGATGCATGCCAAATGCAATGCGGTGTGCACCTTATGTACCGGAGGTCTTGCACCTCCCGAGGATTTAAGGTCTCCTAGACCGGGATGCAATGCATGACAATGCATGTTTTCTTTTTTTTTGTTTTTGAAATGCATAACAATGCTCGTAACAAATGCATGACAATGCAAGTGAGCCGTGCGCCAATGCACCGAAGGTCTTGCGCCTTCCGAGGATTTAAGGTCTCCTAGACTGTGCGTGTTTAAGGTCTCGCCAGACCGGGACGGAATGCATGAATTGAGATGCGGTGCACAAGACAGTGCAATACGCGAGATCGCGTGATGGAATGCATGTCCAATGCAATGAGATGCGCAAAACGCAGGCGGTACTTTGAGACAACACGAATGAAGGTCTTGCACCTCCCAAGGATTTTAGGTCTCCTGGACCGGGTGCAATGAAGATGCAAAATGATGCCAGTGAGGTACGCGTGCCTCAAAGGATGCAAAATGCTGCAAGTGAGGTACGCGTGCCTCAAAGGAATGCAAGATGCTGCCAATGAGGCACGCGTACCTCAAAGGATGCAAAATGCTGCAAGTGTGACACGCATGCCACAAGGAGATATAAAATGATGCAAGTGTGACACGCATGCCACACGAAATGTAAAATGATGCAAGTGTGACACGCGTGCCACACGAAATATAAAACAATGCAAGTGTGACACGCATGCCACACGAAATGTAAAACAATGCAAGTGTGACACGCATGCCACACAGAATGGAGAATGATAAGTGAGACACACATGCCTTATGAAATACAAAACAATGGAAGTGTGACACACGTGCCACACGAAATGTAAAGCAATGCAAGTGTGACACGCATGCCACACGAAATGGAGAATGATAAGTGAGACACGCATGCCTTATGAAATACAAAACAATGGAAGTGTGACACACGTGCCACACGAAATGTAAAGCAATGCAAGTGTGACACGCATGCCACACGAAATGGAGAATGATAAATGAGACACGCATGCCTCACGAAATACAAAACAATGCAAGTGTGACACACGTGCCACACGAAATGTAAAGCAATGCAAGTGTGACACGCATGCCACACGAAATGGAAGATGTAAGTGAGACACGCATGCCTCATGGAATGGAAAATGTAAGTGAGACACGCATGCCTCACGAAAACAAAAACAATGCAAATGTACTCGAGTGCGTGACAACGCACGTGTTTTTTTCTTTTGGAATGCGTGATAACGCAAAACAAGGAGATGCATGACAACATAAATGATGTGTCAAGCAACGACAACACGAATGACGTGCGAGGCGATGTATGTATTGAGATGTATGACAATGCATGACAACGCTTGTAACAATATGCATGACAATGCATGAGGGATGTGCATGACGGCGAGACGCAACGCACCAGACAACAAGATGAATGCATGCAACGCACGCGGGGCAACTTTTGAATCTTGTGAAAGACAAAAGGATACAAAAGGATACAACATTGCATGAATTTGAGTGCTATGTGCAGAAGACACGGTCCGGGGTCAAAACGGAGGCCGGTTGAGCATCGGAGATACACTTTCTTGCACTTTCTTGAGCTATGAAGACCAAAAACCACTCATATTGCCTAAACAAGGCTGTGGGAACATCACCGGCCGGGCTAGGAGGCCACCGGCTGTCCATCGGCTACAAAAGAATTCCATCGGCACAATATTCTGCCGGCTGGCACAAAATGTTGCCGACCGGCAAAAAGTTGCTGAGTCGGGACAGATTCGACTTTTCACCTTGGGTTCTTTAAAATAGGGTTTCAAAACCCTATTTCCTTATTTCCCTTGCGCCGAAAACTATCCCTCTCTCTCTCTAGAGCCTCTTTCTCTCCTCCTTTGCTCATTTCTCTGTGTTTTCACGCCATTTTCGTCGTCTGATTCGCGAAGTTCATCGCGTTTCGGATATTTTCGGCCGATTGAAATTTCATTTCGGCACATCCTTTGCCGTTTTCACCTTTTTGGGACTTGTTCCCCTCGATTTCCTCTTCATTTCCATACCTTTTTCCCATCCCGACCTTTCCGGCCATTTTCCACCCTCCCGGGGGTTGACTTTCGAGTTGACTCTTCGTCTTCCGAGCCTATTTTCATTCCTCGACCATTTTCCCATCATTCCCGATATGGCCGACGACGTTCCACGCGGCGGGACTCCCTCGGATCACGAGATGGATCCCGAGGTCGAGCTCCTCCCGTTGAGCGAGCGCCCGTTCGATCCGGCGACCTATCGGCCGGCGATTCACGTTCTACCGCCCGACGGGCTACGCCAGTTCAGGAGCTTCGACATGGCGTTGGATCCTGAGCTCTTGCTACGCGAGCCTACCTCTCACCTTTCCTTCGGCGCTTCCGAGGTAACATCTTTTCTTTGCTTTAATTTTCTGCACTGTAGAACCTTTTAACTGTCAACCGCCACAGCCGATTAGATTCTTTAATTGCTTTAGCTCTGATACTCTGATGCATTGTGTATTGTAGTTGATCATAAACAAACTTGCAACTGATTATCTGTTTAGGACTCACACGCGCACACACTGCACTAGCCTTGAACCACTCAAACCACGGCACACACCGTATTTCAACGCAAACACCGATACCCGGTACCTGTTTGAATCTGAAAAACTTGCACGCATGCCACATTTGCACCGAGCCACACAAACACGCTGATGCATCACACTTTGTAGTTTACCAAAAGCACACCAGCACCCGGTATCTGTTTGAATCTGATAATATGCACGCATACCAATTTGCACTGAACCATACAAACATGCTGACGCATCACACGTTGTAGTTCACTGTAAGCACACCGGCACCTGGTATCTGTTTGAATCTGAATATATGCATGCATGCCATATTTGCACTGATTTACTGTTTCCTCAAAACTGTACATTTTATATTGCTTCGCAATAATTTTTTTGAAAATAGGGAGATTCCCATACCATCCGCGGGTATGGGAATACCGTTGCTCGTGCGTGGTACGATGAGCTTCCTGACGCAGTCCGCCACATCGTAGACCAGGTTGGCTTTGGCGCGTTCTGCAGGGGACTCTCCCAGCTCACGACATGCAGACCTCTCCTCGCCGCTCTGGTGGAGAGGTGGTGGGACACCACTGATTCATTTCACTTTTCTGCGACCGGGGATATGACGATGACCCCTTATGATTTTTCGGTGCTCACAGGCATCGGGGTAGGGGTGATCCGATCCCCTTCGATATTGACATGGATGAGTGGACTGCGGCTCAGGTCTACTTGCTTGCGCGGTCCGCCGCACCGCCTCTCGCGCATCCGGCTTCGTCCGGTACTCCTGGTTCGAGGTGCAGTTCCGGGTCCAGCCCCTCCTCGTTGATGCAGCTCCGATGACCCCAGAGGCCGTGGAGAGAGATATGCCCGCGGCTTCCTCATGTTCCTATTCGGGACGACCCTTTTCGCCGACCGGGCGAACACAGTGCCCCTCTGCCTTCTCAGCGCACTGGTGGATGTCAGAGACATTTTGCATTATGACTGGGGTGGTGCCGCTCTGGCCACCCTTTATGGATATATGAGCTCAGCCTCCCGCGGCAGTGGACAGCTGCTCGGGGGTTACTGGCGTGCTTGGGAGGTACATTTCTTTTCCTGCCTTTCATTTCAGTTCTATACTTTCTGTACTCTGTACACTGCACACACTGTAGTCTGCTTTACACTTGCTGTATACTGTACACACGGCACACACATACTCTGCTTTACACTGACTGTACACTGCTCACACTGTACACTCTGCACAATACACTGTACACGACTCATACTGTACACTCTGCACAATACACTGCACAACACTGCTCTGCTATTTCTGCCTTCTATTCTGTATTCTGCTTTATCTGATAAATGCACTGGTATTTATCTTGCAGTTGTGGGTTTACGCCTACTTTCCTAGGCTCGCTCCTGTACCCGATGCAGAGACCCCTCTGGTCGTCCCTTTTTCACGCCGCTTTGACGGGAGATGCGTGCGGAGGCCCTGGGAGACCTTCAGCTTTTTCCGCCGCTACTTTGACACTATCACCCCCGCGGAGGTATGTTTTATTTGCAGTTCACTTAAACTTCATCTTTCCACTGTATATTTCAATAACAGTAGGTAACAAACTGTATTGCATTTTCAGATCACCTGGCAGCCTTGGGCTCCTTTGCCAGCCGTGGCGCGGGATCGGTTTGCCGGCGCCGTTGATACCTCGCGTTTCCGGATTCTGCTCGAGGGCCCGGTCTGTCGGGCTTGGTACCTGGGTGAGCGTTTCTTGCGTCAGACCCTAGGCCTGCCTGAGCAGATAGTCCCGGTGCACCCTCCCGAGCACATGCGGGATACTGAGCGCTTCACTGCCGAGCAGATGGCAGATTACACCATCGGCTGGGAGGCAGACCACTTCAGAGGCGAGGGCGATTACTTGGAGTACGTCCGGACCTTCATCATGCGACCTCTGAGCGGCGGCCGCCGAGTAGAGAGAGGGGGACCAGCGGCGCCAGCGGCTGGAGCAGGAGCTGGAGGGGGAGCGCCGAGGAGGGCTCGAGTCCGTGGCAGGGGGGGAGTTCAGCGAGGACGAGGGACCGGTTGGCCTGCTCTGCCTGCTGCTTTGACTTTCAGAGGACAGGGTGGGGCGACCTATCAGATCCCCTTTGCTCCTCCACCAGCTGACCACGAGTTTGTCGGTGTCCCCGACTTGCCTCCGGTATGTGTTACTGCATTCTTCGTCTTGCACTGTTATTTCATTTCAGTTTATTTGATATTCCACAGAATATTGATGCATCTGATACTTTTGCAGGCGTCTTCTGAGTACACCCGGCAGTCATTGGAGATGAATGCCTCCATGATGGGGATGCTACAGCGGACATTCGACCTCCTAGCCCTCTACAGCATTCCGGTATGTTCTTTCTGACCACGGCCTCAAACCATACACAAACTGCTTTACATAATCTGATGCACAACACAACATCTGATAAACTGCTCACGGCATCTGATACACTGTACTCACACATTGCACCCTGCACTAACTTACTGTTCACAGCATACATACACTGTACTCATACACTGCATTCTGCACTGATACACTGCTCACGGCATACATACACTGTACTCATACACTGCATTCTGCACTGATTCACTGCTCACGGCATTCACATACACTGTACTCATACACTGCATTCTGCACTGATAAACTGCTCTCAGTATTCTCAGTATTCTGATGTGTTCACATTTCATGCTTTTTCAGCCTCCCTTCCAGATTCCTCCGGTGGGCGGCGCTCCAGCTGGACCTCCCATTTCTACTCGGGATGGCAGAGCATATCCCCGCACCAGAGGGGGGCGCACTCATGTCGGGAGTAGCTCGCGGGCTCCGGTTCCGGATGATGAGTCTGAGGCAGAGACAGAGGCGGAGGAGACCGATGATGGCTCGGACTCGAGCTCAGATGGCGATGCCCCTGGTGGTGCCCCTGTTGATGACGCTCCTGGACCTTCGTCCAGGAAGAGGACCAGGACAGATTGATGGCCTTGGGGTCATTTTTGACATTTGATACAGATTTTGCTGTTTTCTTCTTTCTTTTTTTTGCACTTTCCCCTTTTGTTAGTAGTTAGGGTACTTTGTACTGCCGCAGGCAGATTTTGTTTCCAAAATTTATGTACTTGAAAAGATGATATGAAATGAAACAAACTTTTGTCTAAAAGAGTGTTTACATTTGTGTATATTTCATACCTTGCACTGTATTGCATCATATTACACCCCAAATGTAAATGATATTGATCTGTTGTCTGAAAAGTGAATACTTGTAATTTGAGCACTTGCACTATGATAATCGGATAACCAACCAACTAACAGCAAACAACTCATACAAAGCACTACTCAAACTGCATAATACAGCCCATACTCTACTGGGGATTGATCTGCATACAGCCCATAACACAGCACTTGGTTCATTCTGCACACAGCAAACCCTGAACAAATAACCCAATCTGACAAGACGGATCACAAAACTGACACGGTTGCAGTTGAAACACACTCGGGTGTCCCAAATTTTCCCCTTTCTTCTCTTGCTTCGCACGAATGTAGAGAATGGCACAGCATTCTGAGCACAAACGATTAATCTTTGGAAAAGAGGGGGTTCACAACCGGGGTATCGAGCCTACCACAGAACACAGCGAGACAGACTCAAACAGAGAAACAAAAGGCACACGACCTGAACACAACGAGACACACTCGGAAAAGACTCAAAGCCAAAATCGAGACCGACAAATCAAAGGACACGACACACGGACATGTTTACACAAGGAGAGACCTCGAATCTCGAGGAGCCAATTCCTCCGGGTATTATCTCCCACCCTTTCTGATTTGTGATACTCACATCGCTCGGCCCTCAGGCTCGGTTTTTCTCTCAAAACCTTCTTGCTCACTTCTCTCTCTCGCTTACACCTCTCTATTCTTTATTCTCTCATTTTTCATCCCTCCCCAGGGTGATTAATGGATGAATAGAAGTCGCAGGTTCACACCCAGCACTGTTAGCTCACGGCTATTTTCATAGTGGATAGAGTGCCTTTCCGGCGAGTATGTTGCGGGGGAAAGACAGAAGACCTGACTCAATTGTGCCCCTAGTTCGTCACTTTGACCATTTTTTTTTGTTTTCTTCCTAAAACAGTTCTGACCAAAATGAGAGTTGGATTAACACACTTATTCGATTTTTGATTTGAAAATCATGCGAATCAGGCTGTGAGCACTGAAAATTCTCCTTTTGGGTCCAAACATGGTCCAATTTTGAAAAATGAAATAGTTTTCGAGAAAATAAGTCAACCTTAGTGAAAATTTTCAAAAACTATTTTTGCAAACAGTCAACGCTCAACGAGCGCGGAACTTACCCTTGAGATATGCAACCTCGGATCGGAGGCGATGGAAAATTGCCCCTGCTTAAAGGGGGATAAGGCAACGGAAAGTTGCCCCTGGTTTGGGATGGCAACTCAGGGCAACTTATGGCACTGTATGGCAACGGAAAGTTGCCCCTTGTTTGGATGATGCCGCGGCACATTGTAAGCCAGTCCTTGCTGATGACGATCGGACCCTCAGACGCGGAGGAGACGAAGACGGTTTGAATCAATATATGGACACAGTCACCTGGAAGGTGTTGTGTGGTTGGACTTCAAAAGGAAGTTGATCACGTAGTTCCCGGTTGCTACAATCGAGACGTTGGATTCAGAGGAGGCGAAAGTGATCAAAACCATGACATGGACTGAGACGCTATGGAAGCGTTGGGGGCTGGACTTCAAGATGAAGTTGCCTACGTATCCCAAACATGGGAATCAAGCCTTATGTAGTTCCGGTCAAGGTACACTCGGGTATTTTAACCTTCACTGTTTAGGCTCTAACTTTTGCCAAGGTGCCCAATGCGGGTTTTCGACCTTGCGAGCTATGTTTTTCTTTTTCTTTTTCTTTTCTTTTCTTTTCTTTCGCATTTTTCTTCATTTTTTTTTTCTTTCTCTTCTTTTGCTATTCTTTGTTCTTTTCTTTTTCTTTTTTTGTATTTTTTTTTCTTTGCTCTAACTTTTGCCTGGACCGCCCTTCGGGTTTTCGGCCCAGCGAGCCTCTCAAAGGGTAAAAGTGTAGCAAGCCCATGCCAAATGGTTTTGAGATTGAAGCCTCTCTGTCCAGAGAGATGAGTGTGTTGATTTGCAGAAAAGTTCATCACGGCTGCTTCATGAGCCTCGCTTGGTGGGCTCTGATCTTCTTAATCTGGCTTTGGTGCCTTCTTGCTCGAGGGCTGTTTCAAAATGGGCCACACAGGCGTTTCATGGCATTGCTGAACGTTTTGAACGGATTCCAGTTTGCAACAGGTAAATTGAATCTTGAGGCTGAGAGCGATCCTGGGCTGCACGATCTCAAGAGCGATTCAACACAGGTCTTCGCGGGACCGCGCAAAACATTTTGTTTTTGAAAGTTTTTAAGAAAGCGACAAATCGTTCGCGCTGAAGATAGTGTGGAACCAGTCTGGATCAAACCAGGGTCCTTCTCAGTACTCACGCCGACAAGCCTGACTTCATTCATTAAAAGCTTAGCGTGCCTCTCTTTCTCTCAAAAATCAAAATTTTTACAAAACCCGAGGAATTCCTTCCTCTTCGTTTTTCTCACCGCAGTGTTCGAAAAGGGTTTTACGAAAAGCTTAGGTCATTATAACGATGTTCAAGGCACAAGAGAGTAGGTGGTATGTATTGTCATTCCATTCACATCTCCTGGCACGGCTGACTTAAACAGCAATAAGTACGGAACGTGATAGCCACAGTTGTTTCATTCAGATTTGTTGGCATAACTGGCTCCTCGGCAGAAACAGACTCAAAAAGCAAAAATAACTAATTACAAGACGAAACGGTGTTTGAGGCAACAACCCCGAAATCACTTGGTATTCTATACAAGAGGGACTGACTCATTACAACAAGACAGACCCTTAAGCAAAAGGACTGACTCAAAACAATGAGACAGACTCAAGACAAAACAAAAGACTGACTCGACACCCAAGTCAGAATTTACAAAATTAACATTAACAGATGCCCAAAAATGCGTGCCAAACGCCACATCCAAAAATGCGCCAAGCACTGCCCGCAGGCGGTTCACCTTCTGACTACATACTCGCAGTCTGTGTCCTCAACATCCAACAACTGGGTGGTGACAGACTTTGCTGAGGTGGGGGGAGGATAACCTCGTTGTCAATCAAATCTTGCACCTCATGCCGGAGGCGAAAACAATTGTCGGTAGCATGGCCTGTCTGCTGGTGGTACGCACAGTACTGAGCAGGGCATGAGTAGCAGGGAGATTCTTCGGGAGAGGCCGAGGCTCCAGGGGTTTAAGGTGTCCCCTCTCGGCAAGGATTTGAAGTGCCTTGGACAATGGCATGTAGAGAGCATGGAAGACCCTGCGCCCTCGGGGCAGGTATTTTGGAGCC